>OW284515.1:30000255-31250255 GCA_935413205.1 Polydrusus cervinus | reverse complement strand
CTCTGTCACACCACCTAAAAAGCGATATGATTCGTCCCGCCGTCGACGAGAGGTCTCATTTATTGTCTCATTTTAACTTCTGGACTCGCTTATATGTTTTTCTCGGTCTTAGGTTCCAATTCATTCTTGTCATTTTCCAATTAATATAAACCCCCATATAAGGTCAATCGGTGGTTAGCGTAAAATACAGCCGCGAGTGCTTCGAACTACATATTAGGGAGTTTTTGTATGACACATAGAACTTGGATTTTGTGAAGGATAATTATTTTTTTGTTTTAAAAAATAAATTAATAAGGTGGGTCAAATTTGTAGGCGGGTCATTAACCAAATGACCTTATGGACAACACGCGCCTATTACTAAAAAAACAGAGATAATTTTTTTTATAAATGATTTTGTCAGATATTTACTCACAGTCAACGTTCCCCGATTAGTTAATTGAGAATTAAGCTAATAAGATTATGAGAATCATTTCTGCCAATGTCACAGAGTCAAAGTTTCCTGGTTAGTTAATTATTGTTTAAAACCTTCGAGTAACCCAACGTTAAAAACGTTTTTTTTAGCGGGGTATTTTTTAGGGACCGCATTGAAAAAGTATCGTTATTCAGATTATCGATTTTTTTAGAACCGATACTTTATTGCATCGATACTTTATGATACGATCCGGATCGATACCAAGTATCGATACTTTCGGTGGACCTAAACATTCCTACTGTGTTCTAAAGAAGGGCCGATCTTATTCCGCCCGCAACAGTTTTGCCAGAGTAATATTTAAAATTTTCCTGGAATATTAATGGAGATGTAAAATGTACTAATAGAATACTGAAAAAAAAAACAGGCTCCTAAAAATAGGTTTCCTATGGCCAGGTCAGTGTTGCCAGATTATTTTTATCGAAATCCTTCAAAAAGCGTTTCAAAACCCTTCATAATCCTTCAAATCTGTTTGTAATCAGATAATATAAAAAAACGTATGGACTACCCTATCCCCAAAACTTGTTTCTCAAAATCAAAAGTGACCAAAAAAAAACCATATTTGCCGTCAAGTCAAGTGGCTCCTCCCAAAATGTATTCTCCTGCTCAAATCAAAAACGACTTCATAAAAAAACGCCCATAGTTTGCCCATATAACGTCACCTTTCTTTAAAATTATTGAAATTCCTCCAGAACTGACAACACTGCGAAATAAGCCCTTTATATTAAGGTGTTTTCTGAGTAAAACCCTTCAAACCTTCACAATCCGGAAAATTATCCAAAAACTCTTCAATCTGAAGGAATTCCGTCAATTCTGGCAACACTGGGCCAGTTAGACAAATGACGGATCAGTTCCATTCTTATCACAACTTCAAAAATAATTTTGTAAAGTTGTATGTAAACAAGTTTAAATAAAAATTTGGTCGAATTCATAACATATTATAAAAAAAAAATTGCCATAAAAAATTGTCTTGGGGAATTTCACGAAAGGTAAGGTTATCTTCATTCCTCGATAAACAACGCCAACGCTTAAATTTTAAATATTCCCGCCTTTCGGAAATTTCATTTTTAAAATTTATTTTTGTCCTCTGAAACATTAAACGAACGGACGCGGAGTAATCTGACAATAAAACCGAACTCGCTTCTTGATACCTTTGAATTTCAATATTTAAACAACGACGGATCAGTGCAAAAATGTGACAACGGTTTTTGGAGACGAACTAAAGTTTGTCTCCATTTTCGATCGATTTCAGACACAAGATATTGTATTATTTTATGCAATAAAAGACGGCGCGCTTCGAAGTCACGTCGGTTGTCGGTTCTTACGTAGCGAATGAATCATAGTGCGCATATCTATTCGGCTTTCTTTAAATGTTGAAATTCAAAGTTGATACCAAGTATTGATCACTTATTTATATATGAATCCGAAGTCATGAGTATGCGAAAGCGCCATCTAGCAGAAATCATTTATATTGCAAAAGTCAAACCCACCCGTGTGTATAAACATTTCAAACTTTTTTGACACTCATTCCGAAAAAAAATCTTGACTATAAATATATCAAATGCACAAATTCTTCTTAAACCAGTCCTGACTGTTATATTCGGCTACCCTCGCCAAGCTTAATACGCAGCTCATCGGGGATTCCGTCAAGCGGCAGCGACCTCGAAAACGGTGGTGTATCGAATCTACAGACCAGTGTTGCCGGTTTGCCAGTATAACCATTCTTTAAGATTCTAAACTGATTTGCGATAGTGTCCTAAACAAAAAGGTCCTTTTTTAAAATTATTTACGTTGTCACTAATAAAAGCATTTATTGTTTTTCTCGATTCAAAAAAAAAGCTGAACAATTTTTACCGTTTATTTTCCTAAATTTTTGTTTATTTTATTAAGAATGCCCGCCCAAGGCGCTATTTTAATGGTAATATGAATCTACATTATTTTGGTAATAAATTTCTATATCTTTTCGACCATACTATAACGGATGATTCACGACGCGCTTGCATTAGAACTTTTGAGGAAACTACTTCAAATATTTTTTTGAAAATCTGTAGGTTTAAGTTTATCGAATGCTCTCTTAAATTAAAATATTAACATGTTTCGGTCACTTCCGGTTATACGTTATACCTGAAGTCGCTTGAACTTTCATTTTTTAAATACAATATAGAATTTTTTATTATATTTTTGGTGTTTTTGTATTAAATTGTAATTACATTTTATAGAACACGTTTTTTACCTAAGTCTACTAAATTTTGATATATCTTCATATTTTGTAATTATTTCGTAAACGCATAGCGATGAAATTATCCGTATATATATTTTTACCTTATATAGCTCCTGGACGAAAATTTTTTTGTTATTGTATAGTTAAAGAATCAACAAATCTCAAAAAATAATTAAACTTGGCATAAAATATACAGGGAGGTCACAATTAAGGGCTCCTTGTAAAAAACTTTAAACATTAAAAACTTTCTTATTTTAAATGGAACACCCTGTATATTTTTATTTTATATGATGATAAACTAACTGCTCCTTAAAATTGTTTTAACCTTTTCTATACCTATATCAACGCGTTTTCTTAGAATATAAAGTTTTTTTTTAAATACGATTGTTTCAAGCTTGCCATGAAAACAAATGTACATGGATACTCCATAGTGATATTAATAAAAAAATGCTATATTGTATTTAAAAAATTAAAGTTGAAGTAACAGAATGACAGAAACATGTTAATATTTTAGTTTAAGAGAACATATCGATAAACTTAAACTACAGATTTTCAAAAAAATATTTTCAGTAGTTTCCTCAAAAGTTCTAATGCAAGCTCGTCGTGAATCACCTGGTATACCTAATATTAAGAATAATTAAACTTTGAAACAAATTTAAATCAGACCAGGAATTTATTTTTGATGAGACGGCAACACTGCGGTCGACCCATACTATTGTACTTTTGTGTTTAGTGTGTTATACAAAACGTTCTATAATAACTGAGAAACGTTGTTTAGTGGCTTTGCAGTAAAATATTAATGTTATCACTGTGATATGTGTGATATTTTTTGATTGTGAACGGTGATATCGACTTATTTACAAATCATAATTTGTACTATTTGTTTCTCGTGTTTACCACTGTCGTAGCGTAGCGTAGGTTGCTCTCGCTTTCCTTGGCTAAGCGGTTTACATACAAGGGAGTTTCCAAAACGTGTTTCAGATTATTTCATACTACGTGTTAATTAATAATGTGTGATATACCATATTTCTTTAAAAAAATGTAAATTGTGGTAAAATAAGATATTTTTTGGCTTACCCACAAATGTTAGGTTAGCATTGTTCGACGATTTACATTAGTACGTATCAACATATTCTAATTAATTTAAACAACAAAAATGGAGAATAAACAGACAGCAAACAATAATTTGATTGAGAAAGCAGAAGAAAAATCTGACATTAAAGAATTTAGCCATCAGAAACATAACATATTATTATGCAATTTAGATGATGAAAAAAATAAAGATATAGCTAATGTACCTGTTAAATCAAATCTTAGTCACAATATGAGACAGGTTAGTGCTGAAACTATGGATATGTACGTAGTAAACCAGACGGATATTTGTTCAGTCCGCTATAGAACAACATTCGATAAGTATAGTGAAAATGACTGTTTCTCCTTATGGAAATGCAATCGGTATGCACACATGTCTACAGATAAGTGTATGGCTTTTTTAAAAGTACAAGATGATAGAATAATTTCAAATCATGATGGGCTAAATTCCTTGCACACTTGTAGATTTCCAAAATCCCTGCTACCACCACACTTATTTAATTCAATAGTAAAAAACCGACTCAAAACCACCCGAGTAAAAATCGAAGAAAGCCCCAGCTCGACCAATACTGCTTCTACCCATGTTAAAGTCTATGGTAGAAAAAGGCCATCATCATCATCAACATTCTCCGAGGTTAATCAGACAGTGAACACTGGAACGTGTTTCGATCAAATTGACGCCATTACACGCACAGACAAGTCTGCAATCAAGAGGTTTTACGTAAAAGTAGACATGTTTAATATATTGGTAGACGTTTATGAATTTTTAGATTATGAGTTTACTGGCTCAGCACCCGTTTTTCATGTTAAAGATAATTTGGACTTGGTTTTTTATAAGGATAAAACTTACCGTCGTTATTTGCCATCTTTCTATGATAATCACGGCCTTCTTAATATTCAATATAGATGTTGCAAATCAGACTGTGGCGCAGAATTAAGACTTATTCGGGATGCACCGGATTCCGCTTATGTCTTAAAGTTTAAACATCATACATGTTTAAAAAGCGGGACGCTAGGCGATATAGTTATACAGCGCAATCAAAGCCAATTTTATGAAACGTTATTATCTGATAAACATCGTTTAAAACCAATGGTATATTTTAATGGAAATCTCTATAAATTTCAAAATCAAAGATACACATGTCATCAATCAAGAATAAATAATTGTCCGGCATATTTGATTTTTTGTTATCATCCTTGTGGGATCAAACACTTACTTAAAGTTGGCAGCCACACCTGCAAGCATACATTTTTAGAAATTAATCAGGACAGTAGCAGTTTAGATGTTAAAGCAAACGATTTATCAATAAATCCTTTGGATATTGAATCAAACTATTTATCAATAACATTTACAATGGACAATAACAGTAGTGGTGATGAACAAGAGACTTATAATTTGAAAAGATTATTGGAAAGTTCAATAAAAGCAAATAAAAAAATTGGAAATTTAAAAAAAAAATTTAATAAAAACGATAGAGATTTAGATAACAATCCTGCAAGAGCGATTCCTCATTGCAAAAGAATACAACTTCATGATACGAAAGATGACAAAGAAAAGAAAACTGAAGATGAAATATCTGTAACTATAATTAAAAGTTTAGACAAGCCAACAAAACCTCAACAATCTGAACTATTTTTTGAATCACAGACAATCAAGCACACAACCAAAGAAAATGCGGTGTTGCCCACAGTCGATCAAATGAGGGACCAAGTAACAAGAAAAGTAAGGAATCATAAGTCAAACAAAATGAATGATCAAGTGGATTATGTAACAGAAGAACAAATATATAATTGGAATTACACTACTCCCGTTCGAATAAAAAAATTGGGATATGTTCTTAAAGATATTCCCAAAGTAGATCCGAATGATCCTACTACTGTGTACTTCTTTATGAGTTGCCTTATTAAACCACTTAAAAAATTACTTCATTATATGGGATATAACTATTTTAGTCAGAAGAATAAAACCCGTTATATGTGCGTCGCACCTTCATGCATAGCGTGGGTTGAACTTAAGAACCGTAGCGAGAAAATAGTTGTAAGTGGACCACATACCTGCACTTCTGTTATCAATAACACTAGTCAAATTATTGAAAAAGGACCTTCTGAATCACAAGCTGTCACAGTCTGTTCTTTAGTGAAAATAAAGCAAGAAAAAGATAGTGAAATCAATGAGTCCTTGGAAGTAGAACATCCAGAAAGAAGCGATATTATTAATGATGTTACCGATGAAATTACTATTAAAAAGGAAGAACTTAGACTTGATGAAGATACTCCGCTTGATGTTATGACAATAGGTGAGGCAGAGGAAACAAATAACCCAACTTCAAGCATAAATACTGCCTTCTACTCTTCATTAAAAGTAAAGGAAGAAAAAGGTGGTAATGCTAGAGAAGACTTACAAATAGAATGCGAAGAAAGAACATGTTTTAATACTGATATTAGTGATGATATTTCTATTGTTAAAGAAGAACTTAGGTATGATAAAGAAACCAAAATGGATATTATAGCAGTAAATGATGCATTGGAGGTGAACAACCATAATATAGGAAAAACAGATGTGCATGACGTTAGTAACCAGTTTAATAATAATGCAAATCTTCATCTTCACTCGTTAATATACTTTAAAAATAAGGGAACTGAAGGCTTAGAAAAGTATGTTTCAGAAAACGAGATAAAACTAGAAAGCGAAAACAGTCCCGAAATTCATATTATTGATGATGATTCAAGTGATGACTGTTTTGTGGAGAAACAATTTTTCAACATCGATACTCAAGTTCAAGCAACTATAGATATGACTCTGGATGAAGACTCCCCAAATAAAATGATTGAAGGAGATATTGGAGAAAGTCTAATTGTAGAGCAGAGACAAATAAATAGTCAATCAAATACTGCTTACAACATAAAAGACAACAATCCAGTCATGACAGCTGATGCAGATGATTCGTCAGATGATACACCATTAATAACTTACAAGGGTTACCAATATGAAAAAGAATATTCTGGAAAGTTCGCGTGGTGCAAGGAATCAAAAATATGTTCTGCTGCGATAAAACTTTTACCTAATAATAAAAGGGAAGTAATTGGTCGTCACACATGTAATAGTTTTGAGAAAAATATAGAGAATGATAAAAGTTATCTTTCCATTGACGATAAAGAAGAGACAGTTCGCGTGGATATTAAGACCATATCAAATAATATGAAGTCGATACCATACATTAAAGACCAAACTAACTACAAGATATCTTTTTCTGATGGTGTTCTCGATTTTCAAGGTTTTCGATTTAGAAAATATTCAAGCAACGATGATACTTCTACGTTTATGTGCATTTATAAAAATTCAAACGGATGTCCTGGAATAGTAGAAATGTTAAATGACAAAATAATTCGGTACTCTGACCATTTATGCAGTAGTATTAAAAATTTTACAAGTCATAGTCACACTGTTTTGATGTATTGCAATAGATTAACTTCAAACCCAGAGGTTATGTATAAGGATTTTACCTACACAAGAATATTACGAACCAGCCACGTGTCAGTATGGCAGTGTACTACAGACCCAAAGGCAAATTGCACTGCGAGCATTAAAATTTATACAATTTCTAGTACCCTTAGCAACAACGGGCCGCACACTTGTATATCTAAACACAACAACGACGAGCGATTTTTGAAAAAAATACAACCAGCCGAAGAAGAAATAAAACTAGTTAAAGAGAAACGAAAACTGGTCAAAGAAAAGATAAAATTAATAAAAGAAAAAAGAACGCTAGTCAAAGAAAAAATAAAACTAGGCAACAGCGGATCAGTTAAACAAAGAGAGAAGGCGAAGAGAAACAAAGACAAGGTGGCTGCTCGAAAGATTTTTAATTACAAAGTGATGATGAACAAATGTAATCTTCCTTTATATACAGATAAACGTATCATTCCAGTTTACAATGAAATGAATGATATAAATATTTTATATCAAGGTTATGTATATAAAAAAGAAGGTGAGAACTGGACATGCATTCAGCGCAGTTGTAAGGGTTCGTTGCACATCTTAAACTATGTCAATTTTACAAAAAAACATAATTGTTGTGATTATTATAGAGACAGTTCTTTACAAAACAAATATGTCCCTACTCTTACGAAAATAACAACAGATGATTCAAAAGAGTTATATAAATTTTATGATCATAATAAGAGACAGTACGTGATGTATCAGGGATATGTTTATCAAAAGTCGCGAAGTACAGCCGGAAAATGGATTTGTATAAATCATCTACATCATCGGTGTAAAGGGGTCCTAACTATTGATAAAAATCAATGTGTGCCGTCCCACCATGTATGCCGAGATGATGATAAACTGGAAAATAGCAAATCTTTAATTGACTACGGCGGTTATTCAAGACAACAGAAGAATATAAGGGTGGACGGGCTGAATTCAAATCCCTTAGTCTATACAGCTAATGAAAGAGATACTAAACTGGCTAATAAAATAAATAATATAAGTAAGCTTACTGATGAGGTGGTATCAATCAAGAAGGTTAACCGGGATCAAGTTGCGAAAGAGGCAAAAATAAATACGTCGGCGTCGTTTCGTATCGATGAAGATGCAGAAATGCAAATACCATCAAATATGGTAGATCAAACAAACCAACATAAAAAAATGAAAAATCATAATAAAAGAAAAAAAACTTATCGAAAGACTTATATTACCAGACGGAAAAATGGAAAGGAAATCCCTCAATACGATGAAAGTAGTGAATTTATAGAAATTAAATGCGACAGCAATATTAAGGACCAATTATTTGTAGAGCATATGAAACCCGCCAAAGAACATTATATTGCGTCATCGGCAGTAGCTGACTCTAAACTCTCAACATTGTCATTTAAAGAAGAACTTACTGATGAAGTTAATAATAAAAAGAACATTTCTGAGATGAAGTGTCAATATGATAAAGGTCCTCGGCAGTTTTCTAATGAAAACCAGTACTATTATGATTCAACAATTAAACAAAAAGCTTCGGAGAGGAATGAAGCTGTTGATAATTCCATAGTAAAAGAAGAAAATATGGAAATCGAAACTGACGTCGAGCAATTATCTTTGACCCTATCTAGGGGTCCCATTGGGGAATATCTTGTTCATGTGGGAAGTATGATTGATTTAAATAACTCGAATAGTGACTGAACTTTAGCAGTATTATATTTTTACAACCGATTGTGATTTATATTTGAAAGTGTTAACTGTAAAATAGTTTGTGGACTTTTAATTGTTACGTTTGTTAGTTAAGGACTTAATATTGTGATGTTCGGATGAAGATGTTAGAGGTATGTTCTGTTCTTAAGAATAAATTACCTTATTTTTTCGTTTAAAAAATTCCTCATGCTTTCTAAGGCTTATCCAACTCATAACAGTGTAACAAAGGAAAATTAAAGGTTGGAGACAATGACGTTTCTTGAATGGCAGTAGAGTTTTGGACTTGCATTGTCTTTATTTGTTTTGAATCACTACGTTTCAAACTGTAAGCATCTATAGTATTCACCTGAAGACGACTGGAGATGCTTACCAGTTGAAACGTAGTGATTCGAAACAAATAAAGACAATACAAGTCCAAAACTCTACTGCCGTTAAAGGAAAATTACTTAGTTATTTTACGTATTTACATAACCTTGCATTCTATTTCATCCTTTGGGCTAACCATAACCTTCTAGGATTTGAGGAGTGGGAGAGACAATGTACCGGGTGGCCAAATAAGAATGAACGCCGACCATATCTCAAATACCGTTTGTCCCAACGTTTTAAAATAAAATATACTAACATAATCAATCAAGAGAAATTGCTGGAAATGATTTTTTTTGTTCGTAAATTTGCCGCTAGGGGGCGTTTAACATATGACAAAGAAGATTATAGGATTTTTATCGATAATATGCCAAATAAAGTTATATTAAAACTTAAGTTTTTTATTTCTTGGAATATATACGGCATTACTTTGCTTTAAGAAATTTTGATCCAACTCGCAAAATAAACTGACGAGAGGAATGAAAGAAATACGCATAACTCTGGTTTGCCTTAACCAAATTTAACAAACTTGGTCCCATTTGAAAGAGCTTATCCTATAGTGACATTTTAAATGTAGTGTGACTATTTTCGTTATATCCATCACCGCTAGGGGGCGCTATTTACACAATCACCAGAGTTTTCAATTATTCTCAAAAATTTTAAATAGAACCATATATAAATATTTTAAGATTCTGTCGATATCTTAATTTAAGCCTGAGATACAAGAAAGAATATTAAGAAATCGGCCGTACCAATCCGATTTTTTCATAAAATAGGTATCGTTGGTTTAGGAACACACTTATAATTTAAAAAGGTTTAAATAAAATAATTTATAGTTATTATTAATACCTATATTGACCGCTAAGAAGTACAACCTAGTTCTAACTCATTTAACTCCTGATCAAGTAACAATAGTGGGAATTACAGCTAGTAATAATTACCCAAGAAAAAAAAACCTTATACTAAGTAGGCTTTAAAATAAAAACAAAAATGTGTCCCAGAGGAGAACAATTGAAATCCTTTATTCATAGAATGAGCTAAAAGTTTATAACTAACGAAACCGAGAACGAAACATTATAATGCTTGAAGACGAAGGGCCATGTTAAACTGCCTTTTTTCTTCCCACCTAAGTAATAAGTTACTTAATAATATATATGTGCCTCTGACGAAACCATGATGAAACTGACGATGACGACATTATTGTACTTTTAATAAATTATTTTTGATTTTTTTCAGATGAAATCGCCCCAAGCGAAATTAGTCCGCCTTCTGCAAGAAAAATACCAAGAGAATTTGGAAATTATGTTCAAAAACCTTCTAAAAGACGAGAGCCTAAGTGACGTCACTATTCACTGCAAAGATGGCGTTATTAGAGCACATAGAGTTATTTTGGCAGCTGGTAGTCCGTATTTTAAAAAGGTAAGAG
The DNA here is from genome assembly GCA_935413205.1 of Polydrusus cervinus. Taxonomy (NCBI): domain Eukaryota; kingdom Metazoa; phylum Arthropoda; class Insecta; order Coleoptera; family Curculionidae; genus Polydrusus; species Polydrusus cervinus. Next base: position 31,239,505 of record OW284515.1, on the reverse strand, counting down.
CTTTTTCATATGAATATTAATATTTTACCAACATATTACCCTAGAGGCCTGCACGAAACGAGTTTTCATGTCGGACTTCTGCACGGTCTTAAGTGGAAGCTCGCGGTCCTAAAAAATGGTGAAGAGCTAGGTATAGTGCGGGTACTTAAACAAACATTGACTAAAAACCCGTGTAACAAAACGTCTCTCTTATCCTCATCTGTCCAACGACTGAATGGAGTTTCCAACAAATTACAAACTATGTCATTAATTGGGTTCGTTTTTAAAACACACAACTAATTAGGTACGTATACTACGTAAGCTGTACGTATACTAGTGACTTAACTGAAAAATAAAAACAAAACTTTTTTATCACACAGTAAATCACGTAAATACGATATCTATAATCGTAGGTTTCGCGAAGCCTCGAAATAAATACCAATGCTAAAACAATGGTGCATACGACTGATCTATTTTTAAATTGCCCTTCATCATAATGCAAATTGTTACATACTGTTTGCGCGTGACTGACGTCACGTAACCATAGCGACGGTGAATATCAAAGCCATATTGGGCGTTGGGTCTTCACTTGCTTTGAGCTAACGGACACGGTCTCTGGGACGCACCAAAATGCACGAGTGTTTATAATAATTATTGTCCATCGGAGTTAACCGTGGCCCTAATATGCATAGCTACATTCGGATTAAACTAATATTATTAATTCGAACATAATTATTTTTTAAGGGCTAAAATGGTGGCTGCATTGGTACATTAATATTTAATATTGTCAAAAAACTTTCCTCCTGGTTTTATTTATTTTTTGGTGAAAAGCTCCTTCACCTGACGAGCCGCTACTGATGCCGGCTAAGCTGTTTGATGTCTTCAACCTTTATAAATGAATTTTCGACGGACTCTTCTACTTCTGGTTTCTAAAAAAGGATTTTTTAGGGCTCTAAACTAAAATTTAAAAAAATTAAACACAAAAGGACTGGCATACCCATATTATTTTTTTTATCGTATCATTGAAGATTAAGTCATTTTTATATGATGATGATCTTTATTAATAATTATTAACATCATAAACGTACTAAAACCTACATAACACCTTAGTTACTCATAATACATTAGTTACCATAATTTAATACGTTAGTTACGAAAGCATTATACGTTAGATACCAAATAATATTAGAACTATTTTTCATGAACATGTAAAACAATATTTTGACAGTTTTCAAATTTGATGGATACACCTTTGTCTTTACCGTCCACGATTTTAGGTATGCCCTCTGAAGACTGATTAATGACCGAGCAAACACTCCTTTCGATTTCGTGCGGTTCCCCAGTGCTTAATCCACTGCCGGAAACATCGCCGATTTGAATTTTGCGAGCAATGGAAACTTTCTTGGTCACACTTTCTTCTAAATGCCCTCTAGCAACCTACGCCGATTCCCATCCACCAAGTTCTTGTAGGTCTAATATATCTCCTCCAGCATTAACAAGAAAATTTGCCGAAGATCTTCTAACGCAGTGACCAGTATACAAATTAGGATTTTCAAGTGAGAGATACTTAGCTATTTTTTGAGGTATTTTAGAGAAGAAGTAAATGCCGCAGGGCTGTACCGTACATTTCCCTTTTCTACATGATACAAACAATCTTTGGTGAGTGACATGGTCTGGCCTTAACATTGCGTACTTTTTAAATAAAAGCACAGGATTGACTTCGCCGTCAAATATCACAGCGAAAATACGTTTCTTGTGGGTTTTTGAGTCGGGAATAGTAACAATCAGCTTGTCCTCTAAAACGTCAACATCTTCCGTGGTCATCTTCGCTAATTCATTAGTTCTATATCCAACATTTTTCTTCTTGATGAAATGTATTAAGGCGCCGTATTTGTCGATTTCCACTCTTTCCTTCAGTTCTAAAGTCTCTCGTAACATGGAATATTTCGGCCATAAAGATGAAGCAGAGTATTCCTCAGAAAGTTTTGCGAAATACGCCAGCAATACCGTTTCTTCTGCACCTTGAACATGTACTTTGTTTCGCCACTCACAAAACTGCCGATATTCTTTTTCATAATGGATTTTAGATTTGTCCGGAAGCAAGTTCAACCTTATAATGTTGGCAGTCAGGAATATCAAAATCTTGCATGATTTTAACGATGACTTTTTGAAATGCCAAAATGAAATGACATAAAACCTTGTTTTTATTTTCGCATCGCCGTTGTCAATGATACGATAAAGCTTTGAATACAACTCGATTATTAGCGATTTAACACCGTCTCGGACATTGCGGGTGACTCGGCTGTTGCCTCGTCACCTAGTAATGTCCTCGACTATTATAAATCGCATAATAATCTCGTTATATTAATAGCTATTTATCGTGTAATTACTGATAGAGTTGAATTTGTAATTCAGTTATTTATAATAATTAAAAAAACTATAAACTTTAAAAAACATTAGTTATTTAACAAAAACAATGTAAAAATATAAGTAGTATTCTAACGTCAATGACCAAACCTGATAGATATTAATGAAACCCAATCATTGGCACCAATGCCAATAACTGGTTTTCAAAAAATATAGGACTCAATAGTTGGCACTAAAATATTTTTATCTTTTAAACTAATTTGGTAATTGAATATATTTTTTTTTAATATTGGCATTTGGCAATCGGTTATTTAATAATAAACTATATTGTAATTTTTTATACACATGCAAAAATAATTTTGAAACTAATATGTACTAAAATTTGATGTAAGAGCTGGTGTCCTTATAAAATGGCTACTTTTGTCGACATGCTTACTCACGGAATACAACATAAAACGACTGTTAAGTTTTTCGCACCAATTTTAATTGACAAAGGTGGAAAACCTAGTGGTGACATATCTTTATGACCTAAATAAGTTCATGTTGGAGTCAATCCAGCAACTTACTTATTAAAAACTAAATTTGATTTGAATGCCAATCGGCTCTATGCCAACGATTAGGTCTAAACGAAATAACGTATTGCTTCACCAGCCCTAACCCTTAACCATTTTTTGACGGCCTACAATATTATTTTAAACAACTGCATTATTTACGTGTATTTTTATGCTCTAGATTTTCCAAGAACATCCCGAACCACAAGTGGTCTTCCTTGTCCATGGTGTGCCTGCTAAACAAATGAAAAGTTTGATCGAGTTGATGTATAGGGGAAGTGCAGACGTGTCGTCGGATGTGATGGCCAAATTGTATGAAATCGCTGACGATTTTGGTATAAAAGGAATTGTTGATGAGGTATATAATATTTTTTTCCCACGACCATCTATGAAAATGGGAAAAAAAGTTTTAATTTGGCTAGAACATGCTTTATATTACACGCGCGTTGAAATAGTATATTACATAACAAGTGATGAAAAAGATACTTTTTCAGCGAGGAGATATTTAGCACTAGGCGTCAGCCGAGTGCGGAAATCCTCCGAGTTTTAGAATAATCACTTTCACACGAGTAATGTACACTATTTTTTCTACGACCACAAAGAATTATTAGAAAAGCCTTTGATTTGTCAAAAAAATATTTCAACACTAGTGTTGAAAAAAAATATCAACACCAGTGTTGAAATTAGCATACTTAGGATTATGTTCCACTTAATATCTGGTTTCATAGTTTGTCAATAGGCTTTTCCTTTATTTGTAGTTTAACTTCTTCATTTTTTCATATTTTATATACTTATCATAGAAAGAACTAATCCTGGATTGACTTCTAGATTAACCAGAATGAAAATTTATAAATTTAATTAAGGAAAGAGGCATTAAACATAAATTTTAAAAATCCACCCAACAAGGAAGATTTCAATTCAAAATAATTCTATAAATTATTTAATGTTTGTATAAAAAAAGTCAAATACTCCTGATGAGATTTGAACCTGTGATCTCGCGATCTGTAGGCTAGAGCTTTATTCTCTACGCTATTGATACCAATAAAGATTTGTTCTTTAATACTTGACGCTTTCTTCAGCGCGATTTGTTTTTTCGGTAATAGATTTTCCAGTATATTATTAACATTTTTTATAATTTTAGATGCCGTATTTCACACTCTAGTTCTAAATCACTCGACAAATACATGATAAATAAGTTAAACACTTTACAATTACTGCTTTCTAAAATTTGTTCTTTTTAATAAATAGGGGTGGTCTGTCAAATTGGCACCATATGTTTAAATTAAATAGTATATATCTTAAGATGGAAAGTTCTTGTGTATAAACACCTAATTTGAAATTCAAAAAAAAGTATTTCCTCGAGCCGGATTCGAACCGACAACCTCCGTATATCCAGTACAGAGCGCTAACCAATTGGGCCATCAAGGAAGTAGGTTCACAACGGCAAATCGGGAAACACTTTCGTCCGAAAATTTCAAATATTTACTGAAATACGCACAGTGATAGATATTGTAAATCATTTTTGCCCTTTTTAAACAACAACATTACCGTTTCGGCAACCAGATGTATGCTTTTCAGGCGGCTGATTAATACCTATCGGTTCTTTTTCGTAAGAAAATAAAGTATGTATATATCTTAAGATGGAAAGTTCTTGTGTATAAACACCTAATTTGAAATTCAGAAAAAAGCATTTCCTCGAGCCGGATTCGAACCGACAACCTCCGTATATCCAGAACAGAGCGCTAACCAATTGCGCCATCAAGGAAGTAGGTTCACAACGGCCAACCGATAGGTATTAATCAGCCGCCTGAAAAGCATACATCTGGTTGCCGAAACGGTAATGTTGTTGTTTAAAAAGGGTAAAAAATGATTTACAATATCTATCACTGTGCGTAAATTAAATAGTGTACATTGTATTTCAATACTAGTGTTGAAATATTTTTTTTCAACACGCGTGTGATATTCGGCGCTTTCGAGCCAAGTTAACCGTGCTTTTTTTCTCATTTTCGTAGGTGGCCGTAGGAATATAGCTATTTCAATACATGTGTTGAAATGTACTGTTCATGACCCTTTAGGACATTTGGGTAGACAAAAAATTCTGTCTTTTTTTTCCCAGTCAGACTTGGGTAATTGCCAATTAGAAATTTCACTACTTTAACCAATGTCAAAATGGCTGGAACCTCCCCGCATGGCGGGTCATTGTCATTCGAAAATATCCTGTTTCAGAACGATAGATCCCTGGTAAACAGTTCTGGAAGAGATACAAGATTCAAGGGTCAAAAAAGGGTAGCAGTGGATTTTGAGAAGGACGCAAACCAAAGTGAAGTAAAGAATCATTCCCCCAAAGGACCGAAACAACATAGTGAACGGAGAATTAGCGGTTGTTATGAGAAATCTTCTAAGAAATTAACTGGTAATTTTCTTTAAGGCCGAGACGCAATTAAAAAATGAGCATTAGGTGACCAGCAATAAGCAACAAACATTATTTTTGATACAAATTTTAAGCAACAGGAATAAAATTTATATTATATTTTTTGTTTCCTATTACTTAGGTCTTATAGCATATTGCTTATTTTTTAATTATGTCTCGATCTTTACACCTTTTATGTTGGGTTACACAAATATTTTTAACCACAATTAACTAATCGGCAAGTTTGACTGTAACATAAATGACATTGACGGGCATTATTTACTTATATATTTTGTCATTATCATATTGAAGAAATTAATAACATATTGTAACATATTAATTACATAATTTAGTGTCTTGAAAAAGAAGGCGGAGCTCAGTAAATACAATAAACTGTGATTGGTCATCAGTGTTTTATAACAACACCACAGAGAAATCTAATTTTTATAACAATATTGTCAACTAATGGGAGATGTATCCAAAGGGAAAAGAAAAATTTTTACGCACAGTGTTATATTCTTTAGGATCACTTGTAGCTTTGATCTGTAAAAAAATACTTTTTTAATATTGCGTGCATTCGTGGAATTTTTCTTTAAAAGTGAGAAATTTTATTTTTAAAGGTGGCAACACTGTGCAGCACTGACAGTAAAAATATGATATTTTGCCGTGGAGCTACCTGAAATAGCATTCTTTTCTCGTCACTTAAGTGTAAAGGAAACAGCAAATATCCGTGTGGGAGTAGACAAAATGGTTTTCACCTCCCTATCTTAGTTTTTATTCCCTATCTAAAATTTACAACTTCCGGTTTAACATGTTAAACCAAAAAAAAATGGTTTTACGGTTTAACATATTAAACCGGAAGTTGTAATTTTTAGATAAAGAATAAAAAACTAAGATAGGGAGATTAAAACCATTTTTATTCTGCCAAAGTCTGAACATGACAGATTTTAAACGTGAAGATCGCTAAAAACAATTGAATTTAGACATAAGACGTTTTATACAACGTATAGGTACGTGGAATTTTATGGGAAATTAGAAAATAATACAGGGTGTTCCGTTTAAAATAAGTAAGTTTAAGACAACTTCTGGTATAACCGAAAGTCGCATAAGATCGCTGTTATGTCATCTGGGAGAGCCATTTTAAGAATTACGATACATGATATAAAGATATTCACTTGAAGACGACTGGAGACACTTACCAGTTGAAACGTTGTTATTTAAAACAAATAAAGACAATAAAATAGTAGAATTTAGTGTCCGTTAAAATATATAAACAAAAGAAGCTTAGCGGCACGCGGACAGAGTAGTGCGTCTATCTTTTGCATTAAAGTACACAGGGACTCCAAAGGTAATGGAATCCCTGGGGCACAGGTAGACAATGACAGGCTGTTTCGTTCTTGTTAGAACTCATCAGAAAGTCATAACCCGTAAGCGACCCCTAGTACAGCGAGCCTGTTCTTTCAGGGCGTTTTTAAGAAATAAAAACGCGATGAAAACCCAGTAACGCCATCATAAGGAATCAACTCAATGCAAAACATATAGCCATCTAACGTGAAAACGTAGAAATATAAATAAATCTAAATAAATCAAGCACGGAACAGCCACTTCACCAGTATAGGAAACATTTTTCGCCGTTCCATACATCTCCAAGCTTTGTGGATTCAGATCTAGATCGCGCTGCAGTCACCCACTGGTTTTGCAGCACTATTCCGTAAATGCCGTGTGTAAGTATAAATAAAATAGTAGAATTTAGTGTCCGTTAAAATATATAAACAAAAGCTTAGCGGCAAGCGGACAGAGTAGTGCGTCTATCTTTTGCAGTAAAGTACCAGTGGGTGACTGCAGCGCGATCTAGATCTGAATCCACAAAGCTTGGAGATGTATGGAGAAGCGAAAAATGTTTCCTATACTGGTGAAGTGGCTGTTCCGTGCTTGATTTATTTAGATTTATTTATATTTCTACGTTTTCACGTTAGATGGCTATATCTTTTGCATTGAGTTGATTCCTTATGATGGCGTTACTGGATTTTCATCGCGTTTTTATTTCTTAAAAACGCCCTGAAATTACAGGCTCGCTGTACTAGGGGTCGCTTACGGGTTATGACTTTCTGATGAGTTCTAACAAGAACGAAACAGCCTGTCATTGTCTACCTGTGCCCCAGGGATTCCATTACCTTTGGAGTCCCTGTGTACTTTAATGCAAAAGATAGACGCACTACTCTGTCCGCTTGCCGCTAAGCTTCTTTTGTTTAAATAAAGACAATGCAAGCCCAAAACTCTTCTATCATTCGTGATATAAAACTATTATTTTTTTTGTTTTAGACAATTTCTCCACAAGCCCGTCCACAACCAATACATCTACCTCATCCAACCAGAATTTAGATATTACCTCCACATCGTTAATGTCACCAATCAAACAAGAGCCTCAATCACCAACTTTTAGTAGTGGACCAACCCCTGCACAACTGTCAGCCGAAGCACGAAGGCGCAATAATTGGGCAATGAAGCAGAGAAAATACAAGTGTGTTTTGTGTCCTGCTAGGTAAAGGAAGTCTTTATTTAAAGATATGGTTAATAGCACAAAAATAAAACATACTTCAGGAACGCTCTAAGAAGTGCAGTCATACTTTTTTAGGTTCAACCTGTATTCTTGCATATTTTTTTTCAAACATTGCCGATCAATTTTTATCCACAGCAACAACAAACACATCAACATTGGATGGCTACTGGTTACTATAGTCTATTTCAAAAAGGTGTAGAGAAATAAAACCTCATCAGGTATACAAAGGGACTACAGAGTGACCCAACGAATATTTAAGCCACTTTCATAATTTGGCATTGATTTCATTGCACAATTCTTTATTTTTATTAAGTGCAGGTAGTACCACCCGGTTTTGGGTCAATTTATGGGTTTTGCCTATTGTTATCCATTATTAAACACTGAAAATGGTGTGACAAATGCGTGCATTATGTACATAGTATTAGGTACACTTATTTTTTATTAAACATGATAAAAAAATACAAAATACATTATACAGAAATTAAATTATAAAAAATCATAATATTCTTCGTCATCTGAGGAACTGTCATCTCCTCTTGACGTTATAATTAACGGGTCAACGGTCCGATCGATCAGGTGATCAAGATCCCATATTCTCTCCTCTTCTTTATTGACATAATGGACTGCTTTTCGCCAGTTCTCTGGTGTCTCCTTAATGTCTTGATCAAACAGTAGCTTAACGTCTTTCATTTTGAATGTCGTGTTGTGTCTTGCTACAAATCCTTTCACTTGCGCCCATATAAGTTCCATAGGATTTAGTTCGCAATGATATGGCGGTGTGTGCAGAACAGTTACACTATGTTTTTCAGCTATATCTTCCATGGCATATTTCATAAAACGATGTTTGTGTAAATTTGCTATATCTAATAGGTCCTTCTAATTAAATTATCTTTTTTTTTCTTTGGTTAGTTATCATAAATAATTTTTAATGCACAAAGTTTACCTACGCCTATTGCCGACACTGGACGGAATTTCCCATTTTATTACTCTACATATTTCTGAAATAAACTATAATAGTAATATTATCATAGTTTTAAGGTATTGAATTAAATTTTATGCGACTTCAAACATTACCTCTGAATGATAATGACCCATATATATTTTGGCCTTTGGTACTTTTTCAAATCCATCAGAAATTTTCATCTTTTTTTGACGATTGTCCAAAAAAAATTAAATAATAATTATTTTTTTTTAGTTTTAAAAGAGCATCCCATTTAACCAGACACCAATTGGTCCACACTGGTGAACGTCCGTACACGTGCAGTCAATGCGATAAAGCATTTTCAAGACATGACAAACTTAAGCATCATATCAGAAAAGCTCATGAAATACCTCAGTATGATGATCGATCGAATTCGCAAGACAGTAATATATATGTAAGTATTGTAAGATAAAAAAAAAGGTGTAGAGCAATAGAAGCTTATTAGGTATGCAAAGGGGCTACAGAGTGACCCAACGAATATTTAACCACTTTTATAATTTGGAATTGATTTTATTGCAAAATTCTTTATTTTCATGAAGTGCAGGTAGTACCACCCGGGTTTGGGTCAATTTCTGGATTTGCCTATTGTTATCCATTCACAAACACTGAATATGGTGTGGCAAAGGCGTGCATTATGGACATAGTATTAGGTGCACTTATTTTTTATTAAACATAAAAAAATACAAAATATTCTCCTCTTTTTTAATGACATAACGGACTGCTTTTCGCCAGTTCTCTGGTGTTACTTCCTTAATGGCTTGATCAAACAGTAGCTTAATGTCTTTTATTTCGAATGTCGTGTTGTGTCTTGCTACAAATTCTTTCACTTGCGCCCGTATAAGTTCTATAAGATTTAGTTCGCAATGATATGGCGGTGTGCGCAGCACAGTTACACTATGTTTTCAGCTATATATTCTACGGCATATTTCATAAAACGATGTTTGTGTAAATTTTTGCTATAGCTAATAGTTCCTTCTTTACTTTTTATTTTTAGTTATCTTCTTTTTTTTTCTTTAGTTATAATTAATATATAGTTAAATTAAATATAATATAGTTATATAAATATAGTTATAAATAATTTAATGCAGGAAAAAGATAACGCATGGCAGAAAATTACTGGTATTTTTAATTCCCAATGCCTGAAACTGTATAAAACTGGGGGAGGCCGAATACTCTCCAAAAATTTTGAAATTTAAATTACAACAGTTTTATGCTACATGTTTTTTGCACTTAAAAGTTGCCGTTTCTTCTTTTATAATGTAATGTAAGTTGAATTATCAAAACTTAATTATATATTACATTACACACAGTATATTACAAGATATGCGTTGGTTACATCTTACCACTTCTGAAAAATATTTTGTTAAAAAATAAAAACTATTTTATTCAATAGATGTAGCCGTTACTTGATAAAGATCTATTATAGAAACTAGGTTAAAAAGAATACAAAAATGTATAAATCTTCACTTATTTTTTTTATTGTACTATGACAATTGTTTCGACCACAGTGTCTTCGTCAGATAGTAGAAATCTAATGCAAATAATATTCTCTTAAAATATAATGGTAACCTACTCCAAAATAATGTACCTATTTTACAACTTAATAATAAAGACATTATAGTAATAAAGTACCGAACCCTAATTATGAAAACACACCTTTTCTTAACTAATCTGAAAAATATTTTTAAAAACTATTATTATAATAATGTCAGGGAATACCGAATGGTTATAGATTTAATAATGGGGAATTATTCAAATCGAGCTGATCGTTTAATAAAATATTTAAATTTTTGTATTTGTTAATTTCCATACTTTCTAAAAAATTAAGTTTTATTGATTTGTTTTCTACATGTAGAATTTCAAATTTGTGATCAAAATTATGTTGTTCGTTATTAAGATGTAAGGAATAATGAGAATTGGTGAGTTTTTTATTATAGCTTGTTTTGTGTTCTTTAATTCTTGTTTCAAAACTTCTACCTGTTTGTCCGATGTAAACTTTTGGGCAACTACCACATTTTAGTTTATACACTCCACATTTTTGTTCTTTTTTGGTTCTGCTTTTGTTATTTTTAATTAGTTTGCCTAACTTATTATTGGTTTTATATGAGATTTTAAAATTTCTTTTCGTTAAGTAGTTTTTAGCTAATTGTGAAAGTTTTCCAGTATATGTGAGTGTTTTGTAAATTAAGTTTTCATTGTGTTTAAAAGTTGGATGTGCTAAACTAATTGCTTTATTTAGTTGTTTTTTGTTTATAATTTGATCTATTACATTAGGTTGATAGCCATTATTTACTGCTAGTTGCTTTATTATATTTAACTCTTGAATATAGTTTTGTTCTGATAACGGAACACTTAACAATCTATGGACAAATAAGTTAAAAGCTGCCATTTTATGGGAATATGGATGATTCGAACTGTTATGTATTAGAATGTCTGTATGTGAAGGTTTGTGATATATCGAGAAACTGGGTTTATTGTTTACTTTGGTTATTGTAAGATCTAAGAAATTTATCGAATTGTTTTGTTCTACTTCTAGAGTAAAATTTATGTTAGGATGTAAAGTATTGATAAAATAAAAATCTCATATAAAACCAATAATAAGTTAGGCAAACTAATTAAAAATAACAAAAGCAGAACCAAAAAAGAACAAAAATGTGGAGTGTATAAACTAAAATGTGGTAGTTGCCCAAAAGTTTACATCGGACAAACAGGTAGAAGTTTTGAAACAAGAATTAAAGAACACAAATATATATAATAAAAAACTCACCAATTCTCATTATTCCTTACATCTTAATAACGAACAACATAATTTTGATGACAAATTTGAAATTCTACATGTAGAAAACAAATCAATAAAACTTAATTTTTTAGAAAGTATGGAAATTAACAAATACAAAAATTTAAATATTTTATTAAACGATCAGCTCGATTTGAATAATTCCCCATTATTAAATCTATAACCATTCGGTATTCCCTGACATTATTATAACAATAGTTTTTAAAAATATTTTTCAGATTAGATAAGAAAAGGTGTGTTTTCATAATTAGGGTTCGGTACTTTATTACTATAATGTCTTTATTATTAAGTTGTAAAATAGGTACATTATTTTGGAGTAGGTTACCATTATATTTTAAGAGAATATTATTTGCATTAGATTTCTACTATCTGACGAAGACACTGTGTGTCGAAACAATTGTCATAGTACAATAAAAAAAAATAAGTGAAGATTTATACATTTTTGTATTCTTTTTAACCTAGTTTCAAAAACTATTTTGACAAGTTCCGAGCATTTTATTAAATTGAATATTTAAAAATAGCAATAACATATAATTATGTAAGCATCAACCAACATAATTTCACTTATTAGAAGAATGGTCCAAAACTATATAGGGCAATGATTAGATGCAGCTCGCATTACTTTTAGTTCAACTTAGCTTGGATTAGGTTAGGTCTTAGCCTATTAGAGTGGCAGACCTTTGGTTTTGACCAAACAGTCTCACGTAGTCCTATTAGGTCCGTTGTGCAAGGTTGCCAGGTCTCAAAAATAAAAATCACTAAAAATTAGGCCAAAAAGTTGCTAGATTGAATAAAAAATCACTAGGTTTTTTAAATTTTTTAATATTACTTAAATTTTTATTAAATAATACCTCATAAAGACAATATTTAATGATTTGTCTATTGTATTTTTTATTTTTTTTTACTACGAGAATTTCAAAATATCACTAGAAATGGGGTATTTAACAAAAGTTTTCACTAAATCGGGTTCAAAATCACTAGATCTAGTGAAATTTCACTAGACCTGGCAACCTTACCACCCGTGTTTCGTAGAACCCACCTTCATCAGATCTCTGATGTTTAGTGCGGCGTACACCGCAGAAGGATTCAGAAGGATTTTAACAACTTATTTAAACAAGCCACTACTATTCAGAAACCTGCTCAGTCATTCAAGTTGTAAGTTGCTTAGTTCCTCCAGGCCATTGAAAAATGGTTCACCTAGCTCATTGAACCTTCTTCTTGCGAGGCCAGAACATTCAAACAGAAAATGTTGAATACTTTCTTCCTCTTCCTCATCTCTGCATTTTCTGCAGAAATCGTTAGTGGGTATTTGCTCCGTTCGGTATTTCTACCGAATAGGCAATGTCCGGTAACAACCGCAGTAATATTTCTCTCGTCTTTTCGATTGTATCTCAATAGCACTGCGGTTCTCTTTTTATCGAATGTGGGCCACAGGATGGATGTACTACAGGCTATCAACTCTGTCCATCTGTTGTAAGTTGCTTACTTCCTTCAGGCAATGGAATCAATTTTTTTTTAAAGGCAGAACTTTCTTTGGGTTAATTATGATTACACTGACACCTGACATCACAGACTGACACATTAAAAATGTGAAAAGGTTGGATATCCAAGATAAGCCGAGAGACTGTAAGGCGAGCTTTAACGAAAAAGCCAACGCGGCAAACCAATTTATTAAGATAAGGTGTACCCTAAATTAAGTAGCACCTAATCTAAGCGATGAAAATGGCCATTAAGCACTTCACTTGTTTTTTAACTACTGCCACCGGCAAAAGCCGCCTACTGTAAGTTCAGTCGTAATTAAATGAAAGCAGGATTGGATATTGAATTTAAATTTTATAAATTTGGTTCCTAACATCAGTATACTTTACCCATTTTAAAAATTATTTAGACCATCGGCCATGTTGAAATTCTGACTCCCCACACTGACCTCTCCGAGATGCCAACTCGTATCACCCGAGAAGACCTCATGCCGCGCATATCTCTACCAGCTAAAATACCAGAACCAGTTCCTGAGATTGTGAGTTCACCTGGACCTAGACCTATATTGCCTAAAACTCCTTTGAGCGCGCCCACTGTTGGAGGCGGTGGTGGTGTGGGCCAGAAGAAAGGAAGAGGAAGGCCAAGAAAGTATCCTCCAGGTTAGTTGGTTAAGTTAATTTTAACATTGGGTTTGGTTTAGGGAAATATATTTTTAATTTAAATTTATTATTCATTAGTGTTATCTTTGGCAGTACTTCTCTTGGTAGTTCTTGTCTGTCGTATGAGCTTGCGGTTTGATTTTATACAATTTATTATCCTTTTTTAGCAGACTATGGTACTTTATATTTTTTTTTGTGTTTCAGTGCCCAGACCTTTGATTAAGCGTCCAAGAGGAAGACCACGTTTAAACCCCTCTGGTAAGTGTTAATGTAATTTTACTGCTGGGAATACTGTTGTATTTTCTTCTTCATTCATATTAAATATTCACTTTAAACGTTCACATAGTATTCCGTATAAGAATCGGAAATAGTAGTTTGTACAACAAGAGTAGATGTGATGTCCATATCGCACGAGGAAGTAAATTGAGCACGACGCCGTAAGCGGAGTGCTCAAACTTCCGAGGGCAATATGGACAATCCACTCGAGTTAAACAGTATATTTTTTCTACGACCAAACTTACAAACCTTATGTTAAAAAATGTAAAAAAAGTTTTTAGGTTGCCGGACTCGAACTCACGACTATTGGATCCATAGTAAAACGCTCTACCTCTCGACTATAGAAACGTTAAACTAATTATGGGTAAACCAACTGATAAATAATGCTACATGAAATTAATTTTCTATGGACATTCAGCAGGTTGCATTATTGATAAATCTATTATAAATGCGTCTAGATTTTATTATATTGAACAAATTAAGAACAAATTGTACTATATGCATTTAAATTATATAATTTAGTGTCTTGAAAAAAAAAAGGCGGAGCCTCAGTAAAAATAATATACTGTGATTGGTCAGTACTTTTAAGAACAACAATGGCTTCTCTATAATTGACTACTGTGATTGGTCAGTTTCATAACCTATCTAGGATTGTTATGAAATTTTGCCGCACAGTTAACTGGAATAGCCTACTTTACTCGCCACTTAAGTGTAAAGGAAACAGCAAATTTCCATGTGGGAGTAGAAAATAGTATATTACGTACGTATTAAGTGTGGTAAAATTGCGAACGAGCCGCGTAGAGGCGAGTGCGATAATTGCATGAGTGCATAATTGCTTTACAACATGCACTACGTGTTATACTTTTTCTACGACTCTTATCAATAAATTAAAGATCGGTTTAAAATTTATAAAGTATAGATTTGAACTTCAAATCTTAAATAATGACACTGTCAAATATTCAAAACGCAAGATAGATAAATGTCATGATTTGAGTGGTTCAAGGCTAACTAGATTGTTATATTGGGCATCATAACGCACAGTTGTGCGTTTTTATTCTTTTTCTACTCCCACATGGAAATTTGCTGTTTCCTTTACACTTAAGTGGCGAGTTCCAGTTCCAGTTAACTGTGCGGCAAAATTTCATAACATTCCTAGTTAGATTATGAAACTGACCAATCACAGTAGTTAATTAAAGCAGAGGAGCCAAATTTACATGTTGTACTTAAAGGTACTGACCAATCACAGTATATTATTTTTACTGACTCCGCCTTCCTTTTCAAGACACTAAATTATATAATTTAAATGTATATGTTATTAATTTGTTCAATATAACAAAATCTATACGTATTTATAATAGATTTATCAATAATGCAGCCTGCTGAATGTGCATAAAAAATTAATTTCATGTAGCATCATTATTCAGTTGGTTTTATCATAATTAACTAAAGGCTTCGATAGTCGAGACGGTAGAGCGTTTTACTATGGATTCAATGGTCGTGAGTTCGAGCCCGGCAACCTACAAACTTTTTTTTTACATTTTTTAGCATAAGGTAGAAAAAATATACTGTTCAACTCGAATGGATTGTCTATATCGCACTTGAAAGTTTGAGCACTACGCCTACGGCGTCGTGCTCAATTTACTTTCTCGTGTGATATAGACATCATATCCACTCTTGTACAAACTACTATTACGTACAGTCGTGCGTAAGAATGGATTTAATTATAGTGTGAACTGTACGTAAAACAATTTTTACTAATGTAGGAGTAGAAAAAAATACATTTATCAATAAAATGCTTGATCTTGATTAATTGCTTAAAGCCTTGTTTTTTTTCAAAAATTTTGTATAACTTTTAAAATGCTTTGTCTATTTTCGGCTTTTTTGTTCCTGATTATTTATAGTGTAGAATAAAACATATGTTTTGTACAAATGATTAAATAATTTCATATTAAATTCCAGGAGCAGTACCTCGACCCGGCATCAAATATGAGAGTCCCTCGTCTCCGTCTCAAAGAATCCCTGAAAACTATGACATTACAAATATGCCTTTCGGTGATCTGGAATATCTAACAAAATCATTGGGTATCAGGGAAAATCCAGAACAAGTAAGTGAAGAATTTTGGACTTACATTGTCTTTATTTGTTTTAAATCACAACGTTTCAACTGGTAAGTATCTTCAGTCTTCTTCAGGTGAATACTAAATAAATACAGTAACTACAGCTTTATTTATACTGTATATACAGGGTGCTACAAATTCGTGTGCGTACAAGGGGATCTCGAAAACGGTAAGAGATACGAAGATGGTTAAATTGAGGCAAAGTTGCGTATTTTGGGGCCTAATAATTTATTGAAAAAAAACTGTAAATAAATTGTATTAAATTTCCAAAGGTTAGAAATCCCTTAAACTGTATTTAAAATTCCAGGTTCGTATTTAAAAAAATTGACTTGAGGTTGGTATCTAAAGAACAAAACGTCGATTTGTAAACTAATAACCTCATCTTATAAAACATAAAAACGACTACAAGGAAGTTTTTTTTGTTTTTTTTCCACGTTAAAAATGAAGGCGTAAAAACTTAAAAACCGAAACTAAAAATTTCGGGTTTTATCGGATATCTCCGTAAGCCTTCTCCAAATTATTAAGCCCGAAAATGTCTTAATTTAACCATCTTCGTATCTCTTACCGTTTTCAAGATCCCCTTGTATGCACATGAATTTGTATTACCCTGTATATAAAGTATAAATAGGGCTGTAGTTACTGTATTAATTTAGTATTCATCTGAAGACGACTGGAGATACTTACAAGTTGAAACATTGTGATTTAAAAACAAATAAAGACAATGTGAGTTCAAAACACTTTTATCATTCAAGAAACATCATTTTCTACAACCTTTAAACATACATATATCTTATTTCATATTAGAAACATATAATATAACCCGCTTTCATTGGTTACAAATTTTTAAAAATTTTAATTTATGGCAATTTTTTTTTAAACTTGTTAATTTAGCCATAAACTAGGTTTATTTATACAATTCTTTAAAATTATTTATTTTAATATTAAAAATTTAAGTAGGATGCTCTGCTTTTTACAACTTCTTCCTAGTAGTGCGGTTTTTACCTATATGAAAGTGCCAATTTTCAAAAAATTATATTTAATAGTTTCCTTCCTCCACCCTCTATATAAAAAGATAGAAAGTATTAACTAAAAAAACGTTAAAGTCGACGCACTCTTATAAAATCTAGTATTTTGCAGCAAGGCACGATCTTATCCGCACCTCTATTTAACCTATATACTTCAGACATTCCACACTTTCCAAACTCCAATCTGGCCATTTTTGTGGACGATCTGCTGCTATACGCCATGTCATTTTACGCAAATGTGGCCAGACAACACCTATCCAATCGCCTAAACATCCTCCTTCCATGGTACAATACATGGAAACTGGAGATAAATGAGGATAAATGCGAATGTCTAGTAATTACACGCAAAAAAATCAAAACATTAAAATAAACTACACAGAAATAATACCTAAACTACAATTAAATTATCTAGGAGTAATCGTAGATAGAAAACTAATGTTTATTCCAAACACGACACACATATATTACAAAAATACATACCAGCCACATAACAATTATACAGAGACTATTAAACTACAGATCCCACCTTTCACCACAAAACAAACTTAGAATATACAGACAAATCATAAGACCCACACTAACATACGCAGACCCGGTTTGGTGCAGTGTCTCAGATAGGCAATTCAACAGAATTTAAAAACTGCAAAACGAAATGCTAAAATTTGTTTTGTCAGCACCCAGCGAAATGCACTAAACCACAGACACACCATACATCATCGCAACAAACTTTTATAATATGTTACACAGCCACAAAACTAACAAATAATACAAAACCTCACACAAACAAGATACATAAAAAACCCCAGAATAAGACCAATTTATCATAGACTTCCTATTTATTTTCTAAATTAAAATTACCAAAAATCTCCAGATTCCATGCTACGTACCAATAGGAAACGCATTCTTTTAAGCTCCGCCCTAAATACTTTTCAGCCTTCAGCATCATCTTTTATGCTACATTGTACCTGACCAGATCAAGCTGTTTTTTTCATTCGCTTTTCCAGTAAACTCCAATGCAATACGAAATAAACAAGAAATAAATATCAAAAACTCATAACTTACGAGTAAAATAAATTCCTAAATAGCAGTAAAGATTACGGAACTGCCCGACCTTAAAAAATATTTTTGTGTACCATGGGTAACACCAACCACTGCCTTGTGGGCGACCTGGATACTAGTATTCAAAGGAACACTATTTATTTTTTATATAATAAATATCCAAGTACGTAAAATGTTAAATAAAATATACATGAATGAATAAAGAGATTTAAAAACACACAATATTTTTCACGATTACCATTCGTTTCAGTTCGAAGATTCTAACAGTGCAGTGGACGCCAACCTTATGGAACCACTGGTGGAAATCAATATGGACCAGCACGATAGGCCAGAACCAGAACCCATCACACACCACACTGCCGGCTCGTTCCTACAGAACATAGGTCTCTTGGAAAACAGCGCGGTAGCTAATATCGGCGAGTGCACTATCTCTCTTTCAAATTCTCAAATGAAGGTTGAGGACGAGAGCGAGTAAGTTAAGGACAATTTATAATCGATTCCGGATATGTAAAAAAGTGCCATGTAATCTATATTTTTTAAATTTTGTTAGCATTAAACTGCTTTGAATGAGCTTTTTCACTATTGATAATTTTGGCATTTGAATTGTTACGTCGGCACCATACCTATACCATGAATTTTTTGCAGCTCATTGAAAACATGCACAAATTCGGCCAATTTTAAAATCTCAAAACATGCGCGATAACTCGATAACGTCGATTCGATAAAAATTGACTGCGACTTTCATCCTGGAAAGAATGAGTATTTTGTTTGGGACACTGACACTGGTATTTAACCAGAACTTTAGAACACAGCAGTTTTTTTGGTAGATATACGTTTATACAGGGTGTTTCAAGGTGGATGGAACGTTAGAAGTTGATGGAAAATGGGTGATACGTTTTCTTCAAAAATTTAATTGCTCAAATAAATAACCATGGTCTATCGTTTTAAAATATTTTCAGCCAATGCGGCGTTGCCGCTTCTGGCAGAAACAGGTGGCAACATCGTTATTTTAAATGGAACACTAGTGTTGAAAAAAAATTATCAACACTAGTGTTGAAATTAGCATACTTAGAATTATGTTTCACTTAATATCTGGTTCATAGTTTGTCAATAGGCTTTTCCTTTATTTGTAGTTTAACTTTTTCATATTTTATATATTATAGGAAAAACTAATCCTGTATTGACTTCTAGATTAACCAAAATGAAAAATTTTAAATTTAATCAAGGAAACATGCAATAAACATAAATTTAAAATATCCAGCCAACAAGGAAAATTGCAATTCAAAATAATTCTATAAATTATTTAATGTTTTTATAAAAAAAAGTCAAATACTCCTGATGGGATTTGAACCTGTGACCTTGCGATCTGTAGGCTAGAGCTCTATTCTCTACGCTATCGCTACTGATAAAGTGTGTTGTTTAATACATGACACTCTCTTCAGCGATTTATTTTTCTGGTAATAGAACACGTTTCATCCGTTTTCCATAAACGTCTAACGTTCCATCCACAGTAAGACACCCTGTATAATATAAATTTAAATTATTTAAATAATTCGAAAAAATACCAACAAGCCACAGAGAGATAGATACATAACTTAGGTTAGGTTTTTTTTAACTGTCATTACATTGGATCTGTCTTCTGTCAATAATTTTGGTGTTGCCACATGTAAAAAGTATTATGCTAGTTAAATAATATATTTTGTTCTTAGATCTTGTTTAAAGACAAAATATAGATAACATTTGGTGATTTTTTAAAAATTTTTCCGTATAAGTTCGTTTTGAACTGTTTGGACAATTATTTCTATTGGATTACTTTTTAGACTTTATCATTGTTGGTATTATAATATAGAAATTTTAGAGGACATTGGCAACATTGTCAAGATGTCGTCATTATGACGTATATTCGATAAAGTCCTTGTTTTTGTTTCAATAGTTTTTTTATTTAATTATTTTCTCAGAGAAAACAGAATTTTCTTTTTATTCATTTATACGCTACCAACCAGAATCAATTTAGTGAAAGAGCCCATTGAACGACCTTTCAAGTGATGTATTACACAACCCAGCGAAGGTGAAAACAACCGCTAAAATGTTAAATAGGAGGGGTTGTTACCCCCCCTTGGTTGTTTTCGCCGCCGCTAAAGGGTCGATATATTTTAAATGAAAACTAGCGTAAAAAGTATCCCCCTTGGACATAAAGTTGACAGTGTTCTTGCAGATTTCCATATTTTGTAGAAGGGTCAAGTATATTTGGTATATTTTCAAGTAGACATCGGGTAGATCTTGTTTAAATGTAAATATGTAATAAGTTTGGTTGTAAATAAGTGTGTACTATACTTTTTTCATCCTTTTATTTTATATATTTAACTAAGTGTTGAAGGTGCACCTATTTTGCAACTAAATTAGATTTTAAAAAATTTAATAGGCAACAGTCACTGTGTATTTCGAATATAATTTGGTGCATAGTTACAGAAACGCACTATTAAACTATTTCTGAAAATATTTTTAAACCTACCTTTGTACAAATAAATGTTTTCAAAAACCGAACTAAATAAACTTAGCAGCAAAAATAACGCACAACCAAAAATTATGCTCAATTTCAAAGTCGATTTTCTGGCGAACCGATAAATCGATACTTTTTTTTGAACTGTAGCTTTTTTCTTTGATAATTGCACTGTGACAGAATTTTTTATTTAGATTTCAGTTTTAGGCCTATACAGGGTGCAAAAATCAGAATAATTTTTTTACGTTAAATTTGAGACACCCTGTGTAGGAAGCATTAGCAACAACAACGGATGCATGATGAAATTATATTGTAGCCCTCATGTGTTCTAAACATTTTGTTATTTTAATTTCTCTGATATCTGTAATATCAAAGAAAATACACAGTTTTATACCAAAACATGTTTTTCTTCAATAAATTGCACCTTTACTGGATACTTCTTATTTGGCTTAAGGCTCTACCACGCGCAAATTTAGAGGATGAAAAACACCGTTTCGCTACTGCAGGATTCTGCAAAGGCTATTTGAAATATTTGTCGG
Source organism: Polydrusus cervinus (assembly GCA_935413205.1). Lineage (NCBI taxonomy): Eukaryota > Metazoa > Arthropoda > Insecta > Coleoptera > Curculionidae > Polydrusus > Polydrusus cervinus. The sequence continues at coordinate 31,218,205 of OW284515.1, read as the reverse complement.
GACAATTTAAAATTTAATAAAGGAATGTTTGTATTTCTAAGGTACAAAGCCCTTTTTTGAAAAAAATAAGAATATGTATAAGAAAATGCCCACTAAAGGTGCGTATTTTTAGGCACTTTTCCAAGGTTAATATCGTAGCTAAGAATTTTTTTTTCAAAAAAATAGCCATGTACCTTAGAACTTCCATGTCTTATCTTTAAGACTTCAAAAATTGAGACAAAACAATGTCGTAATAAGTCCGTTATCTTTCAGCGCGCAACTCATGTTTTAGGTAAATTTTGTTGTGATGTTATAGAAGTTGCCTATATACAGCTGAATTTATTCTCGGCTGACGTGAAACAATTTACATCCAGAGAGAATAATGATACACTGAAAAAAATTATAGGTGGTCGAACAAGAAGTCATTTCGGGGGTAATTTTGGGCTAAATTTTATGTTTTCCTTTTTGAATTGTCGGTGTCAATAACAGAATATCTAAGCGTTAATATTAAAAAGACGTAACTAGTAGTTATGTTATTAACTCCGGGTTACCATACATTTTTCGGCTTAGACCGGGATGGTTTATAATGCGCCGGAGGGCAAAATGTTCAAGGCGCGTTCACCATTTTGTCAAAACTGGTGTTTGGGCTTTCAAAATTTCTTATTCATGTTAGGTAAGGATAAGAATTGAACGAAATCCAGTCGATTTGTTGCAATCAAAAATGGGCTATATTGAATTTTTTGTTTCGTTTTTTATCGAAATGGGTTATTCTCTTGATAGTGAACAAAATATACTAAGGTAAATAGCTTATCGGTATTAGAGGCCCAAACTGGATCACCGGGAACTTACGACAAATCCCAGGATGTATGGTAACCCTGGTATATTAACTCTTAGATCTAAAATTAAAGTTTAATTTGTGTTGGTAAAGGGTGATAGGTGCAATAAAATAAAGCCATTTATGAAGGTTCTTAGTGAGTAAAGAAACCAACTGTTGCATAATGAATCTATTTCTATTCGATTGTTTTTATATTTTATGCTTATTATACAGGCTCTATATATTGTTTATACAGTGAGCTTCTGTCTAAACCTGTTAAAATATAAATTCATTTTAAAGGTGAAATGTGTTTATTATTTTATCCATGGTTTAACGATTTAAAAGTAGTTGTCTGGCACGAATTTGGCGTTGGTCACATGACATTTATCTGTTCATGTTATTGGCTCGCAGCTACAATTTGGTGCAGCGAGACTACTGTATAGTGACAATGCTTCTAAGAAGCTAGGTAGGTAATAAATAAAAATGCCACGCAGAGTAATAAAATACAATTTTTTGTTAGGCATGGGCGTCCATTTGTTAATGTTTATAAGAAACATTAATACCGTGATTTTGTATCGGATTGGCGCGACGATACGGTACTACCTCCTGTTGTTTCTGTGTTACTAAAAAAAAATCTAGGTACTTACTTTTTTTTCTTTTGAAGGTGCAGCGCTACTAATCGTCAAAAACATACCACTTTTTAAAAAAATTAATTATAATGGCACGGAACGCGACGGACAAAATACTGCGCGAGTTAGTAACCAGAGTCAACAAATCCTGGAACCAGCGGGACTTATCTTTTGTTTTATAAATAAACATGGTTTAAAATTTGTAATATAAGAAAATTTTGATTGAAAAACTATTGACCTTACGAAGTATTTGATAACCAATGCTGAAAACCTTTAGTTTCAGGGTAGGCCTGTGCCTCCCAATTTTGAAAATTTGACATTATATGCTAATGCTGATGGGGGCGATCGGGCTAAAATATATTTATAATGGTGGCACTTCCCGTTATACCGAAAGTAAGTGTCAACTTGCTTATTTTAAATAGCATACTCTATATATTACTACATTTTTGCATTTTACGCAAGAATTTAGGCATAGGTATCTTGTATACCATGTCCTATACCTATGTCTAAGCGTTTTAGATATTTTTAATAGATTTTTTATAATATTTTGATAACTATTTATACAGGGTGTTTAAACAATACGATTAAAAATTTAATTGAAAAACTGCAAAAAGACTAGATTTTCAAATGGAAATACACAAATTTTATAATTATTTCTTATTTAGCATTAAAAATAAGGGTAAGTTTGTATATTCCAAAAAATTTTACTTTTAGAAACATTGCCAACTTAATATTTTTATATGGCGATTTTGCTGCAGATTTTAAGTTTAGTTACTTTTAGTTGGCTATAACGGCGTTGAAAAACAATCAAATGCGAGAAAAATTTATGAAGCTGTCACTTACCATTAAAACATCATTAATTGTCATGCCTGTGCGCTTAAATTGTACATACAAACGAAGATTATTTAAATTTATTTATTATTTTTGGAGAATGTGTTAAAGTTATATCAAGAACATGGGACACATTTGCCAATCGATATCCGCAAAACAGAAGCCATCACAATGTGCTTATTAATAATGTTCAACATTTTTGGGATATACAAACTTACCCTTTTTTAATGCTTAACTAAAAGTAATTATAAAATTTGGGTGTTTCCCTTTGAAAATTTAGACTTTTTGCAGTTTTTTCAATCTTATTGTTTAAACACCCTGAATTAATAGAAATAAAAAAAAAATATTATAAAAAATCTAATAAAGCAGGTCCTTTATAACAAGGAATCCCACTTAAATTAAATAAATATAAGGCTTCTTTATAGAAAAAATTGATAATTATTTTAAGGCTTGCAAACGTCATTCTTAACAGAAAAATTCAAATATGTCAAAAACGCTTAGATATTTATAGGTATAGGCATACAGGGTAGGGACTTTAACTGGAATAAATTCGATATTATTAAACCTGCTGAAGTTGCGCCTACAAAATTTGGTATGTGGGGGTTTTAGAGCATGCGGAATTGGATTATGATGGCGGCGCAGTTGCCAGATTTCTCAGCTTTGCGCTACACGTAGTAATTTTGTTATTTTTAATAGAATGCCCTATTTATTTTTATTGCAGTGAATTGGTAGTGTCAATTTTAGTAAGATCATTTACAAAATTCTATCTTCACTAGTTTCTGAGCTATGGCAACACTGAAGTTCCCTTAAAAAGTACCGGGACGCTTGTCTATCTCCATAGTTACTAAGTTATTGACAAGATTCAAGAAAAGTTCTTGTCTTTTCAAAATGGCCTATTTAACTTAAACTTTAAAAATAGAAATTCTTATGGTACTTTTTAATGGAATTACAGTATTGCCATAGCTCAGCAATTAGTGAAGATAGAATTTTGTTAATTTGGCATCTAATTAAATTGGACACGCCCAATGCACTGCAATAAAAATAAATAGGGCATTCCATTTAAAATATTAAAATTATTACGTGTAGCGCAAAGCTGAGAAATCTGGCAACTGCGCCGACATTATAATTCAATTCCGCGTGCTTCAAAACCATACATATCTACTAAATTTTGTAGGCGTGACTTCAGCAGTTTTAATAATATCGAATTTATTCCAATTAAAGTCTCCACCCTGTACAAAATCTGCCTAGAATCTTACGTAGAATGCAAAAATGTAATAATATATAGGATGTTCTATTTAAAATAAACATGCTGACACTAGGGTTGCCAACCCTTCCGATTTAGTCGGGAGGCTCCCGCTTTTTTACTTAACCTCCCGCCTCCCACGCACTTAAACAAAACTCCCGCTTTTCCAATAACACGACGGACGCCTAATAACTGTACAGCTGCCTTAGAGAGGGGCGACCTTTTTTTTTAGAAAGCACGTTTGATGATAGGAGGAAAAAAAATATAAAAGGCACGCCACAGCGTCTGGTTACCCTAGCTGACACTATCTTCCGGTGTAACCGGAAGTACCACCATTATGAATTTTTTTTAGTCCGGTCGTCCCCATCAGCATTACCACGATGGCAAATTTTGAAAATTTTCTTATGTATAGTTTTCCATATATAGTTTGAAGCGGTTCCCGGTGGAACACGAACACCCTGTTTGCAGGTGCTTTTATACCAGTGGCGGCGCTAGGATTTTTGGGATGGGAGGGCACAAATGGGCTCGGTGATTTTTGAGTGGGCACTACCCAAAATAAAAGTGACTTCTAAAAAAAAAAAAAGGTCGCGGCCTCCTGGTCGCTCTAGAACGCTATAGGCCAGCGGACAAACAAAACCTTCCTCTTTTCTAAGTGATGTCTAAAAAAAAAAGGTCATCGTTCTCTTCAAAATACCATACAACCACTCATCAAAACTTTTATAGCTAAGTCCCTTACACAACGGATCCATCAATTTTGGGGGGGCACTCATGTTTCTAGGGTGGGCCAGTGGCCCCCCCTGGCGCCGCCGCTGTTTTATACCTATTATTAATTAACACTTCAAACTTTCTGCTCTACCTAATTTTATTTTTTGTAAATATTCTATAGCTTTAATAATAAAATAAGACAACATTTAAAAGATATATCCGTATAACGATTAGGTACATTATTTTAACTAAGAATACAATAACAAGTACTTATTTTCCACAAAACAAATTTCTCGTCTCCGAAATAAAATCAACCAAAACTCATTAGCATAATAAAGAACCTACCGCCTTGCATCGTGCTTTCAGTGTGTGTCGATGTTTACGGAATATTTTTCACCACGTCATAAGCTCGCTAGTATGCCCACTTCGGGTGAGACTCTCTTGCAAATATATTTCTTGCTGCACAAAGTTCCGCCTTAACAAACAAAGATACTCCGTGATGTTTTGGGCTGGAATTTCTTTAATAGCAAAAGGTATATTAGTGACATGTTGTTAGTACATTGGGAAGAACTTTTTACTAATGCGCAATAACGCAAGACCTCATGTATAGCGCATCGTCAATGAATATTTACATAAGGTAAATATTCGAACTCTAAACTGGCCACCGATTTGAATTCCGTAGAGCACTTATGGGATATCATTGGTAGGGCACTGAGACAGTATCAACCCCCTCCAACCTACAAGATGTCCAAATAATGGTTACCTATATTTGGAATAGACTTAACCAAAATGAAATATTTTGTAAGAAAAAAGACACAAAGTCTCGGCCTCAAAAATTTAATTTTTTTTAATTTTAATTTTTGAGGCCGAGACTTTGTGTCTTTTTTCTTACAAAATATCAATTATCAGGTCTCTTTGAGTAAAAATGGACGATTTCTTCGAATTTCAAAATGAAATATCCAACTTAATATCGAGTATGCCGAGGCGATGTGAAGCAATCATTAGAAGTAGAGGTGGAAACACGCGCTACTTATGTACTTTTTTGCTATTTATTGTTATATTTATATTCTTAGTTTAATATTGTCAAAATGTTATTTTAATTAGAAAAAAATGTTGTGATCTAAAACGGTGTATTGTCTTTGATATTACAGATATCAGAGAAGTTAGAAAACCAAAATGTTTAGAAATTATGACGCTACAATGTAACGTAAAAAAACTATTCTCATTTTTGCACTCTGTATAATAAGTCGAAAAGTGAAATCTGAATAAAAATATCACAGTGCAATTAACAAAGAAAAAAGCTACAGGAAAAAAAAATATCGAAATCGATTTATCGGTTTGCGAGAAAACCAACTTTGAAATTGAGCATAACTTTTGGTTATGCCCTATTTTTGCGACTTAGTATGTTATGTGCTTGTTTATGTATGTTAAACTTGTAAATATAAAAAGTGTAAGAATTATTAATTAAGGTTAGCAATGTAAGATGTAAATAAGTTTTTGATCTGATATGATTACGTTGCTTTTAAAAAGCTGCGTTGTATTATATTTACTACACTACTGCGTATTTCAAACTTGTATGCATTGGTACCCAAATTCATAGTTTTGGCGTGTTTAGTATGTTTTTCTTTAAAATCGGTACTTACTTCTCTTCGTAATAATTAGACACCATAACATTATATGACCAGGTCAGACATAATACATTTTATATCAGAAAATCGGAAATTATTGTTTCATCCATCCCTTTGAAGGTTTATACCTTTTATTTGCTATTCAAGAAGTTCTATCACTGTTCCTTTCTTTCATTAGATCCTAGAGCCCTACTGATGAGCCATGATAAGGCGAAACGCGTCTAAAAACGGGTCTGACGAAAGGAAACATTTCCACTTAATTTAAAGTTATTTACATTTTCGGAAATAATGTTATTAAATTTAGTATTTTTTACTTCATTATATGGCGTCTTTCATTATTACGAATAGAAGTACCACAGAAGTACTAAAAAGTATTGTATGCTCTACTATTTTTTAGTTTTTCTATTGTGACATTTTTACTGAAGTAAATATTCTAGAATCTGTTTTTTGTGATAATCTTAGATTATGTTTGAAGATTGGAAACAATGATGTTTCTTGAGTGGTAGAGGAGTTTTGGACTTGCATTGTCTTTAAATCACAACTTTTTAACTGGTAAGTATCTCCAGTCGTTTTCAGGTAAATACTGTATTCACCTGAAGACGACTGGAGATACTTAACAGTTAAAACGTTGTGATTAAAAACAAATAAAGACAATGCAAGTCCAAAACTCTTCTATCAATCTTAGATTAGTTTTAAAATGATTTTCTGATCTTTTCTTATGTAGAAAGTTTAATAAAAATGTTAATTTTGCCATAAACTAGCTTTTTTACGTTTTAAAAAAAAATCGTTTCACAATATTCCCAAAATTCAGGTGGGCTGCTCTACTTATTACAACTAATACAGGGTGTTAAAAAAGTTTGGAAATTTTGAAAATGTTTCAAAAACTACGGAATAAGATCCCCCCCACCCCGAAAATATTTTTTGGCTACGCCACTGTCTGTCGACTTGGGTAAAAAGTTGTCTGGTCCGGTAAAAATTACCCTCGACCGTAAACACGGATAATTGCTATCCGACACAACCGTGAACGCAACTTTTCATCGACGAGTCCGACAAACGTCCGACATCGACTGTGAATGCGATCCTGGTCGCTTTCGAGCCTAAGCCTAGTTCTCAGAACTTCGTTCTGTCGCTGGCGACACGTGATGTACCAGTAGAAAATGAGTATTGGAGTCACATGTCAAAATACTCATTTTCTATTAGTCACAACACGTGTCGCCAGCGACAGAACGAAGTTCTGAGAACTAGGCTTCAATCGTGATCATTTGGGTTACAGATAAAAAGTGAGTTGTTTGGGTCAACAAAAAGGAAGATTTTAGAACTTTTGCGTCCTGAAATATTTTGACATAAAAACCTATTTTCTGTAGAAGTTTTATTGTCTTAAAATTGATACAACAAAAACATTATATTATTATATACAGAAAATAAAAAGAAAAATTAACAGTTACAATATACAATCAACGAATTTTTCTATAAAGTGACTTAAGTAGGTCTTTTAGGTACTTATTTACTATTAGCGTTTTCAACAATTTGTAAATTTACCACTGAAAAAAAAAATTATCTCTTATCCAGTTCTCCAAGCGAAACCTTTATTTATTAATCACATAATTTAGAGATATTATAGAAATTTAAAAACCAACAAATCGTAATTAGGTGAGTTTACTTTGACAAAACTGATATTTTGTTGGTTAATGACTGGTTACCTAACGCGTCTTTCCTACCAGTTTCGCTAGAAAATTAAAAATTTAAAACTTATGACTTAGCCAACTCTTTCATTCTGTTAAGTGCGCTACCGGCTTTGAACCAAGTAATTTGTAAATCGTTCAATGTATGGTTCAATGTAATTTTATCGACTTTACCATCCTTATGTTTAATTTCGCATTCCACAGGCTTACCAGGCGCCAAACTCTTCAAATTTTTCAAACTAATTTTATCGGTGGGTTGAATTTTATCGTAATCGCTTGGATTTGCGAAAGTAAGAGGCAATAAACCTTGCTTTTTTAGGTTAGTCTCGTGGATACGGGCAAATGATTTGACAATGATGGCCCGACCGCCTAAATGACGTGGTTCCAGGGCAGCGTGTTCTCTGGACGAACCCTCGCCGTAGTTTTCGTCTCCGACAGCAACCCATTTTACTCCTTTTGCTTTGTAATCGCGTGCTACATCAGGTACTCCTCCCCACTCGCCATTGAGTAGGTTCTTGATTTTATTCATTTCGTTGTTTTCTGAGTTTGTGGCCCTAAAACAAATGTTTATTTCAAATATTTATACAGTATCCACTGTGGTTCTTTACTCGTGCTACAACGTGATTTACAACCTCATCTTAATATACAGGGTGCTACAAATCGTGTGCATACAAGGGGATCTCGAAAACGGTAAAAGATACGAAGAGGGTTAAATTAAGGCAAAATTGCGTATTTTGGGGGTTAATAATTTGGTGAAAGAAAATTGTAAATATTCCAAATACTTTCGGAGATATCCGAAAAAATCCGAAATTTTTGTTTTGATTTTTAATTTTTTGCGCCTTTATTTTTGAGTTAATAAAAAAACAAAAAACACTTTCTTATAGCCGTTCTTTATGTTATACCATATGGCGTTATTAGTTTTCAAATTCATTCATTTTTTTTAAATACGGACCTGGAATTTTTAAAACAGTTTTAAGGAGCTTTGAAAATTTAATACAATTTAAAGGGTTTTAAAATTTTTACGTTTTGTCATCAAATAACACATCACTAGTATTTCAAATTATCCTTTCTTTACTATTACGACCCTGGCAATTATTTTTTGGATTACTTAAATATTAAAATTACATTACCGGAAGTTATGGTGTAAAGGCAGTTTATTTTTTCAAAAAGATTTACCGTCACAATACTCTAGGAAGTAAGCAAGTTTTTAAGACATAAGAAGTAATTTTATTTTTTATTATATTTTTATTTATTTTATTAATATAACTTATATCTTAAGTATCTTAAGTCCCATGGTTTTTGCCTTAGACCTGGACCGAAAAACTGTAAAACAGAAAAAAAAATGCTCCCGAGTGAAGGATAGATAACTGGAGTGTTAGTCTACAAAAATAAACAGACAGAAAATATTTGGAACCGAGACTTTGGGCACAGAATATATATTCTGTGCTTTGGGTATCTTTTCTTACGAAATATCAAATATCAGGCCTGTTTGAGTAAAAATGGGCGGATTTATCAAATTAGAATTTTTTTTTTAGTTTGGCTTTAAATGTTCAGCACCGTAATGAAATGAAAAAGATAATTTTAAAAATGGTCATGTTAGATGACAAAACGTTAAAATTTTAAAAACTTGTACATTTTATTAAATTTCTAAAGCTTAAAAATCCCTAAAACTATATTTAAAATTTCAGGTACGTATTTAAAAAAATTGACTTGAGGTTCGTAACTAATGAACGAAACTTTGAATGAAAAAGTTTTTTTTATATTTTTCCCAAGTCAAAAATGAAAGCGCAAAAAACTAAAAACCAAAAATGAAAATTTCGGGTTTTCTCTAATATCACCGAAGGTATTCAGAATATTTAGAATTTTCTTTCACCAAATTGTTAAGCCCTAAAACACGCAACTTTAACTCAATTTAACCATCTTCGTATCTCTTACCGTTTTCGAGATCCCCTTGTACGCACACGAATTTGTAGCACCCTGTATATAAACAAAAACATAGCCTAACGTCTTCCGGGCACTATTCTATGGTGCAATACGTCGTTGCCAATGAAACGTGCTAGACGAAGAAAAAATTGTAAGGAAGAGTTGCAGATTGACTTCCGACGACATCATTTTAACATTGGTTTCTACTAGACTTAAATTTTTGATTGAAAACTTTCAACCTCTTTTAGGAACCCGTACATCGGGACTTTGGGCACATCTATTATAATATTTATGAAATTAGACTTTTTTTTAATCATCTTTCTTCGATTTAAATCATACAATTCTAATGACGTATAAGTTATGAAGCACGGGTAATAATTCACCGAGGATAAGAGAGAAAATATTATTAAATGTGAAAAAGTTATATAGGCAGAAGTTTTTAATAAACTTTAATTATTGCGGGCTCCGCATATTAGAATTTTAAGTGTCTTCAGATTGCAACTCTAGTGCTCCGAGCGTGCTCTGTGACGTCATAGATGAGCGTGAGTAGTAAACTGAAAACGCTATTAATCAAGAGGTGAAATTAGATAAGTATACGCAAGTGTAAGAAAGAAAAACTATTATTTAGAAACGCAAGAATAATTGACATATATCCTTGAAATGACTGTACAACGCTTCACCACAAATTCCTTAACCAAAAATAAGGCGATCTAGGTAAACTTACCTATATGCAATGTTGTTTCGTTTTGCCGCTACAGGGCGCTAAATTCTTTAAATTTATATCGTTTTTTTGGAATCATTTTTTATTTTCATTTTTTTTTTCTTTAGCCTTTATCGATTTCCACTAAGTTTAGGACTAAGAATGACCATTATTAATAGCGTGTTTTGACGTATACGTCATATTTTTCTAATACCTGCAAATTTAAAAATGGCGTGTGATTAGTCAATAAAAGTTTGTCTTTTTGTTACCCCCCTATGAATGACTTTATATAATAATATCTCTGACACTAGCTGGCTTCATGTTGGGGGGGGGGGGGGGGGGTAACAAAAAGACAAACGTTTATTTACCAATCACACGCCATTTTTAAATTTGCAAGTATTAAAAAAAGATGTCGCATACGTCAAAACACGCTATTAATAGTGGTCACTTTTAGTCCCAAAATTAGTGGAAATCGCTAAAGGAATTTAGAAATTATTCCGGAAAAACTATATTAATTTGAAAACTTTAGCGCCCTGTAGCGGCAAAACGAAGCAACATTGCATATAGGTAAGTTTGCCCAGATCGCCTTATTTTTGGTTAAAGAATTTGTGGTGAAGCGTTGTACAGTCATTTCAAAGACACCCTGTATAATGTAAATCACAACAATAATCAGACAAAATGTTATGATCTAAACAAGAAGGTAGATTTTCAGGTTACAACACACAAACTATAATGTGTGAAAAACTTACTTCGTAATGGGTAGTTGAAAAAAAAAATACGAATAAATGTAATAGTTATTTAACTAACAAGTGCGGAAAGTGGTACTTTTCCGTACGCGACGGCAGTTGCACGAACGACGCGAAGCAGAGTTCGGGCAAGCTGTCAAGGGCGAAAAAGACGCTTTCCGCATGTGTTAGGTACAAAAGTTTTCCTACGATCGATATAGTTCTCAGATAAACGTCAATTAGATTCGTAATAATATACTGTAATTACAAAAATTATTGACCTTCTGGCAAAAAAAAATATTTATTTTGCAAGTATTTTACTTTATTGAGTGTTTTAGATAAGGGATTAATTTAACAAATCGTGCGGAAAAGTTACTAGTGCTAGTAGTACATATAAACACATATTTACATATAAATATTACAAACATCTTTATTTTAGACTAGGAGAATACAAAACTGAGAACAAAGTAAGCATATTATTAAGTGTCAAATTAGAATATTTTATATAAATTATGTCACAATTTCAAACATAGTGTAAAGTAAAAACAATGCGGAAAAGTAAAATCGTGCGGAAAAGGGGTACTATCCGCACGATAAATCGTACCGAAAAGTAACTTTTCCCCACGATCGTAGGAAAATGAATAAGTAGATTGTAGTAGTTTGGTTTAACTTTTTCATTTTCGAAAGAACTCAACTTTTAATTTAGAAAAAAAAAACAGGAATCGATGACCTTCCAACGCTCAATAAAAGCCGCAAACTAGACGAAAAGACATGACACAGAATATAATTAGGATACTAAAAAAAAATAATCAACTTACCCAATAAACATATTATTCGAAATATTATCCAAATGTCCACGGTACTTTAACCACGGTCCAGCCGCGGAAATATGGTCGGTGGTACACTTTCCTTTTACCTTGATCAGTACTACCAAGTCGTCCAAATCCTTTCCGTCCCACTTGTCGAAGGGCTCCAAAAGTTGCAGCCGGTTCGACTTGGGGTCTACTTTGACGTTGATGGCATTGCCGTCGGGTAGGGGATGTTCGTATGTGTCCTGACCGGGATCGAAACCCTTGGAAGGAAGCTCGTCGCCGAACGGTGCAGAAAGTTTGAATTTCTTACCATCAGAACCTGCAAAGATAAATTGGGTTTAATGAATTTCAAAAAAAAATCGACAAATAACTTAGCCTGGCGCTATATTCTTTGTTATTTTTGATATCTATAGTCTATTTCAAAAAGGTGTAGAGTAATAAAATGGGAAATTCCGTCCAGATCGGCTCAATTTCGGTGTTGGCCATAGGCGCCCATTTTGTGCATTAAATTATTTATGACAACTAACCAAAGAAAAAAAGAACATTTGATAAAGAAGGAACTATTAGCTATAACAAATTTACACCAGTGGCGTGCTCGGGGGGGGGGGGGGGGGGCTTAATGGGCGTAAGTAGAAGTTGGAGTTGGAGAAAGGGACAATCGGGAGAACATGTATTTCATGATATTGTTTCTAGTGAAGAAAGCGGAAAAGCGCGAAAAATTTTCGGAGCCACGCCCAAAGTTCGTTTAAAATTCACCTAACCACTATCAAGCTTTTTGTAAATGTTTTATTTTTATTTTTTGATAGTCCTAGCTGGCTCTTTATTAAAAAAAAATTTTTTTTTATATTTGTGAAAAATATAAATATTGGTGTCAATCCAAAATTTTAACATAAGACGTATGTATGACTCTAACCAGCGTTTGCAGCGCGGCAGCCCCCCCCCCCCCCCCCTTAAATACGCCACTGATTTACACAAACATCGTTTTATGAAATATATATGAAAAACATATTGTAACTGTGCTGCGCACACCGCCATATCATTGCGAACTAAATCCTATAGAGCTTATATGGGCGCAAGTGAAAGGATATGTAGCAAGACACAACACGACATTCAAAATCAAAGAAGTTAAGCAACACGTCAAGACATTAAGGAAGTGACACCAGAGAACTGGCGAATAGCAGTCCATCATGTCATTAAAGAAGAGGAGAAAATGTGGGATCTTGACCACCTGATCGATCGGACCGGCGACCCGTTAATTTATTATAACGTCAAGAGGAGATGACGAACAATAGTATGATTTTTTATAATTTAATTTCTGTACAATGTATTTTTTGTATTTTGTATTTTTTTATAATGTTTAATAAAAAAATAAGTGTACCTAATACTATATACATAATGCACGCCTTTATCACACTATTTTCAGTGTTTGTGAAAGGATAACAATAAAAAAAACTCATAAATTGACCCAAACCCGTAGTACCACTACCTGCACTTGATGAAAATAAAGAATTTTGCAATGAAATCAATGCCAAATTATGAAAGTGGTTTAAATATTCGTTGGATCACTCTGTAGTCCCTTTGCATACCTAATGAGTTTTATTACTCTACACCTTTCTGAAATAGACCATAGGGACCCTAAAAAGCCGCTGTCTGATAATATCTCAAAAAATTACATTTACGTAAAAAAAAGATATATTTACGGAAGAAAAGTTACTCACCAGTAAGTTCGTCTGTAAGTGGGTTGAAGTCCAAACTTCCGGCTATACTCAGGGCAGTCACGAGTTCAGGTGAAGTTACGAACGAGTGGGTAGCGGGGTTGGCGTCATTACGTCCAGTAAAGTTACGGTTATAGGATGTCACAATAGTGTTCTTTTCGCCCTTCTTTACGTCTTTACGGTCCCACTGGCCGATGCAAGGCCCACAGGCATTGGCTAAAACCTGCAAGAAATATATCAGTTAAGATTTAAGTTTTAGTCAATATCTCAAATTAAAGTCTGTCCCCGCATATATAAAATAAAAACTTCTAAAAATGTATTTGTATAGATCCTGATTTTGAACACATAATATACAAATACATTTATACATAGTTAGTTACCAAATAGTAGCAATTCCAAAAATTTAAAAAAAAACTTCCTTTTGTTTCTAACATTTTTTTATAGCGTGACGAAAGCTTGTCTGCATTTTTTCTGTATCCATGTATGCTCTTATATTAATACAGAGTTTTTAAAAACCTTCATATGTCTTAACTGGGTGTATAGTTATTTAAAAAAAATATAATATGATAACTTTCTTCTATCTTTAGTAAACTTAGTTATGAGTATTTAAAATCATAAATATACAGGGTGTGTCAACAATAAGATAAAGTTCATTTTTTCCTATATCTTAAGAATTAGATAAAAATTCGTAATAAAAGTTGTAGAGACTATGAGGAACACTTTTTAACATTATACTGGAGTATACGGGGTGGCCCAAATAAACGTGGCGAATATAACTTAGTTTTTTTTTAATGGAACACCCTATATATTGTATTATTTCCTGATTCCCCACACAATTCTTACGCTTATTTCCTAAATGTCATATGTCTAAATTCAATAGTTTTTGAGATATTGACGTTTAAAATATGGCTTTTTTAGACTTTGACAGGCTGTTACATTGGAACGGTTCATCTTAGAGAAAAATGGTTTTCACTTTCCTATCTTAGTTTTTTATTCTCTATCCAAAGAAACCAACTTCCGATTAATCATGTTAAACCAAAAAAAAAACTGTTTTAACATGTTAAACCGGAAGTTGTCATTTTTAGATAGAGGATAAAACCCAAAGAAAGGAAGGTGAAAACCATTTTTCTCCAAGATGAACCGTTCCAACGTTACAGCCTGTCAAAGTCTGAAAATGCCATATTTTAAACGTCAGTATCTCAAAAACAATTGAATTGAGATATATGATATTTTATACAAAATAAGCGTAGAATTTAGTGGGAAGTTAGAAAATAATGCAATATATAGGGTATTTCATTTACTCCAATTTAATTTTAAAATGTGCAACTCAATGATCTCTACAACTTTTGTATTTCAAATTTGTATCTAATTCTTAAGATAAAGGAGAAAATTAACTTTACTCTATCGTTGACTCACCCTGTATAAGAATATGAAAATATTTTTAATAGATGTTCGTTAACATTGCATAAAAAGTAAATTTTACATCAAATGTACCGGGTGGTCAACTAAGAATGACCGCCGGCCATATCTCAGAAACTAGTAATCGTACAGCATCCGGGTAAATTTAGCTCTACTATTTATTATTATTAACATTGAAATGCAAAATTTTGTTTTATAAAAATTGTTGGACATGACCACCTTCACTTAATAGGCATGCATGAAGCTAATTTAATTTAATTATTTTAATTAAGAACGGTGTGCCTGAGGAGAAAAACGCAAGAGACCATTTTTATGCAAAATTGACCAGGCTAATTAGAAATAATATCCACATCGCCAAATATTAGTGGCGTACCACTTTTTTCCTAAAAAATATATAATCGTTTCTTCATTAAAAATTATTCTATTGGCGATAACGCTGAAACGAACGGAGATATCGAGCTGCGGTTTTAATATTATTTCTAGCAAATTTCATCTACTTTTCGATTATGGTATCATAATTATACCGCATGATTTATTTTTTCGGAGTAAAATCAAAAAATGTGTTATTATTGCAAATTGCGCCCTCTAGCATTTTTTTTAGAACTATTACGGACAACTAAATACGATTGGTAAAAGTGCATACATTTCTCTTCCAAACAGACTTTAGTTTGCTAAAATCGGATAAGTCGTTTAAAAGTTACAGCGATTTAACTGATTACACTTCCAACAGCTTCCCCCCCTCTCTTATTAAAGTCGGTACGCCCATGAGTATAAGACCAAAATGATGCATAATTGTCCAAGCTTTTTAATGGTGTTATCAAAGATATACCTTAATGTGGAATTTTCGGAGATATGTAAAATTTTAAAATTTACTTTTCAATTACGCCCTCTTGAGGCAAAATGCGGAACTTAAAAATAATTTCCAGCATTTTCTCTTGGACACTTTTGTCATAAAAAAATTTACCCGGATGCTGTACGATTACTAGATATGGCCGGCGGTCATTCTTAGTTGGCCACCCGGTATATACAGTGTGTACCCGGATCGACAAATGAATAGGTGAAATACCGACATTTTTTGAGTTGAAACTTCATCTTCTAGGTTCAGTCCTGCTTAGATAGAAACTAATTTGTGTCATAATTTTATTTTCGAAAAATCCAAGTAAGGAAATGTACTAAAGCTTATTTTATCCACTAGTAAAGTGCGGTTATCTCTATGAGATTCGAAAAAATGTCATTAAGAAAAGATGTTCAAAAAGAAAAACTAAGAATATAAAATTTTAAAAACCCACACATACTTTAATATTGTGAATTATTTTCATTCCAGCTCCGACTATTTGGTACACCCTGTATAATTTTAAATCGTAGATCTAATGCCTTTTTGAAAAATATTAAAAAGTTGAGTAGTTTAGATGCTATAGAATCCTGCATTAAGACCACCGCTTATTTTTATTGATGATGGGTTTTTAAGTCCGAAACGTGTTATTAATACTAGGTGTGATACGTCCTATCTCCTAAATCTAATTACACCAACTTGTGGAGGAGAAAAAAGAGTGCAAACTTTTTTATTAATAAATCTTTTCAAATATAGAGTCAGTAACGGAATCGCGAAAATTCGGTTTTGCCCAAATATCTTCGGAAGCATTCGGAGTTTTTAAATTTGAAAAACAATGTTGCAGAACTTAGTAGGACACAAATTTTTTTCAATTTAATCATCTCTGTATCTTATAATATGGTTTACGAGATCCCTGTAGAATGAATCCTTATCTGGGACACCCTGTATAAATGTTTTAAAAATGTGTATAATAAGAAAGGTGCACCAGGAGCAATGGTATAGCATCATTTTAAGTGCTAAGCTACACTGTTGTGTGTTTATTAAGGCTATCCTGCGTCACAGGTTTTATTTTAGTAAGTTTTGGCAGAGCACTTTGTACTTTTTTAATGATAAACATATTTGTTACGTTTTGATCGAGACAGAAAATATGGACTCTTAGTAAGTATTTTTAAAATCCTATTATTGTGCTTACCGTGCCTCCAAAGTCAGTCAAAACTTGCGATATCCCGTCTCTTTCGATAGTCGCGCGAATCTGCTCAGATCCGGGTGTTACATTGAATGGAATCTTCGATTTGACTCCGTGCTTCATGGCTTCTTTAGCGATACTGGCGCATCTGCCCATATCCTCGTATGAACTGTTTGTGCAGGAGCCGATAAGGCCGACCTTTATGTCCAGCGGCCACCCGTTCTTCTTGGCGTTGGCGCCCAGTTTACTAATTGGGCTGGCCAAATCGGGAGTGAAGGGACCGTTGACGTGGGGTTCCAGAGTATCCAAGTTTATTTCGATGACTTCATCGTATTGGGCATCTAATAAAGAAAAACGTAAAAAACAATTGGAGTTGTAATCTATGTAATATTGATTCATTACAGATAATTTAAAATATACTGGTTGGAAATAGAGTGAAGAGAGAATCGGATATAATGTACAGGGTGATTCGCGACGAATGTCCGTTAGAACTTTTGAGAGAATCACTGAAAATATTTTCTTGTGACCTAAAGAGTTTATATTTTCCGAGAAGCGCTGTTTCACTAAATATATATATTTTTTAATATTAATAAGTTTATTTTCAATATTTATAATATAATAAATGTATTTATTTATCTTCCTCAATAAACTTTTTCTTTGGTCCCCCGAAGACGTGCTTGTTAGAGGCAAATCTTAGTATTTTAAATTATAAATATATAAGAATATTAAAATATGTTTTAAATATTTGTTAATATAAAATAAAAGTTAAATTGCAAATAAAAAACGTTTAAGTATAGGTATATATAAATATAAACGCAGTTTTTTTGAAAATATAGGTTACATAAAATTGGAAAAATATATTATTCATAACAATATTAATTAAAACATTCCCAAACATTTTTTAAAATTATCTGTTTCCAATATCCATGCTTTTATTTCGACTTTATATTTTTTTAATGAAATATATTTTTTAATTTTTGTTGGTAAATAATCGTTTAAATAAAAACATAACTATTTGAAATTTTTTTGTCCTATGGACTTTTTTATTTTAAGTTTTATGGTTATTTCATTTTTATAACGTGTAGTATGATTACGGTTTTTAAACTGTATAAGATTTTTATTTTTAAATATGTATATTAAGATGTTATAAATTAATGTAAAGTTGTCTAATATTCATTTTTTTTTGTTTCAGAATATAATTTTTTTTAAGGATAAAGATCATTTTTATTAAATATAACTTTTAGAAACCTTTTCTGTAATATTTGTAATTTTAGTTTAAAGTTTTATTTATTCCTCCCCAACCTAAAATTCGGTAACTTAAATGAGTTTTAACTAATGCATAATAATATTTCCCGTTGTTTTACGTTCAAAATTTTTTAAATGTTTTTAAAAATTGGTAGTAAACTTCTTAATTTTTTAATCAATTATTCTATGTAAAAATTGTAAGTTAATTTACTGTCAAAGATTATTCCTAAATATTTTACTTGATTCACTTTCAAAATTTTAATGTCATCATTTATTTTAATACTATTCATATTTTGTGGTATGTTATTTGGATTTAAAGTAAAAGGAGGATTATTAGTTTTATCAAAATGAATTGTTAATAAATTGTTATCAAACCAATTTTTTATTATTTTAAAATATTTTTAAATTTTGTTATTTAAGTTGTCCCAATTTGTATCTGTATAAAAAATTGCAGTATCATCTGCGAAACTATGAATTTCTCCATCACAATTTACATAAATAACTAGACATTTTTAAAGTTTAACCGGAAGTTATTTTTTTAAGTAAAAAATAAAAATTTATGATAGGTCCGTAAAAGCTGTTTTTCTAAAATGCACCGTTAAGATGATACAGCCAATCAAAGTAACAAAAATCTAATTTTTCAAATAGTAATATCTCAAATACCATTAAGTTTGGATGTTTAACCTGTTATACAAAACACGTTCCGGTATAACCGGAAGTGAGAGAAAAACGGAAAAATTTTACTTAAAGCGAAAACTATTTCTACGCATAAGTTTAAAAATATATGTATACAAGTTTCCCCTAAAGTTCTAGCAGACACTCGTCGCTAATCATCCTGTATAATAAAAAAAAATAAAAATAATAATTCTTAAAGATTGCACTTAGTTCGGCAATATTAAAAAAAAAAAAAATCCTTACTTGCATCAGAGGTCAGCAAAACCTTCTCAACTTTATTGGCCTCTTCCGCGATCGAACCACGACCTGTTGCTTTCAGGTAGTCGGACATCCTACTGTTGTAGGGGAAGACAGAGGTTGTAGCACCAATTTCGGCGCCCATATTACAGATTGTAGCCATACCTACAAGAAAAGTTTACACAGTTAATTTTATAGATATTCTTTACAACTTAAAAACATTGGATCAAAACTGTAAATACAAAGGTCTGCATCGATGTAGGAATCGTTGAAACCTTAGAAAATTGAACAGATAGAATTAAGTATAGCAGTACCGGTCAATTAACTTTTGCCTAAATTGCTGTGCTGTAGTAATGTTTAATTGTTTTTGTTGTTCAGAAAAAAATAAACAAACTTTTGGACGTTGTCAAGTCATATACTATACAGGGTATCCTTGAAATGACTGTACAACGCTTCCCCACAAATTTCTTAACCAAAAATAAGGCGATCTAGGCAAACTTACCTATATGGAATGTTGCTTCGTTTTGCCGCTACAGGGCGCTAAAGTTTTCAAATTAATATTGTTTTTTCTGAATAATTTCTAAACGCCTTTATCGATTTCCACTAATTTTGGAACCAAGAATGGCCACTATTAATAGCGTGTTTTGACGTATGCGCCATCTTTTTTTAATGCCTGCAAATTTAAAAATTTAGCCAGACTTGCAGTTTCTCTAAAAAAAAAATATTTACGATGCAAAACATGAAAAAGTTTCGAACAATTATTATAAAAGTCAAACTAATTGGTAGTTATTTAGAATTAAAAAATGTTTTATGTTTTCTCGTTCTGAATAAACAGCAATGAAGAATTTCAAAGTATGGTAAATATATTTTTTGTAGAGAAACTGCATGTCTGAATAAATTTTTACAAGAGACAAAAAAGTTTCAACGTGAACTCAGCTAGTGTCAGAGAAATAATTTATGTCATTTATAAGGGGGGTAACAAAAAGAGGAACTTTTAATTACCAATCACACGCCATTTTTAAATTTGCAGGTATTAAAAAAAGATGGCGCATACGTCAAAACACGCTATTAATAGTGGCCATTCTTGGTTCCAAAATTAGTGGAAATCGATAAAGGCGTTTAGAAATTATTCCGAAAAAACAATATTAATTTGAAAACTTTAGCGGCCTGTAGCGACAAAACGAAGCAACATTGCATATAGGTAAGTTTGCCTAGATCGCCTTATTTTTGGTTAAGGAATTTGTGGTAAAGCGTTGTACAGTCATTTCAAGGACACTCTCTATATTTAAAAGATTGCGTCTGTAATTTTTTTCAATCAAGTTACCTGTGCTTTGGAATTGGCAAGATAATTCATTTTTGCCTTGTCAAGCGGCAATTTTATCGAAACTGAACAGCAACTTCAGTGGTGAAGTATAATTATTAAAAATTTTTTTGCCAAACTGTGTTGGTGTATTTTATTTTAATTTAACCTTACCTGGAAATCGGACCCCGAAAATACATACTGGGGATTAAGGGTATTTACGACCACACATTTAATTGATGTAGTTAAATCAGAACCATTTATCGTGATATCAAAGTTGACTGTATCAACAGGTGTTCTCATGTTTTTTACATACCTGTACATGAGATAGATTCAACACCAGGTCCATAATATTCGACAATGGCTCCAGTACCACCTTTGACAGTTAGAATATCCGCCACCTTAAGGATGATATCTTTGGGTGATGTCCATCCAGAAAGTTTTCCTAAAAAGACATTTAGAAGTTAATGACTTATTGTAACTTACGGCATAAAAACTACGTCAGTATGTCAAACTTACCTGTCAAATGAACACCAATCACCTTGGGACACTTAAGTTCCCATGCGATGTTGGCCATGACATCTACAGCATCGGCACCGCCTACCCCAATGCAGAGACCGCCCAAACCACCCCCGTTAGGTGTGTGGGAGTCAGTACCGATCATGAGTAATCCAGGAAAGGCGTAGTTTTCAAGGATAATTTGATGTATGATACCTGGAATAGAGTAAAATAAAATTATGAGTATCTTTTGTTATCTACAATTTAACATACTATGTAGGTGGCTAGAATATTTTTGCAATAAACAAAACACCCCCATTTAAGGCTCGGGTGTGGGGGGAGGGGTGCCTTCGCTTCCCCTTGTATCTGCGTCTGATTATGTATCAATTTTCCCCCAATAAAATAATTACTTAAAATATCTATGTAAATTTGTAATTATTCTAATAAAAATACCCAAAATTACACACGACACTAAATCTTTTCTAACCAATAAGTTTACAGGGAGAGGATTATTACCCGCGTGGGTTCCGCCAAGTTATGTGGCGAATGCCTGTATGTCAAATTAAAGTTAAATACAGCTTTTTTTATTTTATGACAACACATGACAATGATAAAATTAAAAGTTTAATCGAAGATAAAATCGAGGATAAAATATTAATTTTAAAGAAGCAAAACATAATTATTACAGTTAAAATCAAGAAACCCGAATTAAAGGCATATAAGGTAAGCATATGATGCACTCAGTAATTTCTATAAATAAAATTATTGTGGATTGTGACAGATAAGATTAATATATTATGTATTTATAATATGACATAACAAATTTATTGAAATTTCATATCCAGAGCTAAAAAATTTAATTTACATTGAGTAAGTCCGAAAATTACATAATAATAGTAGGTAATTATAATTTTAAAAAAATTGTTTGATTTAAATAGCAATTATTTACATTACCATTTGTACAAATATGATAAAAGTATTGTTTTAAATATATTTACAAGGAAAAAATAATCTTGGATTAGGAATTCAATTGCTTAACTTAATTTTTATAGAAAAATATTTACACATTAGATAGGAAAATTTAACAATCGAAAAATTCTTGCATATTCTTATACAGTGTGTCCAAAAAAGTATGCAACATATGGAAAAATTTTTATTGCGGATTTCTCACAAAATTTTATTCTTGACAAAAGTTAGTGCATGCGTTATACTTCAGATTACACACGCGGCTAATAGTAAGAGAACAAATGCCATATTTTCGAAATTGCTTTAAGAATACAGTAGCTTAATTATGAAAAATGCAGCAAAATTTTAGATGTAAATGTTGTTGCAAATTAAAAACTTAGTCCAAATAAGAAATTTGAGTTTTTACGGCCCACACTTTAAAAAAGCAAAATACCCGGCAAAATATGTATTGTATACGAATATTTTTAAGAAGGTTTTTGGACTTTTAATGACAAATAAATAATTAGTTATTTTCCGTAGTATGATCGAATTGGTTTTTAGACTAATTAGAACACAAGTTGGGTAAATTGTGTTTAAATATGCGTGCAACACGCTAATATCTAAATCAACTCGTATCATTGAAAAAGTTTTAAAAGGTTTGCAACTACTTCATACATTTTTATTATAAACTCATGGTTAAGTTATTTGATAAATATGTTAAAATTGTGTAAACAAAACCAACCAGAGGCGTACCGGCTAGGAAGAAATAAAGGTTTAAGGAAAAAAATTTAAAATTATGATACTGGGTGATTCCTAAGTTGATACTTCTTTTTTAGTTGTTATATAGAAGCCATTAAATTAAACAACATTTTCAAATACCTTTCTTCAAAAAACCCAAAAATAAAGTACTTACATTTATTTATTACACTATGGATCAAATACGGTTCTGCCTAACTTGCCCGTTGAATAACATTAAGAAAACTTCTGGGTGTAGAGAAGAAACATCCGCACTTTTACGACACTCACAATAAATTAGCACCATAATTAGTTCATTGTTTTCAAATTTTACCGTTTTCACCAATTAACTTGCTTCAGAAAACCACACCGCGTAGCGAATTGCCAAAATAAATAACTGACGACCGATCCGTAAAATGCATGACTAACAATACAAAAAACGGAGAAAAACAATATAAAGTAAAGGACTACGTTTTGATTACCAGGCCCGCACTTAGATTTTTTTTTCTTCTGTAACTCGGCTATTCTTAAGTTTTTTGAAAAAAGGTATTTGAAAAAGTTGTTTATTTTAATGCCTTCTAACACAGCTAAAAAAGAAGTATCAACTTAAAATCACCCTGTATAACTTAAATTTCAAAATTTTTAAAACTAAATCCCGTTGCATAAAACCAAAATATAATAAAGCTTACCAGATCCAGGTTTCCAAAATCCAACACCGTATTTATTTCCAGCGGTGCTCAAAAAGTCATAGACTTCTTTGTTCAAGTCCTTGGCTCTGGCCAAATCTTTCACGCCTCCAGTTTGGGCTTCAATCAAGTGATCGCAGTGGATGGTACTGGGGACGGCCACCCGTTTGAGGCCGGATGAGATGAACTGTAACATGGCCATTTGGGCGGTGGCATCTTGCATGGCTACCCTGTCTGGGCGGAGACGGAGATAGGACTTTCCGCGTTCAACGTCCTGTTGGATAAAAAGGGTTGGTTTTATTTAAAGGAATATTAACTACTTACTTTTTATATTTTCCGCTTCCTGATAAAGATTAGTAACAATTATATGTATTTGGTTAGAAATATCACTATAAAATTGATTATTTATGTCACAAAAACATGTATAGATGATGGATCAAGTTTTTAATTTGCAAAAACTGTATTTTTCATAATTTAGCTACTTTATTCTTAAAGGAATTTCTAAAATATGGCTTTTGCTCCCTTACTATTAACCGCAGGTGAAATCTGAAATATGCGTTTATAATTTTAAGACATGGTCCTACTTTTATTAAGAATAAAATTTTCTGAGAAATCAATAAAAAAAAATGTGTAGGTACTGTAAGTACCTTAGGGGCTTTAATAGGAATAACAAAATATTTGCTTACTTTTGCACTGGTATAAGGTGGAAAAGCTTATGGAATTAGAACATTTAGTTTAGGGTAAAAATTTTAAAATTATCAAGAAAAGAGGTGCTTTTAATATACCTATTTGTGTTTTTTTTAAATACAATATAATGAAATGTTTAGTGTTGCTTGTAATCATCTTGAGTCTGTGGAAAAGAAAATAATTTAAAATTTAAAGTTTGTTCAAAAACACATCTTTCAATTGCTAGATTTATTTGGCCAAAGGTCAAGAGAAATACAAGCAATAAATAAGTAAATATTCTTGAGGTTTAAAAAACAATTCGAACCAATAAAAACAAAAGTTCAGTAACATTTATGTTTATAAAAAACTACAGATAAAAACATCTTAGACAAAATATTGAATACTGTCATAAAAACCTAAAAAGTTAAATGTATTTTCTTTTCAAAGAACTGACAATGGACAACATGAATCAGTTATTGATAAAAAATACCCACTTAAGTGTTGTTGCCAACTAAAACCATTATGGATTTCAAAGTTAGATAACTCGTAACTACAAAGATTTTTGATGACCAACTTTATAGCTTGTAGATTTTTAAATAAAGTTCTATTAAAGTCTTACCTGGCTCTCAGGTTGATCCAAATGTGAGTATAACACTTTTTCAGACAACGTTAATGGTCTGTTAAGCCTTTTCTTGACAACATCCAAGTTTTTGGCCAGTTTACTGTAAGGTACTGGTTCAGGATCAAACTTCGACATGGCTGTCTTGCTTGCAGCCGCGGCCAAGGGTGACACATGGAAGCAACGTATTTGGATCTCTTGATGGAGGAGAGCATTCGCTTTTCCCCCCTAAAACAAAATATATAGAAATATGAATTCATATTCTAGAATAGAAAAAAAAACGATATACTAAAGTGTTATTAGGAAAAGAGGTGCCATACAAACATTTTCTGTATGGGACATGGTAAGTACTGACTTTTTGCACACATACTTGGATCCGATTGTACAAGTACGGCTTAAGCTTAGTTCGGCATTAAACCAAGCCTAAGTTAATAACATTAGTTCAACTATGAACTAAGCTTAAGCCGTAACTGTACAACCAGGCTTAAATGTGTCTTTGACATCATTGTTAAAAGGACCTTAGTCTCGAATATCAAACGCACAATACACATATTTATGCATAGTGCTTTTTAAATGAGAGGTACTGATGAATCGCTTCATATTCTGTCAGGCCATCGGTAGTAATAACTGCATATTAGAAAAATAAGCTAGCTTATTGGAGCTACCAGAGTCGTCAATTCTATATAATATAGCATAAAAATAACTTTTCCTAAGTGCATTGTCATCAAACATAGTAATTTAAAGATTGAAAATAAACTTTAACAATTAAAGCATCGAAAAAAGATCGTTATGTAACCCTTAAATGGCTACTGAAAATTTTCTCGTGATTCTGAAAACGTGTCGGTGATTGGCCGAGACATCTTTACAAGTCAGATAATATAGTGGTTTAAAAAAGAAAGATAAGTACTTACATGGCGATGCAAAACTCGCATACAGTACGCCATGGTGTAGAAAAACGATTTATCTCTATAACTATATGAAAATTAAACGTTTACAGTTGATTTCGAAGCCACTTTTGCCGACGTAATTTTTTCACTTTAGATTTTGTGGAAGCAATCTCTCTCTGGTTCGTTGACGCACTTGCGCGGTCTTGGACTTTTGTGAGGCTGAAAATAACCTACAAACAAGATTATGTTGTTTGGTGGTGCAGATAAAGCTATTTAAAAGTGCAGTAATTTTATCTCTGAAGATGTTTTTCGTTTTTTCTACGCCATCAAACGGTAAATATTGTGAAATTTATCGAAATATTACAATTTTTTTTAAAGTGGATTGAAACGTCACTGTCGTTACCGATAAAGGGTGACATATATCAGCTGATTAAAAAGGTGTTCGTACACGGACGAACCTGTTATTTTCGAAACTTTCTATCACAACAGGTTAGAGCAATGAAACTTTCCAGCTTCATAAAAAACTGTTGTTGTCACACTTTGAAAATATTAGTTATATTATTTTTTCACCGGTGGAGCCAAATCGCGTTCTTATATTGCCTATTGTATTACCGGTTAGACATAAATCGTGTTCTTTTATTCATGGTGGATTATTTCTATCAACGTCAACGAGAGGGAGACCCTAAAATAATTAACCAATCGGTTGATGACCTCATTTAACCAAATGTCAATCATAAATTCATTAGTTTAGTTTCACCACTGGTTGAATTCACCGGTGGAAAAAAAATTTTACTTAAATATCTTTAATTATGCCATGGATAAAGTTGGAAGCAATGGGCAAAGTTGTCTACATTTACGTTACTCTTATATGCTTCAGGTCCAAAATTACTGTCAGTGATTCATATAGAATATAGCAATTTGTACAAAGTTAGAGAAAAACTAATGTATTTTTAAAATTCAAATAGACCAGGATATTTTATTTTCATGGAATTGGTTTCCTCTGACTTTGTACAACCCGCTGCTCTCGATATGAAAGCAATGAGTCGCTGACAATAATTTTGGACCTATATACTATAGATAGGAACTGTAGTTCTCTGGATAGGAAGTTATGTATGATCTAAAATCTAAACTAAAATATAATAATCAAATATCTGGAAGTGTACGATCTGCTTTAGTAGATCAGATGATGTAAGATTCTATTCTCCAGTGGCGCAGACTTTGAACTGAACAACCAGATAACAGAATTCAAAATAAAATTTAAAAAATATGTTAGATGCCCTGCAATGCAATTTTTTTAGAAAATTAAAGTTAACCTAAAAATCCGCTTATAGAGTAAAGAGTTGCGTTAAGATTAATAGTTGCGTCGCTCCAACAGGCGGGATTTCAATACCATGTGGATATTGTGGATACCAAGAAACAGTAGAATGATTGAAAGTGAAGTATATCTCGTCCGGTCTGTGCTGTGACGTCCCAGGTGAGTTGAGATCATATATTATACTGGGCAATGGAATATGCGTTTGCTAATAAAATTGGAATTGTAGGGGTACTTTTTTAAGCGTTTCATTTTTTAAAATAATTATTCACTACTATATTTTAGCTTTTATTAGATATATTTATTATACTTTTAACATCTTTGTGTTAATTTTTTCTACTCCCACATCAGCGGCGGCGCCAGAATTTTTGGGATAGGTGGGCACAAGCGGGCCCAATGATTTTAGAGTGGGCACTATCCTAATCAAAAGTGACTTCTAAAAAAGTCCGCGTTCTCTTGAACATACCACCATTCCCTTATAAAACCGAACCCCTCAAATTTGGGGGGGGGGCACTCATGTTTCTAGGGTAGGCCAGTGCCCACCCTGCCCCCCCCCCCCCCCTGGCGCCGCCGCTGTCCCACATGGATATTTGCTGATTCCTTTACACTTAAGTGACGAGAAAAGTACGCTATTCCAGTTAACTATACGGTAAAATTTCATATCTATTACTGCCAGTGCTGCGGCAGTGTTGCGACTATTAAAAAAAATCTCATTTTTAAAGAAAAATTCCACGAATGCACATAATAGGTACTGAAAAAATCTCTTTTAGCAGATCACATTCACAAGTGATCCAAAAGAATATCCTACAAATATAACACTGTGCGTAAAAATTTCCCTTCTCCGCTTGTAGATAGCGCCGACTTATCATTCCTCTGTGCTGTGGATCTGTATTTCTCACGAATCCGGAAATTTCCTATTAGTTGACAACATTGTTATATAGATTAGCTTCCTCTGTGGCGTCCTTATAAAGTACTGACCAATCACAGTTGCTTGTATTTACTATCTATACGCATCTATAATACTTTTATCAATAATACAACCTGCTGAATGTGTATAGAAAATTACTTTCATGTAGCATTGTTATTGAGTTGGTTTTACCATAATTTCTAACGTGATCGTATGGCCGTAAGATCAAGCCTGGCAGCCTGCAAACTTTTTAATGTAAGGTTCGTAATAAGTTTGGTAGTAGAAAAATTATACTGTTCAACTCAAGTGAATTGTCCATATCGCACTCGGTTTACGGCGTCGTGCTCAATTTACGTCCTCGTGAGATAGATCATATCCACTCTTGTTGTACAAACTACTATTACCGTATTGTAAAATCACAAAATTTCTTACTAGTTCAGCACAAGTCATAAAAATGTAGTATGGTAAAAACTGACTTTGATATGCACAAGTTACAAAAAAAGGTTAATTAATTGAGTTGCTGACATAATGTAATGACTATAATCTATTTCAGAAAGGTGTAGAGTAATAAAATGGAAAATTCCGTCCAGTTCGACTCAATTTTGGTGTCGGCCACAGCCGTAGGTAAATTTTGAGAATTAAATTATTTATGATAAATAACCAAAGAAAAAAAAGAAGATAATTTGATAAAGAAGGAACTATTAGCTATATCAAATTTACACAAACATCGTTTTATGAAATATGCCGTGAAAGATAGTGTAACTATGTTGCGCACACCGCCATATTATTGCGAACTAAATCCTATAGAATTGGTGGCCCAAGTGAAAGGATATGTAGCAAGACAAAACACGACATACAAAATTAAGGACGTTAAGCTACTGTTTGATCAAGCCATTAAGGAAGAGACACCAGAGAACTGGCGAAAAACGGTCCATCATGTCATTAAAGGAGAGAAAATGTGGAATCTTGATCACCTGATGATCGATCGGACTGTCGACCTGTTAATTATTATAACGTCAAGAGGAGATGACAGTTCCTTAGATGAGGAACAATATTATGTTTTTTGTATAAATGTATTTTTAGTATTTTGTATTTTTTTAAAATGCTTAATAAAAAATAAGTGTACCTAATGCTATGTACATAATGCACGCCTTTGTCACACCATTTTCAGTGTTTGTGAATGGATACTAATAGGCAAAACCCATAAATTGACCCAAATCCAGGTGGTACTACCTGCACTTGATAAAAATAAAGAATTGTGCAATGAAATCAATGCCAAATTATGAAAGTGGCTTAAATATTCGTTGGGTCACTCTGTAGTCCCTTTGCATACCTAATGAGCTTTTATTACTCTACACCTTTATTAAATAGACTATAATAACCTTCCTAATGAAGTAGTTGGAGTTTCGAAATTAGACTCCAAAATTCACCTTGTGAGTACTTTTGTGAAAGGGACGCGACACTCAAGGAGTCGCCAATTCAAATATCAATAATTCCATAACACCCTGAATGCCCTATTTTATCTAAGAAAATATACTCAGATTTTACACATATCTTTATTTCGTGATGTAACAGAACAATTAATAATAAATATTAAATTTAAGGCACCAAGTTTTACATGTTACAATATTAATAAGAAGTACAAAATACATTTTACAATAATTATTTTAGCTCTTGACACTTTTAATAATGGTTACATAAAAAAAAGCTAAAGGCCGGTTCGCAAAAAGACCTTCGTATTATGAAATAGTGTTATCTTTGTGTAAAACACTCGATTAGAAAAGAAAATAAGAAAGATCTTTTTCCAACCGGCGAGTTTTGGCAGGCACTAAATTTTCTTAAGTAACTTACTGCTAGATGTTATATTACACAGGGTATTTAGACATTTTGAGTATGCTGATATACAGGGCGATTCTCAGTAGTCTTTTCTTATTGAATCTCGGACAAATTAAATACATTACTAAGGTTGCAATTTTTTTTTAACATTTTTGGATTGCTTACGATATTAATTTAATGGGTGTTTTTACTAAATTTTAATTCTGACCCTACAACATGGAACAAGAACATTTTTTTACGGTTTCAGTTTTCAAAATCTTGAATTATTTACCAAAAGAATAATTTTACAAAAATCGATAGGAAATATTGACATTTTTGATAATATTTTTGAAAGAAATAATCAATATTTCCTTACACTTACTCGTTGCTAGGCAACGGAAAATAACTGTTAGGAAATATTTATTATTGTACTGTAAGGAAATATTATTTCTGCACCGTTACTTGTAAACTAAAATGTGTTAAGCTTGACAATTCAATATTACTGTGTTTCCATAGTGACAGCACAAATATTTAATGGCATCCTTTATTTGTGAAAAAAGTTAATATTTATTTCAAAATTTTAATAAGTTGCTTGTAATAAGTTATGTGCTTTTAATAATTTTCGATTTACGGAAAAATAGTATGTATGCCTCGTAGAAAAAGCCGCATTCCCGGACTCCGTATTGTCAGTCTCGGCTTGCGCCTCGACATACAATCTTTACGGTCGTCCGGGAATGTTCAGCTTTTCCCACTAGGTATACAATGTACTATATATAAAACAAGCAAAAACATAATGCTCAAGTTATAGCCAATCGACAGAGACCGATGACGTTCTACCCGACGCGCTACCAGCTCGAGGCTTGTTTCCTTTTTCTAGACTGCTCTTTTCTATTTAAGTTATCGAACGAAAGATAATATTATAGTCAGCCGCTCGACAGGTAAATAAAAGAATTGCAGTTAATGAGATGATGTAAATCTGGTTATTCTCAAACTACCCGTTTTCGCGGCGTATTTTTAATTGTTTCTCGAAAAGTTCCACACTCTGGGAAGATCTTTATATTTAGGATATGCAGGGCGATTCACGACGAGCGAACCTTTGGGAAATCATCTAAAAATATTTGTTTTAAACTTACGTTTAGATATATTTTTCGATGTGCCTTCGATAACCAAAATATTGGCGTTCTCTTATCATTTCCGGTTATACCAGAAGTAGCTGTCAACTTTAGTTATATTAAATATGATATATTTCATATAATCATACGTCCAAACTGAATAGTTTTCGAGATATTGGCATTGAAAAAATGACACTTATGGGTTGCACGGCTTGCCTATTACTGTATTGGCAATTTTATTTTCTAAGCATTCAAAAAATTATCACATCCGGTTTAACCGGGCATCCAAAAGTTACTTTTTCAGTAGAAAATAAAAATTTAAGAACGGAAAGTAGTTATGTTAACATCTTAAAAACTAATCAATTTAGAAGTTTAACCTGTTAAACGCATTAGAATCTTTGGAAAAATAAAAGAAAATATGCAACTCTATTTAAGCTAACAAAGTTGACACCTACTTTCGGTAAAACAGGAAGTAATTGAATAATTTATTTATAAACAAATTTACAATATATTTTTGAAAATTTTCCAAACGTTCTAACGCATGCTCGTCTTAATCGCCCTGTATATTATGAATACGTTCTTATTCAGGGTTATGCTAAATATGATAAATTTATTTAAAAAACAAACAAAGCTAATCCTAACTTTCCGTATAACCGTTTCAATAAGCCCTTCACAGGGAATCACTCTGTATAAACAAACATATAAATTTAAAAAAAACTGTTTAAAAAGCGTTATAACACATTATTCTTAAACATTTAGGTACTTGTCAGTTAATACAGATATATTTTCAGTAAATCATATTTATGCTAATATGGCAGAATTAGTAAAATAATTTTGTACAGTTACTTCAATTAGGTGTCATATCTAAAAACTGCAAATATTAAAAAAAAACGCAAAAAGTACATACTATGAATATGGAAAATATTTTTCTGCGTTTAATGTTATAAAATAGGTTTTTCCCATTTATGAGATGTTGTTGTATGTTACAGGGTATTTCACGGTGGATGGAACGTTAGTCGTTTATGGAAAACAGGTGATACGTTTTCTTCAAAAATTTGGTTGCTCAGATAAACAAGCATAGTCTATAGTTTTAAAATATTTTCAGCGATGCGGCGTTGCCGCTCCGCCCGAAACAGGTGGCAACATCGTTATTTTAAATGGAACATCCTATATAATATATTATTTTCTAATGCCCTATACAAATACACGTATATTTTGTATATGTCGTATGTCTAAATTAAATTGTCTTTGAGATATTGACGTTTAAAATATGTCATTTTCAGATTTTGACAGGCTGTAGCTTTGGAACGGCGCATCTAAGAGAAAAATGGTTTTTAACTCCCTATCTTAGTTTTTTATTTTCTATCCAAATATACCAACTTACGGTTTAACATGTTGAACCAAAAATATGGTTTTACGGCTTAACATGTCAAACTCGAAGTTGTAACTTTTAGATAGAGGATAAAAAACTGAAATAGGGAGGTGGAAACCATATTCCTCTAAGATGCGCCGTTCCAGTGCTACAAGCCGAGCAAAGTCTGAAAATGGCATATTTTAAACGTCAATATATCAAAAACAATTAAATTTAGACATGACATTTTATACAAAATATACGTGGAATTGTATAGGGAATTAGAAAATAATATATAAGGTGTTCAATTAAAAATAACGATGTTGCCACCTGTTGCGGGCAGAAGCGGCAACGCTGCATTGCTGAAAATATTTGAAAACGATAAACCATGGTTGTTTACCTGTGCAACCAAATTTTTGAAAAAATATATCACCCGTTTTTCATAAACGTCTAATGTTCCATCCACCGTGAAACACCCTGTATGTATTATTTTACATATATCCCTTAAAAATTAATTTCTTTTTAAATGGATTTTTGTAAAAAACTGTGGTGGTGAAAATAGATTTAGTTATATCGTGGTGGTCATTATGATTTTAAATAAATATTCTTATCTAATTTATGAAAAATCTCAAAAATGCTAGCAAGGTAAAAAACTGTCGCTGATTTACTCCTACGCTAAACACAAGAGCTTGACAAGGACTTGCAGCAATTCTGAACTCTTCATGCGGTGTTGCCAAGTCATTGGTAAAGTCGTAGTTACTATGTTTGAGTGGTTTCAAGAAGTTTAATGAATTCTAGCGGAAAATATTAAAATAAAATTAGATAAAAAAACAATTTTTTTTCTTTCACTCTGAGGCTTAGTTGCATTACGGACTCCTTTTTGTGAACTTTAGAGTTTCTTTCTGCATTAATTAAATTCATTGTTAAGATCTTTATTTTACATATATAATTTTTGGGTTGTCCACGACACACTGGTATGTAGCATGTGTATGTATGACGTTTAAGAGACCAGCACTTTAAATATAACAACCACAGAAGTTTGAAAGGAAAACCTTAAGAGATTTTCTTCTAGTTGAATGTCAAATATACCTTGTTTCATTAGCACTTTTTCTAAAAACAAGCAGACGTTACAAAAAATGACAATAAAGCATCTACATTGTTGCACATTCTCGCCAACCTCTTGGATTTAAAACCCCCCAATAGCTAAATTAGAACCGTCTTAAATTTTAAACGATTTAGTGAAAGTATGAAAAGTTGGCTCGGGATGTATTTTTTTTTAACAATTTCATATTATTTGCAGGTTTTAGTGAGATTTTTTTTTTTTGGTGATCTTTGGCTGGGTATACTGTACAAATCTATTTTTATATCCCAAAACAAAAGAAACGATGGAGTTTTGGGTTATTTGCTTTAAAAAAATACCGGTTACTTACTTATTGTAAGTTTTATAATAATCTACGAAGTTTGCCAAAGACGTTTTTACTCTTATTTTAAATCGCCGCGTATCTTTCAAACCAAGGCCCTTTTTGACATGAAAAATTATAGTGGGATGCACAATGGGCCTGTTCAAAAGAAAAAATCAATAAAGAAAATGGGCTGTGTAAGTGGGCAATAGTCAATTCGAATGGATATTTAATAAGGGTTTGTTCGACTAATAATAAAAAAAATTTAGCTCCACAAAAATTGTAATTTTAGAACGTGATCATGATATTTTTCGGCGCAAGAAGAGGAAAACATTAACTTTTATTATTGATTTTACAAAAAATGTTATTCTTAATAAAAGTATGTGCATCCCCTTAAACTAAAAAAACGCTCAATAAAATTGAAAAAAAATCTATTTTTTAAACTTGTTCAAGAGTAAAGTACCTACTCTTATTTTTTATTTAAGATAAAATTTTTTTTTTGTAAAAGTTGTTTAGATTAAAAATTTTATCTTCTATACATAATTATTTTGTCTTACCCTGGTTAGACACTAGATTGAAGAGATCAAATTGTTTTTAAACTTTATTTTTAAGTTGATACTTCTTTTTTAGATGAGTATAGAAGGCATTAATATAAACATTTTCAAATACCTTTTTTCAAAAAACTTAAAAATAGACGCGATACAAAAGTTAAAAATCTAAGTGTGGACCAGGTCATCAAACCGTAGTCTGCTATACTTTATGTTGTTTGTCTTATTAATCATGCAATTTACGGGTAGGTGGTCAGTTATTTGGCAATCCGCTGCGGTGTTTTTCTGAAGCAAGTTAATTTTAAATTGGTGACACGTGAAAATGGTAAAATTTGAAAACAATGAACTGGTAGATATGATGCTTATTTACACTTTCCCTTGCGGGCTTATCCTACACCCAGAAGTTTTCTTAATGTTATTCAACAGGCATGTTAGGCAGAACCGTATTTGAGCCATAGTGTAATAAATGAATGTAAGTAAAAGGTATTTGAAAATGTTGTTTATTTTAATGCCGTCTATACACAGCTAAAAAAGAAGTATCAACTTAGGAATCACCTTTTTCAATCCCATTTTAATCTGTTTGAATATGTTGTTTTTCTGTATCTCAATGTTTTTAATTAGAATAGATCTTAATAAGAATTATCAGAGTACCATTGGTACTTATTTGATATATTGTAAATATCTTAAGTGTGTTGTACTGTAAAAATATCTACATTGTGTGATATCTGCTTACCATGACGATGCTTTGTTATATCTAATAATTTTGTTGGCATTAAAGATATTATTATTATTATTACCTTGTATACAGAGTAAGACAAAAAGTATTTTTTCTACGACATAAATATTAGTTCTAAACAACTTTGACCAATGAAAATTGTATCTTAAACGAATCTCCCATGCATGAACTATAGTTTTTTTCAATTTTGATATGTTTTTTTAATTTTAAGGGACATAGAAGCCTGGAGACCGGCCTGGTCACTGTATAAGTTCAAATTCCAACATAAGGAAAAAATTTTCAGATGGAGAAGCAGTCTTGGCATACTTCACCATTAAAAAAGCCTTGTTTCTAACAATCAATACGGCATAATAAGAGATATTTATGGATACGAGAGGGTGTTCCACATACTTTTCTTAAATTAATCTTAATAATACCCTGTATAACTTACTGTAACATATAAAACAAATCATAAGTGTTTAGTATGGTCAAAACTAAACGGAACTATAATTACTACAATATATTACAATAATATCACTTTCTTAAAATGTATTCTTTTCAAGTTTTAAAAATAAAATATTAAACTATTTTAAAGTTTGCCACGAACTTAATCAGTTTCTTTTAAATATATAATTTTTTAGATATACAGGGTGTTACAAATAAGACGTGGAATGTCGTAAATTAGGGTAAAGTTACCCAATTTGAAGACAATTAACAAGCTGTCACAAAGTTCGGAAAATTTCAAGTACTTCCTAAGAAATTAGAAAAAAACTAAAAAAAATATATTATTTAATAGATTTTTAAAATAACACTTGCATTGAATGAACAAACCAGCGCTTTAAAAATGCAAGAAAACATATTTAAGTGTTTATTTAGACCAACAACCTGAGAATACCCAAAAGACGAAACGTCGGATTCAAAATCTTAGAGTTATAGAAAAAGTTACAATAAAAATGTAAAACTTGTCTTTTTGTAAATAACAACCCAAAAAACGGAAACGACAACAGGCATCTATCTTTTGCATTAAAGTTCACAGGGACGCCAAAGATAATAGGTTCCCTGGGGTACAGGTAGACAATGACAGGCTGTATCGTCCTTGTTGGGACTCATCAGAAAGCCATAACCTGTAAGCAATTCCCAATACAGCGAAAATGTGCTTTTAAGATATTTTGAAAACCTAGTAACGCCATCTGTAGGAATCAACTCAATGCAAAAGATAGCCATCAGATGTGAAAACATAGAACTAAGATTAAACCAAGTACGGTAGGCCAACACATCCAGTATATGAAACGTTTTTGCGCATCCCTACACTTTTTCTACGGGTTTGTAGATTCAAATATAGATCGCCCACTGGGGTGCCGCACTAATCCGTAATACAATGCCGTGTAAAAAAATAAAGCAGTAGAGTTTAGTGTTCGTATAAACAAAATAGATTCTAGATCTATATTTAAATCTACAAACCCGTAGAAAAAGTGTAGGGATGTGCAAAAACGTTTCCTATACTGGATGTGTTGGCCTACCGTACTTAATTTATTGTTAGTTCTATGTTGTTACGTCTGATGGCTATCTTTTGCGTTGAGTTGATTCCTATAGATGGCGTTACTAGGTTTTCAACATATATTTATTCCTAAAAATATCTTAAAAGCACATTTTCGCTGTATCGGGAATTGCTTACAGGTTATGGTTATGTAACAGAATTTTTAAGATTTCTTAAAGGTCTTTTTACATTAGATGCAAGTGAATGGATGTTTTAAATAGGAAAACATCAGCTGATTAAAATGTAATTTTTAATCAGCTGATGCAAGTTTTTCCCATTGAAAACGACCACTTGCAACTTGCACCTAATGTAAAAAGGCCTTTAGACTCCAAATTGTGCAACTTTACCACCATTTAATCTTAGATGTATCTCGTAACGTTTACGAAGATGAAGGTTGAAGAAACTATTATTAGGGTTAAAACGGTGATATTTGATTATAGTAGAATTTTTGTTTTTTCCGAATATCTTTGGAAATAATTTTTGTACAGGTTGTCAGACTAATTTTCCAAATTGTGCAACTTTTCCCCAATTTAATCTTCGTTGTACATCTCTTAGCCTTTACAAGATCCCAATGTAGCGTCGAACTTGTAACACCCTGTAGAGATAAGTTAAGGATGATGTATTAATTTTTTGGGCAATTGTAATTTCAGAGCAGTACAGCGGCTAAACTAGCAACTTTGTACTAAGTTAAGTTTACTTAAATTGGCATTTTTACAAGGAATATATGGTATTTTAATGGCTATTATACCCTAAAATAAACTAAACCGATTAGTTGGCAGCAAAAATTTCTATGATCGTTTTTAAACAGAAAAAATAAAATTTTTAAAAATAAAAATAACTTAAATGTGTTTTTAACAAAAAAGTAAACGCTTTCATAAAATATTATAAACAAAACTATAAGCTATACACAATTTATTATAAATTAAACGTTTTTTTCCTTATACCCAAAAACACGAAAAAAAAACTAAGAGGTCATCCACGCCCAAACTTGAATAACAATAGTAAGTTTTTTATTTTTTGAGCTTTGATAAACATATTTTTCCTGTAAACTGAACTATTACATATTTATATTACCATCCTATGGCTTGTATGGTACCTATGGTTTCGAAGGTTTTTACTGTAATACTTAAAAGATGTCTATATTAAATTGAAAGTATCAAATCTAATTAACAGTTTCTTATTAGAAGAAAAGAAATAAGAACTCAAAGTCTTCCTCCACTGTTATATTAATAAAAAGCTTATTTTAAGATAGAAATTCTCTACATGTTTGGAATGCAGAAGCATTCATCTTCAGGAGAACAAATGAAATTATGAAGAAAAGGGTATAGATATGCCAACGGAGCTTTAAGATTAAATGTTAGATAATAATAATGCTTGTTTTCAATATTTATAATATAATAAATGTGTTCATTTATCTTTCTCAATAAACTTCTTCTTTGATCCCCCGAAGACGTGCTTGCTAGGGACTAATCTTAGTATTTTAAATTATAAATATATAGGAATATTAAAATATGTTTTTAAAAATATTTATTAATATTATATAAAAGTTAAATTGCAAATAAAAAACGTTTAACTATATTAATATAAATATAAACGCAGTTTTTTTAAAGATAAAGGATATACAAATTTTGAAAAAAATATTATTCATAACAATATTTATTAAAACATTTTCAAATTTTTTTTTATGTTATCTGTTTTCAATAGCCATGCTTTTATTTCGACATATTTTTTTAATGAAATATGTTTTTTAACTTTTGTTGGTAAATAATCGTTTAAATAAAAACCTAAATATTTAAAAAAATTTTGTCCTATGGACTTATTTATTTTAGGTTTTATGGTTATTTCATTTTTATGATGTATATTATGATTATGGTTTTCAAACTGTATAAGATTTTTATTTTTAAATATGTATATTAAGATGTTATAAATGTAAAGTTGTCTAATGTTCATCTTTTTATTTAGAATATAAGTTTATTGAAGGAGCCCATAGTATTTTTCAAAATGTATTATTAAATTTCTACCCAGTTCACTTTTCATTTTTTTTTCCCTGGTTGTTAAACTTTTTATTCTGCACTTAAATTCTAATAGTACCCAAAGCTACAAACCTTACTGTAATTTCCCTTTTCATGGGGTGACGTGTATTTTGACAATGATTCTCCATTTTCTACTCATTGAAATTTTATTTCATCTAATATTTAATCTTAAAGCTCCGTGGGGATGATATCTACCCTTTTCTTCTTAATTTCATTTATTCTCTTGAAGATGAATACTTTTGCATTCGAAACATGTAGAGAATTTCTTTCTTAAAATAGCAGTGGAGGAAGACTTTAGGTTCTTATTTATTTCTTTCTAATCATCCACTCCACATCAAGTATGGACTACTTCTTCAAGTTTTTTATTAGTTACATTTCTAAAAGAAGGCGCGCGGCGCGGGTCATTCTGCGAATATGATCGAAATTTGAAACTTTTGTAGACTTTCTAATAAAAAAGAGTCCGAAAAATTGTGGTGTAAAAATTAAATATACAGACAAACATAATAAAAAGAACAAATTTGTTACTTCAGAGAAATTGACGAAAAACTCTAGTTTCATAAGTAGTATCGGCCGCATAAGTTAATTTCTTTTTACGAAATGGTTCGAAGCTATCTTTTTAGTATGTCATCAAAGTTCAATGTTAAATATCTCAAAAATCTTTGATACTATGACAAAAATAGAAATATTTTTAGAAGAAAATTAATGTGTTTCCAATTTTAAATTTCAATTATATTCATATACAGTACGTCCGCGGATGGGGTTTAGAAACAGACAAATATACTAAAAAGGAAAGATACAAAAAAAATAATTCTTTGTTTTTACTTGTACAAAAAAAAATGATATTCACGTTTTGATAAATTAAATTTTCATAACGTGACTCCCATTTCTTTTACGAGCAAAAACTTTAATAAAGAATAGCTATTTATGTATCAAGGGCGTTACGGGGACTATAATGCCCTGAAGGTAGAAATAGCCCGAGGGCCTCTGGCCCGAGGGATAGGTTTCTGCCTGATGGGCATTATAGTCCAGTAAAGCCCGTGGTGCATACAATGCTTTATGTTTTACCTAAAAAAGAGTTTTTCAATGACTAATTACATTATTTATTCGCAATATAAAAAATAAGTTGCACCTGTACCTGTATACGTAAGTAGATAATGACTGGTGTTAAGTTTGACTTTGATGTTTCTGTCAGTTAGTCAGTTGGCATTTTTTATTTAACGATTTGCTCAAAATGGAAGAAATTCCACAAAATATAAGAGAAAAGGTCATAAAAGCGACCGAAAATCTTTTGCCAGTTAAATCAAGGCAACAGTATGATCGGGAGTATGGCATATTTGGTATTTGGAAAGATACGAACACAATTCTTCAAATAACCGAAAATGTTTTAATGGCATATTTCCAGGAACTGGTAAGTTATTGATTTTATTTTAATACATATGTTTAACAAACTTTATTATTTTTAGTCGGAAAAATACAGTCCGAACTCTCTCTGGACCAAGTATTCTACCCTAAGGTCTACGTTGATGGTCTATGAAAATATAGACATTTCGCAATACCATCGTCTCATATCTTTTTTAAAAGTTAAGTCGAAAGGATACGTCCCGAAGAAGTCTAAAGTTTTGGAAGGAGAACAAATATTAAAATTTATTAAGAAGGCTCCTGATGATATCTACTTGGTACACAAAGTCATATTGGTAATGGGTGTTTTTGGAGGTTTAAGACGAGATGAGTTGGTCAAAATGACCATTGATGACATTGAAGATAGAGGAACAGTCTTGGTTATAAAGGTACCAGAAACTAAAACTTCAACTTCAAAAAGTTTTACTATCATCGAAGAAGATTTAGGCGCTTTAAATTTAATAAAAAAGTATACAACATTAAGACCAGCTGGAATAAAGGAGCGAAGATTCTTTCTTACCTATAGAAAGGGTCGATGTACAGTACAACCCATTGGAAAAAATACCATAGGAAGCGTCCCAACATTGATCGCAAAATTTTTAAAACTGGATAATGCAGAAGCTTACACCGGCCACTGTTTGCGTCGCACATCGTCAACTTTACTTGTTGAGGCAGGTGCTTCGTTTGAAACGCTAAAACAACATGGGAAATGGAAAAGCTCTTCAGTAGCTGAAGGATATATAGAAGAAAGTATTTCATCCAAAAACAAAATAGCCAAAATGATTGCCAATTCAGTTAATTCCGAGGTTAATTCCGTAGCGACTATTGAAAATTCTTTAATAGACTGTTCTTCTATACAAAATAGCGTTAGTGCTACCACCGCTGCTACCATCACAAAAAACACCGACCATTCTATAGTGGGATCAGCTACATTTTCCGGGACATTTCAAAATTGTAATTTTTATTTTGGAAATAAAGTTTAATTTTTAGTATTGTTTAAAGAAAAAATTATTTTTTGTATAAACTTGATCTTTATTGTGAGAGAAATAAAATTGGATAAGCAATAAAATTTCCATATTAGCGCATTAGGGTAATATAAGCGGGCATTATCATAATGCCCGCTTATAATGCCCTAGGTGTGATAGCAGGTATTATTGCTATCATAACATATTCCGTTTCTAAGGTATTATAGATCAATAATAGATAGGTAAAACATAATGATTTTTTTTCGTATCTTTCACTTTTTCTTGCCGCCCAATTCAGTTGGTTTATAGAAATAATTCTAATAAAACACCCAAAACAAACTCTAAAAAGTTGGGTATACCTCTGACGTGGAATGACCCAAGAACAAAAAGGTACCAATCATTTTTCCGATCCGTTTAGAGTCCAAGCATCTTGCAGCAAAAATATCACTATCGTATACTATTTACAGAAAAATACACAATTAAAACAACCCTGATTTCATACAGAAAAGAGCACGGAATTTTCTTGGACAGGCTGCGTCTTTTTCACAGGCTGGGGAGACATCTAGAAAAAAAAATACTTAGTTAGTTTTTGTAAAAACGGAAAACATAATTGGCTGTGTTCAAGTTAAAATATTGTCAAAGATGGGGAAAGCTAATGTAAAATATAAATTGACTTGCCGAATTTTCAGCTACAAGGCGTACAAAAAGCTTTTTCACTAATAATTAAAATACCTCAGACAAATTACCCTTCATAAAGAAGCTATTGTTGCGTGTACATAGTTACAAGAACATTTGCGTTACAATAATGTTGGGCTGCATAAAGATTTTTAACCATAATTAACTAACCAGCAAGTTTGACTGTGATATAAATGGAAATATTTATTCACAATCAAAGGTGCCTCCAGTGGCGTGCAATGCTGTTTTATTCAGAGTCGTAGCATTCAAGCATCCAAATTTTGTCACAAAAGTCTTGTTTTTGAGTTTGTGGAAAGAACACTGGCAGAAGAATAAAACCACATTATTTGTAAATGAGTTCAACAAGGCGGTTTTTACGTAAAAATTCTTTTAAAACATCGTCATCAAAATTGGTTTTGCGTTTTAAATTCTGCAAAAGGTCGCTTTCCAGAGAGATTATTGTTAACATGCGGGTCTCTCCCTGTGTGTTTTGTAAATAGGTATGAATTCTTTTTAACCCAGAAAAGGATCATTCTACAGACGCGTTGATAGCCGAAATAGTAACAATTAACGCCTCCATATTTATGTTTTCCCGAAACTCGACGGTGCGAAGTCTAGCAAAAGGGCGAAAACACTAATTATAAATTAAAAATCTATCATCCACCTGATTGAACCAATGTTGCCGAAAACGAAGTCAATTATGTGAAATATGATGATAAGCTTACTGATTATTAAATATTATAAACCCTATCAGTACAAATTATTTTAATTGTCACAGAAGTGCTTCTTATTTTACGATACCTTATCCGTTATCCCTTTAAAACTATTTTAACTAAACTTATTAATAATAAAACTTATGAGGCAGGTTTCATATTTTATATTGAGAAAGTATTTTCCAAATTACGGTAAAACTTGAAGATTGGCACCAATGCACACACCAAACGTGGGCTTTCTTGGCGCGGGCTGATACATGATAGAAAGTCAAAGGTTGTGCTGGGTTTATTTGTTACATCTTTTTCTACCCTACTGCCTACCGGCTCTCTCGCTGGCTTCCACTCGTACCAAAGCAGTGCTTTTGCCTAAGACGTTAATGTACAGCGAGATCTTTGCTTTTAGAACGGTCTTACGGAATGCTTATACAGGGATCTAGTTTACGACAAAAATAAGCAAAGGATGCGTTCGTAAAAACATATTTTGAATTTATATTGTAACTAAATTAATTTTTTTTACATACCCAATTTAACTGTGTCCGCGATACACTATTTCCAATATCTGAATGTCTATGGACAGAGGCTGTGGTGGTATACATCTCAGAGTTGTCACTCTTCTCCACACATTCTCCATTTTCCTTTATGCTATCTCTATCTTTTGTTGTATCCCTTAGGACTACATCAATACCATCTTGCTTTACTCCTTCCGTCCTCAGATCGCTCAAAACGGGAGATTTTTGGGGAGAGGTAGCTTGGATGTCAACATTACCCGATGAGTTTATGTAGATGCTTGTGGTGTATATTGGTTTTTTGGCTGATATTTCTGATGAGGACCTGGAAAAAACAATTAATAAACATAAAAAAATAATAACACTTTGGTCAAAGTTAACATTATGCTAAAAGTCTGAAAACAGTTGAACATTTTGAATTAAAACTGGACCATAATTATGCTTTAATTAATGATTTGTTTGATCTTTTTAAACTTTTCCTTCTAAAAGTCCTATTTTATATAGAGATTAAGGTTTCGGACGCATATCGTTTTAGTTATTGATTTATGATGCAATTTTAAAGAAAAACGAGTAAAAAGGATAATATTTTATAGTATTTTTCTATTAAGTATATACTTGTCTGTCTGTTCCGTTTTCCCTTTTTTAGAGCTAACAGAAAAATTTAAGTAAAAGTTTTAATTGAAACATTTTTTGTGGAAGAAGTGTGATAATTTATAATGAAAAAAATAGTGTGGGAAGAAACGAGAATGTTTTATTATGAATATACAAAAAGGCACTTAAGAAGGAGTATTTCAAAACCTAAGCATTTGCACCAAAAACTGCTCTTAGATCTGCGCTCCTGAAATACATGATTTCTGAAAAAAATCATCAATTTTGGGGTGGTGAGCGATATTTACTTTATTAATCATGAAAAATTGAGCCCGAAAGACGCTGGTTATATATAATAAGTCATATTTAGGTCTTATGTTAAAATTTTGGATTGACACCAATATTCATATTTTTCACAAATATAAAAGTTTTTTTTTTCATATAGAGCCAGCTAGGAATATAAAAAAAAAACATTTACAAAAACAAATTTAATCCAACCATGCAGAGGGGGAAAGGTAATAATTTAATTTTCGAAATTTGATAGTAGTTAAGCGAGTTTTAAACGAACTTTGGGCGTGGCCCTAAACATTTTTCGCCTGCGGCGCTTTTTCACCTTCACTAGGTACAATATTATTAAATACATGTAGTCCCAACGGTCCCTTTCTCCAGAAAAAAATGTCCTACTTACGCCCCCCCCCCCAGCATATTTTCTGGCTACGCCACTGCACTTACCTATTAAGATTTAAACTCAGCGTCGGCGAACTCCTCAAATTCTCGGGCACCTTAATCTCCAAAGACTTCCGACTACTATACAACGTATTCTGACTATTCCTCAATGCAACCACCTCATTATCTCTCTTCGCCTCACAGTCTTTTTCAATAGTCTTAGGCTCTTCCTTAATAGACACAGTCTTCTCGGGTTGCTTCACGAACTTTGGCGGTACGAACTTCGGCATTTTACTAACCCAATGATCCGTACCGGAACCGACGGAACTAGTACTCGCGGCGGAACTATTGTTGGAACTGTTATTCCCTACGTACATACCAGTCCTCCGTTGGTAGAAAAGGATATAGGCACTGTTGTTTACCAACAAGGGAACGACGTCGTTCGCGTCCTTACTAAGATTAACAACCTTCGCGTCGTCGAACAAGTACCAATTTTGATCGTAAGGGTTCTTACAAGCAGCAGTGTAGTGCCCCGTTTCCAAATCTGTTCCATGATGGTAACATACGCCGTACAGATCGTAAGTATTGTCGTTAGAGTGAGAAGGTTTCCTAGCGCGTTTCCATGGTGACCAACCATTGGTTATGTGCATGATATTGTTGTCATTTTCGGTCATGTTGTTGGGGGACATGTTGTTGGTATTCCGCT
This sequence comes from Polydrusus cervinus, assembly GCA_935413205.1. NCBI lineage: Eukaryota > Metazoa > Arthropoda > Insecta > Coleoptera > Curculionidae > Polydrusus > Polydrusus cervinus. Next base: position 31,173,942 of record OW284515.1, on the reverse strand, counting down.
TGTTGGCTAGATGGGGCGACATATCGAAACCGTACACTGGGAAGTCTACCATCGTGGTTAGTTTGGTTGAGTTTCCGCCACGAAGAGTATGCCTAGGAAAAAAATAATAATAGTATCACACAGTAGCGTATTTAGGGGGCAGCAGCCCCCCTCCCCCCTGAGCCTAGGACCTCGGGTTTAAAAGTCTAATTGCAACCTAATTTTTCGTCTCACGCTTGGACTCTTAATATAAATTTTTAAATAATGTATTCTTGGCTTAGATTACAAAGGTCTTGTAGGAAATGTTTAGTTTTTAAACTTTTACTTCCTGTTTTATATAGAGATTAAGGTTTCGGACGCATATCGTTTTAGTTATTGATTTATGATGTAATTTTATAGGAAAACCAGTGAAAAAAATAATATTTTATAATATTCTTCTATTATATACTTGTCTGTTCCGTTTACCCTTTTTTAGAGCTATTTTAAATGAACAAAAATATAACCCAATCCAATAAAATATTTTTACAACAGAACAAAAAACAATTTTATTTTAAAAGAGAAAAATTAAAGTTAAAAATTTTAATTGAAACATTTTTTATGAAAGAAGTGTGATAATTTATAATAAAAAAAATAGTGCGGGAAGAAACGAGAATGCTTTATTATGAATATACAAAACGGCACTTAAGAAGGAGGATTTCAAAACCTAAGCATTTGCACCAAAAACTGCTCTTAGATCTAGCTTCTAAATGATATGATTTCGAAAAAATCATCAATTTTGGCGTGGTGAGCGATGTTTACTTTATTTTTAATCATGAAAAACCGAGCCCGAAAAAAGTTGTTAAATATGTTAAAATTTTGGATTGACAACAATATTCATATTTTTCTCAAATATATGTTTATTTTCTCAATAAAGAATAGGAATATCAAAAAAAAGTAAACAAAAACATTTATTACAAAAACAAAATTAATTCAACCATGCAGAGGGGGAGAGGTAATAATTTAATTTTCGAAATTTGATAACAGTTAGGTGAATTTCAAACGAACTTTGGGCGTAGCCCCGAAAATTTGTCGCCTGCGGCGCTTTTCCACCTTTTTCACTAGGTACAATATGATGAAATACATGTAGTCTCGACTGTCCCTCTTTCTAGAAAAAAAGTGTCCTACTTACGCCCATCGAGCCCCCCCCCCCCAGCATATTTTCTGGCTACCCCACTGGTATCACATGCTTGGGTACATCAGCTTTATTGCTATAGTCTAAAAGTACAAGTCTAGGGATAATAAACCCACTTAGTTTCATTAAATGGTAGTTGAATAAATACTTACTGTCTAAATCTCTTAAAATGTACTATTAGAATGTCTGGAAGCGACCATACATCCAAAGTTTTGACAACTGGTTGATACTGCTGACAGTGTGGACATCTCCAAGCATCTGTCAACGTTTCTGCTTCTGTGTAATCTCTGAGACATTCTTCCAATGTCAAAGGAGCTCCACCTAAAAAGGAAAAAATTGGTATGTTTAACACCAGACATCATCTAATAAATACAAAACAAATACAAACAATTTTTATTAAGGTGAAGTGGGGATCTAAGACAAGTGGGTTTTTTTGTAATAATTGTAAAAAAAATACTTTTAAAAACTAAAACTACAATAAAATGGTTTTTTGGACTTTTATAGACCCCAACATATTGTTAAAAAAATTTTAATATTTGTTTTTAAAGTAACGCAGCTTATGTCAAGTGTATCTAAACTTCGTCTATAGTTACAAGTTACGGCAAAAATGTTTAACATTTTTTATCTGTATTAATTTAAAACTTAGGTTCAAAGTTTTTACATCCTTAAAGTCGTAATCACTAACGTTATCTCTTGTATTTTTTTAACACTTCAATTTTTCAGGTTTTCAGTTTTAGGTCCATAGTTCCCACTTGCCCCGCTTTTTTGTCAGTGGGGTAAGTGGGGATTAGTTGAAAAGTGAGATTGTGCGTAATCTGCAAAAACTATAAAGTAAATAAAAACTTACAAACCGTATTACGTAGTTTTAGAAAAAGTTATAGAAGAAGAAATCTCTAACATATAAACTTATTTATTTTTAGGAATTTTTTGAATCTGAAAAAAGTCTGTTGTTGGTGAAGTCAAAATAGATTAACCCACTTGCTCCAGTTGAATATAATATTACTCAAACGCGATTTATTAGTTGAAAACCCACTTACCCCAGTACCTGGGGCAAGTGCGTTCTATGGGTACATTTTCATAACAAATTTTTGTTTAAATGAAATTCTTGGGTAAATAATTAAACAAATTTTGTTGTAATTGTAAATATCACCAATTACTTCCTGCCTAAAGCGCATCTCTGTAACTCGATTTTTAAAAAAGTCATGTAGTTTCAAAGGCGACCTTTTATATTTTAAATCCCCACTTCGCATTATATTGTTTTAGAGAAAAAGTGAGCACAAATGCATTTGGTGACGCCTTCTTATATTATAAAATTACCAAAAAAAGTACCTTGTAAAGCTTGCGCCCTTAGTATCTTTACACTCGAATGCTCTTCAATCAAATCTCCATCATCGGCTATGATAATTTTTTTGGCATTTTCCGTCCATTCCAACACCAATTTGACATGCGCGGGTCCCCCGTCTTCACTGCACAGTGCCAAAGCTTGGTCAATGGCTTCCATGAAAAGGGGGTGCTCTAAACCAGGCTCAAGGTAACAGGGAGGCTCGTTGTCATTCCAGGCAGGATCTGATATTCTTATTTTAAATATCTGAAAAAACGTTTAATAATTTTTAAGACAAATCTACCTACACTTCTATAGTATATTTCAGAAAGGCGTCGAGTAATAAAATGGGAAATTCCGTCAAGCTCGGCGTCGGCCATGGGCACAGGTACATTTTGTGCATTAAATTATTTATGATAACTAACCAAAGAAACAAAAAAGAAGATAATTTGATAAAGAAGGAACTATTAGATATAGCAAATTTACACAAACATCGTTTTATGAAATATGCCGTGGAAGATATAGCTGAAAAGCATAGTGTAACTGTGCTGCGCACAACGCCATATCATTGCGAACTAAATCCCATAGAACTTAAATGGGCGCAAGTGAAAGGATTTGTAGCAAGACACAACACGACATTCAAAAGGAAACACGTTAAGCTACTGTCTGATCAAGCCATTAAGGAAGTGACAACAGAGAACTGGCGAAAAGCAGTCCATCATGTCATTCAAGAAGAGGAGAAAATGTGGGATCTTGATCACCTGATCGATCGGACCGTCGACCCGTTAATTATAACGTCAAAAGGAGATAACATTTCCTCAGATGACGAAGAATATTGTGATTTTTTATAATTTAGTTTCTGTAGGTATAATGTATTTTTGCATTTTGTATTTTTTTATAATGTATAAGTATAAGTGTACCTAATACTATGTATATAATGCACGCCTTTGTCACACTATTATTGGTGTCTGTGAATGGATAACAATTGGCAAAACCCATGATACAACTATACAAGGTATGTTATCAACAGGGTGCGCAGTGAATCGTGACGTCACACAGAGAGGAATTTATGAATTGAATTATACGCAAATCAATGCCAAATTATAAAAGTGGATTCGTTGGGTCACTCTGTAGCCACTTTGCATACCTAATGAGCTTTTATTACTCTACACCTTTCTGAAATAGACTATACAATAGTAAATTTTTATATTTAAATTTTTCAAATTTTCGACTGTACCTACTTTACTTTTTCGGATACATTTATTGTAATAATATTGAGTGTCGCACCAGTGGTGGCTCGTGGTTAAAAAACAGGTGATGTGCTTTAAAAAACCCAATTATCATTATCTTGTCAGTTCCCCATTTTATCAAAAAAATAGACTTCGAGACAAAAATTTAGACTTCCTTGAAATTCACCGATTCAAATTAAAAAATAAATGGTATTTTCAAGTTTAATGATAATACTAGTATTAGTAGAGGTACTCAGCTCAACATCGATTAAAAATCCGTTAAACTTTTCGTGTTGGATCTGAAACGGCGCGGCGGGGTAAGTTGTAGATCTGCGTGAAGCGAAACACCTCACCGATCGTATTCAAACGGAGCACTACACAACATGAACACACTCGACGTTGTCATGGAAACCGTCGGTTTATGTCACCCATAACATCAAGTCATACCGCCGAGCCGAGGGTGTTGCAAATTCGATGCCTTAGCATCGCTATCTTGGTAACTATAAGAGATAGAGAGTTGGTTAAATAGAGGAAAAGTTGTATATTTTAATGCTGAATAATTTTTTAAAAAGAAATTTAAAAAATTTCGATGACTTCCGGAGATATCCAAAAGGAACCGAATATGAATTTTTGTTTTTATCTTTTCTTTAAGAAAAAATTCTGATTATTTGGAAAAACCAAGACCACGTTCTTAAGGCACTTTTTTATGGTCTTCAAGAAAATAATTTTATTTTTCAGATACGACGTTTCATTTTTTAAATACCTAGGTACTTAACTTTTTTTTTAAATACGCACGGTCCCGAATTTTTTAATTTTTCAGTATCTTTTGACCTCCCCAAAACTAATGTTTAGTAGTTTTTAAAGTATCTTCAAAATTACAGATTTTTATGTCACCCTGTATGCGAATAAAGTAAAACTTACCCCTCGAGACTGCGATGACGTCAAAATATCATCGTGCAGGATAGGCGCCATTTCTTTCAAAATTAACTTCTGCAAATCATCATAGTTAGTTTCTCGGGAAATTTGCATAGAGTATAGACTTCCTAAAATTTGAAAAAATTTAAATCACATCAAATGAAGCTAATCGAGTTAACCAACAACCTATTATAGATGGACAAACAAGTTTTTATTATAAAAATGGCTCCGCCTCCCGACTACATGGTTCACAAAATAAGTAGTTACTATCCCTAAACTTTGGCCGGTTGTACAATTAGAACTTAAGTAAGAGTTTCCCAAAGTTGAACTTTGTGCAAAAAGGTAATTCTGTTGTAAAATCAATTCCTAATCACAGGTCTGCACATGTGGGATCAATAATTAAATTACCATGCTGGCAATGGTTACGCAGTCAAAAAACCATAAAACTTTATTTGTTGTCAAAGTTTGGGGTATTTACAATTTGCAGCTACTTTTTCCATGTATTCTAACACAAAACTATATGAAAATTTTACTTTAAAAGAAGAATGTCTGCTATTGGCTTTTGTTGAGGAGTTTAAAGGTATTTTGGATGATGAAAAAAAAGATAATATTACTAATAAAGAAAAAATAGAATGTTAAAAAAATATTGAGACTATTTAATTACGAAAATTTGATCAGTAAATCAGGTCTCGGTCTGCAGTTTGGGGCCGTCATCGAGCGTTTTCAGTTCGTAGTACATCCATAAAATCTTCATCATCCGATTCGTCTGTTAAATTCAGAAAGTGTTCAACCTCATCATTCGCATTCATAACTTTAAAATAATATTACCACAAATTTTAAAGTCAAATATAATTTATAAGGTTTGTTTTATTGGGTCATGTGTCATCAGTCATTAATAACTTGGTTTAAGCCTAGAAAATGGACAATTTACCTGAAGAATGAAAGCTCAGCAGAACCGAGTTCTACCTTAGGTCGAGCTTTACAAAACTCGTACTTACCTTGTACAACCGGATTTTTTAAGTCACGGTGTGGGTAATAGTCGATATTCTAGTACCAATTGAGTTTTTTTACAAGAATATTTTTGTTATTCGCAGTTTGCGAGTGGGCCATAATTATAAAATAGAGAGGCAGGTTATTACTCATTAATCAGTAAGTTTTGTCGTCGAAGCTGTAAAGTAAAAACCTTACCTTCACTTTTTTAAATTGTAGAAAAATGTATTTGTCCTCATGTACGATGAATTGTGCTGGTCCATATTTCTACATTATTTTCTTAAATGGAGCAAATATATTTTTGTACTACATACAATTCATCTTACAGTCTGTGCATACATAAATTGTTTTCAGTTAAAAATTGGAGGTTAGGTTTTTACTTTACAGCCTCAACAATAACAAAATTTATTGATTAATAGCCTGCCCTTCAATTTTAGTATGGCCCATAAATTAAAAAACTGGCAAAGTCCGAATAACAACAATATTCTTACAAAAAAATTAATAGGGACTAGAACCTAAACTATGACTCAAACCGTGACGTAATAAAACATTAAACAGTAATTAAACCCAATTCTACATACTATATTTTAAATATCCCGCTATCAGGTTATTCGACTCACATGCGCAGTGTGTCTGCAATAGTGTTGGGAAATAGACGCGAGTCAAATAAACCCCGATTTACCGAATTATAACCTAGATTGGCCAAATGTCAGTCCATAAGTTTGGATCGGCTTCGTACGGACCAAAATTGGCGCGCTTCATATGCATTGGCTGTTGTCAATTGTCGATGTTGTCAAGCTTACCAAAATATAGTTAAAAACTGAACAATTTTAATTAAAAAAAAAGGTATTTGTATAATTTTGTAGGTTTAAAATTGTACGTAAAATATGTAACAATAATAGCTATTAATATAACGAGATTATTATGCGATTTATAATAGTCGAGGACATTACTAGGTGACGAGGCAACAGCCGAGTCACCCGCAATGTCCGAGACGGTGTTAAATCGCTAATAATCGAGTTGTATTCAAAGCTTTATCGTATCATTGACAACGGCGATGCGAAAATAAAAACAAGGTTTTATGTCATTTCATTTTGGCATTTCAAAAAGTCATCATTAAAATCATGCAAGATTTTGATATTCCTGACGATATATTAGCTGCAGCCAACATTATAAGGTTGAACTTACTTCCGGACAAATCTAAAATCCATTATGAAAAAGAATATCGGCAGTTTTGTGAGTGACGAAACAAAGTACATGTTCAAGGTGCAGAAGAAACGTATTGCTGGCGTATTTCGCAAATCTCTCTGAGGAATACTCTGCTTCATCCTTATGGCCGAAATATTCCATGTTACGAGCGACTTTAGAACTGAAGGAAGGAGTGGAAATCGACAAATACGGCGCCTTATATACGTTTCATCAAGAAGAAAAATGTTGGATATAGAGCAAAAAAATCAAAAGTATTTACAAGAGAACAAGTCAACGAATTTGTGTGTTCTGCCTCGGACGAGAAGTTTTTAATGATGAAAGTGGCTTTTTTAATTGGAATTGTAGGAGCCTGTCGAACTAATGAATTAGCGAAGATGACCACGGAAGATGTTGACGTTTTAGAGGACAAGCTGATTGTTACTATTCCCGACTCAAAAACCCACAAGAAACGTATTTTCGCTGTGATATTTGACGGCGAAATCAATCCTGTGCTTTTATTTAAAAAGTACGCAATGTTAAGGCCAGACCATGTCACTCACCAAAGATTGTTTGTATCATATAGAAAAGGGAAATGTACGGTACAGCCCTGCGGCATTCACTTCTTTTCTAAAATACCTCAAAAAATAGCTAAGTATCTCTCACTTGAAAATCCTAATTTGTATACTGGTCACTGCGTTAAAAGATCTTCGGCAATTTTTCTTGTTAATGCTGGAGGAGATATATTAGACCTACAAGAACTTGGTGGATGGGAATCGGCGAAGGTTGCTAGAGGGTATTTAGAAGAAAGTGTTATCAAGAAAGTTTCCATTGCTCCCAAAATTCAAATCGGCGATGTTTCCGGCAGCGGATTAAGCACTGGGGAACCGCACGAAATCGAAAGGAGTGCTTGCTCGGTCATTAATCAGTCTTTAGAGGGCATACCTAAGATCGTGGACGTTAAAGACAAAGGTGTATCCATCAAATTTAAAAACTGTCAAAATATTGTTTTACATGTTCATGAAAAATAGTTCTAATATTATTTGGTATCTAACGTAATATGATTTCGTAACTAACGTATTAAATTATGGTAACTAATGTATTATGAGTAACTAAGGTGTTATGTAGGTTTTAGTACGTTTATGATGTTAATAATTATTAATAAAGATATCATATAAAAATGACTTAATCTTCAATGATACGATAAAGACTATTAACATTGACACTTGCCAATTTATATTTATTGTTTAGATACGTCGAATTGAGGTAATTTTTTTTGCATGTATCAAAAAGAAATATTCCCTAGAAGATTTGGCAAAAGTGCTTAGACCGATCACTATCAATAGCGAACGGCATAGGTCGGGGTCCATCGATAATAGGTTGTTGGACTTAACCCAAACCCTTTTAATAGGGTAAATGCCTTGGATTATACCATCAACTCACCGAACTTTTGAAAATCATTACCAGCAGCCACCACATTAATCCAACAAATTAGCACATAGGCACTCGTCACCTCCTCGTCTCTCTCTTTCAACTGTGCGGTCTCTATACAGTAAATAGGATCGATTTCCGATATCATATTGATCGATTGAGAATCGTTAAAGGTCCTCATAAATCCCGAATCGCCTATCTCCGTCAATAACATGTTCTCTTTTTCTATTGAGGTGTCAGATTCGAGGATCGCTCGGAGCTCGCCTAACGATGAACCTGAGGGGAGACTGAGGCCTATCTGAACTTGGCGGGGTTGCTGGGAGGTGTAAACAACCTAGAAGTATAAGGAAAATGGTAGAGTTGTTAAACCAAACATTTTTACAGACAGAATATAAAAATATATAACTAAGCTTCATAAAATGCAAATGATAATAAGCCCTATAATGATTGTACCATTATGGATGGCCACCGGCTGTATCTCGGAAAATACTGGGCATAGAAACTCAAGGAAAAAAAATCGTAATTAAAGTGGCTCAGGGAAAATATTGGAAATAATTTTTAAGTTCCGCATTTTACCGCACGAGGGCACAATTAAAAATTAAATATTGAAATTCTAAATTTCTCCGAAAATTCCCACATTAAAGTACCTATACCTTTGGTAACATATTTATAAATCTTCGACAATTATGCCCCATTTTGGTCTAGGCTCATTGGCGTACCGACCTTGATAAGAGCGGAGGAAGCTATTGAAAGTGTATTCATTTAATTTGCTGTAACTTCTAAACGACTTATTCGATTTTAATAAACTTAAGCTTGTTTGAAAGAAAAATGTAAGTACTTCTAATTGTCATATTCATTGGTACACGATAGTTCCTAAAAAAATTGTTGGAAGGCACAATTTGTAATATTAATAGTTTATTTGATTTTATTCCGAAAACGTAAATCATACTGTATAATTAGGACATCGTAATCGGAAAGTAGATTAAATTTTCAAGAAAAAACGTAAAAACCGCAATCCGGTATCTTTTTTTGCTTCGGAGTTATTTATAATAACAGTTTTTTTGATTTTATCCCGAAAACTTAAATCATACGATATAACTATGACATCATAATCGGAAAGTATATTAAATTTGCAAGAAAAACTGTGAAGACCCCAGTTTAATATCTTCTTTCGTTTCAGAGTTATTGCCAAAAGAATAACTTTTACCCCTTTAATTGAAGAAGTTTTCATAGTTCCGTTGTCAAGCAATCCACGACAAAAAATATGTTTAAACTTATATTATAATTATTGAAAGTAAATGTGTGGAGTTGGTTGTACACTGTGTTCTGAAGAAAGGAAAAACGTTGTATTTCAGTGTAAGTGTTTATTTAATGACGCCAAGCGCTTTCGGCCTTATTTACTTAAGGCCATCATCAGGGCTTAACCCTAAAAGTAAGTATAAAATTTAGAAGTTGTAAAATAACAATAAAAGAGTGTACTTACTAGTCAAAAAGAGTTTTAAAAGCAATGCTTAAAAAGCTTTTGTGGTACATAACTTATGTTTATACACTAACCTAAACTTCGACAAATGACATTTCAAACAATAAACACATTGACGTCGTGAACTGAACTTGAATAGATAATATTTATCTATTCAAGTTCAGTTTTTTGTCGTGGAATGCTTGATGACAACTATGAAAACAATCACATTTTCAATTAAAGTGTTAAAAATTATTCTTTTGGCAATAACTCTGAAACGAAAGAAGATATTACCGTGCGGTCTACACATTTTTATTTTGCAAATTTAATCTACTTTTCGGGACCAAATCAAAAAAACTGTTACTATCACAAATTACGCTCTCTAGCTATTTTATTAGGAACTATCGTGTACCAATAGATACGACAATTAAAAGTACTTACCGTTCTCTTCCAAACAAGCTTAAGTTTACTAAAATCGGATAAGTCGTTCGGGTCTGTTACCAAATGTATACTTTAATGTGGGAATTTTCGGAGAAATTTAGAATTTCAATATTTAATTTTCAATTGTGCCCTAATGCGGAACTTAAAAATTATTTCCAGGATTTTCTCTTAGCCACTTTAATCACGATATTTTTTTCTATGAGATTCTATGTCCAGTAGTTTCCGAGATATGGCCGGTGACCATCCATAAAGGGACACCCGGTACACAAATGACAACAATAATTTTTAAAGCATTGATTAATAATTAGGCTTAGGCGTTTTTACAGCTTTTCCTTTTTTGCTCCCTCGTATGTATTTGACCAGGTTTTTTCAAGGAAACAACTTACTGTAACATATATGCTCTGTTTGTGAAACTGAGGCAGTTGCACCGAAATGCACTGAAACGGATCGAAAGTATTCGATTGTGTCCGACATCTCGAGCAGCTCAACGATGACCGGTATTGAGCTTGGAAAACGCAATGGATGAACGAGTTGTTGCATCGCCTGTAGTTCTCAAGCGTTTCGGCTGCTATAACTTCATCAGGTCTGCCGGAAGTCTGAAACAAAAAAAAAAAGTAAATTCTCACATTATTTTTAATTTGCAGGTATTGATACGATTTGTGGGAAATTTTCCAAACTTGGATACTTTCGACTTTTCGACGCATTAAATTTAAATGGGTGACTCCTTGGATATCCTAAAGACAAAATATGTCTCATTATTCAGCAAAAAGAGAAATGCCCATTATGAAGCTTACTTAAATCCAGACAGAATTGAAAAATATACGATTTAATCAATATGACTCGAATTACAAATTACGTCAGAAGCTGTGACGAACATCCAGCCAGTAATTGTACGGATTTTACCCTTAAAATCAGACTGCACATTTAGTTGTTGGATTACGTCGCTGTAGGTCTAGGTCGCCTCGCCAGAACCGAGAACAAACTACGCGAAACATGCCTTTCGCTTCAGTCTAATAGCGTCCTTCGTTTCGTTTGTTTACCATTAAACTATTTAAATGTTTATTTTGTGGTTAAACAAATAATTTTCAATGCCGAGTTGCTTAATAACATGCTATAAAGTCTTTTGGTACAGTTATATTTTGTGTTTAGAAGAAGTAAATGTTGTGATGTGTAATTCGGTAAAAGTTTGAATTGTAGCTTGAATTTATAGTCATGGCTTTTATTATGACTGTGCTGTGCGTCAATTCCATAATTCCCTGTATTATCTTACTTACTAAGAAACGTAGCTTATCTATAGTTCCCCAAAAATAACTTTAACTATTGATAAAAGGGTAGAAATATAAGCCTTCTGTTCTTTCAGATCGTCCCTTAGTTAAGAAACCCTATAATTCAATAGAAATAAGATACTTAATATTGTCCTACAAATACGAATAGGAAACAAAAGGGTTGTTATAAGTATTGTGAGGTCCTGTAATGTTATTGAGAAAACTGTCGAACCCGAATCTAATTCTAAAACTTTTGTAATGTCAATTTAAATGTTTCCGCTTTTTTTGTATTTACAGAGTAAAATGACTGGCCACTTTTTAAGTGTACTTTTTTTTTATAGTATAATGCGGAAACGCTGACAGCATATCTTGTGTGTGGAATGTACTTTTCATCAAATATGCTTGACAACTCGAGTGGATTGTCCATATCCACTCAAGTTGTACAAACTACCATTCTGTAGTTTGTTTTCATCTTAGGATTTGTGAGTTTTTCAGTAATTGTCACAACACACTGTAGTTTACAATTTCCGCTATCTAGGACGTTGCTTTATTAAGTTGCCAAAATTGTTTTTACATTCTGAAACAAAATCGCATATTTTTCCGATATTCAATTAGACCAGACACAAAAAATCATTGACTTTTGTCAACAAAATTCAGGCCAAAATGAAATGTTAAAATTGTCTTGAAAACGATCCAAAATATTTCCAATATTATTCATATTTAACTTTTATGGTTTCTATTGAAGTAAACTTAAATATTTATAACATAAACATTGATTAGTAACTTGTAGGTCATCCTTATTTATTTCTTAAAATAACAGCAATAATAAATAATCTAGAGAAATAACAAATTATTTGTCAATTACGAAATTGTGTTACCAAAACAAAAGATATTTTGTATATCAAAAATTGGATTCTGAGACTGAATTTAATTTATTTATTATTAACATAATATTAATTAAAGAAACAAGATACTGCATGTAGCTACGCTACATCTTGCCGATTGATTTCACAAAAAACTTCCTAAGCAGCCCCTCTTCCTTCCTTTCGTCGGAACTTAGCTCGACTGCAAAAGGGATGTTTCGGTGGGGGTTCCACAAGGGTCAATTCTAGGCCCCTTATTTTTTTTTTATTTACATTAACTATGCAACCAACTGGGGCACGATCTACTATTTTCGCTGATGACACTACTCTCTCTTTCTCTGTCGGGACTCACTTGACTATGCTATGAACGAACTGAACCATGCTCGAGACATTCAATATCTCAAAAACAAAGATAGTAATTTTTTCACCACGATAACTTCGTACGGCCAATTGCGATATCACAAACGTTAAATTTCTGGTTGTCTCTGTGGACTCATTGTTGCGATGGGATAAACATATAGATAAATTGACAAGAAAATTGAGAAGTAGTGTGTATGCTGCGCCTACCATCGATCGGACATTGTTCCGAAGGAGACTCTTATGATGGCCTACTTAGCACTCTTTCACTCATCCATGACATATGTACTGTTAGTGTGGGGACATGCCGCACATACTGATAGAATATTTGGGATGCAACGGAGGGCTGTCAGAGTTCTGGCGGGTTTGAGTTTCAGGGACGATTGTAGGGAAGCTTCTAAACAAATTTTAACACTGCCTTCAGCATATATATTATATCTTTGAAAACCTGCTATATTAAAGACAGGGAAGATGACTACAGGAAGCATGTGGAGGTCCACAGCTATAACAGTAGAAATAAGAACAGTCTTATACTACCTTCCTACTTCAGACTGAAAAGGTGTAGGAATGGCTCGGGATACAATCAAAATTTACAATAAACTTCCTGCTAATTACCATGAGCTAACAAGAGAGAAATTTAAAACTGCAATAAAAAAATTGTTGATAGGTAGAGCTTGCTTTGATCAGGAGTTTATGAACACTCAGTTATAAAAGGAACAACAATTTTTAAATGTAAAGAGATTATTTGGGGGTTATGTTCTAAACCAGTGGCGTATTTAGGGGGGGCTGCAGCCCCCCCAACCTATTTTTTTGTCTCACGCTTGGACTATTAACTTACATTTTTAAATAATGTATTTTTGTCTTAGATTACAAAGGTCTTGTAGGAAACGTTTAGTTTTTAAACTTTTCCTTCTAAAGGTCTTGTTTTATATCGATATTAAGGTTTCGGACGCATATCTTTTTAGTTATTGATTTATGATGCAATTTTATAGGAAAATGAGTAAAAATAATAATATTTTATAGTATTTTTCTATTATATACTTGTCTGTTCCGTTTTCCCTTTTTTGGAGCTATTTTAAAACAACAAAAATATAACCCAATGCAATAAAACATTTTTACAACAAAAACAAAAAACACTTAGGTATTTATTTTTAAAGAGAAAAATTAAAGTTAAAAATTTTAATTGAAACATTTTTTATGAAAGAAGTGTGATAATTTATAATAAAAAAAATAGTGCGGGAAGAAACGAGAAGGCTTTATTATGAATATACAAAACGGCACTTAAGAAGGAGGATTTTAAAATCTAAGTATTTGCACCAAAAACTGCTCTTAGCTCTACACTCCTAAAATCATCAATTTTGGCGTGGTGAGTGATAATTACTTTATTTTTAATCATGAAAAACTGAACCCGAAAAACGCTGGTTAGGCGTCTTATGTTAAAATTTTGGATTGACACCAATATTCATATTTTTCACAAATACAAAAATTGTTTTTTTTTAATAAAGAGCCAGCTAGGTAGGTATATCAAAAAAAAAGTAAAAAAAAAACATTTATAAAAACAAATTTAATCCAACCATGCAGAGGGGGAGAGGTAATAATTTAATTTTCGAAATTTGATAATAGTAATTAGGTGAATTTTAAACGAACTTTGGGCGTGGCCCCGAAAATTTTTCGCCTGCGACGCTTCTTCACCTTCTTCATTAGGTACAAAATCATGAAGTACATGTACTCCCAACTGTCCCTTTCTCCAGAAAATAAGTCCTACTTACGCCCCCCCCCCGGCATATTTTCTGGCTACGCCACTGGTCTGAACTATAGTGCTTGAAAAAACACTACAGTTTAAATCGACAAGCTAAAACTCCAGATTATGACATAATCAGTCAGGATTGTCGGTCTAAAGGATCGTGTATGTTCTCTTTACAAGGAACCCATTTATATGCAAAAATTTAACAATAGTTAATTCAAATGGTAAATAATAGTTTTCACAGAGATATTGTGTGAATTACTTTCAATTTTACCCTTAAGTAAGCTAAACAAAGCTCGCTACCTTCACCCAAGAGCCGTAGTTAAAGCAATAATTATCGTGTTTTATGTTGTCTACATATTTTAAGTTCGTCCCAAAAACACATAATCTATGATTTACATATTATGTATCTAATTTATTACTGTCCAGAGACATTTCAGAGGAAATGTATCATTCAGTGGCATTGACTTTGGTTTGGGATGCATCTATTTCGGTTTAATTACTCTGTATTTATTTTTAGTGGCCGAGACTCGCAAATAAACCGTTTCAGTTTTGTTCTGGTTAGCATCGGTCTCAAACAATGGGGAAATATATTTCTGTACAGGGTGTTCAAGTTCAACGTTTGTTAAGTATACATTGTACATATCATTTTCGGTCATTCATTACATTTAATACATACAGGTAATTGGATGCCTAATATAAAATATAATGTTTTATAAGAAAAAAATTAATTGTATGTGTATAAAAAAATAGATAATCCACTCAAGCGAAGACACGAGTTCAGTAGTCGTTGAAATATTTAACACAAATAGCAAATTTTTTTATTGTCGTTCTTAACAATTTGTTTTTAGAAGCTTCTATAAATGGTTATTAAATAGTATATTACGTATTAAGTGCGGTAAAAAGCATATTACGCACGAATGGAAAAATTGTGAACGAGCCGCGTAGCGGCGAGTGCGGTAATTACATGAGTGCGTAATTGCTTTACAACACGCAATACTTACGGTCGTCTTTATTAAAAAGCCGTACGGCATTAAAATGAGAGGTGCAATTTGTCATATATATCTTGTCATATTTTGTTACCTCTCCTTTACTACTTGTAAGGCTTTTTTATGAACACGACTGTACTATACATTTTCTACGACTCTTATTAATAAATTAAAGATCGGTTTATAATTTATAAAGTATCGATTTGAACTTCAAATCTCAAATAATGACAATGTTACTGTCAAATAATCCAAATGCAAGATAGATAAATGTTACGATCTGAGTGGTTCAAGGCTAACTTGATTGTTATACTAGGCATCATAATGCACAGTTGTACGTTTTTATTCTTTAACGCACAGTTGTGCGTAACAATGGATTACAAGACAAACTGACATCCACGCAAATCTTAAAATACAACCGCGGGCGCGACACCCTCTTCGGATTTTATTTAAAAAGTTTTATTGGTGTTGGCATGCATAATCTTTACATGACTATCGTTTCTAATAATTATCGATTAGGTATGGTTAATATATTTTTTGGTTTTCAATAATTAAAAAATAAACCTTATTTTTAATATTTTTTGCTCTGTTATGCTTATTTCATAAATTTTTTGTATAAGTTTTAAATTATTTATATAAGTGGATTAGTGTAACTCCCTTACAAGTTTCTATAAAAATATATATTTTTTTGAATTTGAAATTTTTTTATGGTCCAAAAAAGGGTTTTTTGGGCGTGGCAGCCGAGCGCTAGTTCATCGGTTTCAGGTCCTTTTGGGCCCCCCAAACTAAATTTCTGGCTACGCCACTGCGTACTGCGTTCTTTAATAGAGCTGAAACTGTATTTGCAACCATATCCAGGTAAAATTATTTATCGGTTAAACCATTTAATTACAAAAAAAATGAAATTAACACAAAAGTGTCATATCGCATACCACAATAATGCCATAGCGAAAACACAAGTGGGAGACTATAAGATCTAAATATTTCGATGATCTAAATTTAAAACCCTTTAGTGAATACGGGTGTAAATAATAAATAGGTTGGCAGTTACCCAATTAAATTTAAGAATGAAGTCTAGTGACGCATTCGCTATTTCGTTTCTTTGTTCAATATTTCGTTACGTTTTCCATTCACTAGAAAAATTGGCCACGATATGATTCACATTTCTTTATTTTTTTTTAAGAGCATCCGAAACTGCGCCGGTGGCTTAGTGGTGAGTCACTGGCATTCGACCGTGGCGTTTCGCGTTCGATCCTCGGAGTGGGCATACGCACAATAAAAAAAGTATGTCCGAATTTCAGTAGGTTTAAGAATGCAGGGAAGTGTGTAAAATATATCATCTTCCAACGCACCCCATTTAGGCCGGTAACTAGGGCGGATGAGATCTCTCGTGGAGTGCGGAAGAAGATACACACGCCCCAATCGGTAGGTCATGCAATGGCAAGAAACCGAGGGTCGATAGCCCTTGGGGAGGGTCGCAAATACACCGTTTCAGTTTTGTTCTGGTTAGCATCGGTCTCGAATCCAAAATTATAAAGTTTAGAAAAATCGATTAGTAAACATGGTCAGTATTCGGGCCAAGAGAACGCAATGTTTTTGGTCTAATTTAATACACATAATAGGTTAGGTACAATTTCGCATGGAGCTGGTAACCTATTAAATACTTGACGGGCCACCCTGTATTAGGTTAGTGACGATTAAAAATAACATTTAAAACAAAACAAAATACAAGTTCAACTGAAGCAATGATTATTTTTCACAAAAATTAGGCATAAACATAATTAAGAGAAATATTCTTATGAAAATGTAGATCCCACAAATTTTTACTGTTGTGCTCAGTAAAAATCTGATATGACAACGTTCAGTATTATTTTGAATGAATTTAATTCAAAAATTAAATTAATTAGACTGTTGAGTGGGAAAAGGAATTCCGCTCTTTAAACACGGGTAAAAAACCATAATGTAGTTTAGAGTTGTTAAAAAAAAATTAAAATATATACGAGGGAAACGATAAGAAAAATATATTTTATAAGGTCCAGTAAATTCCTACCAAGTTTGTCATGCGGTAGGTTATCCCCACATTGGATTCCTCCGAAGATTTTGAATCTTCTTCGGGTCAGTGCTTCGCAGTGATATATGATATGTGAGGCGGTTTCGTCCTCTTCGCCGCAAAGTCTGCATTCAATGGGACCATTGTAAATTCCTATTCGACATATGTGTTTTTTTTTGGTGGCAGTGACCTGTTAGTAGGCCAACCGCTTGTTTTAGCTGGGTGCGTGTTAGAACAGTGGTTCCCAAAGTGGTCAAGGTGGACCCCCAGGGGTCCACGGGAGACTCGAAGGGGGTCTACGTAGGCGTGACAAAAAAATGGGGGTTCACAATTCGTAAGCGGGGGTCCACGAAAATATATCTGGTTTCGATAGTGAAGAACTAAAATGCTGGCTTGACTTCACCTAGGCAGATAATATTTTAAGAAGTTCAGCGACTGTTACTTGTAAAAACTTGCATCGAAAATCGATTCCATTCACAAACGTTCTTTGGGTGGCAATAGATGGAGCTCCTGCCATGGTCGGGCGATATCGTGAGTTTATAAGCCATCTTAAAAGAATTATACCAGAGGTAACTGCAATTCACTGTGTCATCCACAGACAACATCTGGTAGCAAAAAATTTGAGTGATAGATTGCACCAATCGCTTCAATTTGTGATTAATGCAGTTAACAAAATAAGAAGCAATGCAAAACGTTTATTTGCACAATTGTGCGGTGAAAATGATGAAGACTTCCAACGATTGCTCTTACATACTAAAGTACGCTGGTTGTCGAAAGGTGCATGTTTAACAAGATTTTACTCACTTTTTGAGTCAGTTTTAGAGTTTCTGGAAAGTAAAATCCAGATTTAAAAGAAAACCTGATCAGTTTGAAAGCAGATATTGCGTATTTGACAGATTTGTTCAAAAAATTTAATGACTTACAATTACCAAGGGGACAGCCTCAATTTAATAAAAACAAAGGGTGTAATTTCAGCTTTTCTTTAAAAATTGAAATTTATGAAGCAAAATATTAGTCGGCGCGACTTTTCCCAGTTTTCAAACTTATCACAAGTAGAATGCCTTGATGAGAATATTCAGACATACGTTCAACATTTAATTGCCCTCCATGATGACTTCAAAATCAGATTTGAAAATATTCTGACGATAGAAATACCACCATGGATCATAAATCCATTTGATGTAATGGAACTCGAGAATGTGATATTACACGAGGAGCTACTCGAGCTTAGCACTAATGAGGAGCTGAAGATGAAATTTAAAAGGGGGTATCAAACATTTTGGCTGCAGGCAGAAATAACCAAAAGATATCCTGGACTGTGGGGAATTGCGAAAAAGCTTTTGATAGCGTTTCCCTTGTCATATCTCGTCGAAAAAATTTTTAGTGTCGCTACAAACCTTTTGACAAAAAAAAGGAGCAGATTGAATATTTTTTTTTTTTGAAAACTGTTAATTCGTGGTCAAAACTCAGCAGCAATGCAAACTTTCATAGTTAGATCTAATCTTCACATTTTTTGTCAAGTTTTGGGAATATGGTAGAAATGTAGCTGTAAGGGGTCCACCGGAACCAGCAACATTTTTAAAGGGGTCTATGAGAAGAAAAAGTTTGGGAACCTCTGTGTTAGAAGCAACATTTTAGTTGATAGCTTTTTGGAAGGTTTTCCAATTGTGGTCCTCGCTTGGGTTTGACCAGGTATCCTGTTCCATTGGGATAGGTGTTGTTGTTGCGCCCACCTGTCTGATGTTGCTTTGGTTGCCTGTTTTGATATGCCAAGGGCGGGTTCAGTACCCCTCTTGGATACTTCGGTGTGATCTATTTCTGATACTGCAAATTGCAGACTGTTATAGTGAACCGTAAATAGCTATTTATACAATAAGTTGCGAAATGACTGTCTTTTAGGCACGCGACGTGAAAATTGTCCAACGAGGCAAAGCCGAGTTGAACAACACGTCTAGTGGCTAAAAGACATCGTTTCGTAACGAATTATATACAAGATTTTTTGTGAAAGCGGAGAATTTGATAATTTAAGCTTTTATTAGTAGTTTTAAACATTTTGAAAAGTAGGCAGGCAATCTGTTTCTAAGGCATTGTTTATGCATTATTTAATGTCAAGTGTGTTGTCAAATTCGAACGTCGCGTTTTGCTTTTTTTCCCGCAAAGCAAAATCATAGGGCAGAAAGATACGCCAAATACAAAAATAAAAGAAGTTCACTCAGAAGCAGAAGTTAGCATTGTCAGTACTAGCCAGCCCCGTGAAACTTCTTATGGGCGGGATAGAAGCTAGAGTGACGTCAGACCTCCAGACTTTTTCAAGTTAGGACCTACGTTTATCCCCATCAGTTATATCTCAATATTACACCTACGTAGTTATTTTTACAAAGAGAGCTACGGCAGACGAACTTGGTCTGACTATATTTGTCTCTTTTTACATCGAATGGAGATAACTTGATGCAGACAGAGATAGGTACTTGACATGAACAGCACGAGCTGTTAAAATATTTTATAACCTAACTTCCCTGTTGAATCACAAATCATTGACATTTGTAATTTGTAATGTCAATGTCAATGCGATGGCACAAATGGAATTGCCCCTTGTTCTTTCTTCATAGCTGAAAATCAGACCAAGCTTTTTTGATATTCTTATATTATTTTTAATTTTCTAATCTTTTTACCAAAAGGACCGTTTTCTTTTTGTTGCAGGTAAGTAAATCGTAATTTGAACATTTCTTTAGATATTTTTATTCGTTATTTATTACATTAGTTTACCTACTTGTTGCAAAAATAATTATACATACAAAATATATTTTTTTTGCTATTCAATTATTTAGACCATTAGAAAATTTTAATTCTGTCGAGTGTTGTAGTAAGTAATTCATTAATTTTTTCGTTTTATATTCTTTTAGGTTGGCTATTTCTAGAAGTACCTATACGTGAATCTTTGATGATTATGTATGTTGCATGAATAAATGTTTAGTACACGGAAGCCACTACAGCTGATACTGTAGGTTAATCTGGGAAAGTAAGTACATTTTGGGAATATAAAGAAAAAACAGATCCTCATGTGGGTAAATAATGTAGTTTTTTACATAGTTATAGCAGTGGTATAGCAGGCTTTCTCTAGCAAAAGCCGTTTCACAGCCGATTTGAATCTTTTAGGGGTTCTCAAAGATCTAATGTGAGCTGGTAAGTGGTTAAATACTTTTTTGCCAGTATAAAAGATGGAATTTTTACCAGAGAAGTATGGGGTATGGGCAACTGCAAAACTTCCACTTGTCTCGTGCTGTAGTGATGTAACCTTAAACTATTTTGGCTCTTAGGTTTTTTATGCATTAAGCATAAATAGTAACCCATGATCTGACTTGCAACATTGACTTTAATCACTCATATAGTAAACCAACTGTTTTAGAACATTTAAAGAAGCAAGCTGATAAATTGGACGATTTAGATAAATGTTGTACCCTTATCTTCGACGAAATATTTGTTAGTGCTGGTTTGATCTATGAAACCAAATATATATAAGTTTAGTTACTTTTTTGTTAATTTTTTAAATGTTTTATTATTTATTTTCTACAAATATTTATTTTTGAATGTTGTAAATTGTATGTTAACAATAAATTGTTATTAAACATATACCAATATACCTAAGATCTTGTTAACTCTTTGTTATTGTTATGATGTTGGGAAATAGTGTAAGTTTTAATGTGGGTATTTATCCGTATAATATGTGAGACTAAAAGGTGTAACAGTGGATTTTTGAAAAATGTTTTTTATTTAATTTGTAATTAATTTATTGAGTAGTATTGAGTTCCAGTAAGTGTGGATATTTTTCTTTAAAAAGGGGTAATTTGCTCTACAGACTGAGGACAGTTGATTATTCAACGAGTTATTTAACATAGTCTCTGAATACAACAAAACTCTAACATGAGTTACAGATCTTGTTTTTTTCTAACGAGGTACTGATCTTACCTATATTTCAATCGTAGTTGTCAATAAAATTAATTTTAAGCTGATTTCTGAAGTTTTATTTCTAATTGTACAACTTTAATAAATTACATTTTAAAATGATATTTACAGCTTAAAAATCTAATTAGAAAATCCTAATATTTAATTTTTACTCTACTTGAAAAATCAAATAAGAGGATTATTGTGAATCATTTGATGGCCTTAAATATCATTTTAAGGTTTTGTGTGCAAATTTTTTTTAAATTGCCATATTTGAAAGTCCTGCCTATAGTCGAAAGGTTGTCCAGATGTTAAAAATTTTTGCACATAAAATTTTAAAATGATATTTACAGCCAACAAACTATTCACAATCCTCATTTAATTTTTCAAGCATAGTAAAAATTAAATATTAGGATCCTGATGGTTTTTTAAGCTGTAAATATCATTTTAAAATTTTGGCGGCCAAAATTTTTAAAATGGTCATATTTGAAAGTCCCGCTTATAGTCCAGAGGTTCCCTCCAGACCCGATGGTGGCGCTGTTTTGACGTTTCTTATGTCAAATTTGCTTCGACCAATTAAAACGTTTGTTTGTCTTCTTTCTATGTTTGTCTTCGTTGGTACTAGCCGTTTATCCATTCCGACTACTAATAATTAGATTGCTCTTACACAAGAGAAGCTAGATGCCTCTAGAATTCAGTTCAACAGTTTACATAATTGTACATTTAACATATATAATAAATAGATA
Source organism: Polydrusus cervinus (assembly GCA_935413205.1). NCBI lineage: Eukaryota > Metazoa > Arthropoda > Insecta > Coleoptera > Curculionidae > Polydrusus > Polydrusus cervinus. The sequence continues at coordinate 31,151,868 of OW284515.1, read as the reverse complement.
ATTTTCATTGATTTTAATGTTTCATTTTTACTTTTAGGCACTAGTGCCTTGGTTGTTTTCTGTCTTCTGCATTCGAGTTGATTCCTACGAAATGGCGATGAGGCGAGTCTCGGAAACGCGCTTGCGCTGTTTCGGGAGTTGCTACTCAGGTTATAGCTTTCCATAGAGTCCTAATAACGGTGACATTGTTTTGGCGTCCCTGTGTACTATAATAAAATAACAGATGCCTGCTTGCCGCGAACTTATCTTTCTATTAAGGCAAATTGTTTAAAAATAAAATCATGAAAAAAAAGTCCATCAAATTCCATCGGTCACTGACTTTACATTAGCGCTTGGACTAAAGTTACCGACCGACAGGAATATTTTCCCAAGGCCCACAAAAAAGGCCTCTTCTATTGGTTATTTATTTGTAAATTTATATAAAATTAATCATGTCGATGGTATTTCTGTTCGGAATGTGTTACAGAAATATTCACGCAATTTGCCGCGGGCTATGCGGTTGAGTGGTTTAAATCCCAAGCCTATTTTTGTAATACTGTTTTTTCAGTCAGTTACATCAGCCTACGGTACTATGTAGTAAACAGTACATATTTATTATTATACTACCATTCACGGCGAAAAAATTATATAATGCCAACGCGAATGAGAGAGACACGCATTAAATGTCAGGCGAATTTTTTTAAATACCAAAACAGCTAGACGAAAAACCAGATTTACTAGTTTTTTAATTAAACTGATTGTAAGTTTAATCTCGGGTTGTATAAAGATTTTTTTAATAATAATTAACTAACCAGCACCTTTAACGGTGATATACATGACATTGGCAGAAATAATTTTCTCAATCATAGTGGCCGGTTACCTTAATTTTTAATCTACTAATCAATCACCTTTGATTGTGAGTAAATAATGCCTGCCAATGTCACTTATTTCACAGTCAAACTTGCTGGTTAGTTAATTATGGTTTAAAATCTTTATACAACTCAACATTAGTATACAGGGTGATTCCTAAGTTTATACTTCTCTTTTAGCTGTGTATAGAAAGAATGCATTAAAGTAAACATTTTCAAATACATTTTTTCAAAAAACTCAAATATAAGGTACATACATTCATTTATTACACTATGGATCAAATACGGTTCCGCCTAACTGGTCCGTTGAATAACATTAAGAAAACTACTGGGTGTAGGATGAGTCCGCAAGGGAAAGCGTTCTGCGTATAATCTTGAAGCAGCAGCCCGCACTTTGACGACACTCGCCGTAAATAAGCATCATATCTACCAGTTCATTGTTTTTGAATTTTGCCATTTTCACGTGTCACCAATTTAAAATTAACTTGCTTCAGAAAAACCTACCGCAGCGTATTGCCAAATAAGTCATCACCGACGTAAATTGCATGACTAATAAGAGATAAGACAAACAACATAAAATATAGCAGGCTACGTTTTGATTACCAGGTCTGCACTTCGATTTTTTGCTTCTGTATCTCGCCTATTTTAAAGTTTTTTGAAAGAGATATACACAGCTATATAAAAAAGAAGTATAAATTTAGAAATCACCCTGTATTATGTAAATCCCCAAACAAATAATATCAAATACAGAAGACAGATTTGTATGAAATGCGCCAAGATAATTAGATATTCAGGTTTATGATTAAGAAACGGATCAGCCTTTTATAAAAAATACCGCCCACGTAAAGATATTATATAGGATGTATCGTAAAATTGCTACGTGTATCAACTTTAATTTTTTAAATGAAACATACATATTTTTACATTCCACAATCAATTCTAGACATTTTCCATAAATCATGCCCTATACAGGGCAGTCTCAAATTCGATGCTCATCATGGGTATCTCGAAAACTATAAGAGATACATGCAGCATCGGTTAAATAGAGGCAAAGTTGCGGAATTTTGTGCCCTAACAACAATTTAGAATTTGTTATATGCTTTTAAACCCCTTATAAAGTACACCTGGTATAATAAATCCAGGTATTTCTCATTTAATGGTGGCATTTTCCCATTCATTAAGGGCAGGTAAGTAATCATCATAATTAGCATGGATCTAGGTCCCGTATTGGCAAATTCGAATCTAGGGTGCGAAATCTCTAATGCAACCAAGAGAGAAGGCACATATGAGCAAAACCATCAGTTAAAAAGAGACACCTAACCACTCTCCTACATTTCTGAAAGGGGGGATATGTGCGTGGTGTGGCCGAGCCGACGTATCGATCGCTCCCGTGTCTGCTTCAAACGCGTGTTCTAAAGAATGGAAGGTGGGAGGTAGGGGATAGCGTGTTCTCTGTTTAACGTATTAAACGCTACTAATAATCTCTGTCTGATGCGTTTATATCGGCACTCGAGATTCGAGATTGCCAATAAGGTATATGACCGGAGCTCATTGATACTTTTGCAAGATAGATTGTTAATTAGTATAATAAAAAAAGTAAGATTTTACTATTTTGGTCTGGGAAACATTTTTGATGTTCCCCAGTGTTATTTGTAAAAAAATGTAAACGCTCAAAGACAAATCATATTGCTTTACCACACTGTATGTTTAATTCTTTATTCACCGCAAAAAAATACTGCATGATTTAATTAAATACATTTATTAATATTTTCTTATCTACGAAAAAAAAAAATTCAGGGAAACTGTTCGAATATGACGTAATATTATATACAAAATTAAACAGAACATACGTTTTCTTTTTACTGCTACTACAATATTTAAGAAACTGTTTTATCGATATTGTTAATCGACATGCAACATATTGCGTGAAAATAACCATGACAAAATAATAATTATTGATTGCCCATGTCTATGTAATAAATAATAAAATACCATACGCAGTCTGGTTCTATGGTTATAGTTTTTAGCGTTTAGTCACACAACTTTTTAAAGAAACTTGTGTCTGTGTTTTTATGAAATTCAATTTAAAAAAAAAATGTTAGTTATGGATATTTTTTTAATGCTGCAATTTCTGTATCTCTTCGCTTCGTGACTAGTTTCCTAAAAAGCCTGGTCGAATATTTTAGTCTTAAAAATGAAATATAAAACTTGTTTTTTGGTATTTTAATATATCCATTTAAAACATTTTTAACGCCTTTGTAATAAGAATTTTAAAAATTTCGTCTTGTTCATAACCAGCTGGGGTAAAAATGACGAAAAAAACATCGCTACAGGCGTTAGTCACTGTTTAAGAAATGGTTGATAATTTGTCCAAAATCTACTTACAGTGTTGCCGCGCCAGCTTGAAACCAAACTGATTTTAAAATTGGGTTACTTATCTCGTCTAAGTTATATACAGTATTCACAGTGGTTCTTTACATTAACTTCCCATGTCATCGTTTTTTTGATTGTCATTTTGACATATACTTTTTTTTACATTTTTGGGCATTGAAAATTTATTTATTCGTGAAAATAGTTCTTTCGGAACTTTTATTATTAAGTGCTTTTGAACGATCTATTAAATGTATGGATAACATTGGTTTTGTACGAAACTTAAATTTTTGATTTAAAACTTTAAACAACTTTTATTGTCTATTTCACAAAAATGTAGAGTAATAAAATGGGAAATTCAATTCGGCCCAATTTTGGTGTCGGCTATAGGCGTAGGTAAATTTTGTGCAACACATTATTTATGATAACTAACCAAATAAATAAAAAAAAAGATAATTTGATAAAGAAGGAACTATTAGCTATAGCAAATTTACACAACATCGTTCTATGAAATATGCCGTGGAAGATATAGCTGAAAAACATAGTGTAACTGTGCTGCGCACACCGCCATATTATTGCAAGCTAAATCCTATAATAATAGAAGTAAAAGGATTTGTAGCAAGACACAACACGACATTCAATATAAAAGACGTTAAGCTACTGTTTGATCAGCCATTAAGGAAGTGACACCAGAAAACTGGCGAAAAGCAGTCCATCATTTCATTAAAGAATGGGAGAAAATGTGGACCGTCGACCCGTTAATTATAAAGTCAAGATGAGATGACAGTTCCTCAGATGACGAAGAATATTATGATTTTTTATAACTTAATTTCTGTATAATGTATTTTTTTTATAATACTATGTACATAAGGCACGCCTTTGTCACACCATTTTCAGTGAATGTGAATGAATAACAATAGGCAAAACCCATACATTGACCCGGGTGGTAGTACCTGCACTTAATGAAAAATTATTCCTTGGGTTACTCCATAGTACCTTTGCATATCTAATGAGCTTTTATTACTCTACACCTTATTTTAATTAATACACTAATGGAAAATGTGTTTACAGTTTTAACAATAAAAACAACATTGGGATGGCTATTGATCCCACTTTGTTCCCTGTACTGACGATATCCCAATATTAGCCATTTACTGCAGAATTAAAGTTGGCAACGTTGGATGTTTATTTATAATTTAACATTACCGTGTGTTTTAGGAGCAAGGTCGCGAACAGAAGTATGATCAAATTTTTAATCGCGATTTTTATTGTTTTACATCATGACTTATTAATGTCCGACGTAAAAGTTTGTCATGGCAGTATTTACATAAATAAAGCTTTCTTTATGTGCTTTTTGATATAATGTGGACACAAATATTTTATTTGACAGATAATTTACCTAAATTTAAAGTCAGTGTGCAAAGGTAAATGTTTGCAGAATCCCTATCTTCTATAATATTGAAAAAATTGGCGACTTACAGTAAAGGAATACGATCTTGCGTGGAGGTGGAGACTCGCTTGGCTTTCGTCAAGCAATGAGACATTTTTTCCTGAATATTGATGATATCATTGATATCCAGTGGCGTGCAAAGCTGTTTTAACCAGGGTATAGACAAAAATTGCCTGTAAGACAAGAATTTACCTTCCGTAGCATTCGTGCAACTAAATTTCAAATTTTGTCACAAAATGTCTTGTTTTTCAGTTTGTGAAAAGAACACTGACAGAAGAAGAATAAAACGACATTATTTATAAACGAGTTCAACACGGCGCGCGGCTGTCTTTAAGTAAAAATTCTTTTAAAACATCGTCATAGAAATTGGTTTTGCGTTTTAAATCCTGCAAAAGGTCGCTCTCCAGAGAGATTATTGATAATTCCCTTAAGCGTGTCTCTCCCTGTGTTTTTTTTTTAATCCAGAAAAGGATCGTTCTGCAGACGCGCTGCTAGCCGGAATAGTAACAATTAACGCCTCCATATTTATTTTTTTCCCGAAACCCGACGGCGCGAAGTCTAGTGAAATGGCGAAAACACTAATTATAAATTAAAAATCTATCATTCACCTGATTGAACCAATGCTGCCAAAAACGAAGTCAATTATTATGATAAGCTTACTGATAATTAAATATTATGAACCTATCAGCAAAAATTATTTTAATTGTCACAAAAGTGCTTCTTACTTTACAATAGCTTATCAGTTATTCCTTTAAAAATATCTTAACTAAACGAATTAATAATAAAACTTATAAGGGCGTGTTTCATATTTTATATTAAGAAAACGAAGTATTTTCCAAGCTACGGTAAAACTTGAAGATTGGTACCAATGCACTTACCAAACGCGTGCTTTCTTGGCGGCGCGGGCTGATAGATGAAGGAAGGTCGAAGGTTGCTACGGGTTTCTTACATCTCTTTCTACCCTACTGCCTACCTGCTCTCTCGCTTGCTTCCACTCGTACAAAAGCGGTTTTTTGCTTTTACATAAGACGCTAATGTACAGCGCGGTCTTTGCTTTTAGAACGGTCTTACGGAATGCTCATACAGGAATCTAATTTACGATATAATAAGCAAAGAATGCGTTCGTGGAAATGATATTTACATTTTGGAAACTATGGAAAAAGAAAAAAATTACATGCCCACCATTTTCTTTACTTAAATGATACATCACGATTCCACCACTTTTAATATTTCACCACTATCTACTGTTCTTCTCACACATACCAGTAGTTGTTAAATCTTTCATTCTACATTTATTATAGTGCCCTAAGCCTCAAACCTACATATTTTTCTCTTTCACAGTGTAACGTGCGTATTTCCTCACCGTTTTACTAATTGAACCGTTTTTTCATCTAATTCTACAATTTTAAAGCTCCGTTAAGGTGATATCTACTAGCTTCTCTTTTTTCATTTATTCTCCTGAAGATGAACGCTTCTGCATTCAAAACATGTAGATAATTTTTATTTTAAATCAAAAATATTTCATTAATCTAACAGTGGAGGAAGACTTTGAGTTTTTATTTCTTTCCTTCTAAATTTCCACTCCACTTTAAGTATGTACTATTTCTTCAAGTTGAAACCCCTTAAAGCTCCAGAATGTTCTCTGTCCGATCAAGTTAATGATTATTAGCTATCTTTGCCCAATCTCATTTACTAAACAATAACAACCTTACAATTTCATATAGTTCTTAATTGGCTGGCAATCGATACCGTTTTTTGAATTCGCTACTACGCGCTGGCTATCTGGTAAACTAATAAAAACACGGTATAGTGAAAATAATATACTCAGTACTTTTCCTATAAAAAATTTAAGATAAAATATAGTCATTCATTGTTGATATTATAAAATTGTTTTTTAGTTTTATTTAGGTAACTGCAATGCTTTATTTATTTAAACGACTCATCATAAATATACGATTACATCGTTTGGCCTATCGTCATTATCAAAGTAAAGGATGCCGTCCCGTGGGATGGTAAAGAGTATAAGATGTGAGAGGAGTATATTACGGAATTGAAGGAGAGGGGGGTGAGATTGTCGGACCCAGCCTGTGCAATGGACCCTTTAATAAAAATAAATCAATCCAATTACCCGGTACTACGAACATGCTGTTGTTTTGGGTTATTTTATTATATCGGATATATTACTGAGGAGTTGCCCGCTCTCCAATTTGAACGGCTTCCTTACGGTGTAACTTTTTTGGAGGGTTTGGTCACTATCTATTTCAGAAAGATGTAGAGTAATAATAGCTCATTAGGTATGCAAAGGGACTACAGAGTGACCCAACGAATATTTAAGCCACTTTCATAATTTGGCATTGATTTCATTGCAAAATTGTAGAAACCCGCAACATTGGAAAACATAGGGTATGATCACGTATCAAAAGATCGCCTCGCCTTTGAGCCATTTCCTTTCCTTAAAAATATTTATTTGGTTCTACAAACAATCCAGTTTGCGTTATTATTATTCTATGAAAGGTAAGTGACCTGATAGAAAAAAATCTAGTTTGTTTGAACGTGTGAATGTGTGTACTGATTGCATTAAAATTATTAGGAATTTATGAGAAGTAACTGCATAGTGTATATAGATAAGGTGGATTCTATTTCCTAAAACAATAAATGCTTTATAAAGTTTCTGTTTATATATTAAAAAAAGCACTTTGTATTCATTTAACAATCCTATGTATAGATTGTATGGATACATGATTTCAATAAAAAATGTAGATATGGTTAAATGTTAAATAATGAAATTTCTTAAGTTTATTGTGGTAGTGCCATAGCTCCCTGGCCCTTTAAGACCAGCCGCCACCGGACAAGAGCAAGATTTATCTGTTTACTCAGCTTCTCTTAACTACTCAATACTTATAGAAAATTTGAAACACCAGCCATTGTACCCTTAATTAGGCAAAATGGAATACAATTTATGGGAGCTACTAAAAACCCTTCCAGGAGAATATAATTTCACCCCTCAAGAAAGAATCATCACTTTTATTCATTCCCTAACTTGCAGAATGGCCTCTGTTATTGTAGCTAGAGGAGGGCATATGTATATGTTTTTTTTTCGAGGGCCCGTCCGTGTGCCGGATGCACTTAGGACAGTTTTGGCCCATTGTGCTTACCCTGCTTGATTGCTACACCCACTTAGTGATCCCAGTTCCTTGCACTAGTTTATGTAGATCAACTGGGGAGAGGGTAAGGATGTCCTCTGGTTCCAGTTTTGGTTGCCCGAGTATTTGTTGCCTCTTCAGATCTAGTGACTCGCAATGGCAAACTATGTGCTGTACAGTTTTCCTGACTTGTCCGAATAATCTGCAGTCAAGGTCTCCATTATACAGTTGCATTCTGTGCAGATCGTTCTTGACAGCCATGTGTCCTGTCAGAATTCCTGTAATGGCTCTCAGCTGTTCCTGTTCATTTAAAGCAACTGTATCGTAAGAGCGTTTTCACATGGCACCATATATCGCGCGCGACAAATGGCCGCGATATTGCTTTTACACCAAATTATGTGTTTTCTAATGAGCCATTTTCACACACAAGCGATATTAGAGAACACATAATTTGGTGTAAAGCAATATTGCGACCATTTATCGCGCGCGATATATGGTGCCGTGTGAAAACGCTCTAAGTCTTGGGTCTGGATCCCCAATGAAGTTTTTGCTGTGGTGCAATTCCTGTCTGTTGCTCCAGTGGATTTTGTGTTCACTCCTGATCCATCGCTTTATGGCATCTTGTACTGTGCACCTTGGGTGCCGTTTCTGGCCAATGAATATATTTTCTGAGCCTTTCCTTGCATGTGCATATTCATATGTTACTATTTAAAAAAAAATGTTAGTACTGTTTTAAAATTGTTTGAATAAAGAACTTTAAAACAGATATTTATTGTAAAATCTCTCCCATCCAACTTGACACCCAGGGGGCTCGATACCGAGTATCTCAATAACTTCAGTATGGCACCAGACACGTGCTCATTGCTAATGTGGGGCGATTACTATGCGAAACACGTATAATCCGGATTCTACAATAATTCTCTTTATTATTATAGCAATGTCGTTACATTAACCTAATAAACGCATAGTAAAAATAATCCGTGGTTTCATTGCTTAAAGGTGTAATTCCCGGTTCATCCCAATAACTATGTGCAGAAGGAAGTTGCCTAGTTTGAAGGCAAACAGGAATACTCTTTACTAAGTGGAATAAAGTCGCTAGAGGATAAATGCCGCATAAAAAGAGATGTTGAAAAATTAAACCATCAGAAATATCATTGGTCTTTTGTTGTATAATAATTTTTCTATTTGTCATTTCTTGCCATTCTTTCGAATTAGGATTTTTCCTCTTCGTTCGCTGCCAGGACCTTTCCCGAGGGGACCTACGGCTTAACGTGGGTTCCGAACCACGATCCTCGGTCATGAGGCACCCCACAAGGGCCATCAACCCTTGGTTTCTTGCCATTGCATGACCTACCGATTGGGGAGTGTGTATCTTCTTCCGCACCCCACGAGATGTCCGATCTCATCCGGCCTGGTTACCGGCGTGAATGGGGTGGATTAGGATAAGATACCTTTTACACTCTTTCCTGCATTCTTAAATCCACTGAATTTCAGACATACTTGTTTTTTTGTACGTATGCCCACTCCGGGAATCGAAACCGGGTCGCCGCGGTCGAATACCAGTAACTCACCTCTGAGCCACCGCCGCGGATACGTAAATTCATTCTGACGCACAACTAAAAAACACACAACTGTCCACTATGATGCCTAGTATAACAATCAAGTTAGTCTTGAACCACTCAAATCGTGACATTTTTCTATCATGCGTTTTGAATATTTGACTGTGACATTGTCATTATTTGAGATTTGAAGTCCAAATCGATACTACTTTATAAATTATAAACAGATCTTTAATTTATTAGTAAAAGTCGTAGAAAAAGTATAGTACGTATTGCGTGTTGTAAAGCAATTTCGCAGTAATGTAATTACCGCACTCGCTGCTACGCAGCTGGTTCGCCATTTTTCCGTAATATGCTATTTACCACACTTATACGTAATATACTGTCATGTATGTCAGAAGACCCAACGAGTAACGTCATATCGTATAAAATATGAAGATTTAAAGCAAACAACAACGCTATAACAACCACAACGTTTCGGTGTCGATCAATTAAGTTTAAACAATGATGCAACCAAACAAATTGGGACCATTTCAGGTTTTTTGCACCCGTTTAAATAAATGTGGTCGTTGAACCTAAAAAAAGCTGTCACCATCGCAATCAAAATACGTCATGTATGTACATGTACCTGCTATCCAAATTAATTAGGTGTAAGGTTAACTGGGTTGAAATCATGGACTTTTAGCCAATTAGATCCCTAAACAATAATTATTGCAAAAGTATTTAATTTACGGTTTCGCGCATGTAAACCCAGATTTGAGTATGCGCACCAGTGGCATGAGACGAAAAATTAGGTTGCAATTAGAACTTAAGACTAGGGCTGGGCGATTATCAAAAAAAATATTCGATTTTCGATTATATGAATGAATCGATTATTTTCGATTAATCGATTAATCGAAAATAATCGATTAATCGAAAATAATCGATTAATCGAAAATAATCGATTTTCGATTATATGAATGAATCGATTATTTTCGATTAATCGATTAATCGAAAATAATCGATTAATCGAAAATAATCGATTAATCGAAATAATCGATTAATCAAAATAATCGATTAATCGAAATAATCGACTAATCGAAATAATCGATTAATCGTTTTTTTTTCGAATCGCCTTATTGAAAACAATCAGTTAATATAAAAAAAATCAAATAATCGAAAATAATTATCGATTTTTTTTATTATATACTTAAATAACATTGAAATAATATCTAAATCATAATTATTATTAATTTTGGCAAGGCAAACTTGAGAGTAATACGTAATAGAGGCCTTAAGTTATATCGTTGATTTTGTCGCAAAATATTTTTATTAATCTATTCGATTAATCTAAAAATTGTTATTATTCCGATTAATCGAAAAAGACATATTTTAATCGAAATTATATCGATGATCGAAAAATCGAAATAGTTGTTTCGATTTTTTGATTAATCGAAAACATTTCGATTTTTCTATTAATCGATTAATCGAAAACATTTCGATTTTTTGATTAATCGATTAATCGAAAAATCGAATAATTTTCGATTAATAATCGATTAATTGATTTTTCGATTAATCGATTAAAAATATATCCTAAATCGAATAATCGATTAATCGATTATTACACGATTAATCGATTATTTTGCGCACCCCTACTTAAGACCCGAGCTTTTAGGCAAAATATTTTAACAAAAACAAAAAATAATTAGGTATTTAAATGGGGAGAAAAAGAAAGAAATTAAGTAAGAGAAAAATTAAAGTAAACATTTTAATTGAAACATTTTTTATGGAAGAAGTGTGATAATTTATAATAAAAATAATAGTGCGGGAAGAAACGAGAATGCTTTATTATGAATTTTCAAAAACGGTTCTTAGATCTACGCTTCTAAAATACATGATTTCTGAAAAAATCATCAATTTTGGCGTGGTGAGCGATATTTACTTTATTTTTAATCATGAAAAACCGAGCCCGAAAAACGCTGGTTAGTCATACATACGTCTTATGTTAAAATTTTGGATTGACACAATTTCATATTTAATAAAGAGCCAGCTAGGAATATTAAAAAAAAAGTTAAAAAAAAACATTTACAAAAACAATGCAGAGAGGGAGAGGTAATAATTTAATTTTCGAAATTTAATAGTAGTTAGGTGAATTTTAAACGAACCTTGGGCGTGGCCCCGAAAATGTTTCGCCTGCGGCGCTTTTCCGCATTCTTAGCTAGGTACAATATTTCTCCAGAAGAAAAAGGTCCTACTTACACCCACTGAGCCCCCCCCCCCCACTCCGAGCATATTTTCTGGCTATGCCACTGATGCGCACCGTAACGTGGTAATATTCTAATTTGAAAAGATGGACAGGACCGTACTTATCGGAAATTTAGTACCCAGCTGGCTCCCATCGCTCGTCTAAGATGCTGAAATGTCGCAATTGTCCTGGCTGTCCATAGGGACTTGCGATCTAAAATTGTTTCAAATACATATTGAACTTTTTGCATCAAATACTTCAATTTCTACTAACCGGGTACAATTTTTGTCTCGTTTGCTTTTAATTACCCGCACGCCACTGCAATTAACCACAACAAATAAAATACATCTTTCATCCTTTTTTTGCTGAAAAGACCTTTGAGAAGGTCGTAGCGAAGCTTGACCTTAGCAAATAATAAATGTGCCCATGACTGGAATAATCTAACTGTTCATATTATTATAATGAACAAACAACAGTACAAAAAGTAATCATCAGCAATCAGGGACCACATATTTCCTTGTTGATTCATTATTGAAATATAAATATTTCAATTATTTTCTGAAATAATTGGATGCGATTTTAATTATATTTTGTTCGAAAATTTTACTTAATTAAACCGGACAACACAGTTTTTTCCATAAAATCGAAATAGATGACCTTTGTAGTATTTTTGGTGCTCGCATTAAGAATATAAAGTATGTAAAGTATACAGGGTGGTTATACTAAAACACACAATTTTTATTTCAAGGCCTGCCTTTATAACTGAGCCTTTGCCTATTTTATTACTTATTGACCATTGTAGTAAATCAAAAATAAAATTAAAAAAATTATAACACTATCGTTAAACAGTGGCGTGCATACAATGAAAGGCAAAAAAGCATTGCCTATCCTGGGAACAATAAAACAAACAGATTTTTTTTTTGTATTTCAGTATTTATCCGCCTAATCCAACTTTGGCAATTTCTTCTTTTTCTTTTAGTGCCGTGCAGATTCCTGCGTAGGCGTTCATCTTTTTCTATTCTCATCATATGGCTCTGTTAATTGCAGCATTCTGTAATGTTTGAAAGTCCTTTATCCCCGTCCATTGACGGATATTTCTAAGCCATGATAATTTTTCTGCCCATTCCTCTTATTCCTCCCTCAATTTTACCTTGAAGAATGAGGCGTTGAAAGTGGTAGCGTTCTCCGCGCAGTATGTGTCCGAGATAACCTATCTTTCTTTTCTTGATGTTTTCGAAGAGTTCTCGATCCGCTAGACCGGCTCTTCGGAGAATGTCCTCATTTCTCACATGATCGACCCACGATACTTTCAACATTCTGCGCAGGATCCACATCTCGAAGGCTTCTATTTTGTTGATGACTGTTACTTTCAGCGTCCATGCCTCAACCCCGTATAGGAGAACATACCAAATATAACACTTTACCATCCTATATCTGAGGTTAAAGTCCAAATTCTTCTCTGTAAGGAACTTTCGAAGTCTTAGGAAGGTTGTTCTAGCCTGCTCGATCCTGCACCTTATCTCTTGATCCGGATCCCATTCTTTATTAATCATGCATCCCAAGTATTTAAACTGTGTGACCTGTTCGATATTCTCTTCATTAATATGAATTCGGGTGTGTGGAATATCGTTCTTACTAACAATCATAAATTTGGTTTTTTTGATGTTAAGTTTCAGACCTAATCTTTGGCTTTCTTCGCAGACCCGATCCAGCAGACTTTGGAGTTCTTGTGCGTTTTCTGCTATTATCACGGTATCATCTGCATATCGGATATTGTTAATGGAGATTCCGTTTACTTTAATACCAAAGGGGCTATCTGAGATTGCCTCGGAGAATGCCCTTTCCACGTACAAATTGAACAACATTGGGGAGAGGATACGTCCCTGGCGAACCCCTTTTTTAATTTCAAAATCTTCAGTTGTTCCAGTGTTGTTTACTCGAATTTCTGCTTTTTGGTGCCAATACAGATTACCAATCAGTCTTATATCCTTTCCATCCAGTCCCAAATCTCTAAGGTACGTTATCAGAAGATTGTGCTTAACGTTGTCAAATGCCTTCTCATAGTCAATAAAGAACATGAAGACATCTTTTCTTTGATCCTGGCAGTTTTGGACCAATGTCTGGAGACTGAATATGGCTTCTCTAGTTCCGAATCCGCTCTTAAATCCGAATTGACTGACTCCGCTTACTTTCTCGCATTTTCGATAGAGTCTTGTGTGTAAAACTCGAAGGAAGAGTAATGGCTCATTAAACTGATGAGACGATAGTCTTTACATAGGGTTGCGTTGTTCGATTTTGGTATTGTGATGAACGTGGAGCGGAGCCAATCTTCAGGAAAGTGTCCAGTGTCATAGATGTTATTGAAGAGTCTTACGATCGTTTCAAGATTTTGTTCGTTAATTAAGTGAAATGTTTTGAAGAGACTGATTGTATATTCTCTCCAGATTTGAAGCAGTTCTTCGGCTTCTGTCACTATTTCGTTGTGCTCGTTTTTAATAAAACTCTATTATTGTGCAGCCCGGCTATTTCTTTGACTTTTTTATGAAGATGAAAGCTATCTCCAAGTCTGTTCAGATCTTCGGCTTCTTGGCATCTTTCATGTAGCCAATTCTCTTTTGCCGCTCTAATCTCATTACGTATTCTTCTTTGAAGAGCTCTATACCCGTTGTGGTCGTTCTGAATTTTACATTGTCTTCGCTCTTCCATTAACTCTAGAATATCTTTGGTCATCCACTCATTCTTAGTTGTTGTTTGTCTTTGAGAGGAATTTTTCGTTTGTGGTTTTAAAGGGTTGTTTAAGATCAAGCCAGTTCTTGTTAGTGTCGTTTAAATTGATAATACTTTCTAGTTCTTTATTGAGATGGTCTTCGTACAGTGATCTTGTCTCTTCGTTTTTTAGTAGTTGTGGGTCAAACGTCTTCCTGAAGTTCTTTCTTTTAGGTTTGGCGAGGCGTAGAACAATGTTGGCACACACTGGGTTGTGGTCTGATGCGATATCGGCACCTGGCATTGTTGTAACCTTGCTGATAGAGTTTCTAAACCTACGGTTAATTGTGATGTAATCTATTTGATTACGGACAATGTGTTGATCATTGTCCTGTGGCGATTTCCAGGTGTATAGTCGTCTTGGTGGGAGTTTGAACCACGTGTTTGCAATTATAAGATTGTTTTTCTCACAGTACTGAATTAACCTTTCACCCCTGCCATTTTTCTCGCCCAGGCCCCAATCACCAACCACTGACCCCATTTTGCCTTTGCCAACCTTGGCATTAAGATCTCCAAGAATTATATTTGGCAATTTATCTCTACATTAATATTATAAATAATAATATAGGACCGAAAAATGGATTCCATATAATTTCCAAGAACGCATTCTTTGCTTATTTATATCGTAAACTAGATCCCCGTATAAGCATTCCGTAGGACCGTTCTAAAAGCAAAGATCTTGATGTACATTAGCGTCTTACGCAAAACCAAAAACGCTGCTTTTGTACGTGGGGAAGCAAGCGAGAGCCGGTAGGCAGTAGGGTAGAAAGAGATGTAACAAATAAATCCGTAGCAACCTTCGACCTCCCTTCATCTATCAGCCCGCGCCAAGAAAGCACGCGTTTGGTAAGTGCATTGGTGCCAATCTTCAAGTTTTACCGTAGTTTCGAAAATACGTCGCTTTTTCAATATCCTATGAAACACGGCTCTATAAGTTTTATTATTAATTAATTAAGTTTAGTTACGATATTTTTAAAGGGATAATGGATAAAGTATCGTAAAATAAGAAGCACTTTTGTGACAATTTAAATAAGTAAGCTTATCATCATATTTCACATTATAATTGACTTTGTTTTTGGCAATATTGGTTCAATTAGGTGGATGATAGATTTTTAATTTATAATTACATAGTGTTTTCGTCCTTTTGCTAGACTTCGCGCCGGCGGGTTTTGGGGAAAAAAAGAAATATGATATATTTTTATGACGATGTTTTAAAATAATTTTTACGTAAAGACCGCCGTGTTAAACTAATTTACAAATAATGTCGTTTTATTCTTCTGCCACAGTATTCTTTTCACAACTCAAAAACAAGACATTTTGTGACAAAATTTTGAAATTTAAATGTTTGAATGCTACGGAAGGTAAATTTTTGTCTTAAAAGCAATTTTTGCCTACCCTGGTAAAAACAGCATTGCACGCCACTGTCGTCAAGAGTATAATAACCGATAGTTCCGATGCATGATCACTTAAAGACAGCAGAAAAATCACTAAGAATGATAAATGAAAGTGGACTATTGGAGATGAACAGCTGGTATTTCAATAAGAGATAGAGCCACAAATGAGCGTGGAAAGGACATCAGAAGTAAACAACCTTGGTTTTGACTTGTACAGTGTGTTCCAAATTCAATGCTCAACATTAGAATCTCCGAAACTATAAAGATACAGTAAAGATTAAATTGTGTCAAAGTTCCATAATTTGGAGCTTAGTTAATGCCGGTAAGAAATTTAAAAAATCCCGACTACTTCCAAAGATATCTGAAAAAAAAAACCGAAAATTTAATTTTCCGTTTTTTTTTGTGACGTTATTTATAAACGTATGAAACGGAAAGCACTTACTACAGGCACTTTTTGACGTAGCATTGAAATATAATTTAGTTTCTAAATGGCGTTTCGGTTTTTAGATATCATCATCAAATCAACATTTTTAAATAATTAAATACGCACCTGAAATTTAAATATTATTTTTTGAAGTATTTTGTTCCCCAAAAACATACATCAATAACATTTTGCCAAAATTTCATCGTTTTGAACCGAAAACCCATTAAGTAACATTTGGGCAACAAAGGAATTTTACAGAAAATATTATAATTAAAATAAAGATTCTAAAATATTCACAAAAACAAAAAAAAAATATTGTGACAAGTGAGATTTTGGTAACAAACTAAATAAGGTTTAAAACATTATTTATCAAATATAGTAATGAACAGGATCGCATTGCAAAAAAATATTTTTTGTCGTGGATTGCTTGACAACGAAACTATGAAAACAATCACATCTTCAATTAAAGTGTTAAAAAAATTTCTTTTGGCAATAACTCTGAAACGAAAGAAGATATTGCACTGCGGTCTACACATTTTTTCTTGCGAATTTAATCTACTTTCCGATTATGATGTAATAGGAATAAGTAAAAACATGAAGTCTTTCTCCACTGGTTTATTGAAATAATAAAAATTATTAAATTCTACATGTTTCGGGTGTAGTAACACCCATCATCAGGAAAAATACAAAGAGAGAGCATTAGTAAATAAAGGAGCAAGATTAACTGGTAGTGAACTTCGATGGAGCTCTATCGAGCCATGAGAGATAAAAATTAAGAAATGATGATTTAAAAAATTGGTATACTTAGAGCCTCGAGGCTAAGTTTGGACACTGACCGTGGGCAAAAGGTAACAGTGACAAGAGGGCCCGTTAGGGCTGAGAAAAAGAAAAATATATAGGAAAAATGGAGACTCATGGGTCCAGAAATCTCATCCTGAAGAAAACATGGGGAGAGAAAAAAAGTGGTATGGAAAGAAAAATTAATTATTTGGGGCTACCATGGAGCTTAATTGGATGTGCCAATTATATTGTATATTATATTAATCTGTAAAGAATAAAAGAAATTATTTAGTTCAGTGTATTGAAATAAACATTTAAAAAAATTAGCCAAAAACTTTCTTTTATATATAATTTGAAGAGGGGCTTACCTTAAGTCAAAGTTGTAAAATGAAAAAAATTTTTTTAAAAAGTTGGGGGAACTAGTCCAGAAAAAGGACTGGAACCCCGGTGGGTTTTAATTTCAGCATGGCTTATAAAACTTTAAAAACTTTTTGAGGTTTAAGTAAAACTTGGAAAGAAAAAAGCCGAAGTTACACGTGTGGACTAAGGTCTAACAAAGTAACTTCGGCTTTTTTCTTTCCAAGTTTTACTTAAACCTCAAAAAGTTTTTAAAGTTTTATAAGCCATGCTGAAATTAAAACCCACCGGGGTTCCAGTCCTTTTTCTGGACTAGTTCCCCCAACTTTTTCAAAAATTTTTTTTTATTTTACAACTTTGACTTAAGGTAAGCCCCTCTTCAAATTATATATAAAAGAAAGTTTTTGGCTAATTTTTTTAAATGTTTATTTCAATACACTGAACTAAATAATTTCTTTTATTCTTTACAGATTAATATAATATACAATATAATTGGCACATCCAATTAAGCTCCATGGTAGCCCCAAATAATTAATTTTTCTTTCCATACCACTTTTTTTTCTCTCCCCATGTTTTCTTCAGGATGAGATTTCTGGACCCATGAGTCTCCATTTTTCCTATATATTTTTCTTTTTCTCAGCCCTAACGGGCCCTCTTGTCACTGTTACCTTTTGCCCACGGTCAGTGTCCAAACTTAGCCTCGAGGCTCTAAGTATACCAATTTTTTAAATCATCATTTCTTAATTTTTATCTCTCATGGCTCGATAGAGCTCCATCGAAGTTCACTACCAGTTAATCTTGCTCCTTTATTTACTAATGCTCTCTCTTTGTATTTTTCCTGATGATGGGTGTTACTACACCCGAAACATGTAGAATTTAATAATTTTTATTATTTCAATAAACCAGTGGAGAAAGACTTCATGTTTTTACTTATTCCTATAAATTAACTCCACTTTAAGAAAGGACTACTTCCTCAAAATTATGATGTAATAGTTATACCGTATGGTTTGAGTTTTCGGGATAAAATCAAAAAAACTGTTACTATCACAAATTACGCTTTCTAGCTATTTTATTAGGAACTATCGTGTACCAATGGATACCTTTTTCTTTCAAACAAGCTTAAGTTTACTAAAATCGGATAAGTCGTTTAGAAGTTGCAGTAAATTAAATGATACACTTTCAATAGCTTCCCCCACTCTTATCAAGGTCGGTACGCCAATGAGCCCTGAACCAAAATGATGCAGAATGGTCTAAATTTTCTAATGATGTTACCAAAGGTACACCTTAATGTGTGAATTTTCGGAGAAATTTAGAATTTCAATAATTAATTTTCAATTGTGCCCTCTTGCGGCAAAATGCCGAACTTAAAAATTATTTCCAGGATTTTCTCTTAGCTACTTTAATTACGATTTTTTCCCCTGAGTTTCTATGCTCAGTAGTTTCCGAGATACGGCCGGTGGCCATCCATAATGGGATAACCGGTATAGATAACATTTTAGAAAGGAATATGATGATTTTATTTATTTTTCCGCATAAGTCCGTTTTGGACAATTATTTCTATTGGATTACTTTCCAAACTTTGACATTGTATTATAACATACAAATTTTAGAGAATATTGGCTACATTGTCAAGCTGCCGTTTTCATGACGTATATTCTATAAAGTCCGTGTTTTTGTTCAAATAGTTTTTTTATTTATTTATTTTCTCAGTGATGGCTTAAAAAAATCAAAAAGTACAAACACAGAAAATTTTATTTTTTGTTCTTTTACGCACTACAACCAAAATCAAAATTTAGTGAAAGAGCCCATTATACTAATCCGACAAATGCGTCTGGTACTTCCCCGTTGTATGTACAGCAATTTTTTTCAGTATATATGAGAATTAGATAAAACATATAACAAAATTATTGAATAAAAATTCAATTGGTGAAAGTGACTTGTTTGTTTGTTCTCTAAGTAATGTTTAGTTAAATATTTATTTAATTTTGATTGCAATTTTCCTGCCATTTCATCGAGCATTTCATATAAAATTGCAAATCCCATACTAAGTTTGTTTGTAAAAATATTAGATACCGTTTATCATTAAAAAAAATATTTGCTTTAGATGATTTTAGCTAAAAACGGGTTTTGTGGTAGATAGCGAATTTAATAGCAGATTTTAAATAGCGTTTCTATAAATTTACCAAGGCATCCGACCAATATGTCACACCATTTTCAGTGTTTGTGAATGGATAACAATAAGCAAAACCCATAAATTGACCCAAACCCGGGCGGTACTACCTGCACTTGATAAAAATAAAGAATTTTGCAATGAAATCAATGGCAAATTATGAAAGTGGCTTAAATATTCGTTGGGTTACTCTGTAGTTCCTTTGCATACCTAATTAGCTTTTATTACTCTACACCTTTCTCAAATATATTATAAATTTTTCTCCAAGGTTACCAGCTTCATGGGAAATTATATCTGTTAAATTGGACCAAAAATGTGGCGTTCTCTTGGCCCGAATTATGGCCATGTTTATTGGCAGCAAAATTTAAGTTAAAAATGATTTATCTGGTAATAAATTAATATAATGTTACATCACATAACAAGTCAGGACCAGGTTGATTACTCCTAATTTGAACTTTGCTGTCAATAATCAAGGTGTTAATTTACTTTTAAAATATTTTTTTACGAATGAAAGTACAAAATACTGGGTGAGCGGCCAGTACTACCAGACGACCATCTTAACAAAGTTAAAATACTACAATCATAGCGAATCATAGTGTATAAGTATTTGTGCAACAAAAACGAGCAAACCCAAATAGTGTCAAGTTAAAATTTATTAAAAGTGAAGGTCGTAACATCCTCTTCCTATATTAAAATAGGTGGCCGACTCTTTTGCAATTAGGTAACCAGTTAGTCGACCTTTAAAATTAAAAAAAAGCTAGCTGTGAATTAATGCATTTATGTTTTATTTAAATAAAGTCGCATATATAAATACTTAAGACTATAGAGGATAAGTTGAAATATTGACATAGCTCTGTACATTGTCAAAGCGGGATTTAAAAAGGCAAAAAACACCTGGATAACAAACAAGGGCGTGTGGTCCATAGAAGCAAGGGAAGCTAAGCTTCCCTCTAAAACTCTTGTTTCAATCTTTATTTCATAATACTCTAAATAAATATATTGGTCAAGCAGGCCTCCTAAAAATAGCTGGTCTTGAGTATTACCAAGCAAGTTACAAAAACAGTGAGAAAAGACAATAAAACATTACCTTGTCGTTGTCATACTTGTAACAGACCAGCCAATGAGCTTTTCTTCAGCTCATCGGCCGCTATCGACGACGAAGCGACGAGTTCAAGTTACGAGCGCTTGCTACCGAATAAGCAGTTATTTGGATTGATTATAAAGATACGCAATACGCTTTTCGGGTAAGAAAATCATGTTTCGCCGTTTGGAACTGGAAACGTGTGTAGTGTATTTTAATTTATTGCACACAATAATTTTCTGAGCAGTTTTATAGAAAAATTATATACAATAAAAAGGAGTTTTTTTACTGGTAGGGCAAATATATAAAAAAATATATATAAACACTGCAAATACAAAAAATAGTCACACACACAATAAAATTAGGAAAGTCAAATCAATTTCAAACATAAACAAACTAAATTTAACACACTGAAGACACGATGCGGCGGTGTAAAGATATAAGAAATCGAGGCATTTATGCAAATGTTGCATATCAATGTGCACATTCGGTTATTAATTTCTCTTTCTCTAACTCAAAGACTTTCGGAGCGTTTCAATAACTGAGCTATAAACATAAGCTACTGTCTAACCACCTAAAAAGCGATATGATGAGTATGAGTTTATAATTAAAATTTAAAAGTTGGATTCACTTCCGGTTAAATCTGTAGTGGTCTTGAAAGTTTGAATTGGCCAAAAAATGGTAATTTTTAGTTATAATATTATAAATGATGAGTAAATGACACACAAATTTGCTTATAAGTGAGGAAAGTATTGCTGAATTGACTGAAAAGTGTAACGGGGAAAGTATTGCTGAATTGACTGAAAAAAATAAAGGAAAAAACATTTAAAATTATGTATTTTGTGAACTTTCAATCTCATTATGGTATTATTTTTAGGGGAAGAAGTAGCCAGACACAGCAAATATTTGTAGTTCAGAAGCGTGTTCTTCGTTGTATTAGAAAAATGCATTTTGGAGAAAGCTGTAGAGGCGTATTAAAAGCCGAAGGTATTTTAACTTCACACGCTTTGTACTTGTATTTACGAAGCAATAATTTTCTTCTTTAAAAATAGAGCAAGAACTATAGGTGTTTTATGCTTATAAAACAAGGACAGTAAATATTAACTACCCAATTCACCGTTTATCTTTGACTGAGAAGAGTCCTTACTACATGTGTTGAAAACTTTTTAATAAACTATCAAATGGTATATAAACAATTACATGTCAGAGAATTTTTAAAGCATCTATAAAAAAACTGTTAATTGAATTGGAACCATATTCCATTAATGATTTTCTATATAGTTAAACAAAAAATATAATAAGTGTATAAAGTTACAGGTTAATGATTGTAATATTGTAATTATTTAGTTCTTCTTCTTGACGCCATTTCCTTTGTGGTGAGTATATTATTTGTAATGTATTAACACAATTTAAAAATAAAGTTTGTTATTATTAAAATATGCTCCTTAAAATTAAAACAGTTGGCAACAATAAATCCAAGATATTTGATATTTTCCACCACTTCCATAGTATTACCGATTATCCCCACACTTAAATTACTCTGCTTAAATTTACTATTATCAATCAACATCAATTATAAATAATAATCAATAAATACAAAATTTTACTCTTCCAAAACAACAGACAACTTACCTTGATACTCTTATATTTCTTCTTTGAAGCTGTATTCAGATCTTCATGAACTTTATCAAGTAGCCATTGCAAAAATTCCAGAGCATCATGCTGTTGATTCCCTTTGTATTGGGATCCGTGTCTTTCTACAACTTGCTTAAAATTTGTGCTCAACTCAGGACAGTACTGGCACGCCCACAGTGCTTTTAAAAGCAATGCTAACTGTTCTGTTACTTCACCTACAGAAAAAAAAATGTTAATTAGAAGATAGTTGTAAATTGACTTTCTAGTACTTACGACAGCTTCTAAGATAAATATGACACATAAACTACTTTTAACCCTTATACACTTACCTTTTGTACCAAACTTTTTCGAATTTAATTTATTCCTTCTTGATAAGTCAATCTTGTACTTATCAAGCACAAAGTATTCAGCTAACACATCGGTATGTGAGATACACTGTAGCACTGCGTTTATAAAGCATGTATTTCCGTGATTTTTAAGTCCAGTCACTCCAGGGGTATCATCGGGGCCCCACGTTTGAAAGCCCACTGGGGGCACGCGGTTATTCTCGAGGGTTTGGTTGATGCCGGTAACACCACCGATCTGTTGGGCTATTTTGTTGATGAATTTTCTTATGGAGGGGTGGCTGTAACAAAAAAGTATATGAATAATGTATACAAGGTGTTACAAATTTTATGTGCGAGCATTGGATCGCAGAAACTATAACAAAGGTAAGAGAAATTAGAATTAATGTTTATCAGTTTATTGAATTTATTAAGTTGTTATTTAATTTGTGAATAAAGCTTAGAAAAAATAATAATAAATAAATTACTAAATAAAGAAGTCAGGTAGGGAATAAAAAATATTTAGAAATTATTTTAAGATTAGTTTTAGCCATGATACGTCACTATCATTATGGAAAACCAATATCGGCAACACATTACTGGGAAGGAAGCAAAAAAAAAGTCAAACAAAAAAAAAATTGTTAATGGTCTACATAAAAATAAAAAACGAAATCTCGAACTAAATCAAATAAAATGATGATTTGATTTAAAAAACTGTATGTATAATATTGTAAACTTGTAGAGGATTAAAAGTTGCCTTAAGAATGTCCAAGCAGCTTTTCAATAAATTCGAAATTAAAAGTGTAAAAAATTCAAAATGAATAGGTATTAAAAATTTTGGTTTTTATCTTTGGAAACAAACGGAATTTTCTAAATTTGTCACCGGTATTTTATTCAACACTAAAATACCCAACTTTAACCTAATTTAATCGTCACTGTATCTGTTATAGTTTCCGGGAACCCTCATCGCAAGAAGTTAAAAATAGGTTGTGTGAAAACTTGTAATGCTGATATTTTTACTATCCTTAGTTATAATTTTTTTATTTGATGTGTAGTTTCACTAGTTTCTAAGTTGAAAAATAATATAGTACCTATTAAAAGAAAGTGGCCCTGATAGACCCCAGTGGCATGAAATGTGTATCCCTGTTTGATTGTATAAAAAAATAATTTCATTTCCTTTGTTACTTTGCTGGCTGTATGGCTATTTAACCAAATGCCAAAATTGATGCTTATTAACTCTAATGCCTTGATACTACATGTCTATATTGGAATATAAATGTCTATTAGTAATCAGTCAATATACTAGAAAAATAAGTGCTAATTGCTAGGCAGCGTATGTATGCAGGAAATAAATGCCTACCAGTAATAGTTACCCTAATTACATGTAGGCAGTGGATACTTTGAAACAAAGAATGTTTATTTACTTGTCTGAAGCCAATACTGGGTGATAACTTTAAGTTAATGTAAGTAGTGACAAATATAAGCAAAGTTATTTTACTTCTGCTATCTTAAAAATCTTTTAAAGCACTTGACTCTAGGTTACTTCTAATTACTTTGACTAGGTACAATACTTCTGTATGGACTGTCGTAAGATACAAGGAGGGCAGTCAAAATACTACTTAATTAATAAATTGTTTCTACAAAACAATTATAAGAATCTGGTGTGCTAGAATTTAAAGACCTTAAACTTGTCGCTAACTTTTAATTGGAATAATAGCATCGATATCCTGTCCTTGTTATTCACAATGCACCTGACAAGACAAGGTTACTCACCGAAAAACTTTCTTATTATTTTTCTCACTGTCCCCATTTACAATTTTAATTTCTCTAGCAATATCGGATTCGTTTTCGTTCGTTTTAGGCCTTCTTTTCGACATTCTGTTCGCGTTAAAAGGATTTCTAGGGAGTGTAAAGGTCCTTTTGAGAGTTGAAGGCTCCTGGGCACTGTTTTCAAGGGTCATCTCGCCGCGGTTTAATAATTCTCCTGTCGAGTTCGATTTTACGAAAGATAAATCACACATTTCACACTTTTACTCCATTTTCACGCATTTATTTTCGCGATTTTAAACGAGAAATCATCGAAAACACTACCGTTTTCTCTCGAAGATACGCTCATTTGACATATTTGTCAGCCATTTATTGAGCCAATTGTCAAATTACAAAATCGGAAGTTGATCGGATGATCCAATGGAATTTATAATATACACAACTTCCATTATTATATCGTTCTCTTTCTATTATATAACAACTTTGCTTAAACGTACGTCTGAGATGTAATAAGTTGTGCAGAAAGAGAATTCTCGGAACAAACCAAAGCACGTTCCGAATTTCGTTCCAAATCGGCAGTCGATTGGTTAAAAATATTTCCTGGTCACACTGACAAAACTGATACGTACGACGTAACAGTCGAATTCCTTGTACCGCTTGCTACTTAGCCCAGCCAATTAAGTGATGGTAGTAAATCATACATAGCCTTCTCGATTTAAATTGAGTTGAGTTAGACGGTAGTTTGGGAAACATTTTAATAAAAGCAAGTGAAATGCGGATAAAATCAAAGTTCTTGTAGAAAATGTCGACATCGCACGGTATTCTGAAAGAAATCACACCCGGGTCAGGGCCATTTTCATTAGCCCGATATATATGGCTATATACAGCCTTTTCACTATAATCAAATTATATTATTGCTCTAACATCTTGAATTAGCAATTAGAATCTATTAAAGTATATAAATTTTACATCTTAAAAATAACAATCTTTTTAGAGCATCACACACCTGTTCTAGAAGGAAATTAAAAAAGACGCTGTTAAAGCGGAAATTTTAAAAATGTAAGACGAAAATAGATGTACTTCATCCAATTAACCGCCAACCCTATTATTTGCCAATTGCATGTGACGCTCATTATATTAAACCCTATAACTTAAATTTAAAAAAAAACAGTTTAGAAATAGGAAACCAAACTTGACATATATTGTTCAGGTAGGAACACGTCGCGTCAGTTAGGTTAGGTTAGTATAGGTAAGAGTGGCAGACCTTTGCTTCAGAACAAACAGTCTTACGTAGGCCTATTAGGGGTGTTTGTTAGTTTATTAACTGCTTTATCAATTAAAACCTTATTTGGTAAGAGAGTATTGGTAGGATTTGTCAGCTTTTCAGAGTTGATTCCGCCAAATTTTTCCCAATCTGTTCGTTTAGGATTGCGAAATGGTGTAGGTAAGTTTGTGGACTCACTGATATCAAATAGAATCCAACGATGGTCCGAGAACGAATCCTCGCTGGACACTCTCCAGTTTTGTAAAAAATGTATTAAATTGCATTTATAAAATGTGCAATCCTTATTACAACTTTTGTCATTTTAAGGCTTTAATTTCTTCTACTTGTCTAAAGGTTTTGGGCGTGAGCGATTTAAAACACAATAACAGTTATGATAACTGAGTGTTATCAAAATTATTCCTTTGACATTTCAAGACCATTTGTACTTTTGATAAAAAGCCGGGAGTATTAGCACTGTCAGCAAACTGGGAAGCTTTTCATTAAAATTAAAACACAATATCAACTTTTTTTAAATCATTGTGAACAAGGAGGAGCAACGGAATTGAACACAATCAGTCCAATGCGATCACTCTCACGAACGCTCTTGAGTTCCAGAACGCCTAAATCATTCCTTTGTGCATTTGTGGGTAGGTCCTAAGAGTATGCTGGGTTGCATAACCACGAGAATTATTGACTTTTCTCGTCCATGATTGCGCCATCTTCAGGAATCAGTTGACAAAAAATAGTTTTGTTCGACTGCCGTCGTGAGTGGGTGTAAGTGGGTTTTTGTTAAAATTGTTTGGATTTTTTTACTTATTTCTAAGGTAAAAAACAAGATTTTATTATTTTAGTTAATGTAAAACGTCTTAATAATACACATTTTTGAAAATTTCGCTCGGCTTTTCACTATTTTGCGCTTATTTGAACTGAAAATCCCCATTAAAAGTGATTCATTGGCTTCCTACGGAGAAAAATGATTGTAAGGGGCGCTATCAGTAAATTTCTTGTGAATATTGTCTTTGTATTATGCATTTATTGACCTCCAAAAATTAATTTTAAAACAGTATTTGCCCTTATGGAACTTTAATCTCTTATTTGACAACTGTAAACAATATTACAAAAATAAACAAAGAAATGTCATGTTAACAGTTTTAAGCTTGGTTAATTTGTCTATAATAATAAGCCTGATAAAAAAGTCAATTAGCAATTAGGTAGCTAATTTAGTAGTGTCGCAATTATTTTTTTATAAAATACAGGTAAGTACCTATTGTACTACACTTCATTGTACCATATTCTCTCGTTTTCTTGGTCCTTCCAGCCCCCCTTTTTGCTCCGTATATATTCCCGATGGTTCCAATAAACACATAACATTTTTGTAGTTATTTTTTGGAATAATAAAAAAACTCTAGCTCTAACTAGATCATTGAACTTTGTAGAGATGTAGGTTTTAATCTTGTTCCTTTATTTTTCGGTAACATTATAACAAAGAAGTGGGTGTATTCTGGGGTATGTACCACTTAGGTACTTATTAAAAAATAAAACTTATTTTTGTATTAAGTTTGAATCAGGGCCGTAGCCAGAACCAAATTTTTGGTAGGGCTATTCGATTTCTTAGCAGGGCCCATATTCTCACCCCATAACTTGCAGACATTTTTGACACTTATTTTCTTCTATTACAAATAACTCTTTTTTACCAGGGCTCAATATTTTTTTACCAGGGCTTTGTCCTTGCCGGCCCCCCTCTGGCTACGGCCCTGGTTTGAATATTATCTTGACTAAAGGCAAGACAAACTACACTTCTTGATACTTATAAGCAGGGCCGGATTAAGGTCGCTTGACACCTTAGGCCACCGCGCTAAAAAAAAAGACAAATTTTGGCGCCTATTTTTTTCAATTTCGAAATTGATTTTAAAAAATTGAGCGAGTCATGAAACGGATGATAAACTTTGTGCCTAGACGTCATCTCGTAAAAATATGTTTTGCAAGCGGAAATTTGCACGTTTTCTTGAAAAAAAAACTCTTAGATTAATTTAATTGTAATAAACGTATAATATAATATAATACATGTAAGTACTCAGGGCGATGCAGCGCCTATTTTGTTCGTAGCGCCTTAGGCTATGGCCTACTAGGCCTAGTGGTTAATCCAGCCCTGCTTATAAGAGGTGATTAGGTGCGTACAGTGACCAGCAGAATTCTCGCTCTATGTGGATAACTCTTTTATTATTGATTTTACAGAAAAAAAATGTCTTGATAAAAGTTTCTTCGTCCCCAACTAAAAAAGCGCTCATTAGTATTGTACTTAGTGCATACATATATTATGAGGAAGATCCAATTTTTTAAAAGTTGCTCAAAAGTAAAGTACCGTCAAATGGAGTAAAGTAGATACTATGGGGTAAAGTGAACTATAACGAAGTAGATACTATGGGGTAAAGTGAACTATAACGGTCCGAACTCATTGATCAACCGTTAACTGCACGGTACGCCAGTGCTGCCGCGCCGCGTATTAGGAAATGTTGACAGAAGTACAGGAGACGAGTATTTAGTATAAGGGAAGCGACGTTTGAGGCTGGTGGTGTTCGCAAATTCAGTATTATTTGAGTTCGTGTTTTCCCTGAAATTTCACCCGTCCTTAAAACATTCACCTGCAGTAAAAAAAGTGGACAACCTATGGTTTTTTTGTCGATTTAAGGTAATTGTATACTGTATCTAGATCACATTATTGCAGTGCAAGTTGTTTAAAAATAAATTAAACAATTTTTTTTCGCGGATGTATAAAAAATTGTAACTTTGTGGGGAAAAGTGGATCACAGTATTTTTAAATAAATTAGGGTTACGTTACAATATTTTTTCTCATTCTTCTTATTTGCGTTTACAGAAAAATGCCAAGAGTATACAAGAAGAAAATTGGCCCAGGCAAGTTTCAAAGCTTGTTTTCTAGATAAAAATAAGTTTACATAGATTAAGTTGTGTTAAATCTCTTCTTTTGTAGGTATTTAATATATTTTAAAATCTCCATAAGTTGTGTCTTATTTCTTTTTACAAATTTTTGTAAGGAAACTATTTTTAAAACGGTATTTGGTTATCCACTTTACTATAAACATTTTTAAAATGAATTTTACGTGAGAATTTACATGTTGTCCACTTTACCCCTATCAATGGGGTAAAGTGGATCAACATTTGGCATATAATAATTTAAAAAATATAAACAAAAGAAAGCTAACATTTGGCGATATTAAAAGAAAGGTACTAAAGATTCTAAATTTCTGTGCTCAAAAGATGTATATACATATTTACCGAAATATTCTTAATAAACCTGAATTTTTGATCCACTTTACCCCATTTGACGGTACTCTTATTTTTCATTTCAGATACAATTTTCATTTGTAAAAGTTGTTAAGAATTAAACACTATGTCCAAATACGAAGTTACAGCCTTCTATTCAAAAAACGAAAAAATTATTATTTTTTGCTCGATTTTTTGTCTTACCCTGTATAGACTAGGTTTTTTTACTTATTTTTTTTTTATAATCGGGAAGGCATGACTTTTTTAAGTAATTTAATAAGGATCCTTAAAATATTGTCTAAAATTAATTTTGGTGTAAACTAGATAAGTATGCGCGGAATAGTGGTTTAGGTCATTGACCAAATAACGAATATTCCGCCTATTTTCACGGCCGAATAACGATCATCCGGCCTTTGCTCACAAGTGACCGAATATTCGGCAAACCGAATACTCGGCGCCAGGGCCGTAGCCAGAACCAAATTTTTGGTAGGGCTATTCGATTCCTTACCAGGGCCCATATTCTCACGTTGAAGTATAATGATATTTGATTTTTAAGGGACGCTGTAGAATTTTTTACATTTTAGAACGACCGACATCCGACATGCTTCATTCATATGCATGTAATATATTTATTATAAGCAGTGGCGTAGCCAGAAAATATGCTCGGGGGAGAAAATGGGGGGGGGGGGCTGAATGGGCGTAAGTAGGACATTTTTTTTTGGAGACATTTTCGGGGCCACGCCCAAAGTTCGCTTAAAATTCACCTAACTACTAACAAATTTCATTAAAATTATTAAAATTTGTTTTTGTAAATGTTTTTTGATATTCCTAGCTGACTCTTTTTAAAAAAAAAAACATTTTTTATATTTGTAAATAATATGAATATTAGTGTCAATCCAAAATTTTAACATATTAACCTATGTATGACTCTAACACGCGATTTTCGGGCTCGATTTTTCATAATTAAAAATAAGTAAATATCGCTCTCCACGCCAAAATTGATGATTTTTCAGAAATCATGTATTTTTGGTGAGTAAATCTAGGAGCAGTTTTTGGTGCAAATTCTTAGGTTTTGAAATACTCTTTCTTAAGTGCCGTTTTGTATATTCATAATAAAGCATTCTCGTTTCTTCCCGCACTATTTTTTTTAATTATAAATTATCACACTTCTTCAATAAAAAATGTTTCAATGAATGTGTTTACTATAATTTTTTTCTTTAAAAATAAATACATAATTATTTCTTTTTTGTTGTAAAAATAATTTATTGCATTGGGTTATATTTTTGTTGATTTAAAATAGCTCTAAAAAAGGGAAAACGGAACAGACAGGGGCAGGACACGACTCTACCCATATGACGAAATTATTTAAATAATTTTATTTTATTAAACTTATCAAATAACTTGCAGACATTTTTGACACTTATTTTTTTCTATTTCAAAATCTTTTTTACCAGGGCTCAATATTTTTTTACCAGGGCTTCGTCCTGGCCAGCCCTTCTCTAGCTACGGCCCTGCTCGGCGCATCTCTAAAATTTATTTTAGACAAATGGTAAATATTGTTTCGTATTATAACTTGTTTACTGCGGTAAATTTATATTTTTAAGAGTATTTTTTATTTAGATATTATTTATTTTCTTCCTTAAATTTATTTTGGTGGCAAAGTGAATGATTTTTGACCAAATATTTCAGCTCTACTTGCCGAATATCGTATATACATCTTAGAGAAAAATGGATTTTACCTTCCTATCTTAATTTTTTATTCTCTATCTAAAAGTTATGTTATAACTTCAGGTTTAACAATCTAAATCAGTAGTTTTCGAGGTGATTCCCTCTAGGGATGTGGTTCCCTACTATTATAACTATTACTCAGCTAAAACCGAGGCAAAATCTAAGCTGCAAATAAAGTCATTTTATAAAACAAAATATACCTCTGCACACCTTAATATGCCAGATATAGACCCATATCTCGGCATAATATAAGCACAGAACAAACAATTTTGTTTGCCTGTTATGAAAGTATGGTGCCTCTGTTGTGATGCTAATCAAGCCGCTTCTGTTTGCTTTTTATTGAAGTAGGCATTATCTTTTCTTGGTTTTCACCTCGGTTTTTGCGTTTATTTTTTGAAGCGATTTTAAATTTATGTACATAATGTTATATCATATCCACTGTACTTCTCACTTATATACTTACTTGCTAACTTACTTAAATATTTATTAGATTTTTTTTTAGAAACTGTAGGCTATTTCTGAAAGGTGTAGAGTAATAAAAGCTCATTAGGTATGCAAAGGGACTACCTCGGGGACTACAGAGTGACACAACGAATATTTAAGCCACTTTCATAATTTGGCATTGATTTCATTGCAAAATTCTTTATTTTTATCAAGTGCAGGTAGTACCACCCGGGTTTAGGTCAATTTATGGGTTTTGATTGTTATCCATTCACAAACACTGAAAATGGTGTGACAAAGGCGTTCATTATGTACATAATATTAGGTACACTTATTTTTTATTAAACATTATAAACAAAAATACATTATACTGAAATTAAATTATAAAAATCATAATATTATTCGTCATCTGAGGACGTTATAATTAACGGGTCGACGGTTCGATAGATCAGGTGGTCAAGTTCCCACATTTTCTCCCTTTCTTTAATGACATGATGGACAGCTTTTCGCCACTTCTCTGGTGTCACTTCCTTAATGGCTTGATCAAACAGTAGTTTAACGTCTTTAGTTTTTTGCTATAGCTAATAGTTCCTTCTTTATCAAATTATCTTTTTTTTCTTTTGTTAGTTATCATAAATAATTTAATGCACAAAATTAACCTACGCCTATGGCCGACACCGAAATTGAGTCGAACTGGACGTAATTTCCCATTTTATTACTCTACACCTTTCTGAAATAGACCAGAGTAATTCAGTATTCATCTGAAGACGACTGGACATGCGTACCAGTTGAAACGTAGTGATTCAAAACAAATAAAGACAATGCAAGTCCAACTATAGTAATGTTCTATTTATAAACTAAGACAAAAGGCATTGATCGTGTCACTTATAATAATAGGGTTAATAAACTAACCTTGACATAAAAACAATTCGGTAAGATATTGCGACTAACGACATCTAGCGTCGTTGTTAGACACTTCGACATTATACCTGCACCTCTAACAAGACCGTATGTCGTCGGTTTTGTGTTTTTTTACTTAAAAATAAAACGATCTTCTGACTTTAGAGTGAAAAGCAACACTTGGGAAAAAACATTCAGAAGTAGGTCGTTTGCAACCACCAACCCACTCTCCAAGCGCATCCCAAGATTAGGTGATCTTCCTCCGGAATGCATCCATGTCATTCGCACTATAAATTATGAACATAGTTTTTCTATATCATTTTTTAATTGAATTGAAGCCTTCATTAAACCTTCTAATTGAATTAAACATGGGATAAATTAAGACCAGTCGGTGTTTTGTTTAGAAGCCTGCCATATGTTAAAAAGAGTTTAAAATGTTTAATGCAATCAGACGAATCAAATCCGTTTAAAACGGTTCAAGTAGCTTTAAAATTAATTTAAAAGTTTAACCTCGTGCGTCCTGCAACAGCGAAACGCGGTCATTTATTACTTGAACTTTGAACTATGTAATTTTGCACACTGTATCATGTTTTTAGTGATCCGTTCCGAACATGGAACCCTTCAGTGTCTGTTCCGCCTGTTTATCTAGCAAAGCCCATTGTATACAGGGTGATTCATGACGAGCGTTCGTTGGAACTTTTGGGGAACCACTGAAAATATTTTCTTGAAACTTCTAACGACTTTATACAGGGTACTACAAATTCGTGTGCGTACAAGGGGATCTCGAAAACGGTAATAGGAGATACGAAGATGGTTAAACTGAGGCAAAGTTGCGTATTTTGATTTTATGAATTGTAAATATTTCGAATACCTTCGGAGGTATCCGAAAAAAACAGAAATTTTTTACTTGGCAAAAAAAACAAAAAACACTTTTTCCTAGCCGTTTTTTATGTTTCACAAGATGGCGTTATTAGTTTTCAAATTCGACATTTCGTTCATTAGATACCAACCTTAAGTCAATTTTTTTAAATACGGACCTGGAATTTAAAAAACTGGTTTAGAGACTTCTAAGCACACTATTTAATTTAAACATACCTATGGTGCCAATTTGACCTACAACCCCTATTTATTAAAAGAAACAAATTTTACAAAGCAGTAATTGTAAAGTGTTAAACTTATTTATCATGCACTTGTCGAGTGATTCAGAATTAGAGTGTGAAAATACGCCATCTGAAATTATAAAAAATGTTAATAAACTGGAAAATCTATTACAAAAAAAATCTTACTGAAGAGAGTGTCATGTATTAAACAACAAATCTTTATCGGTAGTCATAGCGTAGAGAATAGAGCTCTAGCCTTCAGATCGCAAGGTCACAGGTTCAAATCCCATCAGAAGTATTTGACATTTTTTTTTAAAAACATTAAAGAATTTATAGAATTATTTTGAATTGAAATCTTCCTTGTTGGGTGGATTTTTTAAATTTATGTTTAATGCATCTTTCCTTGATTAAATTTAAAATTTTTCATTCTGGTGAATCCAGGATTAGTTCTTCCTATTATACTTATATAAGATTATAGAGAAAAAATTAAAAAGTTAAACCACAAATAAAAGAAAAGCCTATTGACAAACTATGAAACCAGATATTAAGTGGAACATAATCCTAAGTATGCTAATTTCAACACTGATGTTGATATTTTTTTTTCAACACTAGTGTTGAAATATTTTTTCATAAATCAAAGGCTTTTTTAATAATTCTTTGTGGTCGTAAGAAAAATAGTGTACATTACTCGTGTGAAAGCGATTATTCTAAAACTCGGAGAATTTCCGCACTCGGCTGACGCCTCGAGCTAAACATCTCCTAGTTTGAAAAGTATCTATCTATTAATGATTCATTCAAAGTTTGGTTATCTTTGCAGTCAACGCTATTTTGCAGTCTCCGCTCCCTAGAAACCAAAGTTTTCTGAATACATACCACATATTATATACATACATACACTATATTGCCAATACAAGCAGCGGCACGATGCAAGAAGACACCCATCGTGCGATTCAAAATAACCTGAGTTGGGGTCCGTGGCGCTTGCGCAGTAGGAAAAAAATTAGGCAACCGACACGATATATAATAGAACGTAAACAGAACCCAAGGTCTCTTGAACAGAACCGGCTTGCCGTTGTATTCTATTTGTCGCTATCTTTTATTTCGTTCATTCGTGTGTGGTTATAATTTCCAAGTTTTGGGTGTTAATATTTATAAAACTTTACTTTAAACATTTTTTTTTGTTAGTTTGTAAATTGTTAGTCGTTTCCATATTTTTTTACGTTGTATTCGTTCGGATGTTCCGTGTGTGATTGTGGATATTATTTTTAAGTTTTGGGTGCGAATTTAGGTATAAAACTTTACCAGACATTTTGTTATTGTTAGCGACTTGTGTCTCAAGATGGGTAGAAAAAAGTGCATGATCCTTTTTTGCGCGAATTGCGGTTCAATACCAGGAATAAGGTATTTCAGGTATATAAAATATTGATGGTTACTTAGTTTTATTTGACCATATTATATACACTCCCCGAACTAACGGGTGAATTTAAATAAAAGCTTGTAAAAATATTTTGAAAGTCGGTCCTGTCAAATGTTTACATCAAGAAGCAAATTTCAACTCAACGGCCCTTGATCATCTGCCTACAGTGGTGTCATCATTGAATTATGGTATCAGCAATATAGTGTATGTATATTTGTGATACATTCCATGAAAATAAGACCCTCGAACCACTGAGGGGTAAACTAACTGAATCGTATAACCTCAAAACAATCCTTTCAAAGCTTTCCTTTTAACTTATATTTTCAGGCTAAATCCTCAAAAGTCATAAGTTGGGTTTTTCTTAAAGTCCCAACAAAATCATTTCTCATATAAGCAGCGTATTACTCCGGATTTCGGTTGGGTTTTTATTGCCGTAC
Source organism: Polydrusus cervinus (assembly GCA_935413205.1). Taxonomy (NCBI): domain Eukaryota; kingdom Metazoa; phylum Arthropoda; class Insecta; order Coleoptera; family Curculionidae; genus Polydrusus; species Polydrusus cervinus. Next base: position 31,117,008 of record OW284515.1, on the reverse strand, counting down.
AAGGTCGTTAATAGGGGCTTTTAAAAAGTCTGAAAATCATGAAGTGAACTTATTACTGGACTTTTAAAGATTGTAGAGCAGCAATCGTTGGTGGAACAGAACTTTATTTAATAAATTTATTATTTGCAATAATTGGTACCCGTATTTTTCTCTTAAGGTAAGTTTTCCTCCATAGCCGGCTAGTCACTGGCGACTATGACCCTGTAGCGACGACTGATTCGCCACGACATGCACAATGGTTTCTGAACATGTTTGTTTTTCTAGAAGCTACTCAACCGCTGCTCTCAAATTTCAAAAAACCATTCTACATGTCTGGGCGAATCAGTTGTCGCCAGCGACTAGCTACCGTGGCGAACCTTTACATTTTGTCGGATCTCAGCTTGGTTACCGGAGTATGAATAGTTTTCGTGAGACTTCTCTGAAAAAAATCGTGTCTATTCCTTATTCCTTTCATCCCCTTTAGATCGATGGTTACTATGGTTGGTATCCAATCTCTACTTATCACCTACATCCCTCGCTACATCCTAATCAAAAACAAGTTTTAAAGAAGAATATTTTTGATATAAAATTGATTGATATATCTTTTGATCTCATATTGGAAAAAATTTAAGGATTGTGATAAGTTTATCAATAACGGGATAGCAATTTTTACAAAATTCTTGAAGCAACAAAGTGAGAGTGAGAGGCTCGTAGTGAATGATAACAATACTGAAAAAAACTAGGTTAGTTAAGAGCCATTGACATTTATAGCGATAACCTTTTGTAGCTGCAAATAGATCCCTTATGTTCAAGAAATCATTTAGTTGTAACACTGGTTTATGGACAAGGGGAACTCCGCCGATACTGACCAACATCTAGTAGGATATAATGATAGGTATATATGGAAAATATCCATAATTCCCTGAAAATCAATATTACAGACCAGGTGAACCTTCATTCAATGGACAACACATTTTGAAAAAGGCTATTGTCATCAAAACACATTTTTTAGACATTCAAGTTGCCCTCAAGGCACTTAACTCCCGCCGACTGCTTGCAGCACCTAAAGGTTCCATAAGGCAGGTGCAAAAACATTAAACCTCTACTGGTTCTGGTCATCTAGCCAGAGTTTGCACAAGAGATCAGGCCCAGAATTTTCCCGTAGGGGTTGATGGTGATAGCGGCAGTGAACAGATGGATCCAGCAACAGGTCAGAGAAACGCTAGGGCTATTATAGAAGGCAATCTTTTAAAACAGCTAAGAATTGAAGTGTTGCTTATAACGCGTACTTATATAAGGCAAGTAAACTTGTACTGAGAGGTCACTGTCGCTCCAGCACTCTCTTAAAGAGAATACTTTTCATTGGAACTTATAATATGAAGCGAAGGGTGTTGTTTTTTTTTTATGATAAAACACCTGCACTGTAGGAAAAATCCTTTAAGGCGCTCTGGGAGCGGTGCGAGTGCGAAAAAAGCGATTAACGTTGGTCTTGAAACGTTGAAGATTGTATTCATTGGGAAACACGACCTCAGGAAGATCATTCCACAAAGATGACGTTCTCCAGATGAAAGAATTCTTGAACAATGAAGTTCGAGGAGTACTAAGCTGAACAACATATGGATGAGCGGCAGCGGTTCGCCGTGTATTTCTGTTTTGTATTGCTCTAGGTGGAATCAAGTGGGCAATGTCAGTCGAACACCTGCCATGGAAATATCTGTAAAAGAGAGCCAAATCACCAACCTGTCTTCGATGCTCCAGGCTATCGAGGGTCTTGGTTAGCTCGGGGTCGCCGATCAGACGAACGGCTCTCCTTTGAATAAAATCCAGTAGCCGAAGGGTGTGCTTGGGTGCAGAGCTCCAGACATGAGAGCAATATTCTAATGATGGTCGAATCTGGGCTTTGTAGAGTGTCAAAAGTTGATGAGGTGTGTACAACCTTTTGGTGCGGAAAAGTACACCAAGTTTCTGTGCAGCTGCCTTGGCAATTGCGGCAACGTGATCATGCCAAGACATATTACCTCCCAGATTGACCCCCAGGAAATTAATAGACGGTGCCAGGGGAATTGCGTGTCCTGCCATGACAATATCCGGTTCTGCAATGTTAACCTTTTTGGAGAAAACTGCTGCCTGGGTTTTCTTAGCATTAAATTCGACTTGGTTACTGTCACCCCAAGCCAAAATTTCTTCCAGGTCATTGTTGAGGCGCAATACTGTTGTGTAGATCATTTTTAGCTCAGAAGCATTGATTAAAAAAATTTAAAAGTCTATTCCTCAGGTATTTGAAAATAATATTGTAACCAGAAAATGAGTTAGAATGTCAAATACGATATCTCATAAAAGGGATTCACTATCTTCAATAGAAAAATTATTATATTTTGTTGATATATTCGCACAAGTAGTGGCCCTGTGCATGATCTTAAACCATTTGTATTATAATTTATCTATTTCCGTGTCCCTTCTATAAGCTTTCATTATTTAACGCCACATTTATGAGTCAAAACACTCCTATTCTCTGGATTAGTCATGATATTTCCAGTTCCTGGAATTTGTCAAGTGAATTGTAAAGTTTAATGTCAAGTGTGCGTTATTTTTGGATGTTTTATTGCTCTAAAATTGGATTGCTGTTATTTTTAGGGCTGTATTGAAAGTGAGATTATTAATGATGTCACTAACATTGGGTGGTCCTAAAAAACTTTCCACAGAAACAATAAATGTGAGTTTTTTTCGGTCATCCCGAAGTAAACAATATTATTTTCGTTAAGTTTTACTTAAATCGGAAGTTAACATTTTTTGCGAAATTCTTGTGTATCCTTAATTTGGACTACGTAGTAGCAAATTTACCTTAGGTTTACAGGTTTCGGCCACATGCGGGGTGGGATTTTATATGGAACGCAAAAGTACGTCTTCAAATATTTTTTATGAAACATTGATACCCCAAGGAGGGGCGCAGCCCTAACCAACTTTTCTTTCAAATTAGAGGATACCACTTGTGGCACCTTTTTGGAAAACTTGGCGAAAATTGAATTTTTCCATATATTTTTTTTACATCTGGCAAACTATGTATCAGAAATGTAATAAGAACTAATTTAAGGAACAATTACATTAACAATAACTTTAAAACTGTAATGTTACTTTTTTAGCATAGCAATTGTTGAAAATGTGACCCATGAATCTGTTAGCACAGGCCAAACCGATGGTAGAACTCTTTCCATACTTTCCAAAACTTCTGGCGTGATTAAACGTATCTGTGCCCGAATCCTTGCCTTCAACTCTTCCAGATTCCTAGATCTGGTGACATATATGTAGGTACCCTTCTTTTTAAATCGCCTCATAAATAAAAATCTAAGGGTGTAATATCCGGAAATTTGGGCGGCCATTCTCGCCGTCCCATCCTAATTTGGAAAAGTCATATTTAAGAATTATCTTACATTTCTTGCAAAGTGGCGAGGGGCTCTATCCTGCTAGAAAAATATTCTTTGGTCTTAGATTTCCTTAACTAAGGAATATTCTTCGAAAATCTGGTATTAAAGACTTTGCAATGAAAAAAACGTGTCCCTACGAAATCTTCTCGAAAAAAAAAACGTTCTCATCCCGAAAATCTCTCCTATAATCAAAAGTGAAGTAATATTTCCCCTCTGGCCAGTATCTTCTATAGTCTATTTCAGAAAGTTGTAGAGTAATAAAAGCTTATTAGATAATATGCAAAGGGACTACAAAGTGACACAACGAATATTTAAGCCACTTTCATAATTTGACAGTGATGTTATTGCAAAATTCTTTATTTTCATCAAGTGCAGGCAGTACCACCCAGGTTTGGGTCAATTTATGGGTTTTGCCTATTGTTATCCATTCACAAACACTAAAAATGGTGTGACAAAAGCGTGCATTATGCCAATTTTTTTTTTATTAAGCATTATAAAAAAAATACAGTACAAAATACATTATACAGAAATTAAATTGTAAAAAATCTTAATATTCTTAGTCATCTGAGGATCTCCTCTTGACGTTATAATTAACGGGTCGACGGTCTGATCGATCAGGTGGTCAAGATCCCATATTTTCCTCTCTTCTTTAATGACATGATGGACTGCTTTTCGCCACTTCTCTGGTGTCACTTCCTTAATGGCTTTATCAAACAGTAGCTCAACGTCTTTACCCCAAAGCCCCTTCATATTGAAGGAATTCCTTCAATTCTGGCAACACTGATTGTGACTATGGCAAAAGATAAACTTAGATTAATAAGGATTTTTAAATTAAAAAATGTTTGCAGGCGTGCAGTCAAAATTAAAATTGAAAAAGTTATGCCTCCGCTGGGAACCGAACCCAGAACCACTCGATTAAGCCTCAAGCGCGCTGCCAATTGCGCTACGGAGGACCTCTCACCAACTTCGGTCATATAACTTAATCAATCCTTTTAATAGTTTTTGCAATATATTTTTAGTATAAAAAGTTAGGTTTAAAAATTCTGGGGATGGTAATTACCCCATCCCCCCGTCTATGCGCCACTGGTTGTCAGTGCATATACAATTTGGAAAAATGCGTTAAAAAAGACATATAATATGTCGCTGATATAATATGTATATCCATATCGGGATTTTAAACCGGCCGATACCGACATATCTGTATGGGCAACGTTGCCCCCTCGAAAAGAAATAGGACAAATATTCATGTATTTTCATTGTCTTCAAATACAATTAAAATAATAGTGGAATATTTTCAAATAAACAGCCTGTATGCATCATGTTTGATCGAGAATAGATCACCGATAACAGTAACAAACCAAACGGCAATAAGAATCGAATAACAGAAAGAGGAGGGACTGGGTTGCCCGAGGGACGAACGGGAACCGGCATGCAAATGTATCCAGGAATCGGGACTCGACGGGACCACGCCCGTCATGCCATCTAGCGCGCACTCATCGATCGAGGCGGCGGCGGCAGGCTGACAGTCGCTTGTTTCGCGGCTAGGCAAGGCAAACGCCCTGAGGGAGACCAACAGACAACAGGGGTGGAGCAGTTTTGGGGTTGGGCTGCGAGTCCATTTAAAAAAATTTACCATTTTATCATTTGGTCTTTTACAAGTTATATTCCAACGTACAGGGCAGTGGCGTAGCCAGAAATTTAGTTTTGGGGGGGGGGGGGGGGGGGGGACCAGAAATCTATTAACTAGCGCCGCATGCGAGCCAAGCCCAAAAAACCCATTTTTGGACCATAAAAAAAATTTCAAATTAGAAAAAATATATAATATTTTTATAGAAACTTCTAGGGAGTTATAGGTACACTATATCAGTAGCGGATCCAGGATTTTGTTGAGGGGGGGGCGGCGATTTAAAAAAAAAATACTTTTAAAAAAAAGAGCGTATCCCGGCTCTAAAAATATTCCTACTCTCAAATGTGATTTCTCAAAAAACTGCTGACCCATCACACGCCCTACAATTTTTAAGGCTCAAGGTAAAAAAACACCCATTTTGTGAGGCTCAGGGGGGGGGCGAAACTGCCTTCGCCCCCCCCCTGGATCCGCCACTGCACTATATATAAATAATTTAAAAAATTTTGAAAAAAGCATAACAGAGCAAAAAAGTATTAAAAATAAGGTTTATTTTTTATTTATTGAAAACCAAAAAAATATAGTAACTATAATCGATAATTATTAGAAGTCATAGTCATGTAATGATTATGCATTCAAGGACCAATTAAACTTTTTAAATTAATAAATAAAATCCGAAAAAGGTGTCGCGCGCCGCGGGTGTATTTAAAAGTTTAAAGATTTGCGTGGATGTCAGTTTGTCTTGCAAGCATTTTGTATGTAAGATGGTGTGTTATTTCATTTGGTGCGTTATTAGGGTTGCCGTAATTTGGTTTCTCAATTATATTTTAAATCTTCTGTTTTTTTGGATTTAGGGGGAGACCCTCCCCCCTCCTCCCCCTCTCCCTCTGGCTACGCCACTAGTACAGGGTTTTAGTTCTTCATAAAACAGGTTACAAATAAAATAGCTCTAACAGATACATTTTTCTGGAGCAAGTGGTTTTCATGTTATGAAGCAGGTTGAAATGAACCATTTTCCATGGCCTACTATTTACCACTTACCTTGTTTTAACAAAGTTATGTATATTTTAGGAAATAAAGGAAAATCGATCTAGGCGGCCATTTTTAAAATGAATGATAACGTTTGATGTGTCGTTAAAAAGAGAATTTTCTATAGAATGGGCTCTTTCACTAAATTTTGATTTTGGTTGTAGTGTATAAAGGAACATAAAATTAAATTTGCTGTTTGTACTTTTGGAAATTTTTAAGCCATCCTGAGAAAATAAATAATAAAAAAAAACTATTGGAAGAAAATCGCGGACTTTATCGAATATACGTCATGAAAACGGCAGCTTGACAATGTTGCAAATGTTCTCTAAAATGTGTATATTATAATACAATGACAAAGTCTGAAAAGTAATCAATAGAAGTAGTTGTCCAAAACGGACTTATGCGAAAAAATAAAAAAAAAATATTATTTCCAAAATGTTATCTACAATTTGTCTTAAAATAAGTTATTGAAATTCTAGGAACAAAATATATTATTTAACTAGCATAAAAGGTTTCACATGTCGCAACACCGAAATTATTGACAGAAGACCGAGCTAATGAAATGATAGTTGAAAAAAGTCTAACTTAAGTTATTTGTTTTTGTTCTTTCTGCTCTATAAGCAAATAAATAAAAAATAACAGTTATTTTAAACAAAAATACATCAAAATTCCACAATAATTCGGATATAAGTGGGATGTAAACAAAAACACCGACATGCCAAGTGAAAGATCGGTAACAATGCTCACTGCAAATTTTTATCCGAGTTTTTATCGGATCGACGTCATCGAGTAATTGCGCCAGTTCTGCGTTTTTAAAATTTGTGGAAATTGTGTATTTTTTTTTTATGATAAAACACCTGCACTGTAGGAAAAATCCTTTAAGGCGCTCTGGGAGCGGTGCGAGTGCGAAAAAAGCGATTAACGTTGGTCTTGAAACGTTGAAGATTGTATTCATTGGGAAACACGACCTCAGGAAGATCATTCCACAAAGATGAAAGAATTCTTGAACAATGAAGTTCGAGGAGTACTAAGCTGAACAACATATGGATGAGCGGCAGTGGTTTGCCGTGTATTTCTGTTTTGCATTACTCTAGGTGGAATCAAGTGGGCAATGTCAGTCGAACACCTGCCATGGAAATATCTGTAAAAGAGAGCCAAATCACCAACCTGTCTTCGATGCTCCAGGCTATCGAGGGTCTTGGTCAGCTCGGGGTCGCCGATCAGACGAACGGCTCTCCTTTGAATGGAATCCAGTAGCCGAAGGGTGTGCTTGGGTGCAGAGCTCCAGACATGAGAGCAATATTCTAATGATGGTCGAATCTGGGCTTTGTAGAGTGTCAAAAGTTGATGAGGTGTGTACAACCTTTTGGTGCGGAAAAGTACACCAAGTTTCAGTGCAGCTGTTTTGGCAATTGCGGCAACGTGATCATGCCAAGACATATTACCTCCCAGATTGACCCCCAGCAAATTAATAGAAGGTGCCAGGGGAATTGCGTGTCCTGCCATGACTATATCCGGTTCTGCAATGTTAACCTTTTTGGAGAAGACTGCTGCCTGGGTTTTCTTAGCATTAAATTCGACTTGGTTACTGTCACCCCAAGCCAAAATTTCTTCCAGGTCCTTGTTGAGGCGCAATACTTCATGCTGCCTGCGAAGATGTGCGTCGGCAGCGGATGTTTGGGGAGTCAAGGTAAAAGATGAGACAAGTGTGCTGTCATCAGCAAAGCTATAAATTGGATTTTGGGTTTTCACTAAAAGGTCGTTAATATACAGTAAAAAGAGGGTAGGCGACAATATGGACCCTTGAGGAACACCGGCATTGATGGTAAAGGTGCCTGAGAGAAACCCGTCAATCGCCACTTGCAGAGAACGGTTCTTAAGGAAGCTGGTTAACCATAAACAAAATCCATTAGGCATACCGTAGGATCGCAGTTTACTTAAAAGCCCATCGTGTATGTTTTCAATGAGCTGCAAAAGACTCATAGTATGATTTAGCGATGGTTATATTGATTATAAATTCGTATTATAGCACTGACTTAACAATTTAAATGCCAAATATATCAAATATGAGAATAGTGAAAGAGCCCATTTAAGCATCGATTAAAAATATCGGGTTTCTATTTAAAATTTAAAAATTTAACTGGATATTTTCAAATATCTAGTTTAATTGCTATTATTAAATTAATTTAAATGATTATAATTACTCATTATAAGGGCCTTACTTATATGCATATTTAAATGTGTTTTTGATTTAGTGATTTTTAAACTACATATGTACGCCACTGAAATTTTCCGGAAGTTCCGGAAACTGAATTTAGGTGTAACAGGCAGTTTACCGGAAAGATATACGTGTCGGTTTTGCAAATTGTCCATAATACACATAGAGTCGACAATAAAAATGCCTGGATAAAATATTATCGATCTTAAGTATTTTTGGTAATACGGTTTGCTGCAATTTTTCTATTGTTGGGTTGCACAAATATTTTTAACAATAATTGACCATTATTGTTATATTACTGACCCTGGCCAACAGTGACGTGCGTACAATATAGGCAAAAAAGTATTGCCTACCCTGGAAACAATGAAACAAACACAAACCAAAATAATTTCCTTATACAGGGCGATTCCTAAGTTGATACTTCTTTTTTAGCGGTGTATAGAAGGCATTAAAATACACAACATTTTCAAATACCTTTTTTCAAAAAACTTAAATTATAAGGTAGTTACATTCATTTATTACACTATGGATCAAATACGGTTCTGCCTAACTTGCCCGTTGAATAACATTAAGAAAACTTCTGGGTGTAGGATGAGTCCGCAAGGGAAAAAGGGAAAGCGTTCTGTGTATAATCTCGAAGCATCAGCCGCACTTTGACGACACTCACCGTAAATTAGCATCATATCTACTAGTTCATTGTTTTCAAATTTTACCATTTTCACGTGTCACCAATTTAAAATTAACTTACTTCAGAAAAACACCGCAGCGGATTGCTCAAAACCACCCGTAAATCGCATGACTAATAAGAGATAAGAAAAACAACATAAAGTCTAGTGGGTTAGGTTTTGATGACCAGGCCCGCAGTTAGATTTTTACTTTTGTATCTCGCCTGTTTTAAAGTTTTTTGAAAAAGTTTTTATTTTAATGCCTTTTATACACAGCTAAAAAAGAAGTATCAACTTAGGAATCGCCCTGTATAAGAAAATTATTTTGGTTTGTGTGTGTTTCATTGTTTCCAGGGTAGGCAATACTTTTTTGCCTATATTGTACGCACGCCACTGTTTGCAAGGGTCAGTAATATAACAATAATAATCAATTATTGTTAAAAATATTTCTGTGTATGTATAGGACCGGGACTGAGAAGTTTATCGTATATCATTAATATCATTGAAGATTATTTCCACGAACGCATTCGTTGCCGATTAATTGTAAATTGGATCGCTGTATAAGCATCCCGTATGGCCGTCCGAAAAGCAGGGATTTCACATCATATTAGTCCCTCATGGGAAAGCAACAGCACTGCTTTTATACAAGTAGAAGCGAGCGAAAAGGGCGATAGGCAGTAAGGTAAAAAGAAATACACGTGACTCGAGATCTTTCGTTCACGCCGGTAACCAGGCCGGATGAGATCGGATATCTCGTGGGGTGCGGAAGAAGGTACACACTCCCCAATCGGTAGGTCATGCAATGGCTCAAGAAACCGAGGGTTAGCCCTTGGGAGGAAGTGTCGTATGAATGAGTATCGTGGTTCGGAACCTACGTTAGGCTGTAGGTCCTCTCGGGAATGGCCCTGGCAGCGAACGAAGAGGTAAAAAGTCCAATTCGAAAGAATGGCAAGAAATGACAATAAATACTGTATTTAATTTATTTGATTCATAGAAGATACTGAAGTAACTTTTGTATATTTAAATGTTGTGCTATTACCTACAAAGAAGTGCAAAGATTCGAAAAATTCAGTGACCGGGTCCAAGTTGTTGTTCACTCCCCATACCGTTATAAACTTTTAAACAAAAACTGTCTTTTGTCCGTGTATTATTTAATAAAATATATCTACTATTTTAGGATCCTACTTTTATTTGTAATATTTATTAACATATGCGGTTATTTACATATTCTAAGATCGTGTCAATATTATTTTTAAATAAATGACGTGTTCAAGTATTGGATATGCAAAAATATGGCATACCTTCGATGACACAAACTGTTACCTACTTAAATTCAAGTCTATAATTCTTGTTTTTTATTCTGTAGATAATTTATCGATGAATTACTGTTAATAGTTAAAGAACTGTAGAAAATTTTATTTTTTCGTGCTCTACAGGGTGCTACAAATTCGTGTGAGTACAAGGGGACCTCGAAAACCGTAAGAAATACGAAGATGGTTAAATTAAGGCAAAGTTGCGTATTTTGGGGCTTAATAATTTCGTGAAAGAAAATTGAAAATATTCTGAATACCTTCGGAGGTATCCGAAAATGGATTTAAATTTTTTGCTCTTTTATTTTTGACTTGGAAAAATAACAAAAAACACTTTCTCATGGCCGTTTTTTATGTTTTACAATATGGCGGTATTAGTTTTCAAATTCGACGTTTCGTTCTTTAAATACCAACCTCAAGTCAATTTTTTTAAATATGGACCTGGAATTTTAAAAACAGATTTAGGGAGTTCTAAGCTTTAGGAGTTTAATCCAATTTAAGGATTTTTAAAATTTCAACGTTCTGAACATTCAGAGCCAAACTAAAAAAAAATATTTCTGCTTTGAAGAATCCGTTCATTTTAACTCAAAGAGGAGAGGAGATATTTGATAATTTGTAAGAAAAAAGACCCAAAATATTTTTCTGTCTGTTTATTTTTGTTACACTTATATTTTGCCTGAAAATAGCATCATCAGATCTGATAAACAGTAAAGAAAATTGAAAATTTTTCCGAGACAAACATAAGCACATCACAGTAACATAACTAAAACTCCAGTTACCTTATTTTTTTACTCGAGAGCATTACTTTTTTTCTGTTTTACAGTATTTCTGTCTAGGTTTAAAGCAAAAACCATAGGATCTAAGATTTTATATTAATTAAATACTAATAAAAAAATAGAATTACGTCTCATGCCTCAACTTCCTTACTTCCTAGAGTATTGTTATAGTGAATCCTATTGAAATAATAAACGGCCTAAACACCATCACTTTCTGTAATGGAATAATTTTAATATTTAATTATGATGGGGCACTCCCCTCTTCATAAAAAGTGAGTTCTAAAAAAAGGTTTACACCTCCACCACGAACTTTAAGGTTTATTATGTAAACGGGCACCAAGCGGCCAAGAGTGCCCAAAGCAAGGGGGGCGCCAGGGGGGGGGGCCTGGCCTCCACCTGGCTACGTCACTGCTATCTTTAAAATGTAAGTAAAGTAAGTATTTTACATATCATTTACACATATAAAAGTATTGCTTTATTATGCAAAATGAAGTTGATCTGCCAAAAAAAACACTGTTTTAAATAGTTTTCCGAATTGCCAGTTTAGACCCTTCTTTTAATGTAAATATATTTTCGAAGATGGCAAATCTCTTTTTTTGAACAAAAATTTGTTCTTAAGGGGGTGCAATCCAACTTATTTTGTTTTTAAATGGTAAGGGCTCTTTTAAAAATTTACATTTTTTTTTAAATTCAAATTTTGAATCTGAAAAACGAAAATTGACTTCTATTGTTTTTAATATTAGTTAAGTTTATCATCAAGTGTTATTTTTCCATAAAAAAAATATTAAGTTGTGTCATGTTTAACGCTTTTAAGGGGTTTGGAAAACTTAAACATCTTAATCGAATTGTTTTGCATTTTAAACAACAATTTTTTCTAAACTTCTAGCGAATTTGTTCCAGTTAAAGTCCCCACACTGCATATATTACAAGTATTACAAAAAACTGTTTGCCAGCAATCTATACAGTATTTACAGTGGTTCTTTACTTGTTCGTCATTGTTCAACGAATAAGCGACAATGTGATATACAACTCCCCATATTTAGTTATTACAATAATAAAGGTGAATAAAAACAGCCCAACGTTTTCCGAGCACTATTCTATGGCGTAAAGTAAGAAGGAGGAGCTCCATCCTGCTGGAAAAATATCCTTTGGTCTGGATTTCCCCATAAAAACCCCTAGAAAACCCATAAAATGACCGAAATCCGGGTGGTAGGTACTACCTGCACTTGATGAAAATAAAGAATTTTGCAATGAAATCAATGCCAAATTATGAAAGGGGCGTAAATATTCGTTGGGTTACTCTGTAGTTCCTCTGCATACCTAATGAGCTTTTATTACTCTACACCTTTCTTAAATAGACTATAGATCCGCTTTAATTGATACAATTTAGTTAGTATTTAGTTACATTAAATGGATTAAATTACTCCCTGTGGAATAATAATTCGTGTGATCTGATTTATATAATATTAACCATAAGTATTATGTTTATAGTTGAATGTAGGGTACATGCAAATTGAAATGAATGTACAGTAATTTTCTAATCGAGTGAATTGTCTTAGATTATAATATGCATCATGGGACATGTAGGCAAATTATTTTAAAACCTGTTTTAAAATGTTACATGTCAAATATTATATCGTAGATAACAATATTCGTTTACATTCTGGTTCTAGCTTTAATGTATCAGAATTTTATAACTGATCTTAGTTGACTTTTTATTTAAAAAAATAGTTATAGTCTGTTTCAGAAAGGCGTAGAGTAATAAAAGTTCATTAGATATGCAAAGGGACTACACGACAGAGTGACCCAACGAATTTTTAAGCCACTTTCATAATTTTGCATTGATTTTATTGCAAAATTATTTATTTTCATCAAGTGCAGGTAGTACCACCCGGATTTGGGCAATTTATGGGTTTTGCCTATGCTTATTGTTATCCATTCACAAACACTGAAAATCGAAGAAGTCGTCCATAATTCTCAAAGAAACTGGATATAGATTTAAAGGAAAAGTAAGACAACAAAGTCACACTGAGTAAACACTGAAAATGGTGTGATAAAGTCGTGCCATATGTACACTTATTCTTTATTAAACATTGTAAAAAAATACAAAACGCAACACATACCTTATACAGAAATTAAATTATAAAAAATCACAATATTCTTCGTCATATGAGGAACTGTCATCTCCTCTTGACGTTATAATTAAAGGGTCGACGGTTCGATCGATCAGGTGGTCAAGATCCCATATTTTCTCCTCTTCTTTAATGACATGATCTCGGACATGATGGACTGCTTTTCGCCAGTTCTCTGGTGTCACTTCCTTAATGGCTTGATCAAACAGTAGCTTAATGTCTTTCATTTTGAATGTCATGTTGTGTCTTGCTACAAATCCTTTCACTTAGTTCGCAACGATATGGCGGTGTGCGCAGCACAGTTATACTATGTTTTTCAGCTATATCTTTCACGGCATACTTCATAAAACGATGTTTGTGTAAATTTGCTATCGCTAATACTTCCTTCTTTCTTAAATTGTCTTCTTTTTTTTCTTTAGTTAGTAAATAAATAATTTATTGTAAAAAATGTACTGTTTTAGTTTTCCTTGCAAGTTTAGAAGGCCCGGAAAAAGGTATTAGCTAATTTCAATACACCGTTTGGAATAAATTTTATCAATAATTTTGGACAAATAACGAATTTCTTTTATTATGTATTTAAATGATTCAGAAAATCTATTTGCCTGGACTAAATACTGGCTATATCTTGGATAGGTAAATACGACCTGAGGACGACTGGGATACTTACCAGTTGAAACGTTGAGATTTAAAAACAAATAAAGAAGAATGCAACTCTAAAACCTTTCTATCATTCAAGATAAAAAAAAAAATAAGGTTTTTACCGAGTTTTTACAGAAAGGTGGTAATTTTTCCTATAAATTCATTTTACATTTCAATTAATTCATTTTACAAATTAAAAATAAAGTCTATTAAAAATCGAAAGAATTAAATACTTGCCCGGCAAATTCGCTATTAAATTTTCGTTAAAATTTTCTGATCGACCTGCCAATCATTTTCACCTGAAAGAGAAACGAAAATGGAATGAAAATTGATTTTTCCGATATTAAAATCAACATTCATTTGTGTGTGTGCAATGGCTGGCTGGTGATTTAAAATATGTACGAGGGAGCCAGAAAAAAAAATACCGAACCATGATCAGTGGAAGCTCGCGGTCTTAAAAAATAGTGAAGAGTTAGGTATAGTGCGGGTATTTAAACAAACATTGACTAAAAACCCGTGTAACAAAACGTCTCTCTTATCCTCATCTGTCCAACGACTGAATGGAGTTTCCAACAAATTACAAACTATGTCATTAATTGGGTTCATGTTTAAAACACACAACTCAGTAGGTACGTACACGTAATTCAGATTAACTGAAAAATAAAAACAAAACTTTTTAATCCCATAGCAAATCACGTAAAAACGATATCTATAACCGTAAGTTTCGCGAAGCCTCAAAATAAATACTTTAAGGTTAGGCGAACCAATGCTAAAACAACAGTGCATACGACTGATCTATTTTTAAATTTCCCTTTATCATAATGCAAATTGTTACATGCTGTTTGCGTGACTGACGTCACGTAACCATAACAACGGTGAATATCAAAGCCATGTTGTGCGTTGGGTCTTCACTTGCTTTGAGCTCACGGACACGGTCGGCTGAGGCGCGCCAAAATGCACGAGTGTTTATAATTATTGTTCATTGGAGTTAACCGTGGCCCTATTATGTATAGCTACATTCTGAATAAATTAATATTATGAATTCGAACATAATTATTTTTTAAGGGCTAAACTAGTAACTGTATTGGTACATTATTATTTAATATTGTCGAAAAACTTTCTTCCTAGTTTTATTTTTTTTTGGTGGAGACCCCTTTTGCCTACTTCACCTGACGAGCCGTTACTGACCATGATGGAAACTGACATCTTGCATTTTTTTTTTGCTTATATAGTATTCACAACCAATTCTCTCGTTTTACGACAGACGACAGCAGTTATTTGTCATCGATCAGCTGATATCGGGACCTCATAATTTCTTCAGATTTTTAGTGAGCCGTAATTTAGCCCACACGTCACGCTGTGAATTGTGTTCTGGAAAGTAAATATACCAGAATTTACATGTCTTTGACATCATCTTGCGAGAGTACTAACAAAAACTTCTAATTGTTAAATTTGATTTTAAAATATTGCAACAAAAAATGAGTTTTGTAAAATTAAGATAGTGTCATAAATTTTTAACAAAGTCAAGATATGATTTAATGTCAGAAAGTAGCCACGTTTAGTCGTCCGACCGGTATTTTCCGGAGAGATAATGGCCGGCCGGCCGATTTCACTACACACAATTCAATGACGGGTCAGGGCCGAATATTTCAGAAAGGTGTAGAGTAATAAAGGCTCATAAGGTATGCAAAGTGACTACAGAGTGATCCAACGAATAGTTAAGCCACTTTCATAATTTGGCATTAATTTCATTGCAAAATTCTTTATTTTCATCAAGTGCAGGTAGTACCACCCGGGTTTGGGTCAATTTATAGGTTATGCCTTTTGTTATCCATTCACAAACACTGAAAATGGTGTGACAAAGGCGTGCATTATGTACATAGTATTAGGTACACTTATTTTTTTATTAAACATCATAAAAAATACTAAAAATACATTATACAGAAGTTAAATTATAAAAAATCATAATATTGTTTGTCATCTGAGGAACTGTCATCCCCTCTTGACGTTATAATTAACGAGTCGACGGTCCGATCGATCAGGTGGTCAAGATCCCACATTTTCTCCTCTTCTTTAATGACATAATGGACTGCTTTTTGCCAGTTCTCTGGGGTCACTTCCTTAATAGCTTGATCAAACTGTAGCTTAACGCCTTTCATTTTAAATCTCGTGTTGTGTCTTGCTACAAATCCTTTCACTTGCGCCCATATAAGTTCTATAGGAGTTAGTTGATATGGCGGTGTGCGCAGCATAGTTACACTATGTTTTTCAGCTATATCTTACACGGCATATTTCATAAAACGATGTTTGTGTAACTTTGCTATAGCAAATAGTTCCTACTTTATCAAATTATCTTCAAATTCAATACTTTTGGTGCTTAATCAGTCGATAATTTCTTGTTTTCCAAGATGAAGTTGGAGTCTTCTCTGTGCGTCGTGAATGATAACTTGCGTTATCCATAACTACTACTGAATCAGCTGGAAGATATTTTATTATTTCAAAAAAATAGTCCCCAAAAACATTCGAATTCATGTCCTCGTGGTAATCTCCCGAATTAAATTACGCAATTACTTGAAATTTTAATATTACATACAATGTTATTTTATCTTATTACCCGTTAACCTAAATTCTCTAAAATTTTTGGTTAGTTATCATAAATAATTTAATGCACAAAATTTACACGAGCCTATGGCCGACACCGAAATTGAGCCGAACTGTACGGAATTTCCCATTTTATTACTCTACGCCTTTCTGAAATAGACTATAGTTTTTTTTTTGTAATTTGGGCCAAGAAGAACCTGAATTTAACATTGCAACTTTTACCACGGTCTCCACTTAAACAATAATTTTGTACAAATAAACGAATTTGTATAAAGTTTACACGATTCAGAAAACCTATTCGCCTGAGTGGCGTTATCTCGTCGGTTAAAACCAAATGCTGTAAGGTTTAATACTACTTTAGCACAATGGGCCAAACCTGGCCTAAGTGCATCCGGAGCACAGACGGGCCCTCGGAAAAAGGTTTAATACTTATTTATCAGTTTTTCCTCCGATGTATTTTTACCAGGATTTTTTTTTATTCTAAATTTAAGAATGCACCCCATGCAAAAACACTTAAGGAGGGTTTGACATAGTAATTTGTGTTGTAAGGGCTGTTACGACGGGACTGTCAAATGGTGGAACAATAAGAAACAAGCACCCTTTAGGTCCTAGCGTCGAAGTTTATTGTGTAAAGTTAGATAGGGCAAGATGTGTATTAAATGGAACAAAAGTTCTTACGCTCCTCTGGATAGTAACGGGAACAAGAAAGATGATTTGCCTTGTTATGGTGATTTTAGTATAAGAAAATGGGATGATTAGCGAATCCTATTTAAGTTATTGAGATTATATAGGGTCAGTCAACGATAGAGTAAAATTCATTTTCGCTTTTATCTTAAGAATTAGATAAAAATTCGAAATACAAAAGTTGTAGAGACCATTGAGGTGCACATTTTAAAATTATACTGTAGTATACGGGGTGGCCAAAAAAAAACGTGGCGAATATAACTTAGGTTTTTTAATGGAACACCCTATACAGGGTGGTGACTTTAACTGGAATAAATTGGATATTATTAAAACTGCTGAAGTTGCGCCTACAAAATTTGGTATGTGGGGGTTTTGGAGCATGCCGAATTGGATTATGATGTCGGCGCAGTTTCCAGATTTCTCAGCTTTGCGCTACACGTAGTAATTTTATTATTTTAAATGGAATGCCCAATTTATCTTTATTGCAGTGAATTGGGCGTGTCAAATTTAGTAAGATTCCAAATTTACAAAATTCTATCTTCACTAGTTGCAACTATGGCAACACTGTAGTTCCATTAAAAAGTGACATGAGAATTTCTATTTTTAAGGTTTCAGTTAAATAAGTCATTTTGACACGACAAGAACTTTTCTTGAAGCTCGTCATCAATAACTTAGTAACTATGGAGATGTTAACAAGGTAACGCTACTTTAAGGTAGATAAGCGTTCCGGTACTTTTTAATGAAACTGCAGTGTTGCCATAGCTCAGCAACTAGTCAAGATAGATTTTTGTAAATTTGGGATCTTACTAAATTTGACACGCCCAATTCACTGCAATAAAAATAAATTGGGCATTCCATTTAAAATAACAAAATTACTACGTGTAGCGTAAAGCTGACAAGTCTGGCAACTGCGCCAACATCATAATCCAATTCCGTATGCTCCAAAACCCCCACATACCAAATTTTGTAGGCGCAACTTCAGCAGTTTTAATAATATCGAATTTATTCCAGTTAAAGTCCCCATCCTGCATATTGTATTATTTTCTGACTCCCCACAAAATTCTACGCTTATTTTGTAAATATCATATGTCTAAATTCAATAGTTTTTGAGATATTGACGTTTAAAATATGGAATTTTCAGACTTTGACAGGCTGTAACATTGGAACAGTTCATCTTAGAGAAAAATGGTTTTCACCTCCCTATCTTAGTTTTTATTCTCTATCCAAAGAAACCAACTTTACCATGTTAAACCAAAAAACTTTTTTTTACGGTTTAACATGTTTAACTTTTTCTTCTTTTCTGTAACTCATAATAATTACCTAGCTAAAAAATTATTATTAGTAAAAATCTAATACTTTCAAATTACATTTGACAATGACAAATCACAGGTTGACGAGTCCAATCAATACTGGTGTCCGTAGCATCACCTGTTGAATTCCAATGAAAAATCAACAGCAATCCTATTCAAATAAGTTAAGATCGGGTTGTCCAATTGTTCAAACTCAGCATGTGCACTCATCACACAAAGAGCCTAAAAAAGTCTCCCTACAACCCCGTTCTAAAGTCAACAGGGGTGCAAATATTTGGATAGTCTAAAACTTGCATGGGGTTTTCCTATGCTTCCAACCACGATGCATCACCCCGTAGATAAGTTAATGCGGGTTTTAAAAAATGATAAGAAAATATTCTATAATTTAAATAAAAAATTTTGCTGCACCCTTTTCTCTAAAAAATAACTTGTTTTGTTTCCGGCTTCCAGCAATACTAAACATAAAAATCAATGATCCCAAATTTAGAACAGGAAGACGGAGCGGACGCATAATAACAAATCTTTCCACGTTTTACGAGAAAAATGGAAATAGGAAAAGTTTCACTGAAAGACATAAAAGAAAGAAGTTAATTTTGGCCAAGCTAAAATACAAATGAGAGTGCTTAAGTTCTTATTTCTTTTTTTATTTTCTTTGCAAAATAATCAAATAGTGCCTTAAAAGACAAATTCAGCAATATAGGATTTGATGGATTTATCTGGCAAATTAATAGATTTATATGAAATAATAAAGTTATTTAATATTTCTTTGAAAATTACTATTGGAGTAAAAAAACACCTTTACAGGGGTATTGTTAGGTGATAAATAGACAGTTTTATTCAATTTTAAATCGCCAGCATTCAAAAACTAAAAATTAGGATGGTTGCCTTAACTGACAGAGAAATGTGTATGATGGTTGGATATGGTGATCCTAAGAAAACACAACAGGAAGTATATGAGTTATCTAGTCAAGGACATGGCCTGCTTTTTGTGGTGTCCTGGATAGTTTTTAAGCATCGTCCTGATTTTTTAAAGAGTAATTTCTTTACTTGATGAGAGAATAACAAATAAATTTTGTCCTCTAAAAATAAGATCAATTTTAAAGAAATTGGAAGACGACGGAAAGTCAGACATAGGTCAGGCAGATGAAATACAGCTACTGGTGGTGATAAGGCTTTGGATATTTTCTTCTTCTTCTTAGGGTGCCATGCAGATTCCTGCGTAGACGTCCGTCCTTTCGTCCTTATCAGATATTCTTGTTTATTGCAGTGTTTTGCAGCGTTTGAAAATTATGTATCCCCGTCCACTGTCGAATATTTTTCAACCAGGGCAATTTCTTTCTTCCCATCCCTCTTTTTCTCCTTCGATTTTACCCTGCGGGATAAGACGTTGAAACTCATAACGTTCTTCACGCATAATGTGTCCTAAGTAAGCTATTTTTCTTCTTTTTATGTCTTCGAAAAGTTCACGATCTATCAATTCTGCTCTTTGGAATACTTCTTCGTTACTTATATGATCGATCCATGATATTCTTAGCTTCCTGCGCAGAGTCCACATTTCGAATGCTTCAATTTTGTTTATTGAAGCAGTTTTCAAGGTCCATGCTTCCACCTCGTACAAGAGAACTTAACCATTCTGTACCTAATGCTAAAGCTTAAATTCCTATCTACGAGGAATTTCCGAAGTTTCAGGAAGGTTGTTCTTGCTTGTTCTATCCTGCATTTTATCTCTTGCTCTGGGTCCTAATCTTCGTTCAGCATACACCCCAAATATTTAAATTTCGTGACTCGCTCAACGTCTTCTCCATCTACATGCATTCGTGGATACTGAATATTGTTTCTGCTGACAACCATAAACTTAGTTTTGTTGATATTAATTTTTAAACCCATTCTTTTACTGGTTTCACTGACCTGGTCTAGCAGTGTCTGGAGGTCGTTTGCGTTGTATGCAAGTATTGCCGTGTAGTCTGCATATTTTATATTGTTGATGGGGATTCCATTGATTTTAATGCCTATAGGATTATCTAGAACTGATTCAGTAAACACTCTTTCTGCATATAAGTTGAACAACATGGGCGATAGGATGCAACCCTGCCTAACACCTTTTTTTATTTCAAACAGTTCTGTTGTTGTTAAGTTCTGTAGTTGGATTTCTGCTTTTTGGTTCCACATCTCTAAGGCATGACATTAGAGGAGATCTGGATATTTTAATTGATTTAAAAGATAATCCAAATCGATCACTTCCACAGTTTGCTTGGACCACAATATGGGTCACCAATCAGTTGAGAATTTATTTGAAATCAAAAAGATGCACCCTAAAAGTCTCACTTAGTTCAGAAACTGCCCCAAGATGACTTCGATAGACGAAATGAGTTTTTCGAAATTCTAATAGAAAGATGTAATGCGAATTCTTATTTTACCCATATCATATATCCAGTTCTAGTTTGCGCAGAAAGATAGCTAAAAGATCAGTCTATAACATATCCTATATTCAAATCGATAGCTTTACAGTCAATTTTCGACAATTTTTTTCAAAAATTTTGGGAAAAAACTGTCCAAAAAAGTAGTTTTTTTTACTAATTTTCCTATAAGAAGAACGAGACAAACCGTCATTTCAATATCAGTTGTCGAGAGATCTTTTTTTTCGACAATTTGTTATATTTTTTTTGGTTATGGGCAGTTTTAATGCGCATAACATTAGAAACTTGTCTCACGTTAATTACCGGTGGGTAGTCAAAGCACACACATAACGACCAGAAAAAGGTCATGTTTGGGTGGGTATTATAGGCCAAAACATTATGTCCACAAGCCCTTCGCAATCATTGATGCCTTCTTTAGAAATCATTCTCTATCAGCTTTCCGAACAGTACTACCGCAATTGTTCTTATTTCTTTGTTTACATTTTCTCTCGCGTTTTTTATTATGGTATATTTGAACTGAAAATTATTTTTGATGTTTTTGTTATTACGGGTTTATACATTTACAGGGTGTCTAGGAGCCGGGAAAGCCGGAAAATCCGGGAAAAGAACGGGAATTTTACAAAGCCGGAAAATACCGGGATTCGACGGGAAAATCAAGTTTAAGCCGGGAATTTTGAATGAGCAGATAATTTCGAACTTAAAAGTTTGAAGTAGGTACCTATTTATTCCTATAAACTGCATTCGAAAAAAGACAAGAATGGTTTATATTGCAACTTTAAAAAAGTCCAAGAGATTAATCTAGGATATGGGACTAGAGCGGCTATCAAAAAATGCGTCGGAGTTAAAGATAAGGAAATTATGATCTTTTGCCAGGATTGTCGAAACTGCTTGATGTATACAGTTTCCAAACTTTCTAAAAAATGTCCGTTAGCATATAAAGTAACTGAAGCTATAAGTTTCCTTAACCCCAATAAAACTGGCAGAGATCCAAAAAAATCCTTGCAACTGATGTTCAAAGCATTTGAAATTTTGTTAAATTCAAACAGATGCAATTCGACTAAATTGGAAGAAGCAGATAGCGCATTTAGAGACATTCTTACAGATCAGATGATAAATAAAAATGAAAAATTATTGCAGATGTAACAGAGTAGATGACTTTTGGATGGAAACTATCACAATGACAGTTTAAAAAACGTGGTGCAACTTCTTCTAACAATTTCTCATGGAAATGCCACAGCAGAAAGGGGATTTTCTGTTAATAAGGAGATTTTGGTGAAAAATTTAAAAGAAGAGTCACTTATAGGCCAAAGATTAGTGTACGATTCACTACAAAAAATTGAGGAGTTCAAACTATGGACATTACAAAATCCATGATACTTTCCATGAGAAATGCCTATTCAAGGTACAACACAGCACAAAAAGATAAAAAGGCAAAAGAGGTTGACAGCGACTTGAAAAAACAGAAAAAATAAAACTTCAAAAGCAAGCAGAAGAACGGGAAACTAAAAAGAAAAAAATTATCGAACAATCACATAAAGATTTGACAGCTATAGAGCAAAAGATAAGAGATCGTAAAATTAAATAAGTAACTATATTATTTGGTTGTGTTTAAGATATGTGTTCTTCAAATAAATATTTTAAAATTTAACAACGAAAGTGTGTGTAGTTAATTTAGGAAACCCCAGCCGGGAAATTTTCAAAAACCGCCCGGGAAAAACCGGGAATTAGTCGGGAATTTTGTTGTCGATTTTTGCTAGACACCCTGATTTAGTGTTTGTGCGTTTAGGGATTACATTGTGTTATTTGTTAAGTTTTTGCGAGGTTCATTGGTTTATTTGAAGGCGTTACTATGAAAAATAGTTATTTCGCACTATGTATATAAATTCGAAAAATGTATTGAATAAGTTGATACATTTAATACATATGGAAAAAATGCAATAATCCCTTTAAGCCCCTTAATTTTTTTTGGTTTGATTTGACTGTTTTGTTGATTTTAGACATATTGTTTTACCTTTTAAGCCTAAATTTTACCTGAATATAAATTCCAGTTTAAAATATAAATATGCCGTGAAATATTCTCACTTATTTCAAGTAAAGAGCTTTATGGCACGCTATAATTCACGTGCGTGGAGGGTAAGAACAACGCCCGCAAACGGGGATCGCGGGTGTTTGTTCAGGGGATGCGTGCTATATGTGCTGACATCGAGGGTTCGTATTTACGGAGGTTTAAAATGGAATGACATTTCAAAGAAATGGAGCATGGTGAAAATCGATCGTTTAAAGGGTTGTTTTAACCCGCATTACTTCAATTATTCTGTAACTCGCCGGTCGTGCAAAAATAATTACTTTTGGAAGGGGCGATGGAGAGCTATTTGTATCTTGTCTTGACTAGTTAATGGCTCTAACCCCAATAGTTCCGTATGCAAACTAATTTTAATGACTAGGAAAGACTCTACTAAGGTTATTGTATTATTTTTCTATTGTACATATCCAATCAGTGTCACCCTTTCTCCTCCTTTCCTCATTCGCCCCTTCCGAAACAGTTTCCGATCACTTCGGATTCCAACTCGTGAACAAAGATGGCTATGAAGTTTAGCTTTAAGTCCTACCAACAACCCTAAGTCTCTATGATCGTGCGGTAATCTTTACTGGGATTAAACTATGTATTCAATCGCTATGACGGTCACTACTACTGGCTCTTGTTAACTTTTACTATTGGCGAGTTTACCACACGGCCTGGTGCTTAGCCAGAGCCCCAGTAGCCATTAAAGATGATTACACTTTTAACTTCATTGGTATCTCGATGGAACTGTTAGTAGTGGTAGATGGACTGGATTTGAGCAGAGTCAATGAGTCGGATCTTAAGAAGGAATTGGACAGATCCTACTCCAGAAATAATGAATAAATGAAATCCGTTTGTTGACTGTCGTTTGTTCAGCGTCGTGTAAAGTGATTGCCTGACCCGACGGGGCGGTGAAGAACTGCAATTTAGCACGGGTAAATGTCAGCGCGGTCGGATACACTTGATAGCTAAAAACTGAAATAACCGAGAAGGAGGTTACTGAAAGATGGATTTGGGTTGTGATTGTTGGAGCGACGTTTCTTCGACCAGAGTCGGTGAGTCGGATCTTTGCACTGATCCGGTAACCCATGAAAATCCTAAAAAGACTCTGATTGTCCACCTCCAACTGTTATTCGGTAGAGACGTCCTAGTACCATATTGTAAATAAAGTTCAGTGTTAAGGCTTTGCACCATTGAGGTTAAGAACTTCCAAGTCTCTAGAGTTTTTTTTGGACATGACTGGTCATTGCCAACACCTTTGCATTAAACCACTTAAGACTTACAAGAGAACTGCAGCGGAACCATGTAACGCCATAGGAATAGAAGAAAACAAAGAAAGAAAATTTTATCCGATATAATTTGGCACGATATAAAGATTTTTTGTGTTTGATCGTTAAATTTCGAACCTGGAAAAAGTTATACTATTAGGCAATCCAACGATGTGTCAAAAATGGTAGCGGATGGCAAATATTGCTTTGTAATTGGTACACGTGACCATAAAAATAACATTGTTGGTGGCATTTAACAGTTGACTCAATGCTTTTTTCCATCCAACCGCCATATTGTATCACGTATTAGGGAATCCAAACCACGTGATTTAATATGGCGGTTGAATGGCAAAAGCATTAAGTCACCCGTTAAATGCCACCAGCAATATTATTTTAATGATCACGTGTACCAATTACACAGCAATATTTGCCATCCAGACGCCATTTTTGTCACATCGTTGGATGGAACTGAAAACATATCGTTGGATGGAACTCAAAACATATCGTTTTGAGGTTAAAACCAGCAGAAAAAAAAAGTATGGTTATATTTTTATAATTTCTATTTTTGGGTTATGTTATAAGTCAAAAACATTTGACATAAAAACATGGTTAAGTTTTTTTTGGGTTATGTTATGAATCAAAATATAAACGTTTTAGTTTGTTAGTTCTCATTTAAATGTGAAGCCAATATTTATTATTATTTTAAGCAAGAAGATATGCAACATAAAGTTGAATTAGAATAAAGGAGAATTAAATAAATCCAAATAAAATTTGACACATGTCATCCAAAATAACAAACTTGACACAACAATGACATAAACACCTTTAGAATGAAACAGAAATAGGTAAAATATGATTTCAAAGAGCAATAGAGACTATTGGAAAGAGCAGTTTTTCTCTCTCCATTTCTATTGGGGCGAGTCATCTTTCGGCCATCGTGAATGTAGCCGAGCGATCTTATATAGTACCAAATAAGAATAGAAAGAAAAATAGACGAAAAATGTATTTTCTATCCTTTATATGGTTCGACTGCAGTATACAAAAGTTTTTTAACATGTATTTTTTTCGCAGATCATACTAAACCCCTCCCCCCCCCTCTGCGCAGCGCGCGTATTTCTTTACCTACATTCCTTTAAATTTCGGGTCCCATTGACAAAACGTACCCATTTCATAAGCCTTTACAGCAAAGCCCCTTTTATAATTTATTGCCTATGCTATTTAGGCACAAACTTCCTGACCCGCATACTCTCCAGTCTTAAATAGCTTTTGTACCGAATTCTAAGCGATTATACAACGTCGGGTCATGAAACCACTGCCCCCGGGCATCTGGCAGATCATTCATGTCCAAACAGTCGCCATCAAACGTGATTTTAGGGCTCTAAAGTTTTGTTTATTGAGTACCAGACCAGGGACGGACTTTGCGGATACGGCAAGACTATGTGTTGAAGACAAAACTACTTTCCAATTATAATGTCATAGTTATACCGTATTTTTTGAATAGAATCAAATAATTTATTGGTGACATTTTGTCAACCAACAAAATCCCTCTAATCGATTTTTCAGGCCGTAAAATCTCCGCACTGGCTGATACTTGAAACCAGATTCTCGATTCGCTGGAAACAATTATATTTGCCGCTGAATATGAAACAGGTTTTTACAAAATTGTTTGTGTGAATTCCGAGAAAATCACGTTTGAAATAGCGAGTGGTTAGATGGATTTTGTTGGTTGGCAAAAATGTCACAATTATTGCAAATAACTGAAGCGAACGAAGATATCGAACGTTATTTGCACTTTCTTTCTAGCGAATTTATTCTACTTTCCGATTTAAATATTCTAATTATACCGTATGATTTAAGTTTTTGGAATAAAATGAAAAAAACAGTTATTATTACAAATTTAATTTAACAATTTTATCAGGAACTATCATGTACTAATGGATATGACAATTGAAAGTACTTACCTTTCTCTTCCAAACAAGCTTAAGTTTACTTACAGCTATTTAAATCAGTACACTTTTAATAGCCTCCCCCACTCTTATCAAGGTTGGAACGCCAATGAGCCTTTAACCAAAATGATGCAGAATTGTCTATACTTAGTCCATTTCAGAAAGGTGTAGAGTAATAAAAGCTAATTAGATTTGCTAAGGGACTACAGAGTGACCCAACGAATATTTAAGCCACTTTCATAATTTGGTATTGATTTCATTGCAAAATTCTTTTTATTTTTATCAAGTGCAGGTAGTACCACCCGGGTTTGGGTCAATTTATGGGGTTGGCCTATTGTTATCCATTCACAAACACTGAAAATGGTGTGACAAAGGCGTGCATTATGTACATAGTATTAGGTACAGTTATTTTTTTATTAAACATAAAAAAATACAAAATACATTACACAGAAATTAAATTATAAAAAATCATAATATTCTTTGTTATCTGAGGAACTGTCATCTCCTCTTGACGTTATAATTAACGGGTCGACGATCCGATCGACCAGGTGGTCAAGATCCCACATTTTCTCCTCTTCTTTAATGCCATGATGGATTGATTTTCGCCAGTTCTCTGGTGTCACTTTCTTAATGGCTTGATCAAACAGTAGCTTAACGTCTTTCATTTTGACTGTCGTGTTGTGTCTTGCTACAAATCCTTTCACTTGCGCCCATATAAGTTCTATAGGCTTTAGTTCGCAATGATATGGCGGTGTGCCCAGCACAGTCACACTATGTTTTTCAGCTATATCTTCCACGGCATATTTCATAAAACGATGTTTGTGTAAATTTGCTATAGCTAATAGTTCCTACTTTATAAACTCGGCCCGTGCAGGCCTCTAGGTCTAGTTGGTGCTGAATATGATTAAGTCGATTATAATCAAAAACATGACTTAGTGCGGGTACTAGTAGCCCATGTTAAAATATACGAAAAATTGTATTTTTGTGATTTTAAAATATTTTAAGGGAGTTTTGTTTTTTTGTTGAGTTTTGTTTTTTTGTTGTGTCATTTTTCTTCTTCATTCGCTGCCAGAGCCATTCCCTGCAGTTTAACGTGGGTTCCGAACCACGATCATCAGTCCTGCAACACCCCCAAGGGTTATCAACTCTTGGTTTCTTGCCATTGCCTAACCTACCGATTGGGGAGTATGTACCTTCTTCCGCACCCCACGAGATTTCCGATTTCATCCGGCCTGGTTACCGGCGTGAATGGGGTGGGTTGGGAGATGATTTTACACTCTTCCCTGCATTCTTAAACCTACTAAGTTTCGGACATACTTTGAGTCACTGCCGCAGTCTCAGGAAGTTATATTTTGTCTTTAAGAATGAAATACTAGAAACGACAGGTATTGATAGGAGTCAAATTTAACATTTTTTTTTTATTATTACAAAAATATTGCAAACTTTTTTTTTTATTTCGAAGGCCTACATATAACTTTATTACAGTCCAGTCCTGATATCTTCGACAAATTGGTTACAAAAAGCATGAATATCCGGAATAACAGTTTGCAGAGGCCGGTCAATAAGGATTTCAGAGTAAAACCGACGAATTTTGGGCGGGTCCTTAAAGCCTTCTGGAAATTTTCGGCATTTATTTAGGATCCACTCGGCCATAAAAAATGTTTTATTTTTCGGAAAGGTTGAGTTATTTACGCGGTCGTATCGCAGATGGATTTTAAATGAAAAAGGCCGGGAAAAGGGAAATGCAATTTTTTAACGGAGGGTACAACGTTCTAAAGAGATTGGATAAGTGGACCTAATTGAAAATGTTAAAAAACGACCCTTGCCGTGTTTAGACAATAATTATCTTAACTCTATTTTTTATTTAATATTTTTTACTGTAAAGGGTCGAAAAATAGTAGTTTGTGCAATAAGAGTGATTATAGACAATCCACTCGAGTTGTACAATATACTTTTTCTAGGACCCGATCAAAAAAAGACTTCTCAGCTACCAAAACTTCTCTCCAATCCAAAATTATTTTTAAAAACATGTTCCCATCCCACAAATGTAATTTCTTATTGACGTCAAATATTGAAACGCAGAGTCAACCATCGAAGGTTAAACATCGATGTTTGTGACCCTTATTATCGATGGCAAAACTTTGAACATCGATAGCAAAACATCGATAATAAACCATCGCATCATTACTACCTGCTTACGCTATCGTCGAGTTATTATTTATCTATGTATCTGGGCCACATGAACGTGCCCTTCGAGCTCCTTGAAACACCCGCGCAGTACTCCCCTTTCCCAATGTCCGTCCAAAAAACAAAGCCATGATTTAAGTGGAGAGGTTGCTACATTTAGTCCTGCGCTGTATTGGGTATTATCGGTTGTTTTTAGTTTACAGAGAGTTCAAAAACAATAATAATATGGTGCGTACGTGTGATTCTGTTTTTGGGACAACAACAATTATTTACTGTGTACTATGGAAGTGGTCTTTAATTGAATTTATGTGAAGAGACCAAGGGTTGATAACCCTTGGGGGGGTTTCGCATGACTGAGGATCGTGATTCGGAACCCACGTTAAGCTGTAGGTCCCCTCGGGAATGACCCTGGCAGCGAACGAAGAGGAAAAAATTACACAACAAAAAGAAACATGATTATTACAGCACTCTTGAATAACCTATTCAGATAATATATTGCTTCTGTATTTTTACTGTTTTTGATTGTCATCTAGCAAGCCCAATCCAATACAATAAAAATACTCAGAAAAAAATATAATTTGGCCAACAAAATGCAAGTCATATAATCACTTTTTATAATTACTTCAGACAAGTCTTAATATGGTTTTCTAACCGTGTTACTTGGTATAATGAAATATGATTGGATGTTGTAAAAGGATAATAGTTATTATTGTTTTTGTATGCATCATTAGTTCTATTCGATATGAGTTCTGGTTTAAATTTTTATGGACGTATATTAAATTGAACCTTCCGGTTAAGGAGAGGATGGCCTGTTATGTTAAAATAAAATATTTCGTTTACAGACAAATCTACTGTATAAAGACCTAGAGAGATCGTACTAAAAACAATAAAACACTTGTTAAATAAATTCTTTTTTCTACTGACGTTTTATAATAACCTCTTTTTGATTGTCATTATGGTTTTTTAATAACCTCCTTTTAGGCGCAGCGTGCTTAAAAAACTTTTAAGCGCGTTACCAGGAGCAACGTGCTTAAAAGTAATGCAGGTAATTATTTACAATTTACAATCAAAACGTAACCACAGACTAGGTATAATTTAATTTTTTTTGGCAAGTGTCAATTTTTGAAAGGGGCAAATGAAACATAGGTAATAAAATGTTAGTAAAATAAATTAAGTTTTTTATTATAAAACCTCAGTAGAAAAAATATTGTATACAACTCGTTACGAAACAATGTCTTTTAGTCACTTTGACGTGTTGTCCAACTCGGCTTCGCCTCGTAGGACAATTCACGTCGCGTGCCTAAAAGACACTTATTTCGTTACTTGTTGTATAAATAGCTATTTTGTATTATTATCGTAACGTACTTTTATTATTAAAACACATCACATTCGCATATTATCACTTTATTAGTCTCACCACAAGGAAGGCTCAATATACAATACCCCCGATATTTAACATTGCTCGTCGTTTCTTAGTCATACGATTATATTCTTATACTCTACAATTATAATTTAGTTGAATGACAGAAGAGTTTTGGACTTGCATTGTCTTTATTTGTTTTGAATCACAATTAACTGGTAAGTATCCCCAGTCGTCTTTAGGTGAATACCGATTTCACCATACTGTATTTGACTGAAGACGACTAGGGATACTTACCAGTGGAAACGTTGTGATTCAAAACATATGAAGACAATGCAAGTCCAAAACTCTTCTTGTGTAGTTTGTAGTACATAAGAATGCGCTGTCAAACGTATAAAGGTTAAAAATCAATAGGCTCTAATAAAATTTATATTTTCTTTATAGAAAAAGTTCTTGATTTGCACAAAAATATAGCAAACCAATTTAATTAACAAAGTTTTATAAATTTAAAAATTTCTGCTTTTTGTGCTGTTATGAATTATTTTCGGAAGCTGGCTATAAGGTAATTGTACACAAAATATGTTTCATACCACAATACAGTGTGTGACAAATTCACTGGCGTCGGTGATTGGCCTCGCTGCGGAAATAGGCCGACGTAAAAATATATATATATATATATATATATATATATATAGATTTGTTTGACCGACTATGCAGACCCAAAACGCTATACCCTACCGACTTCCCAAGCCAAAATCGACGTTGTCAGACCCGCCTTCGGGCTCGAGAGCGTTTACCCATAGAGAATTGTTGAGAGGGACGCGGGGATGAAAGGGGAACAAAAATTAGGTGGGCTTAGAAAATCGGTAACACTTGCGTTTTTATGCAGTTTTAGTTCGAGCCATCCACCGCCTAGAGGTCAGTGCTGTTTTATACAAATGAGACTTATACGCCAGACACATACATTCATTTATTACCGACGTTAACCGTCCCTTAATTTGGCAATCGCGCATTTGCATTCCAGACAATAGCTAAAAATAGAATAGGTGAAATTAATGCATTTCGCCTTTAAGAATATACACATACAGGGTGATTTATGTTG
Source organism: Polydrusus cervinus (assembly GCA_935413205.1). Taxonomy (NCBI): domain Eukaryota; kingdom Metazoa; phylum Arthropoda; class Insecta; order Coleoptera; family Curculionidae; genus Polydrusus; species Polydrusus cervinus. The sequence goes on along the minus strand of OW284515.1, from coordinate 31,086,277 downwards.
AGTGGCCTAATAGAAGATGTAGAAAACGAATAAAGTTATATTTTCAAAAATTTGGTATTAGGCCTAATTGACTTTGAACTTTTAATATATTATATTTTGACGTTTGTATCACCTCGGTTATACCGGATATCTAAATGTCTAATATGCCACCATCCATATTTTTAATCGGTTTGAATTTATAATCAATTAAAAAAAAATCTTAAAATCTCTACTTGTGTTAAGTTCATGAAATTATTTTTTAAAGAAAAAGGTATAGATTATTATTAACAAATTATGCTTAGATTTTAATACGCTGTCCAACAAATGCTAAATAAAACCGGTTATTCTATTTGAAATACCAAAGTTGGCCATAACTTTTATACGATGCTTTTCATGTAGGAAATTTTCGGGGATAATACCATAAGTGCATAAAAATTTCCGAAAATTTTGGAAAATTAAATATTTTTTGATAACTGCATGAGTTTATTTTCATCGTTGTTTCAAACTATAAATTGCCCGACTCCGAAGGAGGAGGGCTATTTTTTGAAACAACAATGAAAATAAACGAATGCGGTTTCCAAAAAACATTTCATTTTTCAGAATTTTCTAGAAAATTTTATGCACGAATGGTATTCGGTAGAAAATTTACAGAATAAATAGCTAACACGTTGACATTTTATCTTTGTTTTTTATTTATTAAAAGTAATATTACAATTATTGTAATTTATTATATTGTGTGGTCTTATTTGAGTCCATAATACATGGGTTCTCTTGAGTGCTTGATGTTTTTTCACTGGATTTTGGGGTGCTATCTGTTCTCATTTTTTCTACAATGGCTTCATGATGTTCTTGATCCATTTGAAGGTAGCTGGCAATTGATTTGGAACTAGCATGGCCAGTCATTTTTATAAGTTCCTGTTCTACAATACCGCTTTTTGCAAGTTTTGACACGGCTGTAGCCCTAAGTGAGTGATTAGTAATTTTTGTTTTTTTAACGTCTAGTGCCACTGTTTTTGCTTGAGTAGTCCATTTTGCTATTTCATTTCACCCAACAGGACTGTTTTTATACCATCAACTTCCAGTTTTCCAAAATGGATTGACCGTTAAAAATAAACGATCATACCTTCTCGTTTTGATTTTAGCAAGTTAAACAATCTGATTGGACAAAGATCGGGATATTTCTTATTAGCGACTAGCCATTTAGATGGAGCGCACGGTTTGGAGCCACCTTGTGTCGTTTTGCTGAATATGGGATTGTATTCTATTCTACCTATTGTTTGCCCCCCATTGTCAAATTCTTTTTAAAAAAATTCCAATAAGGTTTTGCTGCCCTCTCCCCCTCTCCATGCCAATTCATAGGAGAATATAAAAAACAACTTTTTTTGCAGACCTTCTGGGGTACATTCGTTGCAATTGTCAATTAACATTTTCATTTCATTATATTTTAGGGCAATTGAACTGACCTTTCTTTTATCCTTGTGCTTTTGAAATTCCTTTCTTTTAGCATTTTTTGCATACTTGGCAGCTTTAAACTCTTGATCTTCAAATGAGTCTATTTTAATACCATATTTTTCAAAGTATTCCTCCATCACCATTTTTGCAGTTAAATTCCACATTACTTTTATTGTGCTTTCTTTATATTCATCGCCATTATTTTTTCGCATGTTGTAGCCCCAATCTTTAAGTACTTTAGCAATCTCATGCACTGATGTTTCCCGCTCTAGTTTATACTTTCTAACAACACAAAACTCCATGAATTGTTTCCATACGAACGATCGGCTTTTCTTTGTATTGGGCGAGATAGTTTTTCTATATTTACATCAATCGCATCTTCACTAAATTCACCAAAACGACTCATTTTTCAAACGATCGGCTTTCAAATTAGAGAATCCAAACCACGTGATTCAATATGGCGGTTGGATGGCAAAAAGCATTGAGTCACCCGTTAAATGCCACCAGCAACATTATTTTTATGGTCACGTGTACCAATTACAAAACAGTATTTGCCATCCAAACGCCCTTTTGACACATCGTTGGATTGCCTAATAATTATTAATAAAGAAGAAACGTCAAAGTTGACTTTTTTATTATTTGTTGCTATGGTTTTGGGGAATTTTTATTTCAACATATAAATAATTATTATTAAAATAGAAACGTCAAAGTTGACTTCTTTATTACTTGTTGCTATGGTTTCTACAGTGCAATTTCCAGTGATGCAATTTCCACTGTAATTCAGTGGAAATTGCACACCTCTTATGGCATTTTTTATACATGAGGGAAATTTTCAGATTATGGCTTTGATTTAGAAAAATGTTGGATTATTTTGATGATAAAAAAGGCATGCGTATTGTAAAAACGAAAGTAAAATTTAGAAATATACATGATAAACGAGAAATTTTTTGAATAAAAGCTATTTCATTTTTTTGAGCAATTATAATTTTAGTAGAGCAGCGAAAGTACGTTAATTACTTTCGCTTAATGCATTTGGTGATTTTGATGGTATGCATATGACTCTTGTGCTAAATTGGTCTTTTGCAATTAAATTATCTAATCGATAAATAATTTTACCGGGATATTGTTGAAAATAATTATAGTGTTAATTCTATTAAAAAAAAACAGGACGCACTAAAATTCTTGTATCTTGATAAATTTAAAGAAGAAAAAATACTTATATAGTATACTTAATTTGGTTAACTTATTTTGACACTTGTCATTTTACACCAAGAACTGTCAGTTTAGGATGGTTAGGTCCGGCAGATCAATCTCTTGGTAACTTTACCAACAAGATAATTTCCAAAGAAGCCATTGTTGAGACAAAACTGTTTCTATAGAAATTATCTGGCTGGTAAAGTTACCAACAAGATAATTCCCAAAGAAAAAATGCTGAAAATTGTTTCCACAGAAATATCTGGTTGATAAAGTTACCAATAAATTGATCTAGGGTACCTTAGTGAATACGGCTATTAATTATTTTTTTATTCGCGATTAATTTTGTACGTAATTTTTCTAATGATGTAATAATTAACAATCCGAACAAACCGGAAACGTAATTAAATAGGGTTGAGTGATATAGCGGTGTATTCGGGATAACACGTACTCTTAAAAATAAAAAAATAAAAAATCAAGGTCATATTATATACTTATTACAGTTCGTACCGCTTACACAAGTGACCTGAACCTTACATCACCGACTTTTCAATCCCAGAATGCATTAAATATGAATATAGTAGTGGCAACGCCGCAGGGTCTGTTAACGTCGGCTGGCCATATAATTGATAAGAAGACGGGCCTAGGAAGTCGGTTTGTTATACTGGGGTCATCAGCGTTTGTTGAACATAGAATATTTTTTTGTTTTGCATAAATATTACCCCTCTCGGGTTGCCTCGTTTATTTGATCGTATTACTTTATTTTTAAATGAAATACACTCCCCGCACCTTTGTCCTTCTAGTGGGTTCGAGGTGGCCTGTTCAATATGCCGGGTCTGGTAAGGTCGGTTAAATCAATATATATAAATAATTCGGAAAATTTAATGGAAATTAATTTAATTTTTCAGAAAAAACAATTTGGAATTTTTTAATTTGATTTCTACGAAGGCCTAGAAGGGCCATGTAAAAAAAATAATTAAAAAAAAGTGTGACTAGGGTAATGAAATTTCAACTTTAAGCTCAAAATTTCGACTTTAAGCTCAAAATTTCGACTTTAAGCTCGAAATTTCGACTATAAACTCGATATTTCGACTTTAAACTTAAAATTTTGACGTTAAACTCGATATTTCTATTTCAATCTTGAACTTTCAACTTTTAACTTGAAATTTCGACTTTAATCTTAAAATTTTGATTTTAAACTCGAAATTTCGACTATAAACTCGATATTTCGACTTTAAACTTAAAATTTTGACGTTAAACTCGATATTTCGACTTTAAACTTGAAATTTCGAATTTAAACTCAATATTTCGACTAACCATGACGGATGATATAATTTGAACCTATACAGGGTGGTTCCTAAGTTGATACTTCCTTTTCAGCTGTATATATTGTGTATAGAAGGCATTAAAATAAACAACATTTTCAAATACATTTTTTCAAAAAACTCAAAAATAAGGTAAGTACTTACATTCATTTACTTATTACACTACGAATCAAATACGGTTCTGCCTAACTTGCCCATTGAATAACTTCTGGATGTAGCCCCCGCAAGGGAAAGAGTTCTGCGTTTAATCTCGAAGAAGCAGCCGCACTTTGACGACACTCATCGTAAATTAGCACCATATCTACTAGTTCATTGTTTTCAAATTTTACCATTTTCGCGTGTCACCAATTTAAAATTAACTTGCTTCAGAAAAACACACCGCAGCGGAATGCCAAATAACTCACCACCGACCCGTAAATTATATGACTAATAAGAGATAAGACAAACAACATAAAGAATAGCAGGCTACGTTTTGATGACCAGGCTCGCACTTAGATTTTTTACTTCTGTATCTCGCCTATTTTTAAGTTTTTTCAAAAAAGGTATTTGAAAATGTTGTTTACTTTAATGCCTTCTACGCGCAGCTAAAAGGAAGTATCAACTTACGAATTACCCTGTATAATTGAACCTTTAAAATAAGTTTTCAATTTTTTTTTTTTTTTTGACAAATAATAAGGTATCATCCGTTAAACTAGAAGTTCTTGTGAACGCCTTAGTAACGTTTTTGTATTAAATTTTCAATTAGACAAGCCAGGAAACGATGTCGCGTTTCACGCTGGCATGGAAGGCTCTTAATCAGATTTTAAAAAATAATTAAAAAGCTATAAACAAATCGAACATCCAACAGACATACGGGCACATCTGCATCAAAAATCTGACACTGCATGAATTAAATTCATATGTTTCTGATGGATAAAAATCTCAAGTGTTCTCTAAAATTAGGTTAAAACATTTTTCGTATACATTTTGGTTGAATGAGTTATGGTCCACATCTGGTGTGGTTTTTAGCAAGGAGCTTATAAAGAGAACATTCTTTTTAGGTAATGATTTGAGTAGATAGAGCCTTTTATTTTTGTATGAGTTTTGAATGAGAGGTCAGAAATAAAGATTAACGTATTTTTTTGTTGTTTTTTACTTTTGGAGCAGCGAGGTCACGTTAAATAAATTTCAAATCTCTGTGGAACTTTAGCGCCGCGGCGATGGGAATTGGTACATTTTTTTATATGTATCAGATGTATGACTGTTCTGTTGTGATTATAAATATTTTCAAAAACTGGGCGTTATGTTTCTCTTCTATCATTATAGGTTTGTGGTTTCTCTACTAAATTTTCTGAATTATCCATAGTGTTACGTGAAATATATTTATATTTTGGTTACATTTCCCCTAGGGCAGATATAGTGTTTTGCCATGGAGTGTGTGGGGGCGGTCAAAAAAAATATATTTTTTTTCGGGGTATAAGGGTCTAGGGTATTATCAAACGAATGTTTAGTGCTACAATCGATATTATGGAAGTAGGGAAGATTAAGAAGCTTTTGAGCACCTTTGATTATTTATGGGAGGGGGGGGGATTACTTCTACATCCCCCTTGTCTCCCTAAATCCACCCTTGACTACCTTTTATCTAATTTTTGAATATATGTATAGCCAACTCCAATTGAAACCTAAAATTATAGTATAAAATATTTGAGTATAGGTTAAAAAAATTAACGAAAGAAAAGTATATCTACTATATCAAAGTTAAAGTCAATTAAAGTAGGTACCTATACTATTTGTCAAAATTCGTATTTTTTAACTTTTCTGGAGCCTTGTATACAAAAACGAAATTGCAGTTGTCGAATAGGGCGGCGCGATGCCGACTTTTGGATTTTTTTAAAACATTTGTTTAATTGCCTTTTGTTAGACCAACGAAATTTATTAATCTGCCACTGGCTGTAACATTTTTTAAACCTCACATCGAATTTAAAATTATATATCCAATCAAAATTCGATTGTTATACAGGGTCTTGCACCTCACCTCCCGTCTTCTATAGCTCACTTATTAATTAAATTAGGATTTTGATATTTTGCAGACATTACCTGTATCCTAGGATGCATTTTAGGACAATATTTTTGTTTATACAAGGTGTTCCAAAAAAGTGTGACGTCATAAGGATCTATTTTTTTAGATAACATAATTTATTCCTACTTATTTGGATGCCTCTTATAGTTGCCTTTATACCCCTAAAATTTTAATGAAATCAGTTCTGTAATAGGCGAAAAAAAGAAAAATCAGTTTTGCACCACGGGTTTTAAAAATTATTAAAAAATAAAAATAATGCCTCGTTAATAAAATGTTACAAAGGTACTTAATAAATAAGGTCGAACAGTCCCGTTAACCAAGTTTGATTAATACGAATTGTACAGGGTGTCCACAGTTTAGTGTCAAACTTTAAAGCAATTTATTTTTCTTATTTCAAATTGCATGGAGTCTCTGTATATTAATATGTCATTCGATGCAGAATTAAAAATCAAACATTTGTTCTAATTACAACCCTATCGCAATTTAAGCTTGAGTTTATGCATATAAAATCGCAATGGTTCTGTGATGCACTCTGTATAATTGTTGACAGTAAAATTTTAAAATGTAAACATGTTAAGTACTCTAAAAATAATGTTAATGCTAATACGATGTTAATGCTTCTGTCTGTTAACATCAACGAAAAATAAACAAATAAAACGCTTTTATGAGTCTTTAACGATAAAACTAAACTTTGATAAAATGAAAACGATATTTACACAATTTTTATGTTCAATTTATTAATACTACACCTGGCTTATACTTACCTATAAGAAAAATTTAAAGGCATTACTGCATGTAAAATAATAGTACATTATGATATTATTAGGAGAATAAAAGTTACTTTATGTGCTGAGCGTGGAAAGATTGTCTGACGAACGTAGTCCACATATATACATACATACACTATATTGCCAATACAAGCAGCCGCACGAAGCAAGAAGATACCCATCGTGCGATTCAAAATAACCTGAGTTGGGGGCCGTGGCGCTTGCGCAATAGGGAAAAAATTAGGCAACCCACACGATTTCTAACAGAACGTAAACAGAACTTAAGGTCTCTTGAACAGAACCGTCTCGCCGTTATATTCTTATTAGTCGCCATCTTTTGTTTCGTTGATTCGTCTGTTGTTATAATTTCCAAGTTTTGGGTGTTAATATTTATAAAACTTTACTTTAGACATTTTTTTTTGTTAGTTTGTAAGTTATAGTCGTTTCCATCTTTTTTACGTTGTATTCGTTCGGATATTCCGTATGTGATTGTGGATATTATTTTTAAGTTTTGGGGGCGAATTTAGGTATAAAACTTTACCAGACATTTTGTTATTGTTAGCGACTTGTGTCTCAAGATGAGTAGAAAAAAGTGCATGATCCTTTTTGCACGAATCGCGGTTCAATACCAGGAATAGGGTATTTCAGGTATGTAAAATATTGGTTACTTTGTTTGTATTTGACCATAAACTGTACACACCCGAACTAAACGGGGAATTTAAATAAAAGTTTGTAAAAATATTTTGAATGTCGGCCCTGTCAAATGTTTACATCAAGAAGCAAATTTCCGATCTGCGCAAACTCAACGGCCCCTGATCATCTGCTTACAGTGGTGGCATCATTAAATTATGGTATTAGCAATATAGTATATGTATATATGTGAGTGAGTTAGACAATTCATGCGAAGACATAAAGTATCTTATTCTCTGAATATTATATACTTTTCTACTTTGTGACTGGCTGTATGGCTAATTAGCCAAATGCCATATATAAAAAAATATTATATACTATTTTTTCTTCAAACGTGCATCATATTATAAATTAAATAAACGAAAACGAATTTTTATTGAGCTAACAAGATTGAATTTTTAACTTATATCACTGTATATCCCCTTTTTGGTATCATTATCATGGATACGTACTTATTTGGCATCTATCAAAACAAATATTTCAATATAATGTATTTATACGCCTAGGAGTATAAGTGCTTATACTCCTAGTCATATAAATAACATTTAATGTCATTGAAAAACGTCACATAAGTTATCACTTATATGACGTTTGAAGAAAGACACATATTATCTTCCGCTGTCACTCAATTTCCCCAAATCGGGATATACGATTTACCTCTTAAAGGTGAAGTCTAGTGATGCATTCACTATTTCATTTTTTGATCAATATTTCTTATCCTTTTCGGTTTATTTAAAAGGTAAGCAATTACCTTCAGTTTTGAACTAAAAAAATTTAGTTTAATGAATTAATAAAAGCAAAAAACGAAAATTTTTGAAATTTGTCCATTTTTCTTTTTCTACTTTTATTACTTCATAAATTCAAACTTGCATAACTTTAAATTATAGGTAGTTATGCTTTAAATGTCGGTATTTGTCCGATTTTTGTATCAAAGGAAAAAGTAACCAAATATTGATAAAAAAAAAACGAAATGGCGAATGCATCACTAGATCTCACACTTAAAATAAAAAAAATTCCATGTTAAAATGCGGCTGTGAATTAAAAAAAATATTGATTTTTTTTTAACAAAGGAAAGGTGGTATCTACTTGAGTGTGAGAAAGTTATTTTCACGCAGAAAAGAAAATCGAGAAAAAAGATATAAGCCAATGAAAACCCTAAAAATAATTACTAAAATTCATTGTATTCTAAAAAATATTAAGAATTATTTTTTTTTTAATGAAAATAACTCTCTGACAGTTTCTAATATCTGTAGAGTCCAAATTTATAAACAAAAATAATATAAGTAATTTAATTTATTACAATATCACTTTATTAATTGCTTGGTGACTAGTTTTCTAGTACTACTACATTATCAACCTGAATAACCTAAAACTATGTTGTACAATTATAAATAGGTTTTGACAAAGGGTGCTTATAAATAAATTAAAATAAAAATAGAATATTTATCCCTTAATCTAGTAATTAACCCTTATCTTATTATATAGTATTGTAAATAGCGGGGAATTCCACAGGTCTGTTTGGTCATTTAGTAGGTTTATGGTAGGGTTTTTATTATGTTTGTAAACTTCTATTGATTCCAAGATGTTAAGCTTCTTGCTTTTTGGTGCAGTATGTACAATTTTTAAATTATTCACATCTGGGAAACAATGACCTGTCTCCGAACAATGTTATAGCAAAATTAGGATTTTCTTAGTTTAACAAATAAGAAGTCTTATGTTTATTATATCTAATATTAAAATTTCTTCCTGTTTGACCTATATATGAGCCATTACATTCTGTACAACATAGCTTATAAACTGCTAATTTTTTTAAACTTCTTATTTGTTAAACAAAGAAAATTCTAATTTTGCTAAACATTGTTCGGAAACAGGTCATTGTTTCTCAGATGTGAATAATTTAAAAATTTTACATACTGTCCGCACCAAAAAGCACGAAGCTTAACATTTTGGAATCAATAGAAGTTTACAAACATAATAAAAACCCTACCATAAACCTACTAAATGACCAAACATACCTGTGGAATTCCCCGCCATTTACAATACTATACATATAAATAAGATAAGGATTAATTACTAGATTAAGGGATAAATATTCTATTTTTATTTTAATTTATTTATAAGCATCCTTTGTCAAAGCGTATTTGTGATTATACAACATAGTTTTAGGTGATTCAGTTTGGTAATGTAGTAGTACTACGAAACTGCCCTCACTAAGTAATTAATAAAGTGATTTATTATTATTGTTTTTGTTAATATGCAATATCACAAAGTAACGGACTAGTTAATCTAATATCTCAAATTTATAAAGTTTTTAAAAATCCTTCGATAAACATGGCCAGGATTCGGGTCAACGAAACGTAGTGTTTTTGGTCTAATGTAATATACCATATACAGGGTGGCCCGCACTTGACGCCGGGTTCCATAGGATCTAAACTACTTAACTTTTTAATATTTTTCAAAAACAGTATTATAAGGAGGCATTAGATCTACAATCTAAAATTATTTTAAGTTTGTCTAAGTGTGCCCCAAATAGTCAGGGCCGGTCAGGGCATACCCAACATACTTTTTAATTAGAACACCTTATACAGGGTGATTCCTAAATTTATACTTCTTTTTTAGCTGTGTATAGAAGGCATTAGAATAAACAATATTTTCAAATACATTTTTCCAAAAAAAAAAAAAAACTCAAAAATAAAATACTTACATTCATTTATTACACTATGAATCAAATACGGTCCTGCCTAATTTGCCCGTTAAATAACATTAAGAAAACCTCTGGGTGTAGGATGAGCCCGCAAGGGAAAGCGTTCTGCCTATAATCTCGAAGCAGCAGCCGCACTTTGACGACACTCGCCGTAAATTGGCACCATATCTACTAGTTCATTGTTTTCAAATTTTACCATTTTCACGTGTCACCAATTTAAAATTAACTTGCTTCAGAAAAACACACCGCAGAGCATTGCCAAATAAATAACTGAGCACTTACCCGTAAATTGTATGACTTATAACAAACAACATAAAGTATAGCAGGCTACGTTTTGATGACCAGGCCCGCACTTAGATTTTTTTACTTCTGTATCTCGCCTATTTTTAAGTTTTTTGAAAAAAGGTATTTAAAAATGTTTATTTTAATGCCTTTTATACACAGCTAAAAAAAGTATCAACTTAGGAATCACCCTGTATATTATATTATTTTATAATCCTCTATAAAATTTCACGTATATTTTGTATAGAATGTCATAATATGTCTAAATTCAATTGTTTTTGACGTTTAAAATATGGCATTTTCTGACTTTGACAGAAAAATGGTTTTTCTATGACCGTGCGTTTTAACCCATTTTCCCGCACGCATTTTAGTTTTGAAAGTAAAATAATGCAAATTTTGACCTTATTAGATAGTTTTTTACTTCGGAAGTTATAACTATTGTTACAACAGGTAAACAAATATTTACGAAATAGTCCATCAAATAAAATCTACATCTTTTCTAGCTTTTTGTTGCATTTTTAATTTTTTGAAAATATAAAATAATGAAGATATTTTTAAATAACCCTGTACATTCTTTAAAGTAATGTCACAAAACAACTATCAAACCACCGGGTTTGATATCAGTTGCTATGATAACCCAGGCGTGTAGTTGTTACTAAAACTTCAACGTTGTTCAAAGCGTCTTTGAAGTGACCGAATACAATCTTCTTCTAAATTAAACCACATTAAACCGAATCCGAAGCAATAATATTAATGGATTCATCCGACGAAGAACTTCCCGAAGCAATTTTGAAGGCTGCAGATAAAGCTAATTCCGAGCTGTTACCTGCCAAATCCGGACTAAGATATGAAAAGCAATACGACCATTTTGTTACATGGTCTAAGGAGAAATATTATAATATATAAATAATATTAATATTTATAATAATTAGTAGTTTTTAGTTAAAATTTTGTATATGTATGTTGAAATAAAATAATTTTTGAAAAATGGGTTGGTATACTTTTATATACGGTCGTAGAAAAAATAATGTTCCTAACTCATGCGTAAAGTGTCTTTCCCGCCCTTGACCGCTTGCCCGAACTTCGCTCCGCGTCGTTCGGGTCAACTGCAGTCGCGTGCGGGAAAGTATCACTTTCCGCACTTGTTAGGGAAATAACTATTTCACCTCTCTATCTTAGTTTTTTTTATTTATTTTCTCTGAGAACTTCCTGTTTAACATGTTAAACCCAAAAAATGGTTTTACGGTTTAACATCTTAAACTGGAAGTTATAGTTTTGGATGGAGCTGGTAACTTTGTATAAGAATTAGTAAAAATTCGACTTCAAGTGTTCGAACAAAATCAAAGACTACTTGTGTTTTACCAATAACAAGCTCATCAATTACATGTTTATCATGAATACAGGCCATAAATTAGAAGAGCATAAAAGGCATTTATAAAATTTACACGATTCATTAGTTAATTAAGTTCATTAGCCGGAAATAGTGGTAGACACGATGCTGTAAATTAGATTTGAGCACGCGAGCGAAGAGATGAGGTTTTGCTGGTATTTTTGCATACAATTAAATGTATTTTCTTTACTTCTGTTACTATAAAATGCATCACTCGTTTTGTACCTGTACGGCTGCACGTGTGTTTGCCTGAACAGTGGTGGTTCATGCCGTGGCGGCTCGCGGTCTTAAAAAATGGTGAAGAGCTAGGTATAGTGCAGGTACTAAAATAAACATTGACTAAAAACCCGTGTAACAAAACGTCTCTCTTACCCGTATCTATCCAGTGACTGAATGGAGTTTCCAAGAAATTACAAACTATGTCATTAATTGGATTCATTTTTAAAACATACAACTAAGTAGGTACGTACACTACTGAATTAACTGAAAAATAAAAACAAAACTTTTAATCACACAGTAATTCACGTAAAAACGATATTTATAACCGTAAGTTCCGCGATGCCTCAAAATAAATACATTAAAGTAATCAATGCTAAAACAATGGTGCATACGACTGATCTATTTTTAAATTACCCTTCATCATAATGCAAATTGTTACATGCTGTTTGCATGACTGACGTCGCGTAACCGTAGCAACGGTGAATATCAAAGCCATGTTGGGCATTGGGTCTTCACTTGTTTTGAGCTAACGGACACGGTTGCTGGGGCGCGCCAAAATACACTAGCGTTTATAATTATTGTCCATCGGAGTTAACCGTGGCCATCTTATGCATAGATACATTCGGATTAAATTAATATTATTAATTCGAACATAATTATTTTTTAAGGTATAAAATGGTAGCTGTAATTGTACATTCATATTTAATATTGTCGAAAAACTTTCCTCCTGGTTTTATTTATTGTTTGGTGAAGAACCCCTTCACCTACTTCATCTGACGAGTCGCCACTGGTCTCTCTATGTCTTTACACAGTAGATTTGTCTGTAAACGAAATATTTTATTTTAACATAACAGACCACCCTCTCCTTAACCGGAAGTTTCAATTAATAATAAACGTTCATAACAATTTAAACTCGAACTCATATCGAATAAAACTAACGACCTGACGAGCCGTCACTGGGTTCATGGAATAAAGTTATGAGTAGGCCAGAAAATAAAAAATAAATAATATACATCTTCGAGTATAAAAATTTGAGCTCCCCTTTGTAATTTTCAACTGTAAAAAAATGTACTGTGCCATGTATATTGACCAGTGGCGTATTTAGGGGGGGGGGGGCTGCCGGGCTGCAGCCTATTTGTTATATTTATTTTTTTAAATATTTATGCAACCCGACATTACTATATTATGTATAAACAAATCCTTTGATTGCGAGTATATAATGCAAGCCAGTGTCAATGGTTAAAAATCTTTGTGCAACCCAACATTAATGCATAAAATGTACTACTATACAAATGAATGTTTTCTACTGAAGTTGGTTGGTGTTTTGCCATGCAAATTTTTGTCCACCGTGATATTTTCTGATATATTTTGAACGGGGATCCAACCCCAATCGACCTTAAACTTATATAAAAATTGAACTGGTAAATCTTCCTTAAACGGTGGAACATGAAGATGAATACATAATACCAGATAAAACAGACGAAATTATAAGATTTCTAAAGAAAAATTAATTACATTTCTTACTAAAGGTTTTAAGGTTATGTTATTTCTACTTACAGTATTGTAACTTCTCTTTCCACGTTAACAGTGTTGCTAGTTTGTAAATTGGCGATTATTTTGACAAACTTTACCACGACGAACGTTAAAAGTTCATAGTAATGCACAAAAGACGTTTTCAACTGTTTAAATCGAATTCTACAACTATTTTGTTGTATTTTCGGAATGTTGACGCAAGCAGAAAAAAACCCGTACAACCCCTTTTTTCTTCTGTGCATTTCAGTTAAACAATTTAATCGAGAATTTAATCAAACTAGCTATGGTTAAGAAAATAAATTGTTCATTTTTATTAACAAATATATCGCTTTTTCTCTTTTATTCTGCAAGACACCAAAGATGAGGGAAATATATATATTTAATAAATATAAAAAGACCCAATTACATTACAGGGTAATGGTCCATGGATTTGCCAACGAAATGAATTTATCTTCGATTGTTTTTTATTATCTTTCTTACAAGTTCACAGCCAACTAAAAAGACAAGTTATTTTGCCTGTTTTAAATAATTTTTAGTATGAAGTTCGGGTTGAGTTCTTAGTAAAAATATACGGTAAAACTCGAGTGGATTGTCCATATTTCGCTTAGAAGTTTGAGCACTCCGCCTATGGCGTCGTGCTCAATTTACTTTCTCGTGCGATATGGACGTCATATCCACTCTTGTTGTGCAAACTACTATTTCTTACTAGACGTGGAAGGCGCGGGCCCGGTATAGATACGACAGGCTTATCCATAGGTAGCAAGCATGCGTATATAATGAGAACGGAGAACCCATTTAGATAATGAAAAATAAAAAATACAGGTTTGATGTCGATCCGATGCCATTAGTTTAAATGGAAATTGATAGGAAATAAACATTTAAGTTAGGAGTGTGCAAACCGTTTGGAATCTTTAACATGTTATATGGGTAATTTATAAAATCACAGTGAAATAATTAACAGGTACCTGTGATTGCTTATTCAATAAAACAATGTTTAGAATCTTCGAATTAAAATACATTAATGAAAACAGAAAACAAAATATGACATTTGATGCATTTTCATTATTTTGACAAAAACACTTAATTTAGAATTTATTTGATTTTCTTACGAAAAAGAACCGATAGGTATTAATCAGCCGCCTGAAAAGCATGCATCTGGTTGCCGAAACGGTAATGTTGTTGTTTAAAAAGGGTAAAAATGATTTACAATATCTATCACTGTGTGTATTTCAGTAAAAATTTGAAATTTTCGGACGAAAGTGTTTCCCGATTTGCCGTTGTGAACCTACTTCCTTGATGGCGCAATTGGTTAGCGCTCTGTACTGAATATACGGAGGTTGTCTTTTCGAATCCGGCTCGAGGAAATACTTTTTTCTGAATTTCAAATTAGGTGTTTATACACAAGAACTTTCCATCTTAAGATATATGACATACTTGATTTTCTTACGAAAAAGAACCGATAGGTATTAATCAGCCGCCTGAAAAGCATGCATCTGGTTGCCGAAACGGTAATGTTGTTGTTTAAAAAGGGTAAAAATGATTTACAATATCTATCACTGTGCGTATTTTAGAATTTATTGTGCCCTTATTATTTATTTTAGTTGAAGTATCAACCAAGGAGTTCATGACTGATAACGTTGAATGTTTTTGTCGGTGCTGCCAATTAATTGTTAAGATAGTACCTACCTAATTTTATGTCAAATCATTATGATAATTTTTGTTGCGAAATAATACCTAGGAACCAAGTAAGGTTGCCAACTGTACCAGTTTTTCCATAATGACCCGAATTTCAAGGTTATAGCCTTTTTACATTGGATGCATGCAGGAAAGTTCATTGCATAGAAATTTCCCCATATTGTAACCCTTCCACTGTTTTTTATATCTTTAATTATCTCAATTTTATTGCACCCTTTATTTATATTCAACTTTTATTACAACATTGTCATCTGATGATGATCTACAGTATTAACGAAACATGTCGTTTTCTTTTTGATATAGTGGAACTTTACAAGTTTAACCCTGATTTACTGTATACAATAGTTATTTCAGAAAGGTGTAGAGTAATAAAAGCTCATTAGGTATGCAAAGTGACTACAGAGTGACCCCACGAATATTTTATGATTTGGCATTGATTTCAATGCAAAATTCTTTATTTTCATCAAGTGCAGGTAGTACCACCCGGGTGTGGGTCAATTTATGGGTTTTGCCTATTGTTATCCATTCACAAACACTGAAAATCGCATGACAAAGGCGTGCATTATGTACATAGTGTTAAGTACCCTTATTTTTTATTAAACATTATACAAAAATATAAAATACAAAAAAATACATTATACAGAAATTAAATTATAAAAAATCATAATATTCTTCGTCATATAAGGAACTGTCATCTCCTCTTGACGTTTTAATTAACGGGTCGACGGTCCGATCGATCAGGTTGTCAAGATTCCAAATTTTCTCCTCTTTAATGCTATTATGGACTGCTTTTCGACAGTTCTCTAGTGTCACTTCCTTAATGGCTTGATCAAACAGTAGCTTAACGTCTTTCATTTTGAATGTCGTGTTGTTTGTGTCTTGCTACAAATCCTTTCACTTTCGCCCCTATAAGTTCTATAGGATTTAGTTCCCAACGACATGGCGGTGTGCGCAGCACAGTTACACTATGTTTTTTGTATCTTCCACAGCATATTTCATAAAACGATGTTTGTGTAAATTTGCTATAAATAATAGTTCCTTCTTTATCAAATTATCTTCTTTTTTTTAGTTGGTTAGTTATTATAAATAATTTAATGCACAAAATTGAGCCGAACTGGACGGAATTTCCCATTTTATTACTCTACACCTTTCTGAAATAGACTATAGTACCAAGTTACTTTACTGATAAGTTATCTAACTTCCGCCCTGAGCTTTCATAGACGAAAGCCAAATTATTTTGTAGGACGAATATTCGTATTACATAACTTTTTTTAAGGTCTTGATCTGTAGTCAAGGATTTTCTAGAGCTCACAATCATTCGGTCTATAATTTACATTAATTTTGTTTACATCTTTCTATGACAGTCCGTACTCGGTTTATTTTGAACCGAGTGCACGTGCACTAGACCTCGTACTTCTTTTCCAACGTTGTCAGATTTTTAGAAAATGTAAAGAAGACTTTTAATAGCAACTATAAGATGGAATAAAATTTCGTTTTAAATAATTAGTTTGTGATTTTTAATATTACTTATTGTGTCTTTTTTCTTCCGAGATATGAAATACCGGTTTTTTTTTAGCAGACCCTACACTATCAGTCAAACTGACAGTCCTGAATGATATCAATCCTTCGTCATTCTCGTATCAGTCTTTTTCTAATGAACGTTTACATGAGTCGGCTATCAATCCTGGAAATTTGTCCTTATATGATCAGTATTACTGTAATTACCTTGTCAAGACTGCCAGTCTTCTGAATGATTGTGTAAATTGAGCATGACGCCGTAGGCGGAGTGCTCAAACTTTCGAGTGCGATATAGACAATCCACTCGAGTTGAACAGCATATTTTTTCTACGACCTTATGCTAAAAAATGTAAAACAAAAGTTTGTAGGTTGCCGGGCTCGAACTCACGACCATTGGTTCCATAGTCAAATGCTCTAACGTCTGGACTATTGAAGCGTTTAGTTAATTATCGTAAAACCAACTGAATAATGATGCTATATGAAATTAATTTTCTATGCACATTCAGTAGGTTGCATTATTGATAAATCTATGCGTCTAGATTTTATTATATTGAACAAATTAATAACAAATTGTACCATATGCATTTAAATTTTTAATTTAGTATCTTGAAAAAGAAGGCGGAGCCTCAGTAAAAATAATATACTGTGATTGGTCAGTGCTTTTAAGAACAACAATGGCTTCTCTGTAATTGACTACTGTGATTGGTCAGTTAACTGGAATAGCCTACTTTACCCGCCACTTAAGTGTAAAGGAAACAGCAAATTTCCATGTGGGAGTAGAAAAAATATGTTTCTTATCGCATATATATAATTCGGAAAATTAACTGGAAAAGTCGGATAAACATAAATAATTAAAAAAAAACTATGTAATAAAAAATCAAAAGGTTTAAACAAATAATATTTTAACTTAATTTTACAAATTGCGCAGAAACCGAAAAATGTAGCCTAATATTTTTATAAATGCAAATTAAAATAACACAAGTGGATCCGACCGATCTCAAATTTGCCGTGTTAAATTGCCGTTCTAGGCCAGAATTACAAAAAACCTAAGAACATTATTGAACTTTTTTTATGGAGTATTAAATTCTTTTTCCTACGACCACCTATGAAAATGAGAAAAAGAGTACGGATAACTTGGCTCGATAGCGCCGAATATCGCCGTGTTTAATTTATTTATCATGTATTTGTCGAGTGATTCAGAATTATAGTGTGAAAATACGCAATCTGAAATTATAAAAAATGTTAATAATACTGAAAAATCTATTACCAGAAAAAACAAGTCGCGCTGAAGAAAGTGTCATGTATTAAACAAAAAATCTTTATCAGTAGCGATAGCATAGAGAATGGAGCTCTAGCCTACATATCGCAAGGTCACAGGTTCAAATCCCATCAGGAGTACTTAACTTTTGTTTATAAAAACATTAAATAATTTATAGAATTATTTTCAATAAAAATCTTCCTTGTTGGGTGGATTTTTTAAATTTATATTTAATGCATCGTTCCTTGATTACCTTTAACATTTTTCATTCTGGTTAATCCAAAAGTCAATCCAGGATTAGTTCTTCCTATGATATATGTATATAAAATATGAAAAAATGAAAAAGTTAAACTACAAATAAAGAAAAAACCTATTGACAAACTATTAAACCAGTAGTGGAACATAATCCCAAGTATGCTAATTTCAACTTTTTTTTTCAACGCTAGTGTTAAAATATATTTTTTACAAATCAAAGGATGTTTTAATAATTCTTTGTGGTCGTAATAAAAATAGTGTACATTACTCTTGTGAAAGTGATTATTCTAAAACTCGGAGAATTTCCGCACTCGGCTGACGCCTCGTGCTAAATATCTCCTCGTTTAAAAAGTACCACTTTCATCACTTGTTATGTAAGATACTATTTCAAACGAGCCCAAATTTATTAAAATTGCAAAAAAGATGTGAAAGATACAGTACTTTTAGTAATAACTTACTTACCAGCTTTCCCAACCCTTATTATTGAAGATACAAAAAAATCCTTACGATCTATGTAACTGCGGCAAGAATATATAGGTAGGCTTTCCATTGCCGATATTAAAACAGTACCTTATTGTAGCTATTTTTAAAATAACTTTAATTTTCTATTTTTTCCCGTCAGTTACGCCCTCTAGCGGCAAGCTTAAATCTTTAAAATTAATTTCCAGTATTTTTTTTACCGGTTTACCTATAAAAATTTTTTCCAGAAAATGTATGATCAATACTTTACGAGATACAGCCGCTGGCCGGGCTTAGCAGGACACCCAGTGTACCTACTCGCGGAAGCGTTTTACCAATAAATGTTATAAATTTTATTTGATGAATTAAGAAAAGTTCGAGTCTTTTTGTTTAATAGGTGTAAGGGTTAATACAAGCCCAGAATTAAATATAATTCTACAGAAGAAAAAGTGGCAACATCGCATTTTTCTTTATCAACAGTCACCAGTACAATAGTACCCAAGATGATTTAACAAATAAGTACCAAGATAGCTACACCAGTTTGTATAAGGCGACTCCGGTATAAATCAATAAATAATTATAATCCTTACTTACCCAGTGGAAATTCAGACTTATATTGAAAAATTGTGAAAGTGAATAATTTTTTTTAAAGAGTGGCTGGGGCAGGAAAATACTTTTAAGCTAGCTTTTGCATACTAATTCTTGTAAACATTTCTAATATTTTTATTTTTAACATCCAAAGATGAATGCCCTATTTAACCTCCTTAAATTTGTATACATTTTTGCTATAGTTATAAAGTTGATGGGATTCTGCTTGAAGACAGTGTTTCATAGGGACTTACATAAATATGAGCGAATTCCTGTAGTGAGGAAAAGACGGATTGCTCATTAGTGGTATGTCTTTTTAAATTATTTTAGTTCTTTAAGACTAATCAGTATTTTTTTTCAAATTTTTGTATTGGTTGTCTGAAAATAATTATGTGGATCCGACCGTAACATGTTAAACCAAAAAAATGGTTATACGGTAACTTTTTATAATGATTTTATTTATATTTAGTTATAATAACTTTTCAAATTAACCACAATTAAACTACTTCTGGACAACTTTCATCAAATTAAAATAAATTTGTAAAATTTAATTATATCTATATTTTTGAAGTAATCAAAAACTTCTTGTTGCAATGTTACTAAAAAAAAAACGTTTTTCTCCTCCCTATATTGTAAACAACGCATTTTGACACTGTTTTAAAGGGTGTAAGTAACAACTACCAAAAAGGTATCGATTGCCCTTTGGTGGTAATAATTTATGTCATATAAAAACAATGATTTATGAAAATTGAGTAATCTCAAGTGATATGAATATTAATAGTACAAGTATTACAATATGAACATTATTTACAAAATTTGGATAAATGTTTTTTCGTTTTTTTCTCAATTTGTATGAAATGTTCTGACTCCATAATTTCTCCATCTCTAACCAAGTTTTCTGTTACTCTTGAAGTACTGCAGGAGACTTCTGGCTTCGTTATATTGTATAAAATTTTATTTGCAACTTCCTTTTTATTGTTGACGCTCTCCGCTACATAACGTTCCGCAATAGTTGCAGATTTCCATCCGCATGTCGCTTGAGAGCTAAGACCATCAACTCCAGTACTGATTCGCTAATAAAGTGGCCGACGTTCTTCTAAGGGAATGTCCAGTATACTCCTTGAAGTTCTGAAAGTTCAGAAATTTAGCAATTTTACTTGGAATTAAAGAGATAGAGTTTTCCCGACAGGTTGGTTTAAGCACTTTTCATATTGCATGAAGAAGCGAGGATTAAAATTCGTCATGTGGGATCTTATCAATGTAATTTCGAACTATTTTAAAATAACAAACCCTCTCATCGTCACTTTTAGTCACTATAAATTTACGTGCCATTCCATTTTTGGAATCAGTAATTAGTAACAAATATGACTTCATGCCTTATTTCAACATTGTCCATTTTCATTGCACAGAGTTCACTAGAACGGCACGCTCCAGCAATTTCCATTATCATTACAACTTTCATCATTAAATAAATATCATCGGGGGCTTCCAACAGGAATTTATTTACATCTTCCCTGTCAAACACATTAGATTTGTTGGGTTTATATCCGTAATTTTTTTCTTTTTAAAAAGGCTCAAAGTTTGGGATACTTGGAAATATCTATGTTTTCCTCTATGAAAAGTGTGGACTTCAGCATGGAATATTCACACCATAAGCTTGATGGAGACTGTAATACAGCAGAATTTTCGTGAAAGAACGCCAAAAGCACGGTTTCTGAAACTGCAATAGCAGTCTTTGTTTGGCACCATTTCTTGAAGTATTGATTCGTTGCTTCATACCTGTTCCTCGATTTTTCTGGCAGCAGCGACAGACAAGCGATATTTGTTGATTCTTCTATATCCATTTGGCTGTTATACAAATCAATAATATTAATATCTCTCAATTTTTGATAATAAACTGTCTTATCGTTATTAATAAAATAACAATGCTTATGATGCTATAGAAACCGGTCAAAGCTGCTCATAATTTCATGCGAAAAGTATCGAATTAAATTAATAAAAATCCAAGAATAAATTCTGCAAGGAGAAGAAAAAATGTTATATACTTCACGGGATGTAAGTATATTTATTAGTCTCGAACTTTATTGCCAGCCCTCGCTGTCGCTCGGGCGCAAAATCGTCCTCTACTAGTAAATATTAAGTACATCCCTTGTAGTATAAATAACTATTTTTAATAATTTTTTGTCCTACCCTGTATGTTGTTTGACCTGAAGAAATGCGCGGGTTGTGCAACTAATAAGAAAATACCCATTTATTACACACTTAATCGACCACCCTGTATAAAATTTTAAGTCCATTTAATTCATTGCTTTACTTCTTACTTCTCTGTAAAGATGTCAGATGAATATGTAAAAAATAAAATTAGATTTCTTTCCACCACTCTTGAATATAAATCGATACTGTCAACAATATCGCCTGTACAATCACGCTTCCTGGGTCTAACATCGGAAACATCCCCCAGTCAGGTTGTTTCCTTAGTGCCATTATCACATCATCTGTCAATAAAGTCAATATTGAACATTGGAGGAAGGTGTGCAACAGTTTCATTAAGGATGTTAGCGCTCTAATGGAACAAGGGAATGACCTCGTTTTTAATTTTATGGCGCTCTGACACGTTTATATGTCAATATATATCACCAATACAGAGTTGCAGCTTTTAACTGTTCCTATAAAATGAATCAGAATCTATGATTACATGTTGTGAAGAGTTTATTACCTCATATAAAATAAATCCTTTCGCTGCCAGTCAATTTCTCATCAAATTTTCGTTGGTAATATAGCGATCAATGACAGATAAATATCGATTATCAATTTGTTTGTCATTCATATATATTTCCGATTATAAATTTGACCGGTTGTCATGGCAAATTTCCGGGGGTAATACCATAAGTGGTATAAAAATTACAGATAATTTGCCTCACATATATAAAACCAATCAAAACTCTAATTTTCATAGCGACCACCTTTGCTATGAAAATTACGTAACGGTTGTTTTACCCGATAAGATATACCGCTAGCTCGATAGCTTTTTGTCAAATAAACAGTAATTTATTTCAAGAAATCAAGCTTAGTAAATAAATATTATAACCCCCAACAAAATAAAACCCACAACAGTATTAAAGGTGATTGTAGGGCATACACTTAACTTAATTTTGATCTCTTAAAAAAATGTTTTATGGCAACAAGCAAATTTGATTTTGAACGTTCTACGCATCTGATTTAGTTTTGGAAAGTTAGACGCATTTGATTTGTAAGGTGCCATTTGGAATTTCCATGCAGTTTGGTCTTTTTGGCGAGATGCACTAAATCACCACACTTTTTTTTTATCGCACAGCCACATATCCACTCGTTTTTTTTCATATATCTTATTTTTTGGTATAACTTTTTCCGGCTTGTGGACGACACTTCAATATTTAAATTAGGCATAACACGTCCGTATCGTTAATTAAGTATTTGGTCAATGTTCAATTTTGAAAAGTCCTTACATTTCGAAATTAAATCCATTTTTCAATTATCAAAAACACAACCAAAACAGTAAACTCAATAACTTAAACATAAAAGACAGACCGGCAAAGGCACGGCTTCACGCGGCTGGACTAAAAAATTTTGCAGCTCTGTATGTATACGTAAAACACGCTCTAAAAACGATAGCAGATATCTCGGCTTAGGAACAATTCTCATATGCTATTGGTCGGATCAAGGTCGATCACTTATTTGTGACGTATACTGCCAGTTCTGCAATGAACAGTATACGTAGTGTGTAGCATCAAATTCTATGGATGGTTACAACTAAGTGTGGACAAGACAAACCACATGGATAAAAAGTATACTTAAATAAAATTTAAAAAATTTTGTTTTGCAAATATAGAATAGTTAAGATACAAAATATATAAGTATGGTATAACTATTTTCATATTATCAAAACAGGAGCTGCAGCTCCCGCCACTGCTTTGTTCATAATACATGAGGAACATGTTTAGATTCGAAATATACAGTATACTTTATAAATAAGCCATTAAGCTAAATGCATTTCTCGTTAAATATATTTATATTAATAGTTAAATATTTTTTTAAGTTATTTTATCTCTAAAGAAATAATTCTTTTTCAGATAGCAAACCCATTACTCGCAGCCGATCAGCCACCGCCTTCTTTGCAAGTACAGGTGCAATGGTATAAAAGGCGCGGGACGCAAGTCGCCCCGCCGCCTTTGGCCGCCCCTTTGCCATGGGCCCCCCCAACGATGACGCTTACAGCCCTCCGAAGCTGGCGAAGTGGCTACATCAGTTACCCCACTTTAATGCTACTTTTAAGGAGGTCAATAATACTTTTAATCCCAATTCGGCTGTGTATGTAGAGGTAAGAATAATAAATTACTTTAAACATTTAAATAAGCTTATAAAAAAAGTTTCACTTTTCAATTACAAATGAGTTTTTAAAAAATATTTCTATATTCCTAATGTTATGCTGTTTTTTTATAAAAAATAAGTTCATATTAAATTATGGCCGCCGCATGTTGGAAAAATGGGGTAAACTATTTAAATGTGCAAGTTGAGAGCTGTTCAGTTTTCGTGAAGCGCCCTGTTTATTTTTCAGAAATCTTAAAACATACAAAAAACTAAAATAAAGTCTGAAAAATCCATTATTGCAACCTCTTCAATGATATCAACCTCATTAATGTATGAAATTTGCCTTTACACGATCAGTATTATACTGGGTGATTTCTAAGTTGATACTGCTTGTTTAGCTGTGTATAGAAGGCATTAAAATAAACAACTTTTTCAAATACCTTTTTTCAAAAAAGTCAAAAATAGGCGAGATTGAGAAGTAAAAATTCTAAGTGCGGGCCTGTTCATCAAAACATAGCCCGCTATAGTTTCTGTTGTTTTTTTAAATCTCTTATTTATTATTCATTCAATTTACGGGTGATGTTGAGCAATCCGCTGCAGTGTGTTTTTCTGTGTCGTAAACGTGCGGATGTTTCTTCGAGATTATACGCAGAACGCTTTCTCTTGCGGGCTCATCCTACACCTAGAAGTTTTCTTAATGTTATTCAACGGGCAAGTTAGGCAGAACCGTATTTGATTCGTAGTGTAATAAATGAAGTACCTACTTTATTTTTGAGTTTTTTGAAAAAAGGTATTTAAAAATGTTTATTTTAATGCCTTCTCTACACAGCTAAAAAAGAAGTATCAACTTAGGAATCACCCTTTATAGTACCATAATTCCCTTATTATTATTACAATATAATTAATAATTATTGTGATTTATCTTAACGAATGGTTTTACCTATATGATTGACATCTGGTTGTGTACGGACACCTGATAATAAAGCAATATCATCTCGGATCCAGTGGCGTAGCCAGAAAATATGTTCGGAGGGGGGGGGGGCTCATATTTTTTAACCAGTTTTTTTAGGGTTCGGGTTTTCAAGGTGAAAATAAAATTTAAATATTGATATGTTCAACATAATATAATAAAACCAGCTAAGACAATATTCACAATAATTCGGCGTTCAAGCGAGTGAGTAGAAATGTCGTTTTAAACAAACTAACGGTGCAACTCGAGTACAAAATTCGACTATTGATAATAGTGAATTTTAAAAATTTGTTAAAATATAGCGGAATGTGGTCGAATATAAAATAATAGTAAAAGGTGTAAGACGAAAAATTAGTTTGCAATTAAACTATTAGACCCCGAGCTTCTGAGCTGAGCAACCCGGCAGCCCCCCCTAAATACGCCACTGTTCTGATCTTTATTATTATATTATTATTTTGTACAGCTATCAAAGAAAGTAATGATTTCTTATATTATTATAATATTTTCTACTTAATTATTAGAATAAAAATGATTTTCCTATAAACATTGTTATTACAGAAATTAATAAATATAATTTTTAAAACAGTAACGACAAGTGCCTGTAATAAATTAGGTAAAAAGTAAAATAATGGGCAAATTGCAGACAATTTTTATTGCCCGCATGCGCATTTCTACGTTCTGATCAGCTGTTGCAAGTTTTATGTCATGTTCTGGGGATAAGATTGGTTCTAAAGCAACTTTTAATTAATAGCGACATTTTGCCAACCAACAAAATCCGGCTAAACGATATTTTTTTGGAATCCACACAAACAATTTAGGAAAAACCTGTTTCATATATTCAGCGGCAAATATAATTCTTTCCTGCGAAACGAAAATCCGGTTTCATGTGTCAGCCAGTGCTAAGATTTTAGCGCCTGAAAAATCGTTTAGCGGGATTTTGTTGGTTGGTAAAATGTCACCATTAAATTAGGTCTAAGTTATCGCTTAAGGTTTTAAAATTAATACTTAATTTCAAGTAAATTGGGGTATGCAAATGACTTGTTTATTTGGTGCATCGGACAAAAAAGTTTAAACATTTTCGGCACAATAGACATTCATTATTAATATTTGTATGTTAATTTTGTGTTATCTAACAAACCAGTAAACAAGGTTAAATTTTAACAACCTTAAAATGTTTTTTGTGCAATAACAATCATTTTATTTACTTGCATACATTGTTTTTATTTCCAGTTCACCTCAAAAATAAATACTAACTTTATGATTATGACATGACTATGACCCTCGGACATGTAGTCAATACATATTTTGAAATAAAACTTATCTGATAAATTTGTCGTTCTTCGGAAATATTGTTTACGATAATATACACTTTTAAAAGTATTAGGTAATAATAAATTTTTGAAAATAGAATTCCAAATTTTTCATAGAGTTTGGTCGACGAAATGGAGTAGCGCTTGGCTTTGTAATTAAATTATTTGTCTCTGGGAAATATCCACCGGTTACCACATATTTATAATCAATATATTGCTTATGGCATATACATACATACAAGACTTGTGACTAGGTCTGGGCGATAATCAAATTTCATAATCGAAAAATCGATTTATCCTTTTATTTTCCAACTTTAAAATAGCAAATAAGTAAGTATTTCAAAATTTATCAAAAAATCGTCTAATCGATTATTCAAAAAGTCGATTAATCAAGAAATCGATTAACCAAAAATCGATTTTAAAAAAGTCGATTATTCGATTTTTAAAATTGTTAGAATCGATTATTTTGCCTATCCATACTATACTTGTGACCCAGACGGACGACTAAATCGGGATACCGAATTTGCGTGTTTCACATCATTTTGTGGATAATGTACATATTAAACATGACCGATAAAGGACGGTTAGAAATTATATGGCATGTAAATGACACTACTACTACAGTAGATTATAAGGACACCTAAATTGCCCTAAATCGTTTTGTGCAATAACAACACAACACAAAAATCCAAATAATGAACGATCCAGTTCTGGTTGCGCCAATCCATCATCTGGGTAAAATGTGTTGGTTTTACTACATATTGTGCATGGATGATGAAGACTTTATGGATGTACGAGGAGTTATAAAAGACGCTCGAAGACGGCCCCAAAACTACAGACCTGATCATATTCAAATTTTTGTAATTAAAGTTAGTCTCGATCTTTTACCAACATTCTATTTTTTATTTGTTAATAATGTTATTTGTTTTTTTTATTTTCCAAGATACATTTAAACTCCTTAACAAAAGCTAGTAGCAGACATTCTTCTTTGAAAGTAAAATTTGCAGATAGTTTTGTGTTAGAATACATGAAAAAAGTTGCTGCAAATTGTAAATACACCCCAAACTTTGACAACAAATAAAGTTTTATGGTTTTTTGATAGCGTAACCATTGCCAGCATTCTAATTTAATTATTGATCCCACCTGTCCAGACCTGTGGTTAGGAATTGATTATACAAAATAATTACCTTTTTGAACCAACTTCAACTTTAAGTCGAGCTTTACAAAACTCGTACTTTAGCTCTTATTGTACAACCGGATCTTAGAGGTTCGCAAGAACTTCTAGTTTGGCGGATGATACCTTATGTTTTTTTTTCAAAAAAATAAAAATACATTTTTTTTAAAGCTTCAATTATATAGTTTCTACTTATACAGGGTGTCCCACCGGGAACCGAATCGATCTATATATAGAAAACTATACATAGGAAAATTTGACAGTATGCTGATGCTGATGGGGGCGACCGGGCTAAAATATTTTCATAATGGTGACACTTCCGGTTATACCGGAAGTATGTATCAACTTGCTTATTTTAAATGGGACACCCTATATATTATTACATTTTTGCATTCTACGCAAGATTCTAGGCATATTTTGTATACCATGTCCTATACCTATGTCTAAACGTTTTTGACATATTTGAATTTTTATGTCAAAAATGACGTTTGCAAGCCTTAGAATAATTATCAATTTTTTTCTATAAAGAAGCCTTATTTATTTAATTTAAGTGGGATTCCTTGATATAAAGGACCTGCTTTAATAGATTTTTTATAATATTTTGATAACTATTAATACAGGGTGTTTAAAAAATAAGATTAAAAATGAAATTGAAAAAACTGCAAAATGTCTAGATTTTCAAATGGAAACACACAAATTTTATAATTATTTCTTATTTAGTATTAAAAATAAAAGTAAGTTTGTATATCCCAAAAATTCTTAGTTTTCGAAATATTGCCAATTTAATATTTTTATATGGGGATTTTCCTGCAGATTTTAGGTTCAGTTACTCTTAGTTGGCTATGACGGCGTTGAAAAACAAAAAATCTATAAGCTGTCACTTACCATTTAAACATTATTAATAAGCACATTGTGATGGCTTCTGTTTTTACGGATATCGAATGGCAAATGTGTCACATGTTCTTGATATAACTTATCACATTCTCCATAAATAATAAATAAGTTTAAATAATCTTCGTTTGTATAATTTATGCGCCCGGGAATGATTATTAATAATGTTAAGTGACAGCGTCATAGATTTTTTTAGCATTTGATTGTTTTTCAACGCCGCCATAGCCAACTAAAAGTAACTGAACTTAAAATCCGCAGCAAAATCCCCATATAAAAATATTAAATTGGCAATATTTCGAAAACTAAGAATTTTTGGGATATACAACCTTATACAAACTTACCCTTATTTTTAATGCTAAAGAAGAAATAATTATAAAATTTGGGTGTTTCCATTTGAAAATCTGGACTTTTGACAGTTTTTTCATTTTCATTTTTAATCTAATTTTTTAAACACCCTGTATTAATAAAATATTATAAAAAATCTATTAAAGCAGGTCCTTTATAACAAGAAATCCCACTTAAATTAAATAAATAAAGCTTCTTTATAGAAAAAATTGATAATTATTCTAAGGCTTGCAAACGTCATTTTTGACACAAAAATTCAAATATTATGTCAAAAACGTTTAGACATAGGTATAGGACATGGTATACAAAATCTGCCTAGAATCTTACGTAGAATGCAAAAATGTAATAATATCTAGGGTGTCCCATTTAAAATAAGCAAGTTGACACTTACTTCCGGTATAACCGGAAGTGTCACCATGCAGAACATAAAAATAGAAATATTACGACTATTCATGTTAATTTATTATTTTCCATTAAAATTACAAACGATGCCCCGATATTATCTTAAAAATCTCCACTGACGCCGCGCCCCTTAATTCTCGTGTAGTTCGTTTATATAATATTTGGTATATAAAAAAAGAAATTTTATTGCCATCGCCAGACACAGGTATAGTATGTACGTTATGGTAAAAATGCAGTATTTCTTCGTGATGACTCATCGACTGCTGTTAAGTGGATCCTGTTTCTGTTACTTGAAAATCGTAAAATACAATAAATTAAATAAAAAAAAGAAGCATGAATGATAGAAGAGTTTTGGACTTGCATTGTCTTTATTTGTTTTACATCACAACGTTTCAACTGGTAAGTATCTCCAGTCGTCTTCAGGTGAATACTAAATAAGTAAAGTAACTACAGCTCTATTTATACTAGCTAGATGCACTGGAGCATGACTGAGATGGGTGCAGTAATGCGTTTAGTTCGTATGCGGTATTTTAAGTTTACATCTACTTAACAAGGGTTGCCAGATAATTCCTATATCTAGTGAGGGCTTACTAAAACAATTTGGGTTCTGGTATATTGTAGCAGCTTCCTTGAACTTCCTCTTCCTCCAATGTGGCTCTTTAGGCAGGATTCGAGCTTCTGCCCACTTGATGTGATGACCGTGTGTCCAGGCATGGTCAGCTGCACCTGATTTTTCGGTTTCTTCTTTAAGCGTGTTATTTCTGTGTTCCTTGACCCTAGTTTCAAGTGGCCTTAGAGTCTCACCAATGTAGGATCGGCCACATTCGCAGGGGATCTGGTAGACACAGTTTTTCCTGTCTTTCTGACTTGTTGGTTTCGTCTTCGTCAGGTGGCTTCTTAAAGTGTCTTTCGAGCTGAATACCGTATTGATGTTATATCGTTGTCCTAGTCTTCTAATTCTCTCAGATACTCCTTTGACATACGGAATGTTGATTGTGACTCTATTTGCTTCTTTTGTGTATTTGGCAGATTCTTGCGATTTTCCAATAGTTTATCAACTAGATTTCCGGGGTAGCCATTTTTGTTAAGGTCGGTCTTAGTTTCCTGTTTGAGGGCTTCATTTGAATTACAGATGGTAATTGCTCTATCCACAAGCGGTCTTACTATGCCATGTTTTGTGCTGTTTGAATGATTTGAAGTGTAATTCAGATATTGACCTGTATGCGTAGGTTTCCTGTACACTGAAGTATGGATGGTGTTGCCATTATTCTTTACGTTCACATCTAGGAAAGGTAATTGACTGTTTTCTTCTCTCTTCATGGTAAATTTGATTTTCGGCGTCAGGCTATTAATGTGATGTAGGAATTCCCTGAGTTCGTCATCGTTTCCATTCCAAATAATGAAGGTGTCGTCCACATATCTCAGCCACGTTTTGGTGATGGTGATATAAAACAAATAAAGACAATGCAAGTCCAAAACTCTTCTATCATTCAAGAAACATCATTGTCTCCAACCTTCAAACAGACACAAAACAAGCATGTCAAGCGACATGGAGAATTTCGCATCTCGGCCAGCAGCGTTCAGATGCTTTTGCCCAGTCGTCAAGGGAACTAACACTAACTACATTTACCATCACTCTACCACATTGACTAAAAGTGGCCATCGTTTTATTTATCGCAAGCCACTGATCTTTATCGCCTTTACACGTTTACAAAAGATTTATTTATCTTGTTCAGGAAAACGCCTTTTTTGCTTTTTCAGTTCCTGCTTTAACTAAACTCGTTGAGCGTAAAGATCGAGTACATTTTTATTCAACATTTTCCTACGTCATTAAGTTTGAGCGAATTCAAAAGAGAAACTCTAAAGTTTAAATTTAAATAATTTTTCAGAAGTTTTGACATTTCGGTTTTGAGTGATATCATACATAAGAAAAGAATATTCTCTTAATTCAAGGAGTATTTCCTAAATCCAACGGAATATTTTTAAGAAATAGGTTTTTAATATTTGATACTTACTTTTTTATAGATATTATGTTAAAATAATGATCTGGTTCATCAAAACAAAGTGATTACTTGTGCTTAAAGTAACATTTCTGATTACCGCGGCAGTGTCTCAGAGGTGAGGTACTGGCATTCGACGATTTTTGGATAAAATAATGCAGTATGCTATACTAGCGATTCCTGATATCGGGACTGAGAAGGGCATCATGGACCTCTCCAGTAGCGGCTCGTCAGGTGAAGGGGTTTTTCACTAAAAAAAAACCAGGAGGAAAGTTTTTCGACAATTTAATATTAATGTACCAATACAGCTACCATTTTAGTCCTTAAAAAATGATTATGTTCGAATTAATAATATTAATTTAATCCCAATGTAACTATGCATAATAGGGCCACGGTTAACTCCGATGGACAATAATTATAAACACTCGTGCATTTTGTCACGCCCCCGCCGACCGTGTCCGTTAGCTCAAAGCAAGTGAAGACCCGAAGCCCAACATGGCTTTGATATTTACCGTTGCCATGGTTACGTGACGTCAGTCACGTAAACAGCATGTAACAATTTGCATTATGATGAAGGGCAATTTAAAAATAGATTAGTCGTATGCACAATTGTTTTAGCATTGGTTCGCCTAACCGCTTCGCGAAACTTACGGTTATAGATATCGTTTTTACGTGATTTACTGTGTGATTAAAAAGTTTTGATTTTATTTTTCAGTTAATTCAGTAGTGTACGTACCTACTTAGTTGTGTGTTTTGAAAATGAACCCAATTAATGACATAGTTTGTAATTTGTTGGAAACTCCATTTAGTCGTTGGACAGATGAGGATAAGAGAGACGTTTTGTTCCACGGGTTTTTAGTCAATGTTTGTACCCGCACTATATATTCACCATTTTTTAAGACCGCGAGCCGCTACTGGACCTCTCGGGGCGTAAAAAGGATAACTAGTGCATACACGTGGGTCGGATTCCACGTTAAGCTAGCTATAGGTCCCGTTTGGCTGAAATAGATAGATAAGCATTTATTTCAAAACAAATTTGTAAAATTCACAAAGTTAGAAATACGTCATAAAATGTTACAAAAATACATATTATAAATTCTACAAACAACAAAAAAACATTTCTAATTTTAGTTTTAAGAAAATCATTGTTCAATATATTGAAATGGAGATTTTGCCTTTCTTAACGTAAATTTAGATACAAGATCCACAGATCATGATGTGAAAGTTTTTTATACTCTACTGATAGAAGAGTAGCTTTTTCCCTCACAACGCTTATGGAAAATGACTTTCGGCTAATTTTTCTGAATGTTTAGTATTTTTTAGATCTTGACGTCCTGATTAAAAGTGTCCGTGCAATTATTTTTCTTTATTGGTGGAAAATTAGGCCTTAAGTTTTCTTTTACTTATACAGGGTGCTACAAATTCGTGTGCGTACAAGGGCAGCTCGAAAACGGCAAGAGATACGAAGTTGGTTGAATTGAGGCAAAGTTGCGTATTTTGGGGCTTAATAATTTAGTTAAAGAAAACTGTAAATATTCCGAATACTTTCGGAAAAACCGAAATTTTTAATTTAAATTTTAAATTTAATTTAATATTGAGACCACTTTCATGATTTGATTGAATTGATTTCATTGCAAAATTCTTTATTTTCATCAAGTACAGGTACCACCTGGGTTTGGCTGGCGTGACAAAGGCGTGCAATATGTACATAGTATTAGGTACAGTTATTTTTATTAAACATTATGAAAAAAATACAAAATACAAAAATACATTATGCAGAAATTAAAAAATTATAAAAAATCATAATATTCTTCGTCATATGAGGAACTGTCATCTCCTCTTTACGTTATAATTAACGGATCGCGGTGCGATCGATAAGGTGGTCAAGATCCCACATTTTCTCCTCTTCTTTAATGTCATGATGGACTGATTTTCGCCAGTTTCCTAGTGTCCCTTCCTTAAGGGCTTAATCCAACAGTAGCTTAACGTCTTTTATTTTGAATGTCGTGTTGTGTCTTGCTACAAATCCTTTCACTTGCGCCCATATAGGTTCTATAGGATTTAGTTCGTAATGATATGGTGGTGTGCGCAGCACAGTTACACTATGCTTTTCGGCTATATTTTTCGCGGAATATTTCATAAAACGATGTTTGTATAAATTTGCTATAGCTAATAGTTCCTTCTTTATCAAATTATTTTCTAATTTTGTCTTTGGTTAGTTATCATAAATAATTTAATGCGCAAAATTTACCTACGCCTATGGCTGACACCGAAATTGAGCCGAACTGGACGGAATTTCCCCTTTTATTACTCTACACCTTTTTGAAATAGACTATAGTTTACAATTACTATTTCATATTCTTTTGTTTTTCTTCAATAAACATTAAAAATAATTGACGTTTTTGAAGGAAATCTTCGCACCCTCATCATAAACGCAATGCGCATTTGAATAGATAATGGCCCCTTAAAAAAAGTTATAAAATTTCATCGCCCTGTAAGGTTTACCGCGGCGGTAAAAAAAAATGAAAGGCATATGGTTTTTTCCCAACTGAATCGTGTGAAAATTGATTTATTCCAGCAACAAAAGCGGGCCGAACGATATCTCCTTTCTAATCCGATATCCCCCATTTTTACATGAACACAAACTTCTTCTCTAGCATTGAATTGAATACATCACATTTCTTTAACGACATTTAGTCACGCCAACGTCCTTAGATACCTTTTTATAGCGGCTGGCAGGAAGAAACAAACGCTACAGGTCTTTTGTATTTCCTGGTTTTTGCAGCCGAATCGTTCTTTGCATACTAATAAGGGGATCGAACTTCTCTACCTTTGTGTTTGGACGTAACGAGGGTACTTGGCGTCGCAACTTTTTAATGTTTTTATTCAAGAGGTGTGCCATTTTTTAAGGAGAAAATTGGAATGTTTAAGGCAGCGCGCGATGAACGGTGTGAAGAATTGTTGGCGAGTTTGCCTTTTAAATAAAATGTTTATAATATGTTCGTTCCAAACTTCAATCACAAACGAAAAAGGAAAAGGACAATAACAAAAGGAAAGAAATAAGAACTCAAAGTCTTTCTCCACTGTTATACAGTGACCGGCAAAAAGTTGGACCCATATGGGAAACTTTTTTATTATTGAAATTGTAAAAAAAATTTTTATGCTGATAGCCTCTGCTTGATTGGTAACCTAAAAATTTGTTTTAACATTAGTCACGTGACTACTCGTTTGTCTGGAAAATTGAAAAGTATATGTTTTGTCGTGAAAATCTGGTATTAGAGTACAAGATATTAAAAAACGTGTTTAGATTTTAATTTTATGCTAGTGTGCAAAGTTTAAAACAAAACCTCCAAAAAAAAATGTTTTCTTTAATTTTAAAAAAGTATCAAATGTTACTTTCATATTTCCATCAATTTGATGAAAATGTGTTAAATGATTAAAAACCAATATTTAAACATTTTTATTATCTTGAAAAAATGTTATTTGCTAAAATTCAAAATTTAGCTTTTTATCATGTAACTGGGTGCGTCCAGGCCCTGTATCTAGCAACCATATTTACCAATTATAGGTATTTCTGGAACAATATGCTTACGAAAGGCAGTTTTTTCTAATTTTGAACAAGTTTTAACGTGTCTCCTAAAGTTTCTCCTACCAAATTAAAAATTAGAAAAAAGAATACTTGGAATCAATTTATTTATTTTTAGAAATTGATTCCAAGAATTATTTTTTCTAATTTTTAATTTGGTAGGAGCAATTTGAGGAGACACGTACAATATTGTTCAAAACTAGAAAGAACTGCCTTTCGTAAGCATATTGTTCCAGAAATACCTATAATTGGTAAATAATAAGGTTGCTAGATACAGGCTTGGACGCACCCAGTTACATGATAAAAAGCTAAATTTTGAATTTTAGCAAATAACATTTGTTCAAGATAATAAAAATGTTTAAATAAAATGTTAAAATATTGGTTTTTAATCATTTAACACATTTTTATCAAATTGATGGAAATATGAAAGCAACATTCAATATTTTTTTAAATTTAAAAAAAAAATATTTTTTTTTGAATTTTTGTTTTAAACTTTGCACACCAGCATAAAATTAAAATCTAAACATTTTTTTCAATATCTTATACTCTAATACCAGATTTTCCCGACAAAATATATACTTTTCAATTTTACAGTCACGTGAGTAATGTCAAAACAAATTTTTAGGTTACCAATCGTGCAGAGGCTATCAGCATAAAAAGTTTTTTTCAATTTTAATAATAAAAAAGTTTCCCATATTAGTCCAACTTTTTGACGGTCACTGTATTATCGAAAAGCTTATTTTAAGATAGAAATTCTCTACATGTTTCGAATGCAGAAGCATTCATCTTCAGGAGAACAAATGAAATTAAGAAAAACATGGTAGATATCATTCCAACGGAGCTTTAAGTTAGATAAAATAAAGGTTCAATGAGTAGAAAAGGGCGAATCATTGTCAAAATACACGTCACATCGTGAAAAGAGAAATTACAATAAGGTTTGTAGCTTTGGGTACTATCAGAATTTAAGTGCAGAATAAAAGGTTTAACAACCAGGTGTGAGGAAGAGAAATGGAGAGTAATCTAAGTAGAAATTTAATAATTCATTTTGATAGATACTATGGGCTCGGTATAATAAAAAACTATGGACATGAAGTTTGTGTGTGTGTGAGGAACATAAATGTTAAAAAAGATGTAAAAAATTTTAAAAAAATTAAATTGAGGGAAAAGACAAGAGTCTTTTTTGGAAACGTGGTGGCCTTTCCAGTCTTTTTAAAAGTTAGCTCCAAAAAGTTCAATTTCAATAAAAAAAACCTGCTAAATAAAACCACCAAAATTTACATTTTTTTACATATACTCTTAATCCACAGAGGTGCCCAAGTGGATGTTACCATCTATAGATCATGTTCTGCTTTATCCTAGTATGACCATTCCATCAATTTAATTTAAACATTTTTTTTAAAGTCAGGTGGATTAATTTACAGTTTTGATTGACTGATGACTAAATTGCGAAATAGATAAAAAAACCGCAAAATTCATCGGTTTCCTGAACTACTGAATGACTAATCAAAAACGATAAGCATTTATGTGGGCAGGAATTGTTGGAACTTAAAAAAGCATCTGAAATTTTTATACTACACGACCTACTTTCATGCACTATAATAGGCTCTCCAAAAAGGAACTTAAGAGGGTCACTTGAGGTCATTATTTCATTTAGTAATCTCGCACCTGAAACGACTAGAAGGAATACAACTGTTTTCACCATTGCGATAATTCCGTCACTGTCACCACACCTGTATCACCGTTATACAGGGTGATTCCTAAGTTGATACTTCTTTTTTAGCTGTGTATAGAAGACATTAAAAAATAAACATTTTCAAATACCTTTTTCAAAAAACTCAAGAATAAGGTACTTACATTCATTTATTACACTATGGATCAAATACGGTCCTGCCTAATTTAAACATAATCTCGAAGCAGCAGCCGCAATTTGACGACGCTCACCGTAAATTAGCACCATATCTACTAGTTCATTGTTTTCAAATTTTACCATTTTCACGTTTCACCAGTTTAAAATTAACTTGCTTTAGAAACACACATCGCAGCCAAATAACTGGCCGCCGACCCGTAAATTGCATGACTACTAAGACAAACAACATAAAGTATAGCAAGCTACGTTTTGATGACCAGGCCCGCACTTAGATTTTTTACTTCTGTATCTCGCCTATTTTTAAGTTTTTTGAAAATGTTGTTTATTTTAATGCCTTCTATACGACCTAAAAACAAGTATTAGCTTAGGAGTCACCCTGTATAACTAAATACATTCTTATGTATTGTTTTGGAAATATTCGTGAAAACATTTAAAACTGTTCCATTTTTGGTTTGACTAATTTTTGTACTCAGATACCAATATATCGTATAAAAAATAACTTTCTTTTACCGATTTTCTGTTATTTTCCCGCCTTAGGCCGGGAAAAAGATAGAATCAATCAATTGTTTATTTTAATGCCTTCTATACGACCTAAAAACAAGTATTAGCTTAGGAGTCACCCTGTATAACTAAATACATTCTTATGTATTGTTTTGGAAATATTTGTGAAAACATTTAAAACTGTTCCATTTTTGGTTTGACTAATTTTTGTACTCAGATACCAATATATCGTATAAAAAATAACTTTCTTTTACCGATTTTCTGTTATTTTCCCGCCTTAGGCCGGGAAAAAGATAGAATCAATGGATTCTTAGGCAACACCGTATTATTTTAGTTTAAAAGTTTGTTCTTATTCCCATGTAGTTTCATTAATGAATTCATAAGGAACCTAGTCGACGTTGTTGCATGTAAGATCTTGTCGGCTTGTTGCGATAAAAATGAATGCAACGTCTATCTTGCCCGGTCGTCATTGATTTTTATAACTTAATTATTGTAATTTCTTTTTATAAGATTATTCTAAAATAAGACAAACTTCAAAGGTAAATGCTTAAAGCTAAAATATTCTATTATGCCACTTTGCAAAAGGAAAACCAAGCGCATTTCAAGAATATGCAAATGTAATTCGCTGAATAAATTTTTATCTACAAAACTCACAAATAAAAGTTTTCTTATTTTTTATTAGAACGGAAAAGTTAGTTGATCAAAATTTTATGACAGATATTTAGGGACGAGGTAAAAACAAATCTTTTTTATACTCATTACTTTTAAGTCAAGAAATTTAAACAAAGGAGTCTATTCACGTGCAGTCGGCCTTCGGTCCGTGGACTGTCCGTCCGCCGGCCGGCCGTTATCGATAGGCACACTACACACCTTCAGTTTTGTTTACCGATAACGGCGAGTTTCGTTTGCGGCCTCCATTTCACCTTAGGTTCAAACTTTAGCACTTTACTACTAGACCAAACGTTCTGGCTATAAATTGTAGTAAAATAAATTCAATAACATCAATGAAAAATGCAGTATACATCAGTGGCGGCTCGTGGCCAATTTAAATAGGTAGGCAAAATGAAGACCAAGGTGGTAAAACGCCGCAGACGAAAATTTTTCTGAGCCACGCCCATAATTCGTCAATATTTCACTCAATTATACTATCAAATCAAAGTTCGTAAATTAAATTATTTTCGCAAGTTCTTTTTATAGTTATCTATGATTTTTTTAAACAATACAATTAAATCATTTTTAAGGGCCCGAAAGAGGTATTAGGTACGATATATTGATTAAAAAATGATTGTTAAAATTTGAGTTAAACTTGCCAAACAAAGTGACTCCTTGTAATAATTACCGTGATTAAGTGCTTCGTTTTTTTAATCGTGACCCAGGAAAGCCGCCAAATTTTGCGAAGCTAAAAATATTGTGGTTAATGGCAATTTTTTTAGAGGAGGTAGGAAAATATTTTTCTTACAACGAAACCGATTATTTATTAGGATATTGAAAGGACCTCTACTTGGTCTATAAAATATTTTATATAAGTAGGTATGCATTAAAAATATGTTATTGTTCAGCAAACCCAACGGGAAGGTGTAGAGTTTCCATTAAATTATTTTATTGCCAAGAATTTTGCTCAAATCTGGACGAGGAATCCCTAAATCTTTCACGAATAATTTCTCGTCGTATAAAAGTCTGCTAAAGTTAAATTTAATAAGACATTTTATAGGATATCCTTGGTGTTTCTTACAGATCATTTATTTCCATTGTTAATCATGAAATTAGTAAATTATATTTTAAAAACTTACCCAGTCATCTTCGATAACACCTTCATGTATTACAAAATTACAAGAATGAAGAATTATGAAAGAAATTAGAAAACCATAACCTACACTAACATAACGGTAACAGGTGTAACGATCCAACTACAGAACCTAATTCGAAATTCCTAAAACCTTATTGGTTTAAGGCGCAGTAGGCGTGCTTGCCTCCTAACCGCGCTTTGCGTCATGCAAAAAAACTTACTAGTCTTTCTGAAATATATAGTTATTTGTATTTTTACTATTGTCTTTCCCAAAAACATTGACTACAGAGGAAACATTTTTCGAATTGCCTCCGCACGCTTTAGATAAACTGTGATCCAGTGAAGAGCGAGACAAGATGCAATAACAAAAAAACGGATAAGGACCCTGTTGCTCGGTTACTGGACAAAGGTCCAGACGTTAAAGTTAATAATTGAATATTGGTGACTTTGAGAAAGTACAAATTTATTAAAAAGATTTCGCAAAATTTATATAGAAACTATTTATATTATTGTGTTTATATTAAAAAATATGTTTTAAAGCTGGTTTAATGGCATAAAAGGTATTTATAAAATGATTTATTATTATATTAATATTTCCAGGGGAGGCACTGCCTCCCCTACCTCCCCCGACGAGCCACCACTGGTATACATAAGGCTATAGAGTTGGTATTCCTACAATGTCACTTCTTAATCTTATATGTAGATATAAAAATAACTCAAATTATTTTTTTTTCAGAGTTTGGGCATTCTTGCATCAGCACCAGCAGCTTGGCTTATCTTCACACTCTTTATTCTGTTACTCTACCTCCTCACAAGATGTTGCGATCGGAAACCACGACATGCACAGTCAATTTCAGCACTCAAAGTTACCTTAGCAATAACGTCGGTCCTCTGTTGTGCCGCAGTAAGTATAACATCATTAGAAACTTAAAGAGAGATTATTAAAATCGGTCCAATAGTAGGTTTTATGAATGTATACGTATACAAGGAATAAAAAGTAGTTTTTGGTTTAAAAAAAAGTGAAGGAACTCTTATGGTTGTTATAGTCTATTTCAGAAAGGTGTAGAGTAATATAAGCTCATTAGGTATGCAAGGGGACTACAGAGTGACCCAACGAATATTTAAGCCACTTTCATAATTTGGTATTGATTTCATTAAGAAATTCTTTATTTTCATCAAGTGCAGGTAGTACCCGGATTTGGGTCAATTTCTGGATTTGCCTATTGTTATTCATTCACAAACACTGAAAATGGTGTGACAAAGGCGTGCATTATGTACAGGGACATTATTTTAAGTGTCTCACCCAATTGGCGACTTTGCTATCGACCACAATAAAAAAACAATTCTGTTTTCCCTAACAGCTTTTAGTGAAGAAGCCAAATTTGATGTCAAAAAAAAATTATGTTTACAAATTTGACAGATACGACGCTATATTGGATTTTCTTAAATAGCAACCCTACCTTATAGTAAGCCAGCTGCATTCGCCTATTTGTTCCAACATTAAAAATGTATAATTGTCAATATTTATTTTCAGCCGTTCCGGAGATACGAGGCTTCGAAGTTGGTGATTTTGTTATCATCGAATTAACAGAAGCTTTGGGATTAGAAACTCAATTTTTTCTGAAGATACGTAATTTCTTATGGCGGAGCCACCCATGCTATTGTTATATATGTCAGATGTCAGAAAATGACAGTTACGACGTCATTTTGAATTTTTTTAAATGGCAACCCACATTTATAATATAACTACATCAATGTAATGCATTTCGCGGTCCGATTTCAAAAATATATAGTTGTCGATATTTATTTCCAACCCTTACCGAAATACGACCGTATCAAAAACTGCATCGTATGATTATGTGTTTTAAGTATCTCACCCCATTAAGAAATAGAAGCTTTGTGATTAAACAATCAATTTTTTCTGGAGATACGTAATTTCTTATGGCGGGGCCACCCATGCTATTGTCGTATATGCCAGATGTCAAAAAATATAAAAAATGTGGGTTGTCATTTAAAAAAATTTCTGACATCTGACATATATGACAATAACATGGGTGACTCCACCATAAGAAATTACGTATCTTCAGAAAAAATTGAGTTTCTATAATCTCAAAGCTTCTGTTAATTCGATGATAACAAAATCACCAACTTCAAAGCCTCGTATCTCCGGAACGGCTGAAAATAAATATTGAAAATTATACATTTCTAATGTTGGAACAAATAGGCGAATGCAGCTGGCTTACTATAAGGTAGGGTTGCCATTTAAGAAAATCCAATATGGCATCGTATCTATCAAATTTGTAAACATAAATTTTTTTTGACATCAAAATTGGCTTCTTCACTAAAAGCTGTTAGGGAATACATAATTGTGTTCTTATTGTGGTCGATAGCAAAGTCGCCAATCGGGTGAGACACTTAAAATAATGTCCCTGTACATAGAATTAGCTTCACTTATTTTTTATTAAACATTATAATCTCTGGTGTCACTTCATTAATGGCTTAATCAAACACTAGCTTAACGTCTTTCATTTTGAATGTCGCGTTGTGTCTTGTTACAAATCCTTTTACTTGCGCCCATAAAGGTTCTATAGTATTTAGTTCGTAATGATATGGTGGTGTGCGCAGCACAGTTACACTATGTTTTTCAGCTATATCTTCCACGGCATATTTCATAAAACGATGTCTGTATAAATTTGCTATAGCTAATAGTTTCTTCTTTATCAAAATATCTTCTTTTTTTTTCTTTGGTTAGTTATCATAAATAATTTAATGCACAAAATTTACCTGCGCATATGGCTGACTCCGAAATTGAGCCGAACTGGACGGAATTTCTCATTTTATTACTCTACGCCTTTCTGAAATAGACTATAATTATTACCGTATATAAAATAAACCCTCATATGTATGTTACCGAAACGATACACTAACACCGGTATGCCAATGCTCATAAATTCTCTAGCTCTCTTCCACATTGTGACGTCACGTATGAGGATGATTTTAAGGCCGGTTTATTAGATGCAAGTGCCAGTAAATGATCGTTTTATTTTTACTTAAGAAAATAATTCTATTATAAACGATATACTGCCTTAATTCATCTCAGTTACTTCTTTTAGAAGAAAATTACAAAAATAGTTTTTACTTGACATTTTTTAAATTGATTTGATCACCCCTTTCGCAAGTAATAATCCATCATTTTGCCAGAACCTTATTTTTTGGAAACCCAAAAGAGTTTATATCTGTGCCTTTTGTGTCTTGGTTGCAAATGCTACAAATCGCCACAGCACAGTTTAGCATTTCAATATCCAACATCCTAAACAATTTTACAATGAATATAAAACTGCAGAGATAGAACACGGCGGCACTACAGCACTACCCTTGTTGAGGGTACCGAATTCAGTCGATAAATATCCCTAAGCTTATAATAATTATTAGTACGCTATATATCTGTCTACACGAACCCGAACTGAAAATAAAAAACAACAGCCACATAATAGAAACAAACGTTTAGGTGTGGGAATGAACGTGCACGTCCATATTCGCGCGGTTAAAACCTCTCGTGTAAAGGCCGCCAATGAAAATTTGCCGTTTTTTACAATGACAGACAATGTGAGGTTAGAACTGTCACTCGCGTCAAAGGGTTACCAAGCAATGTCCTCATATGTGACGACATGCGCAGAGATGTTCAAATTTCAGTTTGCTTATCGGCATACCGTTTTTGGTGTATCGTGTTACCGAATATATACCATTTAAAAAATTCGCCCTGTATTATATACAAACCAGCTATTATTCACAGTTACGTTGTTCTTTTTTAGGTTGGACTTGGTCTCTATGGAAACGACGATCTCCACAACGGCATAGTTCAAAGCCTGAATCAAGCTCGACAAATCGACGGTTTAGTAGGAAAAATTCGAAACCATACTGAAGCTATCGAGAGGCAGCTTCGCGTTCAAGCTGGGGCTGATTTCACAGCCATAAGGTATATCATCTGTTAAATAAAATTTTTGAAATTCAGAGTGATTCCTACGGTTTTTAAAACTAGTTATAGAAGTTATAAAAATGCTAATCCTATCCTATGTCTCTCTGATAAGGTCTGTTTAAATTTATTTCTAATAAATCACACAGTGTACCCGTCAATTTTAGTTGCCAACTAGTCGCATGGTGTTTATATTTTGGGAGTATTTTGTTATTTTATATT
Source organism: Polydrusus cervinus (assembly GCA_935413205.1). NCBI lineage: Eukaryota > Metazoa > Arthropoda > Insecta > Coleoptera > Curculionidae > Polydrusus > Polydrusus cervinus. The sequence continues at coordinate 31,043,536 of OW284515.1, read as the reverse complement.
GTTAAAACGTGAAAATGAAACATGTAATAAACTAGTGGATAATTATGTTGCTTATTTACGGGCAGTGTTAATAAAGTGCAGGCTGATTCGATTTTATTAATAATTTTCTGTTATTTGATTTTTTTAAATTACTCTATACACAGTTAAAAATAAAGTTTCAACTTATACATTTCATAAACTCTAGAAGTGACTGTTTTAATAATTTATATTTTGTTACTTGGTCAGCATTACTGATTACGCATCGGCCATCTTGGATGATGGTGGGGAGGTTGACTCAATATACACCGACTTCTCCAAGGCGTTTGACAGAGTCAACCATTCTCTTAATAAACTCGAGAAAGTTGGCCAGCTACCTTACAAACCGGTCACAAATTGTAAAAATTAAAAACTTTAGGTCACAGGAAATCAAAATTCCATCAAAGGTACCCGAGGAATCCCACTTGGGGCCCCTTCTGTTTAATATTTTTATAAACGACATATTCACCTGCTTTCATAGCTCACAATTTGTATGTTTTGCAGACGACCTAAAATTTAACTTAGCTATGTCATCAACGGATAACTGTCAAAAATTACAAGCGGACTTCAACAGACTTGTCACTCTTGGTGCGAGCAGAATGGCATGGACCTTAATGCCTCAAAATGTCATGCCTTGTTTCCTAAGAAATCGTAACCCTGTACAGTTTGACTATGAAATTAGTGATACCATCTTATCAAAAGCTTTATCAATTAAAGATCTTGGGGTAATCATTGATTCTTCACTGTCATTCATTCCTTACATTTCTAAGGTATCTAGGGCTCTTAAAATGCTTGGCTTTATTAAAAGATTCACGCAGGACTTTAACAACCTGTCTGCCATCCGCTTGCTATATTGTAGTCTTGTCAGACCTCGCCTAGAGTATGCCCCCGCTTTCTGGAATTCCTTGTATGCCTGCCATATCCATCAACTCGAGCAAGTTCAATTTATATTTTTGAGATATATCTCATTTAAGGCAAATATCAACCCAGTTAATTACACTTTTGACTTCGATATGCTTCAGGAAACATTCTCTTTAGAAACGTTAAAAAAGAGAAGAGATGATAGAGATCTTAAACTTCTATACAAGATCATTAATGCTCATGTCGATTGTCCGACTCTGTTAAGTTGAATTGGGTTAGCCGTTCCTGCAAGAAATACGCGATTCTACAGAGCTTTTCATCAACTCCTTTATCGTACCAACTTTGCTTTAAATTCTTTTGTTGCCCGTGTTACCAAACTTGCGAATCGACATCCTGAACAACTGGATTTTTTTGGCGCATACAGAAGTTTTACTTGTCAGATTTTAATTATTAACTTTAATTTTAATTACTGAGGTTTAATATTTGTCATTGTAATGTTATGGGCAAGGCCCGTTTATAATTAAATAAGTATTTTCTGTGACTTAATATTAATTCAGTATTTTTTAATTTTTAGGTCAATTTTTGATGAACCTCCTGTGAGTAACCTGACTATTCTTAAAGCAGCAGAGGTCCATTTGAAACGACTGGTCGCGAACAACACTATGGCTGCAAATGCAGCCGCAGAAATAAGGTATATTATGTTATTACTGAATGATTTTAAACCCATCGATATGGCGGAATTTTTCTTCATGGGCACAAAGAAACTTATTTACAGGGCATGTCATAAAAATGGAGTGCCGCGTACTAAATATTTATCAAGGACGCAATTAAGATAGACAAATCATTTCATTTATAAACACACTTTTTTCTCTTGCCGACAACTCATTGTTTATAGAGGACTTCATCTATCATGTGACATGTCTATGATCATATAATTGTTAATTGAAAATTCTGGTACTAAATCAGTTACGCTCTGGTGTTGGTCATTATTGATACAAATTGACTCATGATTTAAACTCAAGTAAAAGTCATACTGGAAACAGACGCGGCTCGTGAGTTTTTACAGGTGGGACAATTTTTGATGGCAGTAACCTAACAAGCAAAATGCACTTTTGTGCATAGTTTTGCCAAGAAATAATTATTTACCAATAAACACCGTAAAAACATATAATATTAAAAATGCATTTTTGCTGGCTTTTTAAATTATGTCAAAGAGCTTTACTTTATTATTTTTTTTATATAATTATCTTACCTTTATGTAGTTGTGTATTTATCAAATCGATCCTTCTAGGCAAGGGCCTGTCGACATATTAAGCACCGGTTCCCGCAGATCACCGATGTCAAGCGGTGTCGAGCGCGGTTAGTACTTGGGCGGGTGACCGCTTGGGAACACGGCGTGCTCTTGCCTCAGGGAAGAGTGTAAAATGAATCGACACCTAGCCATCCTATTCACGCCGGACAGGCCGGATGAGATCGGATATCTCGTAGGATGAAGGTGCCGTTTCACACTCCCCAGTCGGTAGATCACATTTGTGGTCGATGACCGGTTCAAGATGGCCTACGTAGTCGGCGAACCGTAAAAAAAAAAAAATCAATCCTATCATTTTGTTTGGAAACATTTTCTCATACTATATATAGTCTATTTCAAAAATGTGTAGAGTAATAAAATAGGAAATTCCGTCCAGTTCGGCTCAATTTCGGTGTCGGACATAGGCGCACGTAAATTTTGTGCATTAAATTATTTATGATAACTAACCAAAAATTTTAGAAAATTAGGTTAACGGGTATTAAGATAAAATAGTATTATTTGTAATATTACAATTTCTAGTAATTGCGTAATTCAATTCGGGAGATTACCACGAGGACATGAATTCGAATGTTTTTGAGGACTATTTTGGTGAAATGATAAAATATCTTTCAGCTGATTCAGTAGTATGTATGGATAACGCAAGCTATCATTCACGACGCACAGAGAAGACTTCAACTTCATCTTGGAGAAAACAAGACACCAGTCGAGGTTAACCACCAAAAGTATTGAATTTGAAGATATTTTGATAAAGAAGGAACCATTAGCTATAGCAAATTTACACAAACATCGTTTTATGAAATATGTCGTGGAAGATATAGCTGAAAAACATAGTGTAACTGTGCTGCGCACACCGCCATATCATTGCGAACTAAATACTAGAGAGAACTTATATGGGCGCAAGTGAAAGGATTTGTAGCAAGACACAACACGACATTCAAAATGAAAGACGTTAAGCTACTGTTTGATCAAGCCATTAAGAAAGTGACACCAGAGAACTGGCGAAAAGCAGTCCATCATGTCATTAAAGAAGAACAGAAAATGTGGGATCTTGACCACCTGATCAATCGGACCGTCAACCTGTTAATTATAACGATGACGACAGTTCCTCAGATGACAAATAATATTATAATTTTTAAAAAATTTAATTTCTGTATAAACGTTTAATAAAAAATAAGTGTACCTAATACTACGTACATAATGCACGTCTTTGTCAAACCATGTTCAGTGTTTGTGAATGGATAACAATAGGCAAAACCCATAAATTGACCCCAACCATGATGCAAAGAAAAATTTTTGCAATGAATTCGATGCCAAATTATGAAAGTGGCTTAAATATTCGTTGGGTCACTCTGTAGTCCCTTTGCATACCTAATGAGCTTTTATTACTCTACACCTTTTTGAAATAGACTATAGGTGGGTCATTGACCAAATGACCTTAAGGACAAACCGCGCCTGACTGGAATATACATTGAATAGTTTGGCAATAGCGTATTATTCTAACGTAAAAAATTGGTCATATTTCCACTTGGTTTCATTTATGAACTCGTTATAAACCTAGTGGACGTTTGCATTTTAGGTCTTATCGGCTTGTTATGATAAAAGAAAATGTGATGTCTATCTTTGATCTGTCCTTAGTATTTACCGCTGCTTTATTAATCATTTCGTTTTAAACATCTGCATCGTCAACTTTGTTATCGTTAATGAAATCCCTTTTCTTTTAGGAACCCTTTGCTTGCCCTCGACATAATCCCGAAAATACAGATGGGCGAACAACTGGAGATGTTTCGGTGGCCCTTCACCATGTCGGTCCTCAGTGTTCTGCTGATATTATGTGTCGTTTTGTTGGTGGGTGTGGCAAGACACAACCGATGTGCCCTTATAGCTTTTTCTGTGTGTGGTCTCTTAGCTGTCATTGCTTCTTATTTGATGGCTAGTATTTATTTGGGTAAGTTGCATTACTGCAATAATAAAAATAATTATTGTTGTTATTGAAAACATTATTTTATCAAATATTATATAATTTTCGTGAGTTGAGAAAAACTAATTTTGACTACTAAATTTTTAACAAAGTTAAAGGGGTAAGGAAGGGGCGAATTACAGTGGCGTACAATGCTGTTTTAACCAGGGTAGGCAAAAATTGCATTTAAGACAAACACCATCCGCAGCATTCAAGCATCTAAATTTCGGCACAAAATGTCTGGTTTTTGAGTTTGTGGAAAGAACACTGGCATTATTAATGTTTAAAGTTTTTTACAATTCGCCCTTAATTGTGACCTCCCTGTATATTTTATGTTAAGTTTAATTATTTTTTGAGATTTGTTGATTCTTTAACTAAATAATAACAAAACATTTTTAGTCCAGGAGCTAAGGTAAAAAATATACAGGGTGTCCCACCGGGAACCGAATCGATCTATATATAGAAAACTATACATAGGAAAATTTTGAAAATTTGACAGTATGCTGATGCTGATGGGGGCGACCGGGCTAAAATATTTTCATAATGGTGGCACCTCCGGACTTCCGGTATTGGCACTTCCGGTTATACCGGAAGTAAGTGTCAACTTGCTTATTTTAAATGGGACACCCTATATATTATTACATTTTTGCATTCTACGCAAGATTCTAGGCAAATTTTGTATAACATGTCCTATACCTATGTCTAAACGTTTTTGACATATTTCAATTTTTATGTCAAAAATGACGTTTGCAAGCCTTAGAATAATTATTAATTTTTTCTATAAAGAAACCTTATTCATTTAATTTAAGTGGGATTCCTTGTTATAAAGGACCTGCTTTAAAAGATTTTTTATAATATTTTGATAATACAGGGTGTTTAAAAATAAGATTAAAAATGAAAATGAAAAAACTGCATAAAGTCCAGATTTTCAAAAAGAAACACCCAAATTTTATAATTATTTCTTATTTAGCATTAAAATAAGGGTAAGTTTGTATAAGGTTGTATATCCCAAAAATTCTTAGTTTTCAAAATATTGCCAATTTAATATTTTTATATGGGGATTTTGCTGCAGATTTTAAGTTCAGTTACTCTTAGTTGGCTATGGCGGCGTTGAAAAACAATCAAATGCAACAGTTCTAATGCAAGCTCGTCGTAAATTACCCGGTATATTACATTTTTATATTTTATTTTTTCATAGCTCACACACACTCAATATCTGTCTACCTCTACACAATTCCTCTGATTTTCTATTTGTTTTATAAAAATTTCTTAATTTTGATTCTACTACTGACTTTTCAGGAAGCATTGATGATGGCCCAATAAGCCGAATAATAGTATATTATTGACCAAGGTTTAGACAGATACTATTATTGACCGAGCGTCGATTTAAGACGCGAGGGCAATAATAGTTGTCTAAACCGTGGTAAATATATTATTTTTTCTATTACTAACACATTTACAACATAAAATTATTAATTAGAGTTAACATACCTTCTTGGGGTTGCTTCTGTTTTTTCAGTCAAGGTACCTTTGCTTTGAAATTTGCAGCATTTTTTTTATCTTGTCAGATGGCATTCTTAGTTGTCAGTATTTGTCGATTCATAATAAAATTCAAGTATTTTTGATAAAATGAGCAAAGAAACTATTATTAATACGTGCACTCCTCCAGAAATGAGGGTGGAAGCACAATAAATTATTGATGAGTGGCTACCCCAAAAATCTAAGGTTTTGTATTTAAAAACCTACTCAGTATTTAAGGATTGGTGCCAAACAAAGAAAGCAGGAATACCTGGTTGTCTAAACATGACATTTATATATATTTTAAAAATAAAAAAAGGTCAAGCAGCCTGTTTTATATTGTTTTTGCCAGAAGCCTCTATCAGTGGCGGCTCGTGATAGTCGATACAGGTGGGGCCAAAATATCAAGTCAAAAATCTTTGATGAGAGTACAGGGTGTTACAAATTCGATACATTGACATTGCTATCTCAGTAACTATAAGAGATATAAATTTGATTAAATGGAGGCAAAGTTGCACATTTTAATGATGAATTATTTGTTTAAAAAAAATCCGATGACTTCCGGAGCATCCGAAAAAAACACAAGAAAAAATTTATTTGTGTTTTTATTGTCATTGACAAAATATTGATTTTTTAGACAAACCAAGAGCACTTACTTAAGACAATTTTTTATGCTCTTCAAGAAAATAATCTTATTTTTCAGATACGACGTTCGTTTTTTAGATACCTATATCAACTCAATTTGTTCAAATTCGGACCCGAATTTTTTAAAAATTTTTGAGTAGCTTTTGACCTCTTAAAATTATTATCTTTTAAAATACTTAAAAAAGTACTTTTGTCACAAAAAAATAAAAACAAGTTTTTCGTTTATTTTTTCGGATATCTCTGGAAATCATCGAAATTTGATTAAATTTCTTTTTAACAAATTGTTCAGCTTTAAAATATGCAACTTTGACTCCATTTACCAAACTCTCTATCTCTTGTAGTTCCGAGATAGCAATGCTAGTGCATCGAATTTCTACAACCCTGTATATAAAAAAAATCTAAAAACTTACCTACTAATTAAATGGAGCATTTGCAATAGTTGTAACAAAAAATGTTCACAAAACACTCAAATTATCTTATAAGAAAACTCTATAGGTACGTCTTTTTGTTATTTGAAAATGATTCAATTAGTTTTGTTCTTGAAGTCATCAATATTGTTTACTAAATGTTTTTCGGCAGGCTACATACCTAAAGCGCTAAGTATTTCCTCTTTTATTTTATTCATTTTAAAATTGATAAACCGGAATCAGGAATATTATTATAATCCACCGACGGACTGACCTAAACCTAACCTACAAGAATAATTTATGTTGAACAGTAAAAACTGTTTAAAGTTAAACTATTTTAAAATTAATATCTCGACAGGGCAAACCGTATTCAAAACAGCTGCCATCTAGTATAAAGTAGTGGTAACAAAGACGAAGACCTGATCCGATTGGAACGACAAAATAAAGCACGTGTAAATCTTCCAATCCCGGACGGATCTGAGGATCTGGCCCGCCACAAAATTTCTGAATTCCTTATGCCTCAGTAAGAGAGGGCGATATATCATTATCTCTTTCGTAAGCGATGAACCTTCAATGAACAGCATGGCCATACATAGAAATCGCCGGCGTTGGGTAGCGCGAAGGAATTTTCGCGGCGTCGGGGAGTTTTTGCACCGTTAGGCGTTATCAGATATTAAGTGAACGCAACGTCTTGAATTTTAAATTATTCACAGTTACAAAGAGAATGAAGCGTAAAGATACAAAGCAATGATTATGAGTGTGAGTAAAAAAATAACTTGGTGTACAGGTAGGTAGGGCCATGGCACTTTGGCCCTACTGTACGAGCCGCCACTGGCCTCTATTATTGACCGTATTGTCAAAAACGACGGTAAATAATAGAGGCTTCTGGCAAGGGGTAAAGAAAAACTATTTCTAAAGTTAATAATCGGTCAATAATGAGTGGTTTTAAAGTTAGTAGTGGAAAAGTTTTTTAATGCACTTTAATACAAGTTTTTTCCCTTCCACTTCAAAATAGTGCACACAGTCGCTTTAAACCTATTTAATTTATTTTTCAGCTTCCAGTGTAGCTCTTGCAGATTTTTGCATGGCTCCGGAGCAATATATCGAAAACCATGTAAGCACCGCAGAGCTGTCAGGCGAGATGTTACATCACTACCTGAAATGCGATGTAGCGAGGGCTAACCCTTTTACACTGAGGCAACGTGAAGCAATCGACAAATTGAAATGTATGAGAATCGAGCTCAGTTTACTTAAGCCACTTGCATTTCAGCTATTCCCCAAAAAAGGTAAAATTTTATTGTAAAAAATAGTTTTAAAAAATTATTTTAGTGACACATCTCACTGACATTTTTCTTAACTGCTTATGAAAATATAACACATTGTGTTGGATTTCTACAAGGTTAAGCCCCCCCAAATATCAGTTGCGCCACTGCCTCTAACGTAAATAACTTTTTCTACTCCCACATGGAAATTTGCTGTTTCCTTTAAAGTCGTAGAAAAAATATACTGTTCAACTCTAGTGGATTGTCTATATCGCACTCAAAAGTTTGAACACTCCGCCTACGGCGTCGTGCTCAATTTACTTTCTCGTGTGATATAGACATCATATCCACTCTTGTTACACAAACTACTATTTCTTACGACCACCTATGAAAATGAGAAAAAAAGCACGGTTAATTTGGCTAGAAAACGCCGTATATCACACGCGTGTTAAAAAAAACAACACTAGTGTTGAAATACAAGGCACTCTATTTAATTTAAACATATGGTGCCAATTTGACAGACCCCTAATTATTAAAAATAACAAGTTTTAGAGAGCAGTAACTGTAAAGTGTTTAACTTATTTATCATGTATTTCTCGAGTGATTCAGAACTAAAATGTGAAAATACGCCATCTGAAATTATAAAAAATGTTAATAATATACTGGAAAATTTATTACCAGAAAAAATAAATCGCGCTGAAGAGAGTGTCATGTATTACACAACAAATGAACCATAGGTTGGAACAACGTTGTAACCGCCCTAGTTTCATAAAACAAGGTTGTAACTGACGTGGATATACAACGTTGTTTTATTAAAATGAGGAAAATATGCTCGTATTCGTAATATCCTGCATGTGATCGAATCTGCAATACCTGTTATATAATTAGTTTATTTTAAGTAGTCATATAATAACTTTACCTGATGAAGCAATAGATCATATTTCGTTTTTTTCAATTTCCCAACAAAATGATATTTGGCGGTTACAACGTTGTTCCAGCCTATGGTTCAAATGTTTATCGGTAGGCGTAGAGAATAGAGCTCTAGCCTACAGATCGCAAGGTCACAGGTTCCAATTCCATCATTAGTATTTGACTTTTTTTTATAAAAACATTAAATAATTTTTTGATATTTTTGGTCGTTACTTGGTGGAAATCCATAATAATTTATAGAATTATTTTGAATTGAAATCTTCCTTGGGTGGATTTTTTAAATTTATGTTTAATGCATCTTTCCTTGATTAAATTTAAATTTTTTCGTTCTGGTTAATCTAGAAGTCAATCCAGGATTAGTTTTTCCTGTGATATATAAAATATATAAAAATTAAAAAGTTAAACTACAAATAAAGGTTTATTGACAAACTATGAAACCAGATATTAAGTGGAACATAATCTAGTGTTGATTTTTTTTTCAACACTAGTGTTGAAATATAATTAAATGCTTTTTTAATAATTCTTTCTGGTCGTAGGAAAAATAGTGTACATAACTCGTGTGAAAGTGATTATTCTAAAACTTGGAGAATTTCCGCACTCAGCTGACGCCTCGAGCTAAATATCTCCTTGTTTAAAAAGTATCACTTTCACCACTTGTTATGTAATATACTAATTGCGATTCTTTTTTTTTTCAGGTCTTGAACAAAAATTTAATTCCCTCAAAAACGAAATCAACGCTGCTGATGCAATAGCAACTCAGCTGACACCTTTGATCGATTGCAGAGCTCTCTATTCGCACCACTTGCGAGGGACTAGAGCCATTTGCAATGTGGGTCTACTGGGGCTCACTTTAATGTTGGTATCGGCCGTTTTAGCTGGGTTTTTGCTGACCGTGCTGGTCTGGGTCGATTCACACACATGGATTTATATTAGAAAAAAGTAAGTGACATAGTGTAAATGTTTTCTTACATTACTACATTTAAAACCATGGAACGCTGATAGTTGGATTCCTATTCGGGCTGAAGATGACGTCCACTGAGGCCGAAACATGTCTCTCACAATAAAATTTTTTACCAATACACTGGTGGTGTAAGAACGAAGCTTTTCATTTAAAGAAATTAGAGTTTTGTAACTGTCGGGATTCAGGTTCAAATTTAATTATTTTAAATAGAACCCTGTATATTTTTTGTTCCTATCTTTATGATCAAAATTTTCTTGTCAATAATGTATCACAATCTGACATTTGGCTTTAAAGTGACAGTTAAAACTATGTTTTCAATTATTGTGCGCATTAAAAAAAAAAGAGATAACCCTTAGAGACCGGGATGGTATTTCAATATGGCGAACTGATTTTCGGTAAATTAGTGCCATATCCCAGGAAAGATATCATTTTTTGCTTTATCCCAAGGCTGGCATAACCATAATAAAAACAATGACTATTAATCCAATCTACGATTAAGTAAAACTTTTGCCGTAATTTACATCACAACAAACCTTTTATATATTTTAAACACACAACACACTTTTGCCCAAAGACCGACAATGAAAATTATTTGCTTAAGAGTAAGGGCTTGTTTCGCATTCGCCATTTCATGTTTTAATCAATATTTCGTATTCTTTTTGGCTTCTCCAAAAAGCAGCCAAATACACTCGCGTCTATTTCCCAATACTATAGCAGGCACACTGCGCATGCCAGGCGGATAACTTGATGGCGGGTTATTTAAATTATAGGCAGAAAGGACCCCGCACAAAGCTTATGGGAAATGGCTTTCGGCTAATTTTTCTGAATTTTTAGTATTTCGTAGATCTTGACATCCTGAATAAAAGTGTCCATGGCCGTAATCCAATCCTATGACTAGTTTTTGAGTTATGGCCCTTTAAAGTTGGCAACTTCTTACTTTGAGATTTTATGCATTGTTTGGAGTTTTCACTTGTTTCTTAAAAACTATCAACTTTTTTATTTTTTTTATTGGTGGAAAAGAAAAACATTTTCAAATACCTTTTTTCAAAAATGCAAAAATAAGGTACTTACATTCATTTATTACACTATAAATCAAATACGGTCCTGCCTAACTTGCCCATTAAATAACAAAGAAAACTTCTGGGTGTAGGATGAGCCCGCAAGGGAAAGCGTTCTGCGTATAATCTCGAAGCAGCAGCCGCACTTTGACGACACTCACCGTTAATTAGCACCATATCTACTTGTTCATTGTTTTCAAATTTTACCATTTTCACGTGCCACCAATTTAACTTGTTCAGAAAAACACACCGCAGCGTATTGCCAAATAACTTACAACCGACCCATAAATGGCATGACTAATAAGATAAAAACAACATAAAGTATAGCAGGCTACGTTTTGATGACCTGGCCCGTACTTAGATTTTTTACTTCTGTATCTTGCCTATTTTTAAGTTTTTTAAAAAAAAGTATTTTAAAATGTTGTTTATGCCTTCTATACACAGCTAACAAAGAAGTATCAACTTAGGTATCACCCTGTATATTCCAAACTCTTAATTTTATTTTTTGTTTCAGGAAAGACTATCAGCAAGTGAACGAGACGGACCCTTACCTACCCCCGCCCGCCGCCAGCCAGGCCATCGCCGCAAGGACTTTGCAACGCAGCCAAGGGCAGTTCCCGGGACCCCCCGATACTCCTCCGCCTAGTTACGCTCATGCCGCCCTCCTTAGACCGCCCCATTCGCATGTGCCCTCTGCGCCGTTGCATGAAGCTGATCTTTTGCTGTACACACTTTTTTTTATTTTTTTTTCTTTGAGATGGACGTAAATTACCGTTATTGAAATTTTTCGTTTTTACTTTACCGGTTTGACCGAGAATTTTTTAAAATTAACTAACTGATTTACTTAAAAAAAAATAATTGAATATTGACTTTTAAAAAATTTTAAAACCACTCTCACTCTTAACGACAAAACCTTATAAACTAGATATACACTCAGTAAACCTAATTTTTTTTGGGGTGAACTTTTTACTACCAATGTATTTTTAACTTTTGCCGACGTTTCGGAAGTTTGGTTTCTACCTTCTTCAGGGCTCAATTAAAACATAAGTAGAGTCGTGTTTTTGAACACTCCATAAGAGTTAATCTTTCATTAGTCACTTGATCGCACACGTGATCGCAATCGAATGTAAGCCACAAACCATATCCCACATGCCATGCCGATGCAGACGATAGTGGAAATTCAACTATAAAAGTGAAACTATAGGCCGGGTCGGCCAGTGCAACTTGGGCCTAAGAATCCGCATTACACCGCCAATATGAATCGGCTCGACCGTTGGGCAAATGGCATGCGCTGTCTGTATACAGGGTGCTACAAATTCGTTTGCGTACAAGGGGATCTCGAAAACGGTAAGAGATACGAAGATGGTTAAATTGAGGCAAAGTTGCGTATTTTTGGGCTTAATAATTTGGTAAAAGAAAATTGTAAATATTCCGAATACCTTCGGAGATATCCGAAAAAACCGAAATTTTTAGTTTTGGTTTTTAAATATTTACGCCTTTATTTTTGGCTTAGGAAAAAAACAAAAAACACTTTCTTATAGCCGTTCTTTAGGTTCTATAAGATGGCGGTATTAGTTTTCAAATTGGACTTTTCGTTCTTTAGATACCAACCTCAATTCATTTATTTTAAATACAGACCTTGAATTTTTAAAACAGTTTTAAGGACTTTGCTAAGCTTTGGAAGTTTAATACAATTTAAAGGTTTCTAAAATTTTAACGTTTTGTCATCAAATAACACATCACTAGCATTTCAAATTATCCTTTCTTTACTATTACGGCCATGGCAATTATTTTTAGGATGACTTAAACATTAAAATTACATTACAGAAAGTTATGGTATTTTGGCCGTTTGCTTTTTCAATAAAATTTACCGTCACAATACTCTAGAAAGTAAGCAAGATTTTAAAGCATAAGAAATAATTCCATTTTTTATTAGTATTTTATTTATTTTATTAATATAACGTATATCTTAAGTTCTATGGTTTTTGCCTTAGACTTAGACCGAAATACTGTAAAACAGAAAAAAAATAATGCTCCGGAGTGAAGAAAAGGCAACTGGAGTGTTAGTCTAGTTATGTTACTGTAATGCGCTTATGTTTGTTCCAAAAACAATTTAAATTTTTTTTATAGTTTAGCTGATCTGATGATGCTAGTTTCAGGCGAAACATGTAACAAAAACAAACAGACAAAAAATATTTGAGGTCGAGACTTTGGGTCTCTTTTCTTACAAAATATCAAATATCAGGCCACTTTGAGTAAAAATAGACGGATTTTTTAAATCGTTTTTTTAGCTTGGCTCTAAATGTTCAGGACCGTAATGAAATAAAAAAGATAATTTAAAAAATGTGTTATTAGATGACAAAACGTTAAAATTTAAAAAACTTGTACATTGTATTAAATTTCGAAAGCTTAGAAATCCTTAAACCTGTATTTAAAATTCTAGGTCCTTATTTATAAAAATTTACTTGATGTTGGTAACTAAAGAACGAAACGTCGAATTTCAAAACTAATAACGCCATCTTGTAGAACATAAAAAACGGCTATAAAAAAGTGTTCTTTATTTTTTTCCTAAGTCAAAAATGAAAGCGCAAAAGATTAAAAACCAAAAATGGACATTTCGGTTTTTTTTCGGATATCTCCGAAAGCCTCCGGAATAATTACAATTTTTTTTCACCAAATTATGAAGCCCCAAAATATGCAACTTTTCCTCAATTTCACCATCTCCGTATCTCTTACCGTTTTCGAGATCTCCTTGTACGCACACGAATTTGTAGCACTCTGTGGAGCTCTTATATGAACAGGGTCGGCCGGTTAGATTCAGGCCTAGTAAATTATTTTTAAAATATTCAGTATTAACCTGAAGACGACTGGAGATACTTACCAAATAAAACGTTGTGATTTAAAAAAATAAATAAACACGGTACAAGTTCAAAACTCTTCTGTCATTTTAAAAATACTTTACCGTTTTAAAACCGGCCAAACTGACGTGGTAAAGTAAAATATTTTCTTTATCGGTAAATTACCCGTCTCTATTTTTTCCATTCTCATTTTGGTTTACTTTATTTCGTGGTTAAGGTTGGCGTAATGTTATTAAACTCCACAAAATTAACACAACATCATATATTTGTCACATATTTGATGCTATATTTTTCTGATCCGATATAAATGAGTCTTGGCGTTTTAGGTTGGTTTCTTGACAATGTCATAGTTTTCGTTGTTTGGATAAAAAGTTTATTTTTGTTTTATACCGGGTGTAATAAATGGTTTTTTTTTCAAAAATTCGTGAAGCATACAAGCACTTGTAACATACAGGATGTTGTAGAGTTGACGCATTCTATTTAATTGGGTGACTCCTTCGGTATCCTAGAGAAACACTCCATATTTTTTTTAACCTACCATTTAAAAAGTTGGGTACACTCAAAAAAACTAATTTTATTCAGTCACTTGCGTGATCGCGAGAAAACTACAAAATATAAGTCACGAACCATATGCCATGCCGACGCGAACGCCAGTGGGAATTGAACTATACAAGTAAAATTATAGGCTCGACCAGTGCCGACAACAAATCGGGCGGACACCCGGACACCAATGGGTGGCTAAACGGAACCGGATTTAAATGACACCAGTTCGCCACTGGCCTCTCGCCGTTTAATGATTTCAGTTGAAATAAACTATTTTAACATTTCCATGGCTTACTCTTTACCACTTACCTTGTTTTATTAAAGTCATGAACATTTTAGAAAACAAAGGATAATTGATCTAGGCGACCATTTTTAAAACAAATGAAAAGATACGTCATTGAAAAGAGTTGGTTTTTTGACTTGGCCGAAAAATGGCAATTTACAGACTTATTACCGTTTAAATCTTTACTTTTAAAATTACGGAAAAAAATTGGGGGTTAGCACTTCTTGTGTCGCCCGGTACATTTAGTGCGGATCGGCCACACAATAGTGACATTTTGCCAACCAACAAAATACCTCTAAACGCTATTTCAAACGTGATTTTCTCGGAATCCACACATCCAGCCCATTCCAAAGAAAGGTAAAAAGACCCTGCCAAGCAACTACCGACCCGTCGCATTACTTTCAGTAATTTCAAAAGTAATGGAGAAAGCTATTAACCAACAACTTCTAAAGTATCTGGAAGGGCTTAACATTATCAGGGACCATCAATACGGTTTTCGTAAGTCCAGATCAACAGGTGACCTTCTGGCATATGTCACCCATCTTTGGAGCAACACCATCGAACATCATGAAGAATCCCGGGCTGTTGCACTGAACATCTCTAGGGCTTTTGATCGTGTTTGGCACGATGGGCTTCTAAGTAAATTGCGATCCTACGGTATGCCTAATGGATTTTGTTTATGGTCAACCAGCTTCCTTAAGAACCGTTCTCTGCAAGTGGCGATTGACGGGTTTCTCTCAGACACCTTCACCATCAATGCCGGTGTTCCTCAAGGGTCCATATTGTCGCCTACCCTCTTTTTACTGTATATTAACGACCTTTTAGGGAAAACCCAAAATCCAATTTATAGCTTTGCTGATGACAGCACACTTGTCTCATCTTTTACCTTGACTCCCCAAACATCCGCTGCCGACGCACATCTTCGCAGGCAGCATGAAGTATTGCGCCTCAACAATGACCTGGAAGAAATTTTGGCTTGGGGTGACAGTAACCAAGTCGAATTTAATGCTAAGAAAACCCAGGCAGCAGTTTTCTCCAAAAAGGTTAACATTGCAGAACCGGATATAGTCATGGCAGGACACGCAATTCCCCTGGCCCCGTCTATTAATTTGCTGGGGGTCAATCTGGGAGGTAATATGTCTTGGCATGATCACGTTGCCGCAATTGCCAAGGCAGCTGCACAGAAACTTGGTGTACTTTTCCGCACCAAAAGGTTGTACACACCTCATCAACTTTTGACACTCTACCAAGCCCAGATTCGACCATCATTAGAATATTGCTCTCATGTCTGGAGCTCGGCACCCAAGCACACCCTTCGGCTACTGGATTCCATTCAAAGGAGAGCCGTTCGTCTGATCGGCGACCCCGAGCTGACCAAGACCCTCGATAGCTTGGAGCATCGAAGACAGGTTGGTGATTTGGCTCTGTTTCATAATCAGCGACAAATATAATAATCCGGTTTCAGGTATCAGCCAGTGCGGAGATTTTAGCGCTGAACAATCGATTAGCGGAATTTTGTTGGTTAGCAAAATGTCAACATTGTTGCGAGGAAAACTTCTTATTTTCTGAACATCGGACTA
Organism: Polydrusus cervinus; assembly: GCA_935413205.1. NCBI lineage: Eukaryota > Metazoa > Arthropoda > Insecta > Coleoptera > Curculionidae > Polydrusus > Polydrusus cervinus. The sequence goes on along the minus strand of OW284515.1, from coordinate 31,027,349 downwards.
CCTTATGGTCAAAAGTAAATAGTTTTGTCTAGGGTAATTAGTCTTTAACAAATCACCCTGTATCTCACGAATCAAAAACACATCGGCAACGCAGTTACTGGATCTTAAGAAAACTTTTAAAATGGCACATATTCTCTAATCTAATCAACTTCTTGAAAATTACCTTTTCGAAGATACCAATAGTGGTCAATTTATAGTTACCACCTTGTATAAAATCAAATCATTGATCGACTTACCCTGAAAGGGCGTGTTTATATTTTTACAAATTCATCATATTTAAAACATCAGATATTAATTTCGGGTGGTTGTAGTTTTCGTTTAGTTTTTATTAATTTATATTCAGCATGAATATGCAATCGAGCTTTAACCCAAAACATAGAGCTAGAGTTATAGTGCTAGAGTAATTTTTTCTTCGTATCACTTAATTTGGTTTTTTTCATGTTTTTTATAACTTTTTTTTCTTTATTTCCACATCGAAACTTAGGTAAAAGTAGATTCCTAAATGTTCCCTCATGAATTCTATTTAGGGTTGAACCTAAAATGAGAACAGGAGCGTTACGTTTTGAATGTTTTAAAAATAGTTTAAAAAACTTTTTTTTGTATTTTGGTGATGATTTTTTTACTCTTCTACTTATTGAACCTTTATTTCATCTAATATTATAATCTTAAGGCTCTATTAAGATGACATCTACCATTTTTTTCTTAATTTCATTTGTTCTGAAGATGAATGCTTCGAAACATGTAGAGAATTTTTATTTTAAAATAAGTTTTTTACTAATATGACAGTGCAGTGGCGGAAGACTTTAAGTTCTTATTTCTTTTCTTCTAAATCTCCACTTTAAGTATTGACTATTTCTTCAAGTTTTAATAAAGAGTTACTTTTTCCGTAAAATTAATAATAGAAAAGTTTTTTTTACGCTACTTAACTTTACAGACACACTGTCTAAAGGTTGTTCCAAAAAGAAGTGATCACAACTCACTTAATTTTTTTTAAACGAATACTTGCATTTTTTTTTATTTCAGCATGAAATTCTTATTCTTAATTATTGTAAGTAAAAATACTAACAGGGATGGCTGTCTTGTCATTTTGTCTTAAGCCAATGTGTCTCGCAAACGTTACTTTTCTATAAAATTATTTTAAAAAATTGTACGGTTAAGTAACAGAGAATGATTTTTCGAAATGGGTTTAATTTAGATGATGTATTTCATGAAATATGTTTGGATATTAATTTATTTATTATTATTAATCAAAAATAGGAATTTCCGTTTGGAAAATAGAGTAAGTTGTCACAACTTATTTTTTATGGTAACCTGGATAAATGAAATTATAAAACCCAACAAACATACCGCGAGCTATTTTTAAAAGAAAAACAACATACATTTAAATTAATTGGTTCCAACCTTATCGCCCTAAGGTGGCTCGTCGGGTGAAGGACCCTTCACCAAAAAAAGAATAAAACCAGAAGGAACCGCTACCATTTTATCCCTTAAAAAATAAATATGTTCGAATTAATAATATTAATTTAATCCGAATGTAGCTATGCATAATAGGGTCACGGTTAACTCCGATATACAATAATTATAAACATTCGTGCATTTTGGCGCGCCCCAGCCAACCGTGTCCGTTAGCTTAAAGCAAGTGAAGAGCCCAACATGGCTTTGATATTCACCGTTGCTATGGTTACGTGACGTCAGTCACGCAAACAGCATGTAACAATTTGCATTATGATGAAGGGCATTTTAACAATAGATTAGTCGTACGCACCATTGTTTTAGCATTGGTTCGCCTAACCTTAAGGTATTTATTTTGAGGCTTCGCGAAACTTACAATATAGATATCGTTTTTACGTGATTTACTGTGTGATTAAAAAGTTTTGTTTATATTTTTCAGTTAATTCACTAGTGTACGTACCTACTTAGTTGTGTGTTTTAAAAATGAACCCAATTAATGACAGTTTGTAATTTGTTTGTTCTGTCGTTGGACAGATGATGATAAGAGAGACGTTTTGTTACATGGATTTTTAGTCAATGTTTGTTTAAGTACCCGCACTATACCTAGCTCTTCACTATTTTTTAAGACCGCGAACCGCAACTGCCTAACAAGAATAAATATCTTTTAACCACAACCATATTAAATTTTACATAAAATATAAACTACAAAAAAATGTATATTGCATTGTTTATGTTAGTCCATTACTAAACCCTTGAAGGCTGCAAAAACATTCAAAATTTTATCGCCCTCCTTAGTTTACAATCATCCTAACCTGGAAATGATTTTCCAGGGATGGCTGCGACACCAGATCTCAAGAACACCATCGCGGAGCACACCTCTCCCATATGAGGGGCCACACGCTGGGGAGGTTACCCTCGCACCACCATCACGAACCAGCGGGGGGACCCAACAATGGAAAATATGCCACTTTGAGCAAACAGTGCAAGACGCTGGAAAGCTCTGATTTTTACTGAGATAGGTAAGGATTATTTAAGAAAGCATGAAAAATAAATTTTTAAACCACCTGATTTTTCATGCTTTTTTAAATGTTTGCTACCACCTGACTAGTAAGAAAATCTATGTTTTTACAATTCAGGTAAGGATTAGTTTAAGGAACCAACCACAGCACAAATAAACCACATAACTATGAAACTATAATGTCGGGTTACACAAAGATTTTTAATAATAATTAATTAACTAACAACTTTGACGGTGACATATATACATGACATTGATAGAAATACTTTTCTCACAGTCATAGTAATCCAGTTACGTTAATTTTTAATTTAGGCAACTTCGATTCTAAGTAAATAATGCCTGCCACTGTCATCTATGTCATAGTCAAAGTTGCTGGTTAGTTAATTAAAAACCCAACATAAGACTATTGAGGAATAATAAACATATTTAAACCAAACAGTTTTTATACGGGAAAAGCCAAACTCAAGGTATTCTTCATCATCATCATCACTCAGCCCAACTGCGTCCACTGCTGAACATAGGCCTCCCGTAGTCCAATCCAACGTCCTCGATCTTGTGCTGCATTCATCCAGTTTGACTCTATTCTCTTAATATCGTCGGTCCATCTTGTTGGTGGGCGCCCTCTGTTACGAAAGGCCTCCTGTCGCGGTCTCCACTCCAGAATTCGCCTTGTCCATCGTCCGTCCGTCATTCTCGCCACGTGTCCGGCCCAGTTCCACTTTAACGTTGTTATGCGTTCTATTGCATCGGTAACTCCAGACATTTGGCGAAGTCTGATATTGGAGACTCTGTCCCTCAATGATATCCCCAGCATTGCTCTCTCCATGGCTCTCTGTGCTACGCGAATTTTATTTATGGTTTTCATTGTTAGTGTTAAAGTTTCTGCTCCATACGTTAGCACAGGAAGCACACACTGGTTGAAGACTTTTTTCTTTAGACAGATTGGAATGTCCGGCTTTAGAATGTTGCTTAGCTTTCCAAAAGCTGCCCAACTTAAGCCGATTCTTCGCGCTATCTCCCGGGTTTGGTTGTCTCTACCTATAAGAATTTCATGTCCCAGATATTTATATGAGACTACTTGTTCTATTTGATTTGGACCTAGGGAAATTTGTTCGCTCACTACCAAGTTGGTCATGAACTGGGTCTTACTAAAGTTGATTTTTAAACCTGCCGTTTCCGAAACATCATTCAGTCGCCTAAGCATCTCCCTTGCCTGTATTATACTTATGATATATTAATAAGAAAGGGTTTTAAATGTTAGGTGTACATGTTTCGGGGCCAGTTGGCCTCATTATCAGCCCCAAAAAGATATGAGTATGAAAAACCTGGCTAAAGAGGTCCAAAACTTACTTTTCAGCCGGGTTTTTCATGCTCATTTTTTTTTTGGTACTGCTGATAAGGCAACTGGCCCGAAATATTTACACCTATTTGAAGGCTGGAGACAATGAAGTTTCTTGAATGATACAGAAGTTGTGCACTTGCATAGTCTTTATTATTTTTTAAATCCCCACGTTTCAACTGGTGAGTATCTCCAGTCGTCTTCAGGTGAATACTTTCACTTGTGTGTCATGCTACACCACAATCTTGTCCTGATCCCTGTTCTTCAAAGTGATCCGGTGTACCTACGTAAAAATGTATTACGAATAATTGTTAACCAATTAAAAATGTGGTGCAACTTCTAACAATTTCTTATGGAAATGCCACAGCAAAAAGGGGATTTTCTGTTAATAAGGAGATTTTGGTGGAAAATTTAAAAGAAGAGTCTCTTAAAGGCCAAAGATTAGTGTACGATTCACTACAAAAAATTGGAGGAGTTCAAACTATGGACATTACAAAATCCATGATACTTTCCATGATAAATGCCTATTCAAGGTGCAACAAAGCACAAAAAAAAAGTCGAAATAGGTTGACAGCGACTTGAAAAAAGCAGAAAAAATTAAGCTTTAAAAGCAAGCAGAAGAACTGGAAACTAAAAAGAAAAAAATTATTGAACAATCACAAAAAGATTTGGCAGCAATAGAACAAGAAATCGTAAAAATTAAAAAAGTAACTATATTATTTGGTTGAGTTTTTCAATTTTTCAAATAAATGTTTTAAAATTTAACAACAAAAGTGTAGTTAATTTAGGAAAACCCAGCCGGAAAATTTTCAAAAACCGGGAATTAGTCGTGAATTTTGTTTTCGATTTTTGATAGACACCCTGTACTAAGTATACAATGTACTATTTATTTCAGGCATGCCTGCAAGGACTTCCCAAACTTTAAAGGTTTTAAGTTCGACCCGCATCAACAGCACGGTAGCAACACGCAGCAACCTCGAGATCATCATCACCATCAACAACTTCAGAGTCAAGAAACGCACCGTACCGCCACTCTTGGCAAATATTCTTCGCTTGGTAGGAGACCGTTACCCCAAACACCAGACGAGAAGGCCAGGAACAAACCGGCGGTGCCCAAGGTTCCCGTGACCATATCTGGAACTATTCCGGAAACCCCTTTGAACCCTAATAATTTTAGGTAAGCAAATTGGAGTGTTTATATCGTTGTTAAAGTTAAAATATGTCTCAAATTATATTGGTTTTGTTTTTGGCTACCTGTGATTAATTTTAATGAAACCGCATTGTTGTATATCTGAAGGTCTACATGGTGACTTAAGTACAATTTTAATGTTACTTTTTTAACATTATTTTGCGCATAAATGTTGTCCTTTTTTATAAAGAGCAGGTCTACCCGGTATTCAATAAGTTTATGGCATTTTTCATTGTTATTAATGTTAGACACCCTTGTTCATTCAGAACCGATACGTTTGGGATATATAGTAGTAGTAGTTGAGGGGATATCCCGAAACCTGGTAAATAGATAAACAACGATCTTTTAGCATACCCCAACCATCACCTTGGACCACACCAAATCGTGAATATCGCCCTAGGCAAGGCTTGTAATTTTTTCTTCTTGGAGAACCGCCGATTCTAGTACCAGATGCCTAAGTCATTCCACTGCTTCACCAGCACCAAAAAAAAAAATGGTGTCTCCTTTTCCCCCAACCATCCAAATAAAACCCCTAATGAAATCCCTATCAGTGCTAGAAGCTTTCTTAGCCTGCAGTGTACCTATTAGGGGTTCCAGGACACATCGATTCTTATTTAAAATCCACTCTAACCTAGTTTTACTTGTAGAATATATTAAATAATCTAAAAAAAGTCTATTTCAGAAGATGTAGAGTAATAAAAGCTCATTAGGTATGCAAAGGGACTACAGACTAACCCAACGAATATTTAAGCCACTTTCATAATTTGATATTGATTTCATTGCAAAATTCTTTATTTTCATCAAGTGCAGGTAGTACCACCCGGGGTTTGGGTCAATTTATGGGTTTTGCCTATTCTTATCAATTCACAAACACTGAAAATGGCGTGACAACATCGTATTAGGTACACTTATTTTTTATTAAACATTATATAAAATAATATTTATTATATAATTACTTATACAGAAATTAAATTATAAAAAATCATATTCTTCGTCATCTGAGGAACTGTCAACTCCTCTTGACGTTATAATTAACGGGTCGACGGTAAGATCGATCAGGTGGTCAATATCCCACATTTTCTTCTCTTCTTTAATGGCAAGATGGACTGCTTTTCGCCAGTTCTCTGGTGTCACTTTCTTAATGGCTTGATCAAACAGTAGCTTAACGTCGATCATTTTAAATGTCGTGTTTTGTCTTGCTACAGATCCTTTCACTTGTGCCCATATAAGTTCTATAGGATTTAGTTCGCAATGATATGGCGGTGTGCGCAGCACAGTTACACTATGTTTTTCAGCCATATCTTCCACAGCATATTTCATAAAACGATGTGTATGTAAATTAGCTCTATATACCTTCTTTATCAAATTATCTTTTGGAAATAAATAAAAAAACATAAAGTCTTTCTCCACTGGTTTATTAGAAATAAAATTAGAAGGTGGTGGATACTCTACATGTTTCGGGTGTAGTAACACCCATCATCAGGAACAAAAAGTAAAGAGAAAATATTCATAAGTAAGAGGAACAGACCTAAATGGTAAGTGGTAGTGAACCTCGATGGAGCTCTCATCGAGCCATGGAAAATCAAATATTGAGAAATGGGATAATGATTAGAAACAATTGATATACTTAAGTCTTAACACTGACCATGGGCAACAGGTAACAGTGGTTAAGAAGGTTAAGAAGAAGTTAAAAAATTTAGGGGAACAAGCCCTTTTTTTCTGCTATGAACTAAGATTTAACATCAGTTCTATGCCTTCTACGCTTTTAAATTAAATTTTTTTTCCCTTAAAAAAGAGGGCTTAATGAACAATTTTTCTTTCTCCCTACGGTTCCCAGGATGAAAGTTCTTGCCTGTGAATCTCCATTATTCTTACATTTCTTAATTTTTCTCTTTGCCCAAACGGGCCTCTTCTTAACCACTGTTACCTGTTGCCCATGGTCAGTGTTAAGACTTAAGTATATCAATTTTTTCTAATCATTATCCCATTTCTCAATATTTGATTTTCCATAGCTCGATGAGAGCTCCATCGAGGTTCACTACCACTCACCATTTAGGTCTGTTCCTCTTACTTATGAATATTTTCTCTTTACTTTTTGTTCCTGATGATGGGTGTTACTACACCCGAAACATGTAGAGTATCTACCACCTTCTAATTTTATTTCTAATAAACCAGTGGAGAAAGACTTTATGTTTTTTTATTTATTTCTATAAATTAACTCCACTTTAAGAATGGACTACTTCTTCAAAATTATCTTTTGTTTTCTTCTTTGGTTAGTTATCATAATTTAATACACAAAATTTACCTACGCCTATGGCCGACACCGAAATTGAGCCGAACTGGACGGAATTTATCATTTTATCACTCTACACCTTTCTGAAATATACTATAATCAGTCTTGAGAAAGCCTGTGTATCGTGGTCCAAATTTGTCAACGGCTTGTTACGCATCGCGGAATTGTACAATTTTCAAAGATCCCAATGATAACCGTCGAATTTATAACACCCTCTATACCTACAAATAATCTCTATAAAACGCCTTTTTTTTTCAGATCGCTTCAAAGGGGCGCATGGCAAGACTCTGTCAGCAGCTTCCAGCCTAACGCGCAGTTCATGTCGCTTCAGCGCACGAACGTCGCCCAACCCGGAGGTCACGCTCAGTTCCGGTCCGTCAAAATCCAGGACCAGAATCAGCAGAATGAGGTTATGTATGCAAACAGCGAGAACGAAAGGCAACTGTATGCCGTTACCGAGCTGTAAATTGTGGGTCTGTTATTTTTTGTAGGAGTTTTGAGAGAGGATTTTGAATGTCAACGGATTTTTTTCATCTAAAAATATATTTAAGTTAAGAATACCCACAGTGGTTTTAAGGAATGTTTACACAGTTCACAATTCCATAATTTTTGTGAACTATAACCAGACTAGTGTTCTATTAACAGTAATATACCGAGATAGAACGCGCTTTGTCAATAGTAATATAAATAATGACAGAGGGAAACAATGAATTTATGTACGTTAATTTTGTCCAGGACATAAGGAGCTTTAACTCGAATTTTGGGTTGCACAACGATTTTTAACCACAATTAACTAAGCAGCAAGTTTTGAAGAATGACTGTGACATAAATGACATTGGCAGAAATAATTTTCTCACAATCATGCTGACCCGGTTACCTTAATTTTTAATTTACTAATCAGGCAGATTGTGAGTAAATATTGCCTGTCAATGTTATTTATGTCACAGTCAAACTTGTTGGTTAGTTAATTGTGGTTAGAAACCTTAGTGCAACCCAAGAAGTGTTTTATCTTTGATTTTTTAAGTGAAAATAGCATTGGGTCGACATTCTGATTTATGCTGAGTACATTCCTTTCATTAAAACATTCCTATATACTTTTTTATTATAATCTACCAGTGGCGGCACGTGGATATTGAGTATGGGAGGGCGCAAATCTAGGTACGCATTGAGTGCCTGCAGATATTTTTACTAATTTTTAAGGAAATGTCAGAAATGCATGACTTACAAATTCATATTGAAAACATTAGGTAGGAAAATTGGCCATGATGTGATTCACGTTTCTTTATTTTTTTAAGAGCATCCGAACAATAACTCTAAAATTCTTCCCCACTTTACGTTGGTCTTTGGCCGCGAGACTTAACGAGGTTTTAGCCTATTTTTAGTTACACAACGGGTGGAATACGGCCGTCCGGAATTAGTTGATTTTACGTGTTCATGTGAAAGGCGTTGTCGCAGAGAATTTAGTACCACGCCACAACCGAGCGCATTACATGATGACGCGTGGATTTCACGTAACGAAGTGGTAAGAGAGTTGCAGGCAGTGTTGCCAATCATCTAGAATTATCGGTATATCTACCAAATTTATTTATTGTTTTCCGATGAATTAAGCAATAAACATGATGAAATAAAATTATCGTATTTGTCACGATCTTCCTATTGCTTTTTAACAGTAAGACTGGTGTCCCTTAAGTTGACCTTCAAAATACTCTGCAAGACAGTATATTGGATGTCTCGTATTTTCAGTTTCTTGTGAAACTGTCTTTAGTTCTAGATACTTTCGATGACCTAAGAATATTCGACACCCAGTATAATATTATACGTTTAATTTTATCTTTGGGAAATGCAGGCATGGAGAAATAAACATAGCCAAGGTTTTATATTTTGATTTTCTCCATTTTGGTGTTTATCACCTTTAACTATTGTAGAAGCGAGTGTTTGAAAAAAAAATGTATCCAAATAACGTTTGTGTATCGGTTACTTTTTTTTCCAGACATTGAATAATGAATACTATTATAATTCAAATAACTGGCCGTCAAAAAAAGATGTACTCGAACATTACCGTTTCGATTGCCTTTTTTTGGTACGTCCCAGTTCATTAATATACTCATGATTTTGTATAAATATTTACCAGTATGTATGTGATTGGTGCCATTAAAATATATGGTTTTTATATGCTAGGTCTAGAAACGGTCGTTATACACATGGTTCATGATGTATTCCTATAATAAAATTGTTTGGTAGCACAATTTTTTAGTAAAATAATACCTAAAAAATATTTATAGAAGCTGGTTGTAGATGAAACAAAACGAATTTTGTAGGTTATTAAAAAATAGGTGGTGTGATGTAGAGGGGCTGACATGAAATCTTACGGGTAGTTCACAGTCTAATTAAGGAGAGCATGCATTGCACTGTAAAATGTATGTTTAGTTTTCAGTGGGTATCAGTGGTTAATAAAAAAGGTGAGGCCAAAGAAGTTATGTATAATACATGCAATTTATGAAGAAAGAAAATTAGGGACTAGCGGTCACCCTGTATACAGGGTGTCCTTAAAATGACTGTACAACGCTTCACCACAAATTTCTTAACCAAAAATAAGGCGATCTAGGCAAACTTGTCTATATGCGATGTTGCTTCGTTTTGACGCTACAGGGTGCTAAAGTTTTCAAAGTAATGTATTTTTTTTTGGAATAATTTTTAAACGCCTTTATCGATATCCACTAATTTTGGGACTAGGAGTGACTCTTATTAATAGCGTTAGATGAACCGTTCCAATGTTACAGCCTGTCCAAGTGCGATCATCAATCAATATCCTAAAAACAATTGAATTTAGACATATGACATTTGATACAAAATAAGCGTAACATTTGGCGGAGATTAAAAAATAATAATATTATATATAGGATGTTCCATTTAAAAGAGAGTATTTTTGATAAGCTTTGACTATCGGCATCTTGTATATTTTAAAATAATGTCGCCCTCTCTGTTTTTGAAAAATATTTAAAAGTTAAGCAATTTACATGCCATAAAATCCTGCGTTGAGGGCCAATAATTTCATAAATTTAATATTTCAGGTAACGCGATGAACAGAAAAACAAATATTGTGTTATCAATCAATATCAATTACATTTTTAAAATAATACTTTTGGCCTAAGCTAATATCATCAAAGGACTCACAGTTCACAAAGAAATGTTTTTTTATCAACGTTTGCGTTTGTGACGTCAAGGCGTACTAAAATACAATAAATACATAGCGTGAGAGCGGGCTATTCATACTACGTGACGTCACACGGCAAACTTTAATTATTTAATACTGGTGTTTCCCAACAAATACTGTTTAAGCAGTTTTGAGTTGTTAATTTCTTTCGTCGGATTCTAGCTCTACTGATGAGCCATGATATGGCGAAACGCGTCTAGGGATGGATCTAACAAAATGAAAATCTTTATTTGATTTGATTTTTTATAAAAAAAAAATTCCATGTGACTGAACATTTTTAAACAATAAAAAAACCTGCCTCACGCATCCGATCGAAACTGTTAGTTTGTGAACTTCGTGTAAGATTTTTTTTTATCGTCCCTGTACAGTCATAAGCATAGTCGAATTTTAAAAGTGAATTTACTTTCGAAATTAGCCTATGATACTGACTGTATCTATAAAAGTATTAATTGAACAAACAGGATAAAGCAGAAATATTTTTTTTAACAAATTTATAAATTTCTGCTTTGCTTTGTTTAAACATTTTTAGGGAATAGTAAATTTGAAAATACGACTTTGAAAAAAGTGGTGCCAAACTTGACTGATCAGATTCATTCCATTTTAAAGAGGTTCCGGTATTATCGTGTACCGGTTAATAAGAAAAATAGTCATACCTGGTGTTTCAAAAAGATGTCGCAAAATATAAAGTTTTCTTTGCAAGATTTTTTTGGCAAAATGTATCAGTGTATTTACAATAGTGCAGAAAAACCTGAGATTTTTGTATTTCGAATCCTGTTTTGGGGATTCTTAATGTCACATAAAGGGAACAATAATAACAAACGTACATTTTGAGAAAAACTTACATAAATCACCTCTTGAACATTTTTTTAAAAGTAGTTTCCTTGAGGTGATGGTACTTTGCTCAATAAGGCAAAACTGTAGACAAAAGGAATAACTAGACATTTTGGTGTATACTTCTTAGACCTATTACGGCGTATAAAATAGGTTTTTGGTACAATTTAATAAGATAAAAATAATTGAAAGACAGTATCCGTAGTGCATTTTTTTGTAATATAGGATCATTCTTTTTTATGTACAGGGTGTTCAAATTAAAACTACCATATTATTATTAATACAATCGTAAACGTTCCATTTGCTGTATAATAAATAAGTGCTTTATTTTTTTACGATTTCTTAAAAATTAAGGTATATTTTAATACTACACAACGATTTATAGATTCTTAATTCCTATACTATTAAAACCAGAAATACAAAATATACATACCGGGTGTCCCATTATGGATGCCCACCCGCCGTATCTCGGAAACTACTGGGCATAGAAACTCTGGGAAAAAAATCGTAATTAATGTGGCTAAGAGAAAATCCGGGAAATAAAAATGTAGATTAAATTTGCAAAAAAAAAACGTGAAACCCTCAGTCCGGTATCTTTTTTAATTAAAAGTATTTACGTTTCTATTTTAAACAAGCTTAAGTTTACTAAAATCGGATAAGTCGTTTAGAAGTGACAGCAAATTAAATGATTACACTTTCACCCCCCACTCTTATCAAGGTCGATACGCCAATGAGCCCTGAACCAAAATTATGCAGAATTGTCTAAACTTTCTAATGATATTACCAAAGGTATACCTTAATGTGAGAAGTTTAGAATTTCAATATTTAAATTTCAATTGTGCCCTCTAGCGGCAAAATGCAGAACTTAAAAATTATTTCAAGGATTTTCTCTTAGCCACTTTAATTACGATTTTTTTCCCTGAATTTCTATGCCCAGTAGTTTCCGAGATACGGCCGGTGGCCATCCATACTGGGACACCCGGTATACATCTGTTCCACCATCAACATTTTTGCAAAGTTTTATAGATTTCCTCCAGAAACTCGTTTGACTACCCTGTTTTTCTGCTTAATAATTCCGTTGTGAAATAAATATGGAGCAAATTTATTTAAACACCCTGTTGAAATATGTACAGTATGTCTAAAACGTAATATTGAATAACTGCCAAAGAATATTTGATGCTTGTTCTCTGCGAGTGTTGAATGAATGTTTACTAGAAGGTGTTTTACAGGGTGTCAAGAAACAGTTTTTGTGGTATATTTTTATGATATACTTACCAATTATCTTTAAAAAAATCCTATTTAAAAAAGAAAAATTAGTCAAATACATTTTGGGGGCGGAATTTCAGAAGCATAACGAAATTTTTCCACCCCGAATCTTTTGAATTATATGTTTTTTGATCGCCCTGAGTATAACCGTTTAATATATATTACAATATAGACTTCTCTCAGATTATAGAAAATTAATTTGAGACTACTTAAGTATTTGTATGATACTAAATTTAATGTTAAATACTGATGTATCTTTATACCTGTACGTATTTAAATGAATTTTTAGCTTGTTAAATACACGGCCACTCAAAAAAAGTTAACCATATAGAAAATTTAATATTTTTACACCCAAAATTTAGACTCGCGTCTATTTTCCAACACTATTGCAGACACACTGCGCATGTCAGGCGAATAACCTGATGGCGGGATATTTAAAATATATATAGATATGGGTTCAGTAATTTTTTATGTTTCATTACGTCACGGTGTGATTCATGATTTGGGTTCTAGTCTTTAATTAAATTTTTTTGCAAGAATATTGTTGTTATTCGTAGCTTGCCAGTTTGTTAATTTATGGGCCATAATTAAAATGAAGGGGCAGGCTATTAATCAATACATTTTCGTTATTGTTGAGGCCGTAAAGCACCTGTAAAGTAAAAACCTAACCTCCAATTTTTTAACTGTAAAGCAGTTTATGTATGCAGACTGTGAGATGAATTGTATGTAGTCCAAAAATATATTTGCCCCATTGAAGAAAATAATGTAGAAAAGTGGATCAGCATAATAACCTCTATATTGTTCTCTTCAACGGAAAAAATATATTTTTGTACTACATACAATTGAGGCGTTTATTTTAAAAACAACATATGTCCAAATTTTTCTAAAATGAGTTTTTCGCGTCATCTAGTAGTTTATACTTATCTCTATCGCCTCAAGTTTCTTGTTTCCTTAAAAATAGCATATGCTCCAAAATATATGCAACTGAAATATCACTGTTTCTATAAAAACGACATATGTCCAAATCATTTTCTTTAAAAACATCACATGTCCATGGACTAATGTTGTTTTTAAAGGAAACGAAGCAAGCTGAAACCTGTCAAGTTTAACTGCGCCAGCAGGTTAGTTGCAACGTCCAAGTCTGGCTTTAGTCTAGTGTTAGACGTTATTGTATGTGTATTAGTTTGTATTTTTAAAATATTATAACTATGGATAATGAAGCAAGCAGTAGTCAAGCTGAGGCCGCACCGGAGCGCAAAGAAAAGAAAATACCAAAGGCCACTTGTTAAAAAACTAGATAATGCGTTTTTTCCATTTCCTAAAAAATTACAATTATGGACATCTGTTGTTTTTAAAATAAACGCCTCAATTCATCCCACAATATGTGCACAAATAAATTCAAAAAAGTGGAGGTGAGGTTTTTTACTTTACAGATGCTTTACAGCTTCGACGACAAAACTTACTGATTAATGAGTAATAGCTTGCCTCTCTATTTTATAATTATTGCTCATAAATACACCAACTGGCAAACTACAAATAACAAAAAAACTTATTTGGGACTAAAACCTCAAGTATGACCCACACCGTGACTTTAAAAATTACAAAAAAACAATTAAACCCATTTATACCTATATTTTAAATATCCCGCCATCAAGTTATCTGCCTGGCATACGCAGTGTGCCTGCAATAGTGTTGGGAAATAGACGCGAGTAAATTTAGTTTTCATTGATTTTAAATTCTCATCTTCTCTGTAAAATAAAATAAGAAAATTGCAGACCTACTTACCTCTAAAAATCAAAACGTAATGATCTTACTTTTTTATTATTAAAATGTATCAATCAAACTACGAAAACAATTATTTTAAATGTAACATAAGATGAAATAAAGACATCCTCAAAATATGCCTTGGAAACGGTCCCTAATTTTTTTAATAAAAGGTATTCTTAAAAGGTAAAGGTGAATGAAAAATAGACATGTCAATTTCTAAAGTTTTTATTTTTTAGAAAATTGCATTACTGTCATTGCCATTGGCTATTGCGAAATTTAAAACCTAAAAATTATAAATTTAAACTAAATGAGAGACGTGGTCACCTTGCATTCAACTTTTTATCGATAGAGTAACAAACTTGGCAGAGATAGTTATTTTTTGAGAATTTATTTTACTACTTACATACAGGGTGGCCTACTCTCAGCGCAGGACTCCACAGCGTTTTCGAGATATTGACGTTTACTACACTCTATAAATATATTATTTTCTTCTTTATATTAATTCCTTCTCAAATTCCAAGTATATTTGGTACAAAATGTCATGTTTAAATTTAATTGTTTTTGAGATATTGAAAATATGGCATTTTAGGACTTCGACAGGCTGAAGCATCTTAGAGAAACCTTGTTTTCACCTCCCTCTTAGTTTTTTTAAATTCTCTATCCAAAGAGACTAATATAAAACTAAAATAGGGAAGTGAAACCATTTTTCTATAAGATGCACCGTTCCAATGCTGCAGTCTGTCAAAGTCTGAAAATGCCATATTTTAGACCTTAAAATCTCAAAAACAATTAAATTTAGGCATGACATTTTATACAAAATATACGTGAAATTTTATACAGAATTTAAAAATATCATAATATACAGTGTGTCCAAAAAAGTATGCAACATATGTAAAAGTTTTTTATTACCGATTTCTCAGAAAATTTTATTCTTGATAAAAGTTGGTGCATGCCTTGAAACTATAAATGCATATTTCACATTTCACCTGCGGCTAATAATAGTAAGGGAGCAAATGCCATTTTTTCGAAATTGCATTAAGAGTAAAGTACCTTAGTTATTAGAAATACAGCAAAATTTTATATGGAAATGTTATTGCAAATTAAAAACATAGCCAAAATACGAAATTTGAGTTACGTGTCTCAATTTTTATTTTTTTTTCTAATCTCTAATTTCCCCTAAACAGTACGCCTCTGGTCGATTTTTCGTTTACGCAATTTTAATATATTTATCAAATAACTTAAACGTGGGTTTATAATAAAAATGCATTAAGTAGTTGCAAACTTTTAAAAACTTTTCAATGAACCGGGTCGGTTTAGATATAAGCGTGTTGCACGCCTACTTAAACACATTTTAGCCAACTTCTGTTCGAACTAAATTATAATGAAATTCAACCCTATTTATATATTAAAATTGGGTAAACGAAAAATCGACCAGAGGCGTACCGTTTAGGGGAAATTAGAGATTGGAAAAAAAAAATTGAGACACGTAACTCAAATTTCGTATTTGGACTACGTTTTTAATTTGCAATAACATTTCCATATAAAATTTTGCTGTATTTCTAATAACTAAGGTACTTTACTCTTAATGCAATTTCGAAAAAATGGCATTTGCTCCCTTACTATTAGCCGCGGGTGAAATGTGAAATATGCATTTATAGTTTCAAGGCATGCACCAACTTTTATCAAGAATAAAATTTTCTGAGAAATCGGTAATAAAAAACTTTTACATATGTTGCATACTTTTTTGGACACACTGTATATAGGGTATCCCATTTAAAAAAAAAAGTAAGTTGAATATGCTCTGACTATTTGGGACACCCTGTATAATTAAAAATAATTTTAAATTGTAGATATTATGCCTCCTTATAACTCTGTTTTGAGAAATATTATAAAATTGACTAGTTTAGATGCTATGGAATCTTGCGTTGTGAGCGCACCACCCTGTATATACATTTATAAATCCAAAATGTTTTTGAATAGGAAATGATTGTCTCTCTTTATGGTTAATTTTTTTTATTTGACCTGTTATACATCGATGTTTTAAGATAGTATTTTTGTATAGTTTATGATTAAGTTGATTTTATTTTAGTTTTTGGAATAAGCTTTAATTTCGTGTAAATTTATCTCAGCTTTTGTATGATAATGTCACTGTGTATTTATTTTTTAGTTTTTTAAGATTTTATGCATTTTCATTGTATAGTACGTTTTATGTAATAAAAAAGTTTTATGAACATTTCTTTTGACTTTGATTTCTGCATTGCCACGAACCACAAGAATTTTAATTATAGTTTAAGAGCAAACAGTAGTCGATAAGTCATCACGAACAAATAGTGCATTTTCACCACGAATCGCGCTTATTGTAGCTCTGTGTCTGGCGATGGCAATAAAATGTCTTCTTTTATATACAAAATATTATAAAAACAAATGACACGAGAATTATAAAGTGGCGTGGCGTCAGTGGAGGTTTTCAAGATAAATCAAGGCATCGTTTGTAATTTTAATGGAAAATAAAAAATTACCATGAATAGCCGCGATATTTCTATTTTTATGTTCTGCATGGCGGATGATATAATTTGAACTTATACAGGGTGATTCCTAAGTTGATACTTCTTTTTTAGCTGTGTATAGAAGGCATTAAAATAAAGATAGAAAACCTAAGTCTAACCTAAGTTATTTGTCAATCTTTCTGCTCTATAAGGAAATAAATAAAAATAACCGTTATTTTAAACAAAATTTCAAAATAATTCGGATGTAAACAAAAACACCGGCTTGACAAGTGAAAGATAGGTAACGATGCTCACTGTAAATTCTTATCGGATCGACGTCATCGAGTATAATCGTGCCAGTTTTGCGTTTTTCAAATTTGTGAAAATTGTGCATGTTTTCAATGAGCTGCAAAAAATTCATGGTATAACCTAGCAATAGTTTTATTGATGATAAACTCCTATTATAGCAGCGACTTAACAATTTAAATGTCAAAACTATCAAATATCAGAATAGTAAAGTAAACATATCAAAAGTTACGGGTCTTTGACTCCATCTTACGAGAGTACTCAGAAAATCTACGTAACGATGCCGAGGCGGATATTTCGTCCTTTATTATAGAGGTTGACTAACAACCATAGTAGGTACTTGAGATGTAAATAAAAATTATTCGACATTTATTTAACCATTTTGTGTTTCTTGAGTTATTATTCATTAATTCGGTCTCAAACCTCTCCCCTTTCAAAATTGATTTATTATAGTTTCTTTAAAAGTTTGTGATTTTGGTTTGTGCCTATCAAGACACCGGGTATATATAAGTGCAATATGGGTTGCCTATCATAGCAACCCATATTGGACCATCGATTTTTCGACGTGTCCTTTGAATACAAACAAAACAACTTCAACTTTATCGCGAAAATCTTAAAACATACAGAATAAACAGTCTCAAAATGTCAGATGGTACTTTTTTACTTTCAATCTCAGGGCAAATTGAATTTATTGAAGTTATGTCCCCGGCTGGATCCTCTTATCATTGCAAGTACGAGTTTTATTCAGGGCCGGACTGGAAAATAATTGGAGGACTGGAGGCTGGCCTATCGCAGGTTGCAAATGTTGTAAATAATAATGATAAAGTTGTCTTAAATTTTCCTATAGATGTCCAGTTTAAAAGTACAAATCCTTATGGATGTAAGTATTAATGGATAATAAAAAAATTTAAATAACAACATCCAGATGCATCTAAAAAATTTGTTTTGATTGTTTTTGTTAGTATAATTTAGTTAATAAGTATTGCTGGGTTGAGTGTAAAAGCGCTGCTCACTGTCTCGACAGATGAGTGCGAACTCTGCCCTTGTTGGAAAATGTATGTGCTGTTATAATTGCAATGATTAATTGTATTTTACTAATTTTTCAACAATAAAAACAATTATTATTATTATTATTATTAATACATATTATCTGACCTAATCAACTTGGACGATTCGTGTAGCATGTAGTAGAGTAAATATTCCCATTTTTTTTTGTAGGGCCCCAGATTGTACTAAGCGTTTACAAAGAAATGAACCTGGAAGGGTATGGAAGAGCCCATATGCCTATAAAACCTGGGCATCACAATATGAATATTTCATTGGCTAAACCTAAGGCATCCTCGCTTTTAGGTTATATTGGGACATTTTTTGGATATCAACCTGAGTTGTTGCAACCCAAAGTATTGGCAACCACCGCTGGAAATAATCGTAAGTTGATAAATGCCCAGGGATCAGATAGGGCGATAAAGTTTATAAAATTACTACCAATCAGAGTCACATAAACATAATAGGTTGATTGCGCTATTGCTATTAATGGTATAAACAGGACATTGTGGAAATGATGAATATTTAAACACATTACAGAAAAAACTGCTACGTTGAAACGGTATTTTTTAATACCGTCTTGTCGTGCTCCACTTCATAAAAGCAAGCAATTTCACTGGACCTTTTAAGATTTCGTTCGTCGTCGCTACACGATGCGATGCGAACCGGGAGAAAACGGCAGCGGCCGGTCTCTTCAGTTGTTCGTTGTGGAGCGAGCAACTGCAAACGGTATCTGGGAGAACAGTAACAGTCTCGTGGTTGACGGTATTTTGTCGTTGAAGGTATTTTGCGAGACCGGGGATGAAAGGTTGCCGAGAGAACCGTTGCGACAGCCGTTTGCGTGTATTTATATATAAAAATATTCTTAAATGGCGCTTGCTCCTTCTTTGAAGTAGAACTCTTTAGGATTTAATCAAGAATAAAACTCATGCATTTACAATACAGCGCGCTTTCAAGCAGAATTATCGGTAATTGATAGTTTTCATTCATTGTGTTATTACCTCTGAGAATATCTAAATATATACAGGGCAATTTGAGACGAGGGTAGGTACTTTATATATTTTCTTGAAACTTCGGGAGTTTATATTTTTTGGAAGTGATTTCTTAAACTAAAAGATTTGTGTTCTCCTATTACTTCCGGTTATACCGGAAGTAGCTATCAACTTTGGTACTTTAAATATGATATGATTTTTATATTTTTGAATTTCAATCAAGATCCCAAATAAATCTTGTATAACAGGTCATAACTAAATAGTTGAGATAATGTCATTTGAAGAACGACACTCTAATATAGGCTACATCCTGACGGTGTATCTTAGAGAAAAACGCCTTACACACACATTCCGATGTTGGTTTTAAATTTTCTACACATACAGTACTAAAAATCTCGTTGCGAATTACTCTGATGTATACATATACAGTATACAGGATAAATAAATATATAACGCCTCCTCACTTAACTATATCTGGATCAATTTAGTATTTATCTATCATTAAATATAGGAAAATAAAAGTGTCAAAATGATTTTGCGTCATATTTAACTTATAGAACAAATTTTGGATACAATAAAAGTTACCTAAATATTTTTATAAAAAATAAAACATCGAGTGGCATGCTCATTTTATTGTTAATTAAATGTATTAATTAAAAAAAGTCTTTATACATAGAAATAATACGTTTTAATGATACAAAATACTAAACTATAAAAAAACTATACCTACTATATAGTATGTATGTATATGTAGGTACCTACCTATAATAACTTATTAAATACATCAAGAAGAAAGCAATCATATTATAGAGTTATGTTAGATAAATGTCTTAAAGTTTTAGGGGAAGTGGAGGATACCATACTGCGCGATCCCTCCCCCCATAGTAGCAGACGTTCACATCAGTATTAAACGAAATTTTTCTATTGTAGATACATTTTTCAAAATATTATATTAATTTTTTTAGTGATCAGAATGGAAACATCGGGTCTGGTTCACATGTGTTTTGATGTATTAACACAAGGATTTTTGAGACTAGGATATGATTATGGGAAAACCGATAGAGACCTTTGACAAATCAACAATATATTGAATCGGATAAGCTACTAATAAAATTTCAAAATATTACATGTTAATCATAAAAAGTTAAATGTATTTTTCCTTTAATAAAATAAATTATATTATTAGGATTTGGTTTTATCGCCTATGGCAAGAACGCGACTATACAAAAAAGGTACTAATTCAGAATTATACAGCAAAAAATAATCCTCCCCTTGACAAAAGTAGATACACTACCCATTCTTGTTATATCGGGTGCCATGTCATGGAATTGAGTAGATTGGTTAGGATTAAGGTCAGAATCCTATAAAATTTTGTCCGTAGGTACACTATACGACTATACCCCAAGTCCCAAATTACGGTCTGTGATGCATCGCTTTTATATAGAGCGCAGCGGGTTCTATGAACTTACAAGAAACAATTCAAGTGTATTTTTGAAATTCTAATAGAACGGAATATACAGGGTGCTGCAAATTCGTGTGCGTACAAGGGGATCTCAAAAACGGTAAGAGATACGAAGATGGTTAAATTGGAGGCATAGTTGCGTATTTTGGGGCTTAATAATTGGGTGAAAGGAAATTGTAAATATTCCAAATACCTTCCGAGATATCCGAAAAAATCGAAGTTTTTAAATTTTTTGCGCCTTCATTTTTGACGTGGAAAAAAAAAACAAAAAACACTGTCTCATAGCCGTTCTGTATGTTCTACAAAGTGGCGTTAATAGTTTTCAAATGCGTTAGTTCTCGATTAGCTTAACCGTGTATTAAAAAGAACAAATTTAATCAGAGGCTGGCAAGGCCAATTTCGTAATTGATCAGGCCAATTATATAAATTTTAAATGCAACCTGACAACAGTGCAAGGAAGATGACCGAGGCCGACGCTAGAGAACTGAGGTGCCGTTTCCTTGTCTTCTCTCACTGGGCAACGAAAGCAAGTGCTTGTAATTGTGACCAGCAATAGTATCAATAAATAAATAAGTTTAAAAAAGCCAGGGATTAGTTTTATTCATTACCACAATAGAAGCTATTGGAAACAGTAATTGTTCGAAATAATCGGACATCTTTTGCAAAAGCTAAGACAATTAAGCGAAAACACGCAGAATAGGCCTTGCCAACCTCTGATTAAATCTTGTCTTTTTAATAAACGGTTAAGCTAACCGAGAACGATTTTTCTTTATGCAACCCACTAATCTATAAA
The DNA here is from genome assembly GCA_935413205.1 of Polydrusus cervinus. NCBI lineage: Eukaryota > Metazoa > Arthropoda > Insecta > Coleoptera > Curculionidae > Polydrusus > Polydrusus cervinus. Next base: position 31,005,897 of record OW284515.1, on the reverse strand, counting down.
AATTTGACTCAATGATTGTCAGAATTTTTTCGTTATTGGCTAAGAGGTTGATATCATAGTTTTTTTTAGTAAACCATGATACTTTTAGTATCACATGATTGGATACGTAAACTTAATTAATATTTCGAACAATGTGCAAAAATTGCATTTTCATTGAGTATTTCATTTGTCATTTTGTTGTTTTTAGTAGTGAGGCCCACCCCAATATTTGGCAAAAATGAGTTATACCCACATAAAGGCATGGGAATATTCCACCGTGTTTATTTTATAGTATAGTTAGTAGTTAACCAATGTTAAGATTGGCTACTATAATCTATTTCAGAAAGGTGTAGAGTAATATAATGGGAAATTCCGTCAAGTTCGGCTCAATTTCGGTGTCGGTCATAATGAAAGACATTAAGCTATTGTTTGATCAAGCCATTAAGGAAGTGACACCAGAGAACTGGCGAAAAGCAGTCCATCATATCATTAAAGAAGAGGAGAAAGTGTGGGATCTTGACCACCTGATCGATCGGACCGTCGACCCGTTAATTATAACGTCAAGAGGAGATGACAGTTTCTTAGATGACGAAGAATATTATGATTTTTTTTATTTTATTTCTGTATAGATAATGTATTTTGTATTGTTTTTATCGGTTTTTATATTTAATAAAAAATAAGTGTACCTAATAATAGCAGCCTTTGTCACATCATTTTTAGTATTTGTAAATGGATAATGGGCAAAATCCATAAATTGATCCAAACCCGGGTAGTACTACCTGCGCTTGATGAAAATAAAGAATATTGTAATGAAATCAATGCCAAATCATTGTTCGTTGGGTCACTCTGTAGTTCATTTACATAATTAATGAGCTTTTATTACATTACATACACCTTTCTAAAATAGACTATAATAAAATTATGCTTAAAGTTATTAAAATAAATCAGCAGCAAACAATAGTACCTACTTAAACAACCAATTTTAAATACTAATGATTTTAATAATTAATAATGTCTACCTAACTATTTACAGAAGTCCCAGTGGGTCTTGACCGTGCGTCGTCGTTTAAATCATGTGAATCCAATCGAAGAAAAATTGTCACAAAAAAGTTTAATTTCATAAACATTATGATAGATGCGCCTAGAGGACCTAGAGCCCGTTGTATATTAAACTTGGTTAGTTGGTTATAAAATTTGTGAATCAAAAATTGAAATCTATGCCATACCAGTTCAAAATAACTGTCAGTGATTCATCGCTTTCAAATAGAGCGCAGCGGGTTGTACGAGGTTAAAGGAAACAATTCGTGTATTTTTGAAATTTTAATAAGCAGGAAATGTATTTTCAAGGATTTTTTCCTCCGACTCGGTACAACCCGCTGCTAAAGCGATGAGTCACTGACAGTAATTAGATCTGGAGTCTAGTACAATATCTATTCAAAAATGTATCAGTACATTCAAAAGTACTTTAATACAACATACAATAATTCCTATTTATTAATAACTAGGTCATATCACACAGAACAAAAGGACGATTACAATTAATAGCTCTGAAAAGAAGTTTTTGAACTTTTAAATACATTTTTAAGACACAATAAGGACAAAAAAAACGAATTATTAAAAAAAAAACGACTTTCGGGTTTGGTCAATTTTCACACACAGATAACTCTTCCATACAACTATTTTTCTGTCCAGCACATTTCATTAGCAATGACTTATTGTGTAAAATAATAATACTCGGAAGACGTCGAGTTATGTTTTTAATGAACTTTATTATAACCATGGCCTCCTCGAATTTAAGAAACAAAACTAATTTTAAAATATATTTTGTCAACGCTTTTACATCTTGTCGTGATTTGCCAAACAAAAACTAGCCTTAAATTATTCAGTTCTGGCCGCTGACATGGAGGTCACCACTGTCGTTTAAATCGAGAAGACTATGATTATACCAAAAAAAGATGGTGCGTTGTTAATCACGATATCTCCTTAACGTTGAAAGATGCCGCTGGGTAAAGAACCACCAGGAGGTAGTGTACTATCCTCACCGTTTACAATAAATGTACAATTGTTAAATGTACAATTGTCAAATGTACAATTGTTGAATGTACAATTGTTGTATGACATAGAATCTTGTTTTAAATCAGAAAAGTTGTTTTCTATAACGCTATTGTAAGTAGAAGTAGATGCTATCATATTTTGAGGATTATCTGCTTGTGATGTATTCTGAATTGATTGTAAATGAGTATCGTCTACCTCCTCCTTTATGCTGAGGAAATGTTCAGGGTAGGTTTCCACCTCTGGGGGTAATTTACAGTCATTGTAACTGTTATCAGTTAAGGTATTGTAACCTTCATCTGGAAGAAACGTAGATGCAGAGCGACGAAAACAGTGTCCAGTATATAATTCTGGTCCAGATAGTTTTAAAAATTCGGCAATTATTTTTGGTTGATTACCAATTTTGTTGATGCCGACAGCTTGCCTAGAACATTTGCCCTTTTGATAATTAATGAAAAATGGCTCCATGTTTGGTGGTCTAAGCTGCATGTATTTTTTTGCAATCTCATAAAACATACCATCAGGGATTACAAATAAACGGGCAGTTTTTGTTTTTGTGTCGAAAATTTTAACTTGAAGTTCATTTCCTAGATCTCTTATATGGTTTGTTTTTAAGTTTTTTAATTCTTGCCGACGACATTTGCCAGAAATTCCAAAAATCAGTACCACCTAAAAATTTTAAAACATATACGTCTAAACTATTGTAAATATTTTTAAAATCATAAACAAAATATATATTTCCGCGAATGACTGGACCCTACGACTACCTTGTATGCCCCAAAGCTGCCAATTAATTTTTTACTTTCACCTTTTACCTAAACAGTACTGCCCTAATTAGAAGTTATCTTGATGCTGTAGGACATCTGGCAATTCATTTTTACAAGAAGCTTGCCAATTAACAAGTGATAAGAAACTGAAACCTTCTAATAATTGGGTATATGATGATATGACCTGTGATATAAATGACAATATAAAGGTTAACCTATCTATATTTTAATAATTCGTTAATCAAATGATTCTGTACGTTTGAACGTAAAGAAACTTAAGTCTATTTTTAATTTATTTATTTTATTGGAACTGTTGTTACAATATTATAGAATGTCTTAGAATATACAGATTGATTGCTTAATGTCACTGTAATTGACACTTTTGATACACATCCTACACACATATGTATTTTCTATAGCACTTATAGCTACACAAATACTAATTGAAAAATACCATAATTCTTAATAAATCTTTTACAGGATTTATTAAATTTATTCCTATTCCCCACGTTTCTTATTTCATGGGGTATTATATTATAGATTTTAAGTCCTATGTAGCTGATAAACCTCAAATTAACATTGCTGTAATTGATAAATTTTGTTTATATAAATGTACTTATTATTGTTTTACTTAATTTTAATTATTTTAGTCTTAATCTAGAATAATAAGTACAAAAACTGCTAAGTAGGTATGTGACCTGTGGGAGTAATTTTAGCACTAAATAAATATTTGAATTTGAATGAAATAGCCTCGGAAAAAGCTAATATTTGGCATTTGAAAATGAAGCTTTGTTGGCAGGTAGCATTGGTTTTCATGCAGGTATATTACTTAAATGATATCTTATGTATAATAATTACAAATTTGCAATTTTATGTTTCCTAAAATTTACCTTTGTAAATAAATATTCTTTATCTGATGCCTCCATAAGAAACTTTTTAATATCTTCTGATGTCAAAATTTTTGATTTCTTCGGTTTATACCCATTAGACTGCAATTTTAAAAAGAACCGTACTTTATAAAAAGTGGAAATATCAATTCTATTTTTAATATACAACATTGATCTTAACATTGAATATGTCGTCCATAGAGTTGAGGGGCTCAGTTCTGTTGCTAATTTTTTCATATATGCTGCTATAACATTTTCAGATATATTTACAATATCATTTTCCAGGTTCCATTCCATAAACTTTTTGTAGGTAAGTTCATATTTACTTTTGGTTCTCGATTCCTGAGGTAATAATGGTGCATATGTTTCATTTGTTTCCAAAGGAATATTTGCTGGCGTGTCTTTCATTAATTCTTCATCAGAATCACTCATTTTTTAGAATTATTCAATTTGATTTGCAACTTAAGACCACTGGTATTAAATAAACCTTTATTTATTTTTAATTATTATTATTTATCAAGTGTCATCAATTAACAGCACAGAGAAGTGATAGGTCGACCTCACAGATCTCGGCTCGGTGCTGTCGCGATACCAGGGGCGCGTTCGAAATAGGATAAAATTATTTATCGGATAACTGTGGATCCGCACGGAAAAAAAACGCCGACATAGCGGAACCTAAATTACAGATGTGATTGGTTAAAAGTCAGCTGATTGACAGAACCAATGTCAAACACCTGACTCTTGACCAATCACATCCATAATTCAGGTTTCTCTATCCGCTATTTCTGCCAGTGTGGATTCAGCATCAGGGTCCTGACCAATCAGAAGCTTGTATATTATTTTTCTATTATGGCTTAAATCACACCAGAAATGAGCATGTTTATCGGCCTGGTGTGACGGGGTATGACAATATTAATCCAATAGAAATAAATCGGTTTGGCGTCTTTTTTAAAAAGTTTAATTCTTACCCCAACTTACTTACACCATTTAAGAATAATTTTATGGCGATATATAATTTCTTTTGCGCTACCTAAAATTTTTGTCACAGCGTCTATTTAGTAATTAATAATACTAATACCGAGTTCCATGTGCGTAAATAATATATGACAGAGCGTACCTATGCTGTGCACGTGATTGGTCGAAACTCAGCTGATTACAGAATCAATGTCAATCAGCTGACTTTTGACCAATCGCCTCTGAATTACGCAGGAGAGCAGCTAAAGAGAGGAAAACATTCTTTATTTTACGCTGTCATATTTACGCCATAGGTTTGAAACCTCTTGAAACAGTTTGGAAATCGTATTTATTGACAGAACATTTCTTCTAATTCACTATTCTTTTGGCGTCGGCTTGATTAAGCGTCATTCGCCAGCAATAACATAAAAATAAGAAATAATCCAAGCTTAAAATGGAAAGGTAAGTTACCACCAAATTGGTGGAGAAAGACAATGTAGATGCTTCTGATTGGCCATCAGTGTTGTTGGATGATAATGTAATTAAATTTTTAATTACTGCTTATATCTTAAAAACTATATATAGTATATTGATATGTTTACTTCATATACATAATATAATATTGTTGGGTTAGCATAAAGATTTTTAACAATAATTAACTTACCAGCCACTTTAACTGTGGCATATAATAAATGATACATTGGCAGATATAGTTTTCTTACAACCAAAAGGTGGTCCGGTTAGCTTTAATTCTTGATTTACTAATCAGGAAACTTTGATTTTGAGAAAATAGAGACCGAATTTTATAGCAACAACTGGGGCGGGGCAGCCGCGGGCTGCATGGGTTCGGTAAATGCTACGCGCTTATTTTTACCTCGAATATCACAGCGTGATATATATCATCTGCATCTGCTCGCTCTCTGCTCGATTTTTTAAAACTGAATGCAGGCAATATGGCTCTTTATGCGCCAGTTTGCCAGACTCTACTGTTCATGTCAGAAAATCACGTTTTTTAGACACTATTTTTCTCGAAAATCAGCAAAATTACAAAAAAATTCATAAAAAAACTATTTTATAGTGCATACGATCAATTTTTATTTTATGAGTAGTATAAGTAACCTTTTCGTCGGTGAATTTTTCAGGTCAGGCTCTCCTCCAACTATCAAGAAAAATTTATTTTACATGACCTAATCTAATGCAAGGTCTAATTCACCGACACCTTAGACCACATGCATGGTCTAATTTCGTCTGATAAAGGTGAGGGTGTATATTAAATAAATAATAGGCAAGGTCAAAAAACTCAGAACAATTCGGTTATCTTATTACTGCCAATAAAAATGTCACTGTGCTTTCATTTACTTATTGTTATAATTTATTACTTGTCTTACAATGCAACAATCAGTGGTAATCACAGATTAATAGATAACTCATAGACGGGGAGTGAATATTTTTTTTAAAGATAGTTTTTTAAATAATTTTAAATATAATATTACCAATTTAGGTTCTTAAATATGAGAAATTTTGCTTGTAGATTACAAGATACAAGCATAAGGTAGAGAACATTACAGGAGCATACTATGCAAACATTATTAGATCATTTACGAGAGGACATAAATAATTATATCAAGGAGGTTTGGAAAAAGGTGGTCCTACTCCACGATAATAAAAAATTCCAAAGTCAAACTGTCAAAATATGCATTTTGGTCTCATTTTTTTATTTATTATATAGTCTTAGTAAACTTATAGGTTTCACGATTGTTCGTCTTATTTGGATTCTTTCAATATTGATTCTTGATATGATCATTCGTTTTTTATTATGGACATACATTGAATAGTCATGCGACGTACCCGCAAGGGCCATATCAACCCTCGGTATATTGTCATTGCATGACCTACCAATTGGGGAGTGTGTACCTTCTTCTGCACCCCACGAGATGTCCGCTTTCATCCGGCCTGATTACTGGTGTGAATGGGGTGCGTTGGGAGATAATACATTTTACACTCTGCCCTGCATTCTTAATCCTGCTAAATTTCGGATATACCTACTTTTATATATATATACCAACAAACATGAGTTTACTCTACCGTTGACTTACCCTGTACAGGTTAGTCGCTAGGAAAGGATCAAAACTTTCTTATACATCTTGCACATTGGTCATTGTTGTTGATAAACTGATATGTCCATCGCCAATGGAGATTTTATTTTAATGGAGAACCCTTCCGGGCTCGACGTAGCGTTCATCCTCTTCCAAGTCTGTTTGTAGACTATAGATAACTACTCTATAAAGAATTATAGACTAACAAGGGACGACCCGTTTTTGGTCACTTAAAAATATAAATATAAGTAAATTTTATAAATTTGCTACAATTCGATAAAAGCTATTCAAAAATGATTTCATCATTTATGGATATCTTAAAAAGGGATTATGCCTAAATATAAACAAAATTTGAATACTGGGTTACTTTAAAGCAGTGACGTAACTAGAATTTTTTAACCCCAGCGCAAAATACATAAGGAGAGGCTGCCCTTTCAAATAAAAGAATCTCAAATACTAAATAAATTCATTAGAGAAAAACAAAACTTTAAATGTAAACCAAATAAGTTATTAAGGAAGTGGCAAATTGTAATAACATCTCCTGTGTTTAAAACAAATCTTAACTTTGGTAATTTATGTCGTTTCTTTTTTAATTTTCTTTTTGTTGCGATGTTTTAATATTTTTTGCGGTCACTGGTATACGATGGTGATTTTGGGAACAAAACAGAATTCCCGGGAAGTCAAATTATAATACAAATAAAAATTATTTTAAATTATTTATTTTAAGAAATATTATTATTCTGTTGAGAGAACTATAAAGAAGCCGTATTCCTTCAATCATACGCCTGAAATCGGCTCTATAAACCCCATGATTAGAGCACCCTATAACCAAAAATAGGTTCTGCTAAATACTAAACCTAATCGGCACAGAATGCAACAGTACCTACAATGGAGATCTTGACTGCAGATTATGCGGACAAGTCCGAGAAACTGTACAGCACGTAGTTTGCCATTGCGAGTCACTAGATCGGAAGAGGCAACAAATACTCGGGCAACTAAAATTCGAATAAGCTGGTTCCAATTTTGGTGGCCCTGGACATTCCTACCCTCTCCCCAGTTGACCTACACAAACTAGTGTAAGGAACTGGGTAATTAGTCCATTTCTAATTATGAAAGAATGGTATGAAATGACAATGACAACTTAATTTAGGTTATTTAAATAATTTTAAATAATAAAAAAATCTCCGCCTATGGTAATATCTATCTAAAGGTATCCGCTGTAATTTACTTTTATTTTCTTGTTGATCTAATTTAAAAGATTGATTGTATCATAAACAAATAATCTGAACACCCATTTTCGTTAGTGTCAGACTTGCGCAATTATTTAAAATGGTCAGTAAACTTGCATGTAGTAACTTACTTAACATGTCTGTGATATTTTTTCTACTAATACTATTTAATAAAACAATCATTGTTAAGACATTTTGGTTTATTAATCATTATTTACGAGCACCTAGCGAACAACAATCCATTATGTCTAGATTATCCAGGTTGCGAAACCACTTTTGTGCACCTCTATTAAAATTTCTCCAACAACTTTTACCGGATTTTTTTTTTAAAAAGAAAACGGACTTAGTGGTAAATTCGAAGGCTTACTTCAATAATTTTAATCAATCTTTCTATATAAGTATATTCTTCATAATAATTGTCATAAGATACAGAATCACATTTTTATTACTTTCTAACATAAAATTATATCAAAAACGATTTAATAGAAAATTAATACTGTACAATAATTTCTTATTATATCGACTTAAGAAATTGTGCAGTTTATTAAAATTTTTGATAAGCAGCACTACCAAAAGGAAATTAATATATTTTATTATAAAAATAAGATCTATTTATAATAGAACACGATATTTTACAAACCTATGCTTTACGGTTTAAAATGCCATGTATAACGCATCGGCGACTGATAGTCCCTCGTTAGTCTACAATTCCTTATAGAGTATATAGTTATCTATGGTCTACAAACAGACTTTGAAGAAGATGAACAATACGTCGAGCCCGGAAGGATTCTCCCTTAAAATAAAATCTCGATTGGCGATGGACATAACAGTTTATAAAAAACTATGACTAATGTGCAAGATGTATACAGGGTAAGTCAACGGTAGAGTAAAATACATTTTTCTCTTTATTTTAAAAAAGCTGGTAGAGAAAACTAAAAGAGACATGTAAAACCCGTTTTTTTCTCAAGATGCACCATTTCTAAGCTGCAGCATATCAAAGTGGGATTAATGTAATATTTTAAATATTCATATCTCAAAAAAACAATTAAATTTAGACATGTAGTGTGCTATATAAAATAAGGGTTGAATTCTTAGTAGGTACTATTCAAAAATAAAATAATACCAATATAAAGTTGAATCGGTTATTTGGAAAAGGGAACATGTCCAATTTTTGGCTATTTCAAGATTTTGCCGCCAACGTAATTTTTAAAGGTAAATGCATGAATTTACGCGAGAACGGAACATATCCGATTATTACCATATTGGTAGTGATGACATTTGTCCTACGTTTGGTTCGAAAAGCAACATGTCCTGGATATGTTTCTTTTTCGAAACAAACCAACCATCAGTGTGGCCGACGGCGCGGCACTAGTGTTCTCGTAGTTATATATGCGTCATTAGGTCGTGTTTGAGTGATTCCTATTTTCCTATAAAAGGACATTCTTTCAATGCATGTGACCGCGACTTAGGTATTGTCAAGAGAAAAATACGAAGACGAGACAGAATTTATACACATAAGGAGTATGGACAGTGTACAACTAGTACTCGAATCATCGAAAAATTATAAATTCACAGTTGTCAAGGTCAAGACTGAAGACATTATAGACTTTAAGAAATGGTGGCCGAATTTCTATAAGACTGTTCTCTCGCACCGAAGTCAATCTAAAAAGGTACCAAAAGAAGAAAAAATCTTGTTGAAAATAACCGATTATTTCCATTTTGAATACCACCTCTCCGATCCGGGAGTTCTTCTTGTTCGGCCATATTATTATATCGATAACGCTGTTAGTGAAAAATTGTCCCTTGCAAAACCACAACACTTTCGTCCAGACTTACCTATTGTACTAACTTATATGCTTATAAGCTTCCCATTATTAAAAAGAAAATGGATATTATTAAAAGTCTTTTGCAAAACCTACATATCTGATGACAAAATAACGTTTTATAACGAAGTGGTCGGTAACAGATTCAGAGAAACGTCCTAAAGAAGATTTTTAAAGTTTCATTAGCATAAATAATGTTATTTGTAATATATAATAAACCGATTATAATAAAATTTAGAGTATTTTTATTTTGTTGCAGTTTTGGTCGGGTTAGGTTTGGGTGTGTTCGGGTTTGTTAGGTATGGGCGAACGAATCCTACTAGTTGGGGCGAGAAAGTTCGGTGTGGGTACAGTTGAGCGCCCCGCTTGTACTTGTCCAAGAATAAAAAAAATAAATAAAAAGAATAATGCAAGAAAATATAATTTATGTTTTAGCTCACAAAAGTATCATTATTACAAAGTATTACAAGATAAAAAAAATTATATTATTGATTCGTTAAATTAGTTTTTTGCTTCTCCTGTAAAATTACCATTTCTGGACATGTTCCCTTTTTCAAATAACCGATTCAGTTATATTCGCCACGTTTTTTGGGCAACCTTATATGCTCCAATATAATTTTAAATTTTGCATCCTAATAATCTCTATAATTTTGGTTTTTAACGTTTTTATCTAGTTTTTAAAATAAAGAGAAAAATGTACTTTAGTCTACCGTTGACTTACTCTGCATAATATCCAAATTGCACATCTTATAATAAATTATAATATACAACCACTTAATCATTATATTAATTAATAATAACTATAAGAATATTTTATATTTCTCATAATAAAATATAGTAAAATCAAAGAAAAAAATAATATTTCTTATTAGAACTGATCCTAATATTTAATAAAAATTTTCATAAATCTTAATCTTAATAGAAACTATGATGAAGATTATAAACTATATACAATAATTTATATTACCAAAAATAATACCCGTTAATGAATGAACTATAATAATATTATTGTAATCTGTTCGGAGGAGATTGTTTATATAATTCAAATTAATCTTAATTCAGGTAAGTCGATTAATTTATTAATTATATTTCCCAATCTCCTCCTCCAGATTACATAGACACATGTGGATCCCACTTATGTTTATGTAATCTGTTCGGAGGAGCTGGTTCATATAATTCAAATTAATCTTTCTTTAGGTAAGTCGATTAATTTATTAATTATATTTCTTAGAGGTTGTATTATACATTTCCCTACGCGTATAATGCTATTTATTATAATAAACTTATTTTTTAAAGAATGCAAAGAGAACGTTTCAATAGTAAAGAAATAACAGTGTTCGTGGATGGGGTTCACAAAGAGGCTGCATTTTTGGCTGTAGTTTTTATACAGAAGATAAAATTATAAACAATAGGTAATGTTTCTTGTTCATCATTTTCCACCAAAAGAACAGACATGGAATCTATATAAATCCTATGTGAAAAGCAACGAGATTTTTTGGTGTCCCAAGTATGCTTTCACGCAGAGGGATGATACTTGAAACCCCATGAAAAGAATGATAATGTACCTATCATGAAGAAATTGTACTTTTCTTTTTATAGACGTGGCGTTCTGAGTTCGATCCTCGGAGTGGGCATGCATACGCACAATAAAAAAGTATGTCCGAATTTTAGTAGGTTTAAGAATGCAGGAAAGAGTGTAAAATGTATCATCTCCTAACCCACCCCATTCACGCCGGTAACCAGGCCGTATGAGATCGGATATTTCGTGGGGTGCAGAACACGATACACACTACACAATCGGTAGGTCAAGCAATGGATCAAGAAACCGAGGGTTAACCCGGGGGGGGGGGGGGGGGGTGGGAGTGTCGCATTACTGAGGATCGTGGTTCGGAACCCACGTTAAGCTGTAGGTCTCCTCGAGAATGGCCTTGGCAGTGAACGAAGATGTAAAAAGCCTAATTCGAAAGAATGGTAAGAAATGACACAAATGAAGGTATGGAACTTATATTAGGTTAGTTAAATAATTTTATATAATAATTAAATTGTAATAAAACGATGACTTCTTTAATGTGCAATTAACTTTGCAATTTCGATATAATTCGATACAATTTCACAAAAATTTGGGTCACGACCAATTGTAAGTCTTATTTACTGTTATTTTTTTGATAATTACAAGAAGATTACCTTAAAAATTACATGAAACCAGTAAAGAACTTGTTTAAGAGTAGGTACAATAAATATTGGATTTTCAAAAATATATATGTTACATAATAACATATGTACCACAGAACACTTATTTTTTCATAATGTTCTTATCAAAATTACCCAAATGTCACAAAGACACGTACTTTTATAATATTCAACAGATGTTAAAATGTTATAGTATCTCGTGACATCATTAGTAAATTTAAGATGTGTTGAATTGAAAAGAGTTGAATTAGGCCCCGTTTAGAAATCTTACATATTTCTACTACACCTCCTAAAGATGTCTTCTAAAAAAAGTCGTCTTATACAGAAAATAATGTACAAACACCAATTGTTCTACGGGGGGCTTAGCTCCCTTAGCCTCCCTAGTTGCGCCTATAATTTTCTACAATTATTAACTAACCAGCAGTTGTGCAGTGGGCGTAATTAGGACATTTTTTTTCTGGAGAAAGGGACAGTCGGGACTACATTTATTTCATGATATTGTACCTAGTGAAAAGAAGGAAAAGCACATTTTTGGGGTAACGCCCAAAGTTCGTTTAAAATTCACCTAACTACTATCACGTTGCGAAATAGTATATTTCTCCGAGTTTTAGAATAATCACTTTCACACGAGTAATGTACACTATTTTTCCTATGACCACAAAGAATTATTAAAAAAACCTTTGATTTGTGAAAAAAATATTTCAACTCTAGAGTTGAAAAAAAAATGTTTCAACTCTAGAGTGAAAATATAAGGCACACTATTTAATTTAAACATATGATGCCAATTTATTAGATCGAAAGGTCACAGGTTCAAATCCCATCAGGAGTACTTGACATTTTTTTATATAAACATTAAATAAATTATAAAATTATTTTGAATTAAAATCTTCCTTCTTGAATGATTTTTTTTATTTAATCAAGGAAAGATGCATTAAACATAAATTTAAAAAATTCACCCAACAAGGAAGATTTCAATTCAAAATAATTCTAAATTATTTAATGTCTTCATAAAAAAAAGTCAAGTGCTCCTGATGGGATTTGAACCTGTGATCTTTCGATCCGTAGGTCATGGCTCTAGTGTCTACGCTATGGCGACCCATAAACATTTCCTGCTTAAGTTTAATATATGACATTTTCTTCAGCGGGGCTTGTTTTGACTGGTAATAGATTTTCCAGTATATTCTTAACTTTTTTATAATTTCAGATGGCGTATTTTCACACTCTAATCCTAAATCACTCGACAAATACGTGATAAATAAACTAAACTGCTTTCTAAAATTTGTTCTTTTTAATAAATAGGTGTGGTCTGTCAAATTGGCATCATATGTTTAAATTAAATACTGTGCCTTGTATTTCCACTCTAGAGTTGAAATAATTTCTTTCAACACGCGTGTGATATTCGGCGCTTTCGAGCCAAGTTAACCGTTTTTTTTTCTTATTTTCATAGGTGGTCGTAAGAAAATTAAATTATTACCTCTCCCCCTCTGCATGGTTGGATTAAATTTGTTTTTGTAAATGTTTTTTTTTGATATTCCTAGCTGATTCTTTATTAAACATTTTTTTTATATTTGAGAAAAATATGAATATTGGTGTCAATCCAAAATTTTAACATAAGACGTATGTACGACTCTAACCAACGTTTTCGGGCTCGGTTTTTCATGATTAAAAATAAAGTAAATATCGCTCACCACGCCAAAATTGATGATTTTTTCAGAAATCACGTATTTTAGGAGCGTAGATCTAAGAGCAGTTTTTGGTGCAAATGCTTAGGTTTTGAAATACTCCTTCTTAAGTGTTGTTTTGTATATTCATGATACAGCAATCTCGCGTTTCTTTCCGCACTAGTTTTTTTATTATAAGTTATTACACTTCTTCAATAAAAAAATGTTTCAATTAAAATTTTCACTTTAATTTTTCTTTTTAAAAATAAATACCTAATTGTTTTTTGTTTTTGTTGTAAAAATATTTTATTGCATTGGGTAATATTTTTGTTGATTTAAAAAAACTCTAAAAAAGGAAAAACGGAACAGACAAGTATATAATAAAAAAATACTATAAAATATTATTCTTTCTAAAGTTGCTGGTTAGTTAATTATTGTTAAAATCTTTATTCAACTATACATACGACAATAAATCTATTAAATTTTATTGTGCAAAATAATTAAGTGAGTGTATGGGTTCTATAAAGATTATATGTCATGCATAAAAGCTATTTATTTTTGACCCAGATATTTTCAATTTAAATTAAACGGATTATTTGAATAAGTTAATAATACTGTCCGCCCACAAAAGGTAAAGTTGGTATGTCAACTCTAAATCATAAAAATATCTGACCTGTACTATGCCTTTACAGGGTGTTACCAGTTTGTGTGCGTACATTGGGATCTCGGAAAAGGCAACGACGGTGGTTAAACCAAAGCAAAATTACCTATTCTGTAACTTTGTAATATTCTGTGGTTTTTAATTTTACATAGGTACCTTTATTTTTGATTTTATATAGAAAAAATTATACAACACCATATTTTTATAGCCGTTTTTTACGTTCTACAAAATAACGGTATTAATTTTAGCAGTATGATGTTTCGTTTGTTAGATACCGTTTTTTGGGGCATGTTTGCTTTTAAGTAAATACCTGCATCTGTAATACAAATTTAAATTCTTATACTCTTTAACCTTTTAGATGTCTTAAAAATAAAGAGTTTTTTTTTAAATTTCTTATTTGTATGGCCACCAAAATTTATGAGCATACTGTACGAGACAGTGGCCCGCAGCCCCCCTCCCCCTCCCCTAGCCTAGAAGCTCGGGTCTAAAAGTATAATTGCAACCTAATTTTTTGTCTCACGCTTGGACTCCTAATTTAAATTTTTCAGTAATGTACTCCCGATTTAGATTACAAAAGTCTTGTAGAAAACGTTTAGTTTTTAAACTTTTCCTTCTAAAGGTCCTGTTTTATATAGAGATCATGGTTTCGGACTAGGGTTGCCACCTTCCTTACCAACGATTCCGGGAGTCTAATAACCAAAAAAACAAAAAAAAAGTTGAAGGTAAATACGTTTATTTACATACGAAATAAACAAAAACCTCACCAGTGAAGACGTTGCAGCGTGTTGTAAACTGGATTCCGGGAGAAATTATATAAATCTCGGGAGACACGCTTTTTTAGGCCTGATTCCGGGAGACTCCCGGAGTACCGGGAGAGGTGGCAACCCTATTTCGGACGCATATCGTTTTAGTTATTGATTTATGATGCAATTTTAAAGGAAAACGAGTAAACATAATAATATTTTATATTATTTTTATATTATAGACTTGTCTGTTCCGTTTTCCCTTTCTTAGAGCTATTTTAAATCAACAAAAATATAACCCAATGCAATAAAATATTTTTCAACAAAAACAAAAAACAATTAGGTATTTATTTTTAAAGAGAAAAATTGCAGTAAAAATTTTAATTGAAACATTTTTTATGGGAGAAGTGTGATAATTTATAATAAAAAAAATGGTGCGGGAAGAAACGATAATGCTTTATTATGAATATATACAAAATGGCACTTAAGAAGGAGTATTTTAAAACCTAAGTATTTGCACCAAAAACTGCTCTTAGGAATCTACGCTCCTAAAATACATGAGTTCTGAAAAAATCATCAATTTTGGCGTGGTGAGCTATATTTACTTTAAATTTAATCATGAAAAACTGAACCCGAGAAAGACTGGTTAGAGTCTTACATACTTCTTATGTTAAAATTTTGGATTGACACAATATTCGTATTTTTCACAATTTAAATAAAGAGCCAGCTAGGAATATCAAAAAAATTTAATTTTCGAAATTTTCTAGTTAGGTGAATTTTAAATGAACTTTGAGCGTAGCTTCTTCATTAGATATAATATTATGAAATGCATGTAGTCCTGACTGTCCCTCTCTCCAGAAAAAAAAATGTCCTACTTACGTCCACTGAGCCCCCCTCTCCACCCCGAGAATATTTTCTGGCTACGCCACTGGTAGCTTTCGAATCATGTATCACAAGCTGTATGTTTGCATTTAAAATAAAAATATATAGCGTCACATCTTTGACAAATGTCTATAAAAAGAATAAACGAATAACGTCTAAATGTGAGCATATATAAAACTAAGTTGACGTGTCCGAGCGTTTTCCCCAAAAGTTACAGGTTAAGGCTATATTAATTCCGGACTTCTGGGCAACCCTGTGTATGTATATTGAAAACCAAGCGTTTTGTAATAAAAGTTTATATAAACTTTCCAACCTAAAATTAGTGAAGGTATCACCCAAAAATAACACCTTGTATATTAACCCTGTGGGATATTCTTAAAATATGATTAATATAATAAAACACTTTCACAATAAAAATAAGCTTTTGTTTAATTTAAAAGACGCTATTCATTGATTACGTAAAATAAATATAAAAAATGAAATTGTTAATAAATTTTACTATGTTTGAACTTTGTAGTAAACTTGACCGCGACCGTTATACTTCAGTGAACTTTACTGAAGTATGAATAACAAACATTATGCAACTTGGTGTTTATTTAACGTTTAAATAATTGTAAGGAAATGCAAAAGCTAACTGTAAATTTGATGGAAAGTGTACTTATTTATTTTTAAGTAAAGCCTTGTTTGCGAAGACTTCGTAATATTAGTAAAGTTTTGTGATCATGTGGACTATATTTGTAAAAAATAGGAGTTTTAAACAGATTAGGAGGATAAGTACTTAGAAAACGTTTTTAACTTTATTATTTTACCTCATTTCGTTTTTTGTAGTTCACAACAAGATAAAAACAGATTACCTACAAGTTTTACAAAATACAACAATGAGAATAATAAACTAGTAGAGTTTAGTGTCCGTATAATTAAATAGAAAAGAAGGTTTTTAGCGGCAGGCGGACAAAGTAGTGCATCTATCTTTTGCATTGAGTACACAGGGACGCCAAAGGTAATGGGTTCCCTGGGGCACAGGTAGACAATGACAGGCTGTTTCGTTCTTATTAGAACTCATCAGAAAGCCATAACCTGTAAGCGACCCCCATTACAGCGAAACTATGTTTTCAAGGCATTTGTAAGAAATAAAAACGCAATGAAAACCCAGTAACGCCATCTATAGGAATCAACTCAATCCAAAAGATAGTCGTGACGAAGCAACAATAAACCAAATACGTTAGGCCAACACACCAGTATAGGCAACATTTATCGCATTCCCCAATTTTTCTACGGATTTGTAGATTCAAATAAGTTCGCGCGGCACTATACCCACTGTGCGCTGCCAACCCGTAATACAATGTCGTGTTTTTAAAATAAAGTAGTAGAGTTTAGTGTCCGTATAATTAAATAGAAAAGAAAAAGGTTTTATTTCTTAAAAATGCCTTGAAAGCATAGTCTCGCTGTACTGGGGGTCGCTTACAGGTTATGGCTTTCTGATGAGTTCTAATAAGAACGAAACAGCCTGTCATTAACTACCTGTGCCCCAGGGAACCCATTACCTTTGGCGTCCCTGTGTACTCAATGCAAAAGATATATGTACTACTTTGTCCGCCTGCCGCTAAAAAACCTTCTTTTCAATGAGAATAATATTTGGGTGTGATAAATATACCAAGATAACAGATATGCTAAATTGTTTAGAATGGATGAATATAGACAACTTTTTATTATTTCGTACTTTGGTTTTTATTCATAAAATAAATTTAAATATATCAGCACCATATTATGAAAACTTCTTAAAAAAATTTAATAAAGTTCATATTCACAATATACAAGAAGAAAAAGCAACTTTATTTTGGATCATACAGATTTAAAATCTACTCAAAAATCAATATTTTTAGAGGTATAATAGAATATAATAAATTAGGGAATGAAATTAAAATATATAACTTAAAATTATTTACAAAAAAATTATAAAAAACAAATTTTACATAATATAAGTTTATATGATAATAGTCTTTCTAGATTGTAATAATTATAAAAAAAAGAAGAAAATGAAGAAAAATAATAATAATGTATTGAAATAGCTTAATGAGCTAATTAAAATTGATTATATTATGAATCAACAAACGGAACCTCTGGTACGTTTCAATAATGAATATGGTTTTAATGGTTTAATTATATTCTTTATAGTTTATTTAAAAACATTTGCAACAATATCTACTTCAAAAATAACCAATTTTTTTTTAATAAACCTATTTTTAAGACCTAAAAATAAAACAAAAGGAAAAAGAAGAAGTAGTCCATACTTGAAGTGAAGTTGTAAGTTAAATGGGGAAAAATAACACTCTAAGTCAACTAGGATATATTTCAAAGAAATTTAAAAAAAAATACTCTCTACATGTTTCGAACGTATAAACGTTCATCTTCAGGAGAATAATTAATATTAAAAGTTACAACAAGTTAAGGAAATTGTCAGTGACATCCTAATGGAGCTCTTGAGGAGATTAATAAAACAAAGAAAAAGGTGAAATACTTCCATAGAAGTAAGAGAAAAACATACTACCAAGTTATATAGATAAAGTTGTGATAACCGTTGTTATTTTTCAAAAAGTAAAGTGACGAGGTGTGACCTTTATGTGGGAATAATAATGAAAATGAAGATACTCTAGGGGTAAAGCATATTGTTGAAAATGAAATGTTGAATCTTGTTACACGGTGTAAGAAGGAGAAGTTACATGTGGTAATGGGGCAGATGTTTCACATGTGTACATAGTTAGTTGGTATGTATAGGGACATTATTTTAAGTGTCTCACCCGATTGGCGACTTTGCTATCGACCACAATAAAAGAACAATTATGTATTCCCTAACAGCTTTTAGTGAAGAAGCTAAATTTGATGTCAAAAAAATCTATGTTTACAAATTTGACAGATACGACGCCATATTGGATTTTCTTAAATGGCAACCATATACCTTCTTGTAAGCCAGCTGCATTCGCCTATTTGTTCCAATATTAAAAATGTATAATTGTCAATATTTATTTTCAGCCGTTCGGGAGATACGAGGCTTCGAAGTTGGTGATTTTGTTATCATCGAATTAACAGAAGCTTTAAGATTAGAAACTCAATTTTTTCTGGAGATACGTAATTTTTTATAACGCAGCCACCCATGCTATTGTCATATATGCCAGATGTCAAAAAATGACAGTTTCGAAGCCATTTTGAATTTTTTTAAATGGCAACCCACATTTATAACTATACCAATGTATTACATTTCGCGATCCGATTTCAAAAATATATAGTTGTCAATATTTATTTCCAACCCTTACCGAAATACGACCTTATCAAAAACTGCATCGTATGATTATGTGTTTTAAGTACCTCACCCCATTAAAAAATAGAAATGCAATACATTGGTGTAGTTAAACATGTGAGTTGCCATTTAAAAAAATTCAAAATGGCGTCGTAACTGTCATTTTCTGACATCTGGCATATATGACAATAGCATGGGTGGCTCCGTTATAAAAAATTACGTATCCCCAGAAAAAATTGAGTTTCTAATCTCAAAGCTTCTGTTGATTCGATGATAACAAAATCACCAACTTCGAAGCCTCGTATCTCCGGAACGGCTGAAAATAAATATTGATAATTATACATTTTTAATGTTGGAACAAATAGGCGAATGCAGCTGGCTTACAATAAGGTATGGTTGCCATTTAAGAAAATCCAATATGGGGTCAATATGTCAAATTTGTAAACATAGATTTTTTTGACATCAAATTTAGCTTCTTCACTAAAAGCTGTTAGGGAATACATAATTGTTCTTTTATTGTGGTCGATAGCAAAGTCGCCAATCGGGTGAGACACTTAAAATAATGTCCCTGTACACATGGTATGAAAACATATTGGTGAAACTTTAGGAGAATTAAGTTGAAGGTTGAGAATTTTTTTTTTATTAACTAAGAAACATTATAAAGATTTCGGAAAATATTTTGGGAGGAAGTAACTGAAGGATTGTATAGTTATTTTCCTTCCCTCCAATCCTTCAGTTACTTCCTACCAAAATATTTTCCGAAAACTTTATAATGTTTCTTAGATAATAAAAAAAAAATTCTCAACCTTCAACTTAATTCTCCTAAAGTTTCACCAATATGTTTTCATACCATGTGTATACCAACTAACTATGTACACATGTTAAACATCTGCTCCATAACCACATGTAACATCTCCTTCTTACACCGTGTAACAAGATTCGACATTTTATTTTCAACAATATGCTTCACCCCTAGAGTATCTTCATTTTCATTATCATTCCCACATAAAGGTCTCATCTCGTCACTCTGCTTTTTGAAAAATAACAACGGTTATTACAACTTTATCTATATAACTTGGTAGTATGCTTTTCTCTTACTTGTATGGAAGTCTTTCACCTTTTTCTTTGTTTGATTAATATCTTCAAGAGCTCCATTAGGATGTCACTGACAATTTTCTAACTTTTTGTAACTTTTAATATTAATTATTCTCTTGAAGATGAACGTGTATACGTTCGAAACATGTAGAGAGTATTTTTAAAAAAATGTCTTTGAAATATTATCCTAGTAAATTTAGAGATTATTTCTACCCATTTAAAAGGAAAAAGGTTGAAAGATAAAAAAGTTTTGGACTAACAAACAAATAAAGACAATGCAAGTCCAACACTATTTACTAACACTTGTTCGTTGCCTTTACCATGTTTAGGATATTGTTGTTTTTTTTAAACCAAAGATGTTAATAATTTGTCTTGCGGTGTCTTCTTTTTGTTTAAAAATTATTTAAAAAAAATTTTATATTGGATTTATGACTTGGATTTATGACTAGCACTTGGCGAAAGCGCTCTGCTACAAACACGTAATACAAAGTCATTTTATTCCAAATAATCCATTGTTCGTCCTAAAACTTAAAAATCCTACTTTCGCTATTTCCGGAGTTGCTATAAAAAAAAACTTATCCCAATAAAGAGAAAGAAGAAATTTAAGGAAAATAGTAAGATTTATTTCTGACCGATTTCCAAATCATCTGAGATGCTCCTTTATTTTAAAAACGTGCAAGATTATGCAAAAACCAGAATGTTTAAATTCCAAAACGTCTTTCCGATAAACCCACGCAACCTGAATATATATCTCAACAAAAAGTGAAATGATACACACCATAAGAGATTAACCCGAGAGACGCGTTACGTCACCACACGTAACGTGTTAGGTAACTCCCGATAACCAGAAGGCCATGCCCAAAAATTCCAATCAGCGAACTGGACCGCGAAAACATTATGCATGTGGACGACTTTATGAATTTTTAATTACGATATAATTAAATAAAAATTGTAGGTACTAATGCCAAAATAACTTTTATTACGAATTTGGTATTGAAAAGAATGTTTCTGACAATTTGGAATAGATTGAAAGAGGAGGAGGAGGGGGGGGGGGGGCAGTGGTTAAAAAAATAATTTTATTTAGCGGTAGGCGGACAAAGTAGGTAATGGGTTCCCTGGGGCACAGTGGCACTGAGGTAGACAATGACAGGCTGTTTAGTTCTTGTTAGGACTCATCAGAAAGCCATAACCTGTAAGCAATTCTTTTAAACAAATAAACAAATTTTTTAGAAGGAAAATTTTGAAAACTGAGCCTTTTCGACAAACACTGCTTCGTAATCTAAGCCAAAAATACATCATTCCTTATAAAATCATTAATTTTGGCGTAGTTAGCCTGTAATAAATACCTATATGTACCAAAAGACAAAAATATTGATTTTGTGCTGTGTTGAACTTACATTAAAAAAAAAATGTTTAAAGATTTAGATTGGGAGTCGAAGCGTGGGACGAAAAATTAGGTTGTAATTAGATGTTTAGACCCAAGTTCCTATGTTCGGTGGAGAGTGCAACCCAGTAGCCCCCCCCCCCCCCCCCCAACAATAACAATTGTTCTCTCCTACTAATATATTTAAAAGTATTGGTTAAATGCTAGATTCTCTAAATGTTTTGAATGCATTCATCTTCAGGAACACAAATTTAATAGAGAAAAGGAAAAGGTGAACATCGTCTTAACGGAGTTTTACACTCATGGTTACATTAGATTGTGTTAAAATGTCGAATGACGAAACATTAAAAGAAACATTAGAAGAAACATTAGAAGAAACATACTACCTGCAACTTGACATATGACATATGTTACCTATAGTAGTAGTGCTTGGCTGTAATGGCACATGGTTTTACTGGTATGATACCTGTGAACGTGTTCAAACCATAACATTTTAAAAATGGGTAAAAAACTTGGGTTCCCTTTTTGGAATCATTTTTAGAATACGCTACTGACAAGGGGGCCGATGATAAGAATCAACAATTATTACTTGTTAGAAATCACATTAGGGCCCAAAACTTTGCTAGAACCGAGTAGAATTGACAACAGACCCTGTACATACGAAATTAATCAGAATTAAATTACTCTTTTCTTTTTAAAAAATATCCGCTATTGACCAGCGTAAATCTAATGTCAATCAGCGTAAGTGCAAATGTTTTAGTAATAGGAAAATCCGACAATTTTTATTTTCATAGTTATAAAGTTGCAACAAATAATTACAAACTAGTTTGAAATGTCAAAATTATATATAAATTATTTTATTTCGCAAGGTTTCCAACGCATAATATGCAGTTCAAAACTTTCAACTGGGTGAAAAAATATCTTGAAAATTAAAAAAATCGAATATTACCAACCCGTTCTACTGACAAAGTAAATCAAAGACCAGCAATGAACACTAATTCATAATTTCGACTACAATACATTTTGTTTCCCAGCGTTGAAAGGTGTTAGATACTTTAGGCAACAATTATTTCTCTCACTCCAATCAAAATTTGAAGCCAACTAGATTCTCCAATGGCCAAATTAAAGGACATAATATCATTCATTTTCTTTGGTTTTATTGCCCTATGATTTTCGGAATAAGTATGTAGATATATTAAATACAAATAAATCTTAAAGTATATGAGAGTGATTCTATACTTTTACTGCTGTCTTAAGGCTCTACCACGCGCAAATTTAGAAGATGAAAAACACCGTTTCGCTACTGCAGGATTCTGCAAAGGCTATTTGAAATATTTGTCCGGACAATTTAAAATTTAATAAAGGAATGTTTGTATTTCTAAGGTACAAAGCCCTTTTTTGAAAAAAATAAGAATATGTATAAGAAAATGCCCACTAAAGGTGCGTATTTTTAGGCACTTTTCCAAGGTTAATATCGTAGCTAAGAATTTTTTTTTCAAAAAAATAGCCATGTACCTTAGAACTTCCATGTCTTATCTTTAAGACTTCAAAAATTGAGACAAAACAATGTCGTAATAAGTCCGTTATCTTGCAGCGCGCAACTCATGTTTTAGGTAAATTTTGTTGTCATGTTATAGAAGTTGCCTATATACAGCTGAATTTATTCTCGGCTGACGTGAAACAATTTACATCCAGAGAGAATAATGATACACTGAAAAAAAGTATAGGTGGTCGAACAAGAAGTAATTTTGGGGTAAATTTTATGTTTTCCTTTTTGGATTGTCTGTGCCAATAACAGAATATCTAAGCGTTAATATTAAAAAGACGTAACTAGTAGTTGTGCTATTAACTCCGGGTTACCATACATTTTTCGGCTTAGACCGGGATATGGTTTATAATGCGCCGCAGGGCAAAATGTTCAAGACGCGTTCACCATTTTGTCAAAACTGGTGTTTGGGCTTTCAAAATTTCTTATTCATGTTAGGTAAGGATAAGAATTGAACGAAATCCAGTCGATTTGTTGCAATCAAAAATGGGCTATATTGAATTTTTTGTTTCGTTTTTTATCGAAATGGGTTATTCTCTTGATAGTGAACAAAATATACTAAGGTAAATAGCTTATCGGTATTAGAGGCCCAAACTGGGTCACCGGGAACTTACGACAAATCCCAGGATGTATGGTAACCCTGGTATATTAACTCTTAGATCTAAAATTAAAGTTTAATTTGTCTTGGTAAAGGGTGACAGGTGCAATAAAATAAAGCCATTTATGAAGGTTCTTAGTGAGTAAAGAAACCAACTGTTGCATAATGAATCTATTTCTATTCGATTGTTTTTATATTTTATGCTTATTATACAGGCTCTATATATTGTTTATATAGTGAGCTTCTGTCTAAACCTGTTAAAATATGAATTCATTTTAAAGGTGAAATGTGTTTATTATTTTATCCATGGTTTAACGATTTAAAAGTAGTTGTCAGGCACGAATTTGGCGTTGGTCACATGACACTTATCTGTTCATGTTATTGGCTCGCAGCTACAATTTGGTGCAGCGAGACTACTGTATAGTGACAATGCTTTTAAGAAGCTAGGTAGGTAATAAATAAAAATTGGACAGTATGCCACGCAGAGTAATAAAATACAATTTTTTGTTAGGCATGGGCGTCCATAAAGAGGGCAGTTGCCCCTGTCTCTTGACCAAGGGGGGAGGGGGGGGGGGTAAATATACTTTTTACTAACTTTTGTTAGGGGGAGTTTATGAAACGACTGCGACATTTTTTTTTGTAGGAATCACTTTTGATAGAAGTTCTTGAAAACGCAAAGTTTTGTTTTTTTTGTAGCCACTTTTGAACGGTGGAGAAAGTGTAGTAAAGGCTGCGAAGTATTTTATTTTATAGAATTAACTTTTGAGAACTTACACTTTTTTTGGCTACCCCCCCCCCCCCCCCCCCCCCCCCTATCACTTTATGTTTATAAGAAACATTAATACCGTGATTTTGTATCGGATTGGCGCGACGATACGGTACTACCTCCTGTTGTTTCTGTGTTACTAAAAAAAAATCTAGGTACTTACTTTTTTTTCTTTTGATGGTGCAGCGCAACGAATCGTCAAAGACATACCACTTTTTAAAAAAATTAATTATAATGGCACGGAACGCGACGGACAAAATACTGCGCGAGTTAGTAACCACAGTCAACAAATCCTGGAACCAGCGGGACTTATCTTTTGTTTTATAAATAAACATGGTGAAAAATTTGTAATATAAGAAAATTTTGATTGAAAAACTATTGACCTTACGAAGTATTTGATAACCAATGCTGAAAACCTTTAGTTTCAGGGTAGGCCTGTGCCTCCCAATTTTGAAAGTTTGACAGTATATGCTAGTACTGATGGAGGCGATCGGGCTAAAATATATTTATAATGGTGGCACTTCCCGTAATACCGGAAGTAAGTGTCAACTTGCTTATTTTAAATAGAATACTCTATATATTACTACATTTTTGCATTCTAAGCAAGAATTTAGGCATATCTTGTATACCATGTCCTATACCTATGTCTAAGCGTTTTAGATATTTTTAATAGATTTTTTATAATTTTTTGATAACCATTAATACAGGGTGTTTAAACAATACGATTAAAAATTAAATTGAAAAACTGCAAAAAGACTAGATTTTCAAATGGAAATACACAAATTTTATAATTATTTCTTATTTAGCATTAAAAAAAAAGGGTAAGTTTGTATATTCCAAAAAATTTTAGTTTTAGAAACATTGCCAACTTAATATTTTTATATGGCGATTTTGCTGCAGATTTTAAGTTTAGTTACTTTTAGTTGGCTATAACGGCGTTGAAAAACAATCAAATGCGAGAAAAATTTATGAAGCTGTCACTTACCATTTAAACATCATTAATTATCATGCCTGTGCGCTTAAATTGTACATACAAACGAAGATTATTTAAATTTATTTATTATTTATGGCGAATGTGTAAAAGTTATATCAAGAACATGGGACACATTTACATTTGCCAATCGATATCCGCAAAACAGAAGCCATCACAATGTGCTTATTAATAATGTTCAACAGTTTTGGGATATACAAACTTACCCTTTTTAATGCTAAACTAAAAGTAATTATAAAATTTGGGTGTTTCCCTTTGAAAATTTAGACTTTTTGCAGTTTTTTCAATCTTATTGTTTAAACACCCTGAATTAATAGTTATCAAAATATTATAAAAAATCTAATAAAGCAGGTCCTTTATAACAAGGAATCCCGCTTAAATTAAATAAATATAAGGCTTCTTTATAGAAAAAATTAATTATTATTTTAAGGCTTGCAAACGTCATTCTTAACAGAAAAATTCAAATATGTCAAAAAGGCTTAGATATTTATAGGTATAGGCATACAGGGTAGGGACTTTAACTGGAATAAATTCGATATTATTAAACCTGCTGAAGTTGCGCCTACAAAATTTGGTATGTGGGGGTATTAGAGCATGCGGAATTGGATTATGATGTCGGCGCAGTTGCCAGATTTCTCAGCTTTGCGCTACACGTAGTAATTTTGTTATTTTAAATAGAATGCCCTATTTATTTTTATTGCAGTGAATTGGTAGTGTCAAATTTAGTAAGATCTCAAATTTACAAATTTCTATCTTCACTAGTTTCTGAGCTGAAGTTCCCTTAAAAAGTACCGGGACGCTTGTCTACCTCCATAGTTACTAAGTTATTGACAAGATTCAAGAAAAGTTCTTGTCTTTTCAAAATGGCCTATTTAACTTAAACTTTAAAAATAGAAATTCTCATGGTACTTTTTAATGGAATTACAGTATTGCCATAGCTCAGCAATTAGTGAAGATAGAATTTTGTTAATTTGGCATCTTATTAAATTGGACACGCCCAATGCACTGCAATAAAAATAAATAGGGCATTCCATTTAAAATATTAAAATTACTACGTGTAGCGCAAAGCTGAGAAATCTGGCAACTGCGGCCGACATTATAATTCAATTCCGCATGCTTCAAAACCATACATACTAAATTTTGTAGGCGTAACTTCAGCAGTTTTAATAATATCGAATTTATTCCAATTAAAGTCCCCACCCTGTACAAAATCTGCCTAGAATCTTACGTAGAATGCAAAAATGTAATAATATATAGAATGCTCTATTTAAAATAAACACGCTGACAGTAGGGTTGCCAACCCTCCCGATTTAGTCGGGAGGCTCCCGCTTTTTTACTTAACCTCCCGCCTCCCACGCACTTAAACAAAACTCCCGCTTTTTCAATAACACGACGGACGCCTAATAACTGTACAGCTGCCTTAGAGAGGGGCGACCTTTTTTTTTTTAGAAAGCACGTTTGATGATAGGAGGAAGAAATATAAAAGGCACGCCACAGCATAAGGTCAACGGGGTATCGACCTTTTTTTTTAGAAATCATCAATATAATGATTTTAAGCACCTCAAAAAAAACTTGTCCTCCAGGCACAATCCACTTCCCGCTTTTCAATTTTTAAAATCTGGCTACCCTAGCTGACACTAACTTCCGGTGTAACCGGAAGTACCACCATTATGAAATTTTTTTAGTCCGGTCGTCCCCATCAGCCTTACCACGATGGCAAATTTTGAAAATTTTCCTATGTATAGTTTTCCATATATAGTTCGAAGCGGTTCCCGGTGGAACACGAACACCCTGTTTGCAGGTACTTTTATACCTATTATTAATTAACACTTCAAACTTTCTGCTCTACCTAATTTTATTTTTTGTAAATATTCTATAGCTTTAATAATAAAATAAGACAAAATTTAAAAGATATATCCGTATAACGATTAGGTACATTATTTTAACTAAGAATACAATAACAAGTACCTACTTATTTTCCACAAAACAAATTTCTCTTCCGAAATAAAATCAAACTCATTAGCATAATAAAGAACCTGCCGCCTTGCATCGTGCTTTCAGTGTGTGTCGACGTTTGCGGAATATTTTTCACCACGTCATAAGCTCGCTAGTATGCCCACTTCGGGTGAGACTCTCTTGCAAATAAATTTCTTGCTGCACAAAGTTCCGCCTTAAACGCTGTAGTAATAATTTCCATCTGTTAGGTGTGGCTTTCCGCAGATGTAACCCGTTAAAAACGAAATAAATTTTAGAGAAATTACTATTACTACAATTTACAGATCTAGGCCGATTATGGTATACGTGTTTTCCAGTGACACTAATGTGGCAATTTTATAAAGAAATTTATGTCGCTTACAGCAAAGAAAGAATGTGACAATTGATGATGTTTCTGTCATATTTACATCCATTCTAAAGACACCAAAAGCTTATAGCACTATAAATATTATAGTCTATATCAGAAAGGTGTAGAGTATTAAAAGCTCACTAGGTATGCAAAAGAGTGACCCAACGAATATTTAAGCCACTTTAATAATTTGGCAATGATTTCATTGCAAAATTCTTTATTTTCATTAAGTGCAGGTAGTACCACCCGAGTTTGGGTCGATTTATGGGGTTTGCCTGTTGTTATCAATTCACAAAGGCATGCATTATGTACATAGTATTAGATACACTTATTTTTTTATTAAACATTATAAAAAAATACAAAATATATTATACAGAAATTAAATTATAAAAAATCATAACATTCTTCGCCATCTGAGGAACTTTCATCTCCTCTTGACGTTATAATAAACGGGTCGACGGTTCGATCGATCAGGTGGTCAAGATCCCACATTTTCTCCTCTCACTGAAAATGGTGTGACAAAGGCGTGCATTATGTATGTAGTATTAGGTACCTACACTTATTTTTTTATTAAGCAGTATAAAAAAAAATACAAAATATACATTGTACAGAAATTAAATTATAAAAAATCATAATATTCTTCGTCATCTGAGGAACTGTGATCTTCTCTTAACGTTATAATTAACGGGTAGACGGATCAGGTGGTTAAGATCCCTTTTCTCCTCTTCTTTAATGACATGATGGACTGATTTTCGCCAGTTCTCTGTTACTTCCTTAAAGGCTTAATCAAACAGTAGCTTAACATCTTTTATTTAGAATGTCGTATTGTGTCTTGCTACGAATCCTTTCACTTGCGCCCATATAAGTTCTATAGGATTTAGTTCACAAAGACATGGCGGTGTGCGCAGCACAGTTACACTATATTTTTCAGCTATATCTAGGTATATATCACGGCATATTTCATAAAACGATGTTTGTGTAAATTTGCTATAGCTAATAGTTCCTTCTTTATAAAATTATCTTCTTTTTTTTCTTTGGTTAGTTAACGTAAATAATTGAATGCACAAAATTTACCTACGCCAACACCGAAATTGAGCCAAACTGGACGGAATTTCCCCTTTTATTACTCTACACCTTTCTGAAACAGACTATAGTAACAGAATCGAGTTATTAGATTTGTTATAAAGTACGACGAAGATTGGCCCAACGGTTGGAGACTATGCTTGTCACTATAAGGTTACAGGTAAACAATAGTTAACAATAATAGCTGGGGCTGATTCAGAGAGGAACCGGAAGGGGGGAGGGGGGTGGATAAGCGGTGCAGGAAAAAAATGTTCAGGATTCAATAATATATGCATGTCGTAATCAGTTTTCTATTAAAGTTCCTCATTTAAGAAATGTTATTTTCCTAGTGCTTGGAGTTTGCCTTTTATGTATTAACACCCTCACAGAATGACAAAGTCTATGACACATTGCTTTGTCATATTAATTGGTTGTACCTTGGTAGCACTAACCTATGACGTAACATCCGTCTACCAGATGCCGATGCTGCTTAGGCGGAGCGGTCTGTGTGATAAGGCGCCCCAGTTTTCTGGGTTGCGTAATGGAACAACCTGAGACAGTTCGTGACTTGCTGCTGTCCGCAGTTTTCGCATGACGTTATTTGGTATTATCATATAGAAACTAAACCAAAAGGAACGATTCAATAAAAAATTTTACCGCTTAGAATTTTCGAAGACGTCCAAATCTGTAACGAGTTACGCCAAACGTTGCTGGTAGTAAACATTCAACGAACGCGAATATCCGTCTAAAGGCACGTCGCTTCTCGATATTTACGTCGCTGCCTTGAGCCTTGCTTTCACTTATTTAGACCGGATCAGTTTCTAGCTCGGTGTTAAAAGAGAAGATACACTAAAAACTGAAGATTTTGATCAAATTAGTCTGAGTATGTTTTACTTTGACTTACATATTTCGATTAGGCACCTTATTACAATATCCAAAATATAACTCAGTTTAAACCTTTAAGAGCAAACAGTAGTCGATGAGTCATCATGAACAAATAGTGCATTTCCACCATATCGCGCATACGGGACCTGCTTCTGGCGATGGCAATAAAATTTCTTTTTTTATATACAAAATAATATAAAAACTAAATTTACGAGAATTAAGTGGAGATTTTTAAGATAATATCTACAATATTTCTATTTTTATATTCCGCACAGTGGATGATATAATTTGAACCTATACAATTGAAAATAAAATAAGTTTTTAATTTTTTTTTTTGAAAAAAATAAGGTACCATCTGCCAAACTAGAAGTTCTTGTGAACCCCTTAGTAAAATTTGTGTATAGCATTTTTAATTAAACAAGCCAGGAAACGTTTTACGTTGGTATGAAAGGCTCCTAAGCTAATTCTACCTGGATACCACATACAATATACAATATAGTAATAAATTTTTTTAATCCCATCTCAGAAGGAACCGAAATTTAACTAAAAACTGACCTATTTAGATAGAGGAAAGGAACCAAATTTGTGATACTTAAAAAAAAATTTGTTATAAAGAATAATAATGTATTTCCTAAGAAGTACAACCTTTATACATGCTTTTGCAACAACAAAAAAACAAATTAACATTATTCTTAACTAAAATAAAGCTCTTTTTAAGAATTGGTGTATTTCTTTAAAACAAAAAAGAGGATTCCTAATTTGAGACACGACGGTGTCCAAATTTGAGACACATAGACATTACTCAAAAAACCGTTTTCCTCACAAAGAGAACAAACAAAAGTTTCACTTCGGATCTCCACAAAGTCTTCATGTGTCCATCTACCACACTGGATGCATTTAGCCCATTTTTTATCATATTTATCTTCTGAGATACCATACAAAATAAGCACTCAGCGTCGCTACCACCGCTTTCGTCTGAGGAAGAATCGTTCAGTTTGACACTTTCATTACTGTCTGAGCTTGAACTGGAGCAAGCACGCCTTGATTTTCTTTTCGTCCTTTTGATACCTAATGTAGTTGTTGGTTAATATTAGATTCAGTAGATTTTATATTCTTCTTATTCGGTTGAATTTTATTGGACTTCTTTTGTAACATTTTCTGTTTCGAAGTTCTAAAGCAGATTCTAGATTTTTTTGGGTACTGGCTTCTTCTTTTTTTCTCTAAGCTTTCTTTTAGCTCATCTTTATATAGATGTCTTTAAGATCTTAATTTGAGAGTATCTCAAATTGGGACTCATAGGGTATCTCAAATTAGGATATTGATTTAAAAAAATTACGAACTAATTTTTGGGCTAGATCTTGAACATAGAAGGAATTTATTGTCAGGAAATAATGGTACCTAATATTACCTAAGCTTTTATTCACCAAAACTTGCATTGCAATGAGCTTACCTTGTTTCTTTTGATGTTCACTTTGATCAAAAAAATTCTAAACGTAAATAATTGAACAAGTGCACCTGTTCACCAAACAACGCCAGATCGGAGGAGTGCAACGCAGTAATGAATACCTTAAAATAAAATAGTTTCTTCTATATTTACGAAATGACAGTACATATATTAGAAGTTACAACTATCTCAAATTAGATGCCTATCTCAAATTTGGCGCCCTTCCTCTATAGTAGATTTTTTGAGTATTCTCCCAAGATAGAGCCAAAACACGTGAATTCTGGTAAGTATGTTTACTTTCCAAAACGTAATATGTGAGCTAATTACGGATCACTAAAATATGAAATCCCGATATCAGCTAATCAATGACAAATTACTGCAGTCGTCTGTCGGAAAACAAGAGACTGCTCATTCACTATTCTCATATTTGATAGTTTTGTCAGTTAAAGTGTTAAATCGGTTCTATAATAGTTTATCATCAATAAAACTATTGCTAGGTCATACCATGCATTTTTCGCAGTTCATTGAAAGCATGCATAATTTCCACAAATTTTAAAAACGCAAAACTGGCGCCATTACTCGATGACGTCGATCCGATAAAAAGTTTACAATGAGTATCGTTACCGATCGTTCACTTGCCATGTCGGTGTTTTTGTTTACATCCGAATTATTGTGGAATTTGTATTTTGTTTAAAATAACTGTTATTTTTATTTGTTTGCTCATAGAGTAGAACGATCGACAAATAACTTAGGTTGGACTTCTTTCAACTCTCATTTCATTAGCTTGGTCTTCCGTCAATAATTTTACATGTGAAACCTTTTATGCTAGTTAAATATTATGTTTTGTTCCTAGAACTTTAATAACTTATTTTAAGACAAAATGTAGATAACATTTTGGAAATAACATAATGATTTCTTTATTTTTCCGCATAAGTCCGTTTTGGACAATTATTTCTATTGGATTACTTTTCAGACTTTGTCATTGTATTATATTATAAAAATATTAGAGAACATTGGTAACATTGTCAAGTTGCCGTTTTTACGACGTATATTCGATAAAGTCCGTGTTTTTGTTCCAATAGTATTTTTATTTAATGTAGTTATGTTAGCGTCTGTAAATAATTTTTAAATTGAAAATTGTTCTCTTTCTGATTCCGGCTAATAACGCTATATGTCGTCGATGTACGGATAAAAGAAAAATAGATGTTCAGTGATAGTGAGTGAGTTCCCTTTCCCCTTATAACACCCCCTTCCCGGTCTGTGAATCACAGGAGATTCCAGACTATTAACTAACATAAAATTGAATAAGTTATATGACCGAAGTTGGTAAGAGAATTTCAGGTCCCCCGTAGCGCAATTGGCAGCACGCTTGATATGTAATCGAGAGGTTCTGGGTTCGATTCCCAGTGGAGATATAAAACTTTTTCAATTTTAATCGAGTCTGTACGCCGGCTAAAACATTTTTCAATTTTTTTAGTGATGGCTTAAAAATAACAAAAAGTACAAACACAGAAAATTTAATTTTTTTGTTCCTTCATAAACTACAACCAAAATCAAGATTTAGTAAAAAAGGCCATTTTCGCAAACTATACCTACTTCACTTTGTATTGGGACAGACTCCACAATCTTGTTAGATTTAGAGTACTTAGTTCTTTGTGTGGATTTTGATGATAACTAACATTTTGTGTCATATTCGCCAAAATACGTGAGTAAAAATATTAAATGCAGGACCCCGCATTATTTTAGAGAAAAACGCCCTTTTTGTGATGCAAATTAGGATTTTTCGTCAAATAGCGCTACAATATCCTTAAAATTATACATTATTTTATAATTTCGTGACGAATGTTTATAGTCGATTTTTTTTTTAAATGATGATACGCGGAACACTAAAAGTATAAGTATTTCTTCAAGTTGCAACGTACTCACTTAAGGTGTATCACACGAGTTAAATAATTTTTTATAAAAGGTGGGTTGGCGAAAACAATAGACTTTACTATGACAGAGGTGTGAATTTTTTAATGAATTAAATATGATCCTTAAAGAGATGACATTGGAATTTTTGATCAGACTTAAATCATTTACAAGGTTACTATATTTGCATTTTGATACATTATGTAGGTATATTTTTATTATCCTAAGGTCGCTGATTTCATAGTCTGGAAACATTTTCAGCGTGAAGAAAAACTTCCATTGAAATTAAACTTTGAAATTGGTTTTTATTTTATTTCGCAACGTGCAACGAAGGTACACAGATAGGATGTATAACGAGAGTAAACTTTTATTTAAGTTGATTCGACCATGCAAACATTTTATGTGTTAAAGTGCGACGCACGCTGGTCTCAAAATGAGAAAACCCGGCCATAATTACAAATACCATCGGATTTGTACCAAAAACATTTATGGAAGGGGGTTTTAGGGTCGCTGATTATAAACATGGATATACCAATTGCGTAAACAAAATGGCGGCAGAAATATGTCAGAATTAAAAAAAAAGAATCAAATGGTTTTATTTTTTTTTAACCAATGATTAAAATGTAAGTGTTTGGTGTTTTAATGGTACATGGCACATACATATTAACAAAAAAGTTAAATTAGTTAAATAATAAGTTGTATTTTTAATTATTACCGAATACATTTGGTTTACATTTAAAATTGCTAACTACTAAACAAATTTAAAAATTATCACTATCGGTTAACTCAGAATTTATTTCAGAGTCACTTTCTTTATCTGAGCCAATGGTTAATTGAGTTTTAGGGCCACTAGCTACAGATTCTAATGGCTCTTGCGGAAACGTATCAATTGTTTTTTGGGAGTTTTCTAATGCTTGAAATACACTGATCAGAAGAAACAAGCAGTCTATTAAATATATCCTCCATCGTTTTCATTCTTGAAAATTTTCGAGAAATATCGGCACGATACTTTTTAATGTTCTTTGTTCCTGGCCTCCTGGGCTTCCTTCGACAATTGTCCAATATGTAATAAAGTCGTTCCTGTAACTTGCTTTCCATGTTCATGTACTAACACTTTGTGTACAGAAGAGGGCATTTGGATATATTAGCTATTTATACAACAAGTAACGAAATAAGTGTCTTTTAGGCACGCGACGTGAATTGTCCTACGAGGCGAAGCCGAGTTGGACAACACGTCAAAGTGACTAAAAGACATTGTTTCGTTACGAGTTGTATACAATATTTTTTCTACTGAGGTTTTATAATAAAAAACTTAATTTATTTTACTAACATTTTATTACCTATGTTTCATTTGCCCCTTTCAAAAATTGACACTTGCCAAAAAAAATTAAATTATACCTAGTCTGTGGTTACGTTTTAATTGTAAATAATTACCTGCATTATTTTTAAGCACGTTGCTCCTGGTAACGCGCTTAAAAGTTTTTAAGCACGCTGCGCCTAAAAGGAGGTTATTAAAAAACCATAATGACAATCAAAAAGAGGTTATTTTAAAACGTCAGTAGAAAAATTAACAAATAGTTTTGCTGTGTTAATTAAAAAAGTTTAAAATAATTTATAATTGATGTCATAACCACTGGATATTACCTGCAATATGATATAAATACGTTTAATTAATGTCTCATCAATGCCTGCTATATTTGCCGAAAATTTTCTAAAAAAGCGACGAGCGGTATTCTCGTCATTGAAACTTAAATGAAAAAATTGAAACGTACTCCAAACTCCATTTAGTTAGCGATAAAGTCATTTAAAAACCTTCAAGTCTCATTCAAAACTGAATCCTTCATGGCAGTAATAGACTACTGGAACTGTCCCTAATAAAAGAAGTATAAGCCAGTGTGCTACTACCACGAGCCAACACCAGCTCCAACATGGCGTTGCCTTGTTGTGTTATCTATGTGACGTAATATCATATATGTACATTATCTATGAGTTTAGTATCATTAGATTAGTTAGTAGTACCTGACAATGTAAAATATATAATAAATAAAGAGATTTTAAAAGTAAAAAGTAAGTTATTGAAACTTCTGAACCCAGGCTTTATATATTATAATATTATATCGGACTAGGGGGCAATGCTACAGCACAAATACAAAAACTTTTAAATTCAAAATCAGCTTTATCACCACAAAACAAACTGACAATATACAATCAACTAATAAGATCCATATATTATATACTGACTTACGCTGCACCGGTATGGTGCAGCATGTCCAACCCACAATTCTACAGACTTGAACTTTTACAGAACATAATACTTTCCCTGCCTAGATGGACGCCACTAACGCGCCTATAACGCGAAAAACACGCCGTACTTGATAGAATACATACACAACATATCAAACAGATTTTACAACACACACATACTAAACGCTCCATCCACACGTAACATCACATACACAAGACACATAGACAACATTGCACACAAACCAATCTATCACCAGCTTCCCATTTTCCGGCGAGATAGATAAAATCTAAATTTTTTAAATCGCCATTTCTAAAACGCACGTGTATCTAAGCCTACTTCTAAAGCCCTTGTACTCAATGAAACATATCATTTTAAGCCTACAAAATGATGCTAAAATTAGTATCAATATCTATCTGTGGGCAAATTAACCTACCGTGTACCTGAATAGATTCATGCTGTCTTTTTCGATCGTTTTTCCAGTAAACACCAATAAACAATTTTTTTATAAAGTGACAATCGTAACTTCATAAATATTCAAAGCGTAAGCTGAAAAACAAAATTCTTTTATGGCAGTGAATGGGTTACTGGAACTGTCGGAAACGACTTAATTAAAAGTCATTTTCGCCCCAGTTGGAGCGTTGCCGCAAAGTATGTCCTGGCCGGTTGCCAGTGTTCAAATAAAAAGTGTGTTTTATGTAATTATAGTTTGTAAAATATATGAAATAACACCAGAAGTAGGCCAAAATGACAAGTAAAAATATATACAGAATGAATAAAGATATCTTTTAATGAATGAAATGGGGGAAGGGAGCCAGTACCAAAAAACAATAACTCTTAGTAGATCAAGGGGCTTTTATGCTAAAAAAATAAACATTTTCGGGCTAGGGGAGGGGGGAGCCAAGTGCCCTGTTTACCCCCCTTCTCTTATAAATGCCCGTGATCGTCACCGCCATAATTTGTCGATTTTTCACATATATTATGTCAAAAGTTCAATAATGCAGAAATTTATTATTTCAGTACTCATTTTACCCATTCTTTTTAAACATTTTTGCTGTAATATTATCGAATAAGCAGTCATTGGCAGCTTCATTTTACAGTATTTTATTTAAGATAATAGTATGGATCCTAAAGTTAAATAGCATAGAGCCGATTTTGGTTAACTTTTTCGCAAATCTCACCTAAACTGCTGGACAATTGCTTTCGAGCAAGAAAATTCGCCTAAATTTAACAGTTAATAATTTCTGAACCAGATATGATATCGACTTACGGTTTTGAATGGTTGATAGTAGGAGAGTGATAAAATTTTAAAATAATATCGTGAAAGTTACACGCCATTAAAATTGGAGCCAAAATCATCGTCTTCTTTAACACTCTGTATATAAAATTTTCTGACATTTAAAGAAAATGCAACATTGACAATAATTGTTTCCCAAGGGATGAGTCTATAAACCGTTCAAAACCGTAGGTCGATATCATATCTGGTTCAGAAAATATTAACTGTTAAATTTAGGCGAAATTTTTCTTGCTCGAAAGCAATTGTCCAGCAGTTTATATATGCGACGCCGACTGACGTCTGAGCGAAAGCAGGAAAAACTGTTTAAAAAAGTCATTAATTCAAAATAATTTTTGCTTTAAACGGACCTTGTTAATACGATTAAGACCAGACATACCCAATAAAACATATAAATTATTATTGACTTAACTAGGTGATCTAAGCATATCATATTACATAAAGCGGATTTTGTTAAATTATCTTGAACCAGTTTTTGCTCAAAACTTTCTTGTAATAAAATTCAAAATGCCTCATTAAGAAGAAAAAACGTAGGCGGATACACCATTCGTATAGATTTTCGTAGATATCGGGGCAGTACAAGTTCTAATCTTAGAGGTAGACATGTTCTAATTAAGTAAATGGCAAATACAAAATTAATGATCCACTTTACGTTGTTGCACAATATGTTTAAATTATTTTTCCAATTTATTAGCTGATTTTGCCAACCTTTGATTTGTGAGTGATTGACTTCAGTGGCGTAATTACAAGTTTCGTGTGGGGACAAGTACACTGAAAAAAAAATTGTTTTATATCGACTAAATGATTTATTTATTTATATCACAGTAGCAGTCAAAAGACTTGTGGTTTACAAACTTAATACAAAGTACTTCAGAATATACAATACAACAAAGTATTTTAAAATACAATGCGCTAATATACCTTAGTAGATAGTAACAATAATACTAATAAAATAACAATTATATCACTGTAATACATTTTTTAAAAGGAACTAAGGAGGGCATACCCTGAAGGAAAACATTTTCAAGGAGGGAATTCCAAATTCTGATACCGACCCCAACCAGCGAGTTAAGACCAATATTTGTCCTATATTTAGGCACCTTAATTTTAAAGTGATGATTATTTCTGGTTCTATATTATGGTGGTTGAAGGGAGTTTTTGATCTCAACATACGCTGAATTTTAGTTATAAATGTTATACAAAGCGATCCCAATAAAGTATTCAATGCATTTTAAAATAGAGTTCCAGCCCAGGGCCGCTATTGCCCGATTCGGACTAAAGTCCCTATCAAAATTTAAATAGACCCACCTAGCAGCCCTCCTTTCCACTCGTTCAACCTCGGCAACAAGGCTAACTTGCCATGGGTGCCAAACAATACGACAGTATTCCAGGAGGGGTCTTATCAGAGTCAAGTATGCATTTATTCTTGGCTCCGGCCTGGCATTGTTTAAGTTTCTCATTACAAAATTAAGAGATTATATATATACACCGTCTTATTCCCATGGTACTCCCAATTGGAAGAAATAAAAACTCCCAGATACTTAACAACCTCGGAAGGCCTCAAGATACTGCTGCCAACAGTATAGTACCTTCTTTCTACCGACAGTAATTTGTGGACTTTTATTTACATTAATACTCATTCCATTCCGAGATACCCATTGTTCTATTGATATTGATTGATCTGAAATCGGAGGCAGCCCTCCATGGAGGTGATAGATCTATAGATAATAGAGTCGCCTGCAAACAGGCGAATTGTTGAGCCGATATCCTCCGCTAACAGTCGCTTGCTATTTCAAATAAATATTTATTTGTCTACCGGAAAGGATTTGCCAAATGCGTCAAAACGAGCAGTCTGACCAGTCTTTAGTCGTTAGTAGCCCGCCATCCTGACCAAAAATGTTGTAATCCTGACAAGTTCGAGTACCGACACCGGTCCAATAATTTATCTGTGGAAATGGAAGTTTAAAATTGGCTTTTACATTACATTCTTGGCCATCATTTAAAAGTAAAATAATATTTTTTATACTTAATATTAAAATAATAAATAAGAGGTAAATTTAGACAAAAAGTTTTGGTAGAATTGCTTCAAAACAATATTATAAAACTTAAATATTATTCCAATTAATAAACTTTTATCTTTTTATATGTAAAAAGTACTACATAAACATATATCTATATTATTACACGTTGTAAGTAAACAAAATGCCCCCATATATTTGCGTTACCTTCTGAAAATTTATTAAATAAATGTATTTAAGACAAAAAATTATTTATTTATGCTAAATTTTTCTTTATTATGATCAGTTTAATTTATTTTATTAAGTTAAATTATTATTATCTAATGTAAACATTTAGTAATTATTTAAAGAAATATACCCTGTTAAACTTAGAGTATATTTTGTAATAATTTATGACTTTTCTGGTCCTACATAATAATTATAATATGACTAGAAACTAAATTCAAAAACAGTTTATACATTTTTTTAGATACATGCATACTTTCCCACGTTCTTATCAACAGTAATATACCGATAGAGGAGGCGTCTTATCGGTAATACCGCTGTTTTTTACAAGAAATAGATTTTCTGACAAATTTTCACGAAATGTAATTTTTACTTATAATCTGATAATATCCCGAGAGCTTTAGCTCGAGGGTCTTTCTTTGATTGTAAGTAAAAATTATATTGAGTGATAATTTTCTTAGAAAATCTAGTTTCGAGTGAAAAACAACGGTATGAAGATAAGACACCGCTTCTAGAGGTGTATTTTAATGGCTAATTTACTGAACCCAAAATAAAAGCCGTTTGTGATAAAGGAAAATATACAAATACATCACATTGATTTACTTTTAAGTTTATAAACGCGCCATAACTAACAATTAATTAAAAATCCAAGACTAAATCAGACGCGAGGAACGTCAAAAATCCAATTCGCTTGTCGTCATCACGGTTGCCGTGAAAACGCCAAGATTTCTTAAGCTCACGTCAAAAAAAGCACACTGGGTTTAATATTGCAGACATTTTGTCAAAACATTTCTTTGAAAATGTCAATAAATACGTTAAGTTTGTGCCCTACAATCACCTCAAATACTGTTGTGTATCACTTTTATTTTGTAGGTGTTATAATATTTATTTATTAAACTTGATTTCTTGAAATAAATTACTGTTTGTTTGACAAAAAGCTACTGTGGTCTTACCGAGCTAGCGGTAGGTCTTATCGGTTAAGACCACGTTACCAAGGTGGTTGCTATGAAAATTTGCGTTCTGACTGGTTCTATATATGTGAGGTAAATTCTCACTGAATGGAGAAAGGACAAAAAAAATTAATTAATAGGAAACCGTGGAAGCCATCTATTACCGAGGCAAGAGAAATACCACATTATTTAGTTTAAATAACCAACGTTTACTGACAACTAAATATGTATTTGAGAAAAATAAATATGTAGCGAAAATAAGTAAATAATTATTTGCTACAAAAACATGCTTTTTTCTATCAAACAAACGATTATTTGGATTAAATAACACATCGATTTGCTTACTACTTATAATACTTCGAATCAAATAAATTATTTATTTGCATTAAACAATATTTCTTTAAATACAATCAATTTTAGTAGTCAAATAATTTTAGACACATTTTTTATTAAATATTTGTTCAGACAATAGCTGCCCAAATGGCCCGAATCGACAAATATGTTACAGTGTAATCTGATCCTTGAGTTTTTCAAAGACATTTTTCTTCAGTTGTTGTTTATCATCTTTCTCACAAGCTATGAAACTTAATTTATATTTCAGAAAGGTAATAAAAGCTCATTAGGTATGCAAAGGGACTATAGAGTGACCCAACGAATATTTAAGCCACTTTCATAATTGATTTTTTTGCAAAATTCTTTATTTTCATTAAGTGCACCCGGGTTTGGGTCAATTTATGGGTTTTGTCTATTGTTATCCATTCACAAACACTGAAAATGGCGTGACAAAGACGTGCATTATGTACATAGTATTAGGTACACTTATTTTTTATTAAATTTTTTATTAAACAAAAAAAATATATAAAATACAAAAAATACATTATAGAGAAATTAAATTATAAAAAAAACATAATATTCTTCGTCATCTGAGGAACTGTCATCTCTTCTTGACGTTAAAAATGCACGCCAAAAAATCAAATCTTTTAATTTTTTTGCCCTCATTTCTAGTAGTTGGATCGTAAAGCCCTTTTTCACACACGTGCCGCGCCGAGCCTATATGATCACTAATTTTTTGTTCTAATTTTAATACAAGAAATTATTATCATTAATTCTAGAGATCTAAAGAAAACACATTTTTTCAAATTTTGGCCGTTGTTTAATACTAGTACAAGTTATTCCAATCCATTGGCGTATTTAGAGGGGGGGGCAGCTAACAAAAACAAACATCAATTAGATATTTATTTTTTAAGCTAAAAATTTTAATTAACATGCACATTTTTTATGGAAGAAGTGTGATAATTTATAATTAAAAAAAATAGTGTGGAAAGAAACGAGAATGTTTATTATGAAAATATTAAAATGCACCCTAAGCATTTACACCAAAAACTGCTCTTAGATCTACTCTCCTTACACATAATTTCTAAAAAAATCATCACTTTTGGCGTAGTGAGCGATATTTACTTTATTTTTAATAATTAAAAACCGAGCCCGAAAAACGCTGGTTAGAGTTATATACATACATCTTATTTTGGATTGACACCAATATTCATATTTTTCACAAATATAAAAAATGTTTTTTTTTTTAAATAAAGAGCCAGCTAGGAATATCAAAAAGAAAAGTAAAAAAAACATTTACAAAAACAAATTTAATCCAACCATGCAGAGGTTTGAAAGTAGTGAATTTTAAACGAACTTTGGGCGTGGCCCCGAATTTTTTTTCCTGCGGCTCTTTTCCGCCTTCTTCACTAGGTACAATATCATGAAGTACATGTAGTCCCGCTCTCCACAAAAAAAAATGTGTCCTACTTACGCCAACTGAGCCCCCTCGAGCTTATTTTCTGGCTACGCCACTGTTCCAATCCTTACTCTTAGAATATAATTTTTAAGCAAGTACTTATAATAACATCCGGTAACATAATATAATCTAGAACATTAGAGGGGGGTTAATATTCGCCACACAAATCGCCAATACCTTCGACTTTCAAATCCTTCATGCAAAATAGGGGAGACACCCCCCTAAAAACGAAAAACTACAAGGTTCAACAATAACAACTTTTGATCCAGTTTTCATCGATACATCGGCACAAAAACAAGTTTTTAAAGAAGGACGCTCTCGATTCGTGAATGAACGAAAGTAAGAGTACCAGCAGAGTACCACTTATTATCGCGTATAGAATACATCATAAGTGATACAATCGTTTTGTAATACTTAGGTACTCATCGCCCGGCGCGAATAAAATCAAAACTTAGCGGTACCTTGTGAAATAATATGACTTTTTGTGAGGTTTGAAATAAGTCAAATTTAACCCCCGTTCCCTCTTTTTTCGAGTTCCTGTGGAACCATCAAAATGAGGGCTTCAAATACCTTTTTTCTACCCTTAATTCTCCTTAGTACTTGTTTTTTTACCTTAGTAATTTCCCAAAAAAACTGTGCCACAAACAAAAAGCTTAGTACTTCTAAGCTGATATGTTACTATAGTACTGTAGATCAAATTGATGGATGTTATTGTACTCATATTATTTTGCCCGCTGATGTCGATGCTAAGGGTATTGATCAGATAAAGGGAAGGGCAAAGGGAATAAAAGTGTATGTTACTGTCAATGAATTCAATGAGGTGAGTTAATTTAGTAGTAAAATAAGTTTAAGACGTTTGATATGTATGCTTAAATTTCAGTTAACAACACCCTGTAGTTTCTCTTTCTAGGACTTTAACTTAAGGGTCTCATTTGACGTTTGTAGGTACTATTAACGAAGGCCGATATTCTGCTATCCCCGCAAATATCACCGCTTATATATAATAAACAAGTACAAATTTGGTATTACTGAATAGCAAAAGGTTCAAACGTTGGTTACGATGTAATGGATTTTTAATAAAGCGATTTCAATATCAATAATTTGTAAAGATGGTCCATTTATACAGGGTGATTCCTAAGTTGACACTTCTGTTTTAGCTGGGTATAGAAGGCATTAGAATCAACAACATTTTCAAATACCTATTTTCAAACAACTCAAGAATAAGGTACTTACATTCATTTATTACACTATGGATCAAACGATCAAGCGGTTCTGCCTAACTTGCCCGTT
Source organism: Polydrusus cervinus (assembly GCA_935413205.1). Classification (NCBI taxonomy): domain Eukaryota; kingdom Metazoa; phylum Arthropoda; class Insecta; order Coleoptera; family Curculionidae; genus Polydrusus; species Polydrusus cervinus. The sequence goes on along the minus strand of OW284515.1, from coordinate 30,962,841 downwards.
GAATAACAATAAACAAGAAAACTTCTGGGTGAGCCCGCAGGGGAAAGCGTCCTGCGTATAATCTCGAAGCAGCAGCCGCACTTTGACGACACTCACCATAAATTTGCACCATATCTACTAGTCTATTGTTTTCAAATTTTACCATTTCCACGTGTCACCAATTTAAAATTAACTTGCTTCAGAAAAACATACGCAGCGTATTGTCAAATAACTGACCACCAACTGCATGACTAATAAGAGTTAAGACAAACAACATAAATTACAATGTTTGTTTTTCTTGGGTTTTCGGTCACTCTTGAATAAAACTTTTTCTTAATAAGGGGTTAACGTTTCGGTTTTATTAGGAAACCATCATCAGAACCTTATTTAGTTTTTTACACTGCACAAAACTTTAAATTCACAATATGACTGTCATGTTGGAAATGTTCAATATTATATATATAAATATAAACTTAATATTGAACATTTCCAACATGACAGTCATATTGTGAATTTAAAGTTTTGTGCAGTGTAAAAAACCAAATAAGGTTCTGATGATGGTTTCCTAATAAAAACGAAACGTTAACCCCTTATTAAGAAAAAGTTGTATTAAAGAGTGATCGAAAACCCAAGAAAAACAAACATTGTAATCTATTAAAACGGTCAGGAAAACAAACTAATAAAACAACATAAAGTATAGCAGGCTACGTTTTGATGACCAGGCCAGCTCTAAGATTTTTTACTTCCGTATCTCGCCTATTTTTAAGTTTTTTGAAAAAATATATTTGAAAATGTAGTTTATTTTAATGCCTTCTATATACAGCTAAAAAAGAAGTATCAACTTAGGAATCACCCTGTATACTAGCATAAATTAACTGTACAGGGTGTACCGATTTCAAGGGTGACCATTGGGATTTCGGAAACTATAAGAGATACAAGCAAGTTTATATTGTAGCGAAGGAACGAGAATTTGTAGCTTTGTCCGAATAGCTTCTTAGTCGTCCCCAAATTGCGCAACTTTGAGCCAATTTAACCTTTGCTGTATTTCGAGGTTCCAATGGTGAGCGTCGAGTTTGTAACACTGTATACCGAGGGTTCCATTAAGGTCGGTCAGCGGCTGTATCTTGGCAAGTATTGATCACACATTTTCGAGAAAATAATTTTTATTGGTAAACCAGTAAAAGGAAAATACTGGAAATAATTTTTTAAGTTGTGCGATTGCTGCTAGAGGGCGTAACTGACGGGCCAAGATACAAAATTTAAGCTATTTTATATTAAGGTACTATATTGTTATCGAGAATGGAAAGTCTATCCATTCTTGCGGCAGTTCAATCCCAAGGATTTTTTGTATCTCCAATAATAATGGTTGGGGAAGCTGGTAAATTAGATATTACTAAATCTACTATATCTATCAAATATTTTATGCAATTTTAATAAATTTGGACTTGTTTAAAAGATAATTTCACGCTTAACAAGAAAGTAATTTTGTTAATGGTCGCTAATTCGTATTTTGTTTTACAGAGAGCGCTATATATAAAAGTTTCAGTTTTTCCACAGGCGTCTGGCAATGGCAATACAATGTTTTTTTTATATATACAAAATGAATTTCACTAGAACTAATTGGGGCGGCGTCAGTGGAGATTTTTAAGATAATATCGGGGCATGGTTTGTTATTTAAATGAAAAATAAGAAATTAACAAAAATAGTCCCAATATGTCTATTTTTATGTTCTGAATGGCAGATAATATAATTTGAACCTATATCTATAATTGAAACTTTCAAATACATTGTCTTTTTTTTTTTGAAAAAAAATAAGGTATCATCGGCCAAACTAAAAGTTCTTGTAAACCACTTAATAACATTTTTGCCGGAAAATGTTGATATTTTTACCTTAACTTATTCCCAATTTAAGAACGCATATAGGAATAAATTGTAAACTTTTGTGATGTCTAGTTTTAATAATGTTCTTTATTTTATAGATGGCTCGTGTAATCTATAGTGTGTTCGCGGATGGGGTTCCCAAGGGGGAAAAAATCTTTATTATTCATTTTACGACCATAAGTCTGTATAAAAAGTTCTGTTTGTTGAGAAAATGAATTCACGATAAAAAAATGTCAGATCAGATGTACAGGGTGTTAATAAATTAGGAAAATATGAAAATGCATCAAGAGAGAAGTACCATTATTTATTATTTTTTACAAAAATTTTATAAAACAAAGTTGTTTATAAACTAACGTAGAGTCTAAATACAAATTTTGAAATAAGTATTAGAATTTTTAAAATAAAATATTAACAATTATTATTTTCATTTAATTAGTTGCATTTTACAAAAAAAATCAATATTTTGTATACGTTCATGTTTATGTCAGAATTTTATTTACATCTGTCAGTATTCTATTTCCGTAAAGGCATTTTCGAAAATGTTAACAAAAGAAGAGCATATTTATTTAATACAATGTTACAGTATTGGAAATGTGTCTTATCAACACGCTATAGATGTTAATACTAATATTTAATTTTAAAAATTCGAATTCTTATTTCAAAATTTGTATTAAGACTTTACGTTAGTTTATAAACAACTTTGTTTTATACAATTTTTGTAAAAAATAATAAATTATGGTACTTCTCTCTTTAAGCTTTTTCATATTTTCCTAATTTATTAACACCCTGTACATCTGATCTGAAATTTTTTTTATCGTGACTTCATTTTCTCAACAAGCAGAACTTTTTATAAAGAATGACTTTTGGTCGTAAAATGAATAATAAAGATTTTTTCTCCCTTGGGGACCCCATCGGCGGACACACTGTATATATGTGTCTTGAATTTGTAATTGGCTAAGTCCGTTAATATATTATTCTTATTATTAATATTAAATCATATTTGCCTATTTATTTTCACCCGGGGAATAATCTACGAGACCCGACTGATTACTCTGTCCCAATAACATGCTTCGATAGAAGGTATTCTATACTCATTCCGAGTAGGGAAGAGTGGGAAGGCAATCAGAATATAACGAAAACAGATCACGCAATCTTCACAGACGGTTCAAAGATGGACGTTGGTGTGGGAGCCGGGGTCTTTTCCGAAAGTTTACAAATACAGAAATCGTATAGACTCCCCAACTATTGTAGTATTTTTCAAGCGGAAGTACTGGCAGTAGAGAAGGCGGTCAATATCCTGCAAGAACACCTTGGCTTGGGAGTAGCCTCGTCAATCACCATCTTCAGTGATAGTCAGGCGGCGATTAAGGCAATCTGTTCCAGCAGCGTTAAATCAAAGCTCGTAAAGCGATGCCGCAACAATCTATGCACACTTGGCAACCAACATCGGGTTATTCTGTGCTGGGTTCCTGGACACTCCAAAATAGATGGCAACGAGGCTGCCGATGCGCTCGCAAGAGAGGGCGCAGGCATGCCAGCTGATCTAGCAGACAATACAGTGAACAAACCACTGGGATTGGTCAAAGAGGAGATTGACTACACGGCCAAGCAGCTTGCACAGAACAGATGGACAGGGTTGACAACCTGTAGTACATCCAGGCAACTGTGGCCCACATTCGATAAAAAGAGAACCGCAGAGCTATTGAGACACAGTCGAAAAGACGTGAGAAATATTACTGCGGTTGTTACCGGACATTGCCTCTTCGGTAGACATGCCGAACGTATGCAAATACCCACTAACGACTTCTGCAGAAGTTGCAGAGATGAGGAAGAGGAAGAAAGTATTCAACATTTTCTGTGTGAATGCCCTGGCCTCGCAAGAAGGAGGTTCACTACTCTGGGTGAATCATCTTTCGATAGCCTGGAGAAACTAAACAACTTACAACTTGGACGGCTGAGCAGATTTCTGAACAGTAGTGGCTGGTTTGAATGAGTTGTTAAAATCCTTCCGCGGTTACGTCGCATAAACCATCAGTGATCTGATGAAGGTGGGTTCTACGGAACACGTGTGGTATCACAACGGACCTAATCAGAACTACGTAAGACCGTTTGGTCAGAACCAAGGGTCTGCCACTCTTACCTAACCTAACCTAACCTATTCATTTTTCATAGGCATCAAAATAATTTAAAATGACTAATATTAATTTCTTGGTGGAAAAATAAGCTTATTTGGTAAAACTTGAAAAATAATTTTCAGTATTTTCTTTTTGTCGGTTCACCTAAGAAATAAATTCCCGCAAATTTATGACCAATACTTTTCGAGCTACAGCCGCTTGCCGACCTTAGCAGGACACCCGGTATAGTTCCAACAAGGGATCTGTTAAAATGAACAATTTCTTAAAATAAAAGATTTTATGAAAAAAAAATAGATTAAAGAAAAGAAACCCAGCCAATAGATCTGTTAATAAGTACTTCTGTTCTATGTTTGTTTACAATTTCACAATGTCATGTATTTTTTTAAATGGCCCATAAAAATGTTGCAAGAACTTTATCTATTATCTATCTTTTCACACATACTAAATTAAGCATTGTTCCTTAAACTACTACTGTTAGTAAAGATTTATTTTTAAACAATTACTCATTTATTAATAATATTACTATTAATATGAATTATATGAGTCAATTTAATATTTATGTCAGTTCCTTGCAAATCTGAATTAAGGTAATATGAGGTCATAAAGCTGCGAGTGCATAAAACGAAGCTGTATACAATTAGCGGCAAATATGAAACATTTCAATAAGATTGTATTTTTTAAATATAATTACCATTTTCTGTATATTTATTTTTGACATTTTTAAGAAAATAAATTTAAAAAAACTATTGGAACAACACGATCTTTAAGAAATTTACATCATGAAAACAGTAACTTAACAATGTTCTCTATAATTTTTATATTGTAGCAACAAGAAATGGCATGAGGCTGTAAAGTAATCCATTATACAGGGTGTTCCTTAATGACGTGCTAATATTTTAAGGTGTGATTCCTCAAGTCATTTTATGAAGAAAAGTTCATATAAACATAATATGTCCTAAACGGCTTAAATTTTTTGCTACAGGGTGTTAAATTATTTTTTTTTTTTTCGTTTTTTGTAATATCTCCGAAAGTACTTTAGATAATATTTTCAATTTTGGCATGTGCTAATAGGACAAAAAACCGCATCTTTAAGTAATAATAGTTATTTTTTGTCCCACCAGTGGGGTCCCTGCAAACATTTCCTTTGATATTTTTTAGAAAAAAAGTGGTACGCCACCGACATTTTTCCATGTGGATATTATTTCGGATTAGCCTGGTCAATTCTGCATAACAATGGTCTCTTGCGTTTTTCTCCTCAGGCACAGCGTTCTTAATTAAAATAATTAAATTAGCTCTACTATTTATTATTATTAATATTAACATTGATAATACAAAATTTTGTTTTATAAAAATTGTTGGAAATGACCACCTTCATTTTTTAATAGGCATGCTTCCGCCGTCTAATTTATTTAATTATTTTAGTTAAGAACGGTGTGCATGAGGAAAAAAAGCAAAATACCATTTTTATGCAGAATTGACCAGGCTAATCAAAAATAATATCCACATGGAAAAATGTCAGTGGTGTACCACTTTTTTTCTAAAAAATATCAGAGGTAATGTTTGCAGGGACACCACTGGTGGGACAAAAAAATAACTTTTATAACTAAAACATGTGGTTTTATGTCCTATTAACACATGCCAGAATTGAAAATATTATCTAAAGTATTTTCGAAGATATTACAAAAAACGCATTAAAAAAAAATAATTCAACACCCTGTAGCAAAAAATTGAAGCCGTTTAGGACATATGTTTATATGAACTTTTCTTCATAAAATGACTTTAGGAATCACACCCTAAAATATTAGCACATCATTAAGGAACACCCTGTATAATACCGGATTTATGCCGAAAAAATAAAAAAAATTACCCAGTTACCTTAGCCAATTTAATATCTATTATGGTTGATTGGTTAGTTGGGTTAAGGCGGGGTTCGGGCGTTCGGCCCAAGCTTGCAGCCTAGTGGTTTATTGTGCGCCCCTGTCTTGCTAGAAGACATTTGTTCCATTTATAAGGTCCAGTAAATTTCTACCAAGTTTGTCATGCGGGAGGTTCTCCCACATTGGATTACTTCAAAGATTTTAAATCTTCTTCGGGTCAATTCTTCGCAGTTGTATATAATTTATGAGGCGGTTTCGTCCTCTTCGCCACAATGTCTGCATTTATTGGGATCTTCGTAATTTCCTATTCGACGAAGGTGTTTTCTTAAATGGCAGGGGGCTGTTAGTAAGGCAACCACTTGTTTTAGACGCGTTTGAAGTAATATTCCGGTTGCTAGCTTTTTTGAGGGTTTTCCAATTGTGGCCCCTCGCTTGGTTTTGACCAGGTACCCTATTCTATCGAGATAGATGTTGTTGTTGCGCTCACCTGTCTAATGTTGCTTTGGTTGTCTGTTTTGATAAGCCAAGGGTGGGTTCAGAGCCCCTGAGTTTTCGAGAAGATCCGGTTTAAGCCAGTTTATCTACTTTTTCGTTGCCCGCTATCTCCGAATGACCAGGAACCCAGACTACTTTTACCTTCTTGTTCCTTGCTGCTAGGTATTTCAGGTTGTTTAGGCACTCCATTGTGATACTTGATTTGAGTCGATTGTAGTTAAGAGCTTTGAGGGCAGGCTTGACTGTCTAACAGAATCTATATATCTTGGTCGTGGTAGTCCTTTTCGATATATTTCTGTACACATGATTTGGTATACTGTGGCGTAGTTTCCCAGGGGACTGCTGTTTTCTATTCTGGGTCTTTCCCCAATCTACTACATCGGCCGTTTTTGATCCATTAGTGTACCAAATTAGGTCTGATCTTATGACGAAGGTGTCCCTTTTGACCATATGTCAGAGTCGCACCTGATGTTGAATGGTCTGGTGAAGTTGTAGATCTCTTTCATGTGATCTGTTTGCATCTCCAAGAGCTCGTCGTTGACTGGATCCGTGGCTCTTGTGTGTCCTATTTTTAAGGGGTGTTGTTTCCATTCTCCATTTATTTTCATCCTAGAGGCGCTGCAACTGGCCTTCTTTCTAATGTGAATGTCTAGAGGTATTAGTCCTAGTATTACTTTCATTTCTTCGGTGGGTGTGCTTCTCATTGAACCGCTGAAACCCCGGCAATCCAGTTTCTGTAGACTGTTTAGCTTGGTGACTGTCATAGTTTGCTGTGTTTTTGTCCACCATATTACAGACCCATATATGATTAGACCATTATGGGTCTAATGACTGTGACATATAACCACAACACCATTCGGAGTGATTATTTGTTGGTTCCAGGTCAGTTTGGCGTCAACGATTAGCTCAAGTATTTCACCTTACTGACTGTTTTTATCTGCTCACCGAAGATGTTTAGGTTGTTGTAAATAAGGGGTTAGGAAAGAAAGCCCTATCTTCCTTCTTACATTTCTTTTGTTGTTATAAATGTAAGAAGGAAGATAGGGCTTTCTTTCCTAACCCCTTATTTACAATGCCCCTTCTGGAGAGTAGTTACGACTTCGTTAGGTTGTTGTAGTTCCCCGTTTGTCTTCGTTTGGTAAAAGGCAGAAGTACGATCTTTGCTGCGTTGACTTTGAGCTTTACTTTCTCATACCAGCGCTGCACTATTTTTAGTGCTCTTTGCATGAGCTCTGCCAGTGTAGTGGCATGTGTTCCTATAACATCTGCATAATCTTGGGCGTAGAATCCCTCTGCATTAAGACATGTCAGTAACTCATCTACCACTAAATTCCATAGAAGAGGGGACAATACTCCTCTTTTAGGACATCCCTGCGTTACCTTGGCTGTTATACAATCACCATGTTAGCAGTTATTGACTTGCCGATATTGTAGCATGCTGTGTATCCACCTGCGAGTGGTGTCGTCGATTTCAAGCCGTTCTGCGGGCGATCAAGCTTCATAAAGATTAAGTGCAATCAAATTGTAAGTTCAAAATCATAAGATGTAATACGATGAGGAGAAATTGAAATAGCCTATAGAAAAATTGATCATATGTATGCCGATGTTTTGATTTTATTCTTCTTAAGGTTTGGACTTCAGGTTAGCAGTTTGTAAGTGAGAGTGTTGGAATTAAAATATTTATTTACGCTGACCCTGTAGGTTTAGAAAAAAACAACCTGCAACAGGCCATGGTTGTTTGAAACAGTTTTCATAAAATAATTTGTAATTTCAGTTTTATGTTATTAAAGTCCCTACAAAATAGTCGATTAACCTTTTAATTAGCAATAGATATCTACTAATTAAAACCAATTAAGAAAATCCCTATTTTCGTCTTTATAAAACAGGTCTCCCATTCACTCTGCATATTTTTCTTGTCCAAAAATAGTAATAATTCATTTAATATGAACAGGATTTCATTCTTTTAACTTTTCAAGATTTTTGGACAAGTAATAGATCAGTGACAGCGATTTATCATCTTTCTTGTTCACCCTATACAATTTTTCTGCAAAAATATTTCCATTTATTTTAAGTATTAAAATTTCGTAGACTTATTTAAATTAATGCAAAATTGTGTAATAATTATAAAAAAACTGGACCACACAAATCAATATGATAATTTATTCACTTAATCATATTCTACTTCCGAGATGGTGAGAAACCTGTGTATTTAACTTGTGCAATACAACATCTCAAAAATATGTATTCAAAATAGGTAGGGTGTGTCTAAATAGATATTTAATTTTAAGGTTTTTAATAAATTCAAAAAATTATATATTTTTTAATAGGTTTAACAAACTTGTCACACATACAGGAGAGGAAGGAGTGTGGTTAAAAAGGGTGATGAGATGTGTAATGATATAAGTTCTGTAAATATTACAGTCTGTGATGGCTCATAGCTTGGGAAATTCTTTATTTTATTGGACCAAAATTATATGGTTATAAGTATTTGAAAATTCTAAAAGTTATTTTGGTATAGAAGATAACATCCAAAATTCATTTTAAAAAAGGTCGCCGACATCAAATTGCTTAGCCGGCATCTGCCTGGCCCGATAAGTTTAAACAAATGGGTTATTCTAAACGAAATTCGGGTTTACTGATCGAAAAGCCACAAAATACGTATATATTTTTTCCACGCTCGTGTAAAAATTTCTCTATCCAGAGAATCACCCTTATGGGTGTGAGTCCTCCAAAAAAAAATATTACATATTTGAGTGATTATCTGGATATAGAAATTTTTTCACGAGCGCCGAAAAAATACATTTTAAAATTTTTTTCTGGCTTCTCGATCAGTAATACCGAATTTCGTGTAGAATAACCCATTTTTTTAAACTTGTTGGGCCAAGTAGACGCCACCTAAGCTGTTTGATGTCAGAAACTTTTTTATAAGTGAATTTTCGATGCTCTTCTATACAGAGCTGTGAGTAACTTAAGTAACTAGATACTTTTTAGTATCTAGTTACTTACTTACTTAAAGTAACTAGATACTTAGTAACTTAATTCTTTTTTGAATCATTCCAAAAGTAACTGTAACTTCGTTACTTTTAAAAAGTAACTTGTATCTAGTTACTTTTTAGGAGTAACTATACACTTAAAAAGTAACTAGATACTTTTAAAGTAACTAGATACTTTTAAAGTAACTAGATACTTTTAAAGTAACTAAGTTAGGTACTTTTAAAGTTCCTCTAGAATACCAATAATGCACACGTGCCGTCCATCAGATGATGACCAAGGGACGATCGGCGGCCGTTAATCAGATTTTCACGAAGGGACGAGCGGCGAGTCGCGAGCGTCAAACAGCAAACTGGTTAGAACGCGAAAGTTCTTGGAAAGCATTTTATTCTACTTGTTCGTTGTTTGATTTAATACTTCTTAGTTTAGTTTTCTGATAATAGTGGTAGTGTGTACAAGAAAATGAGTTATCACTACCTGGTAAATTTATGGTATCTAGTTCAAAAGCATCTTAGTTACTTTTGGAGTTTCGTAGTTACAATTAAAATAACTAGTTACTTAAAAGTATCTTAGTTACTTTTAGTAACTAGTTACAATCAATGTAACTCGTTACTGTAAAAGTATCTTAGTTACTATAACTAGTTACTTTAACTAAGTAACTAAGAACTAAGTTACTTTTAGGTAAAAGTAACTATTCCTTATAAGTATCTAGATACATTTGTGCAAAAGTATCGAAAAAGTAACTAGTTACTTTTCTGAAGTAACTTTCACAGCTCTGCTTCTATATCTATTCTTACACTATAATCCACATTCTAGTTGAAAATACATGAACCAGTAATGCTTAAACTATTCTACACCAAAGTTTTATTGATAGGTGGCCAAAAGCGTTTTACTTCCACTTGTTGCCAAATACTTCCTAATTTTTACGTGGGTTATAAAGTTTTTGTTACTGTAACCAGAACCACGTCATTTATTTTAGTTTTTGTAATAATTTTTTTGTCCCTTATTTTTGATTGTCTCATTATTGCTTATTGCTCGTACCTTCTATGAACCTTTCTCTTTTTGTAAGTGATACCGTATAGTATAATTATATTATTATTATCGGGCTACATGCATAAGTCCATTAATAGATTAATTATTTTCCTTAAAAATTAAAAAAAAATAACAATAAGAGAGTGTTTGAATGAAATGTCATAAGCAAATTAGTTAAATTAATGAAGTTAATATTGGAGGTTAGAGTGCGTGGAGCAACTATTTTGGCGCCCTTTGAATGTAGCACAGAGAGAATTTTTCCGAAAATCGATAGGAAATATTGACATTTTTGATAACATTTCTGAAAGAAAAAGTCAATATTTCCTTACACTTAGTCGTTGCTAGGTAACGGAAAATAACTGTAAGGAAATATTATTTCTGTATGGCTACTTGTAAATTAAAATGTGTTAAGCTTGACAATTTAATATTACTGTGTTTCCATAGTTACAACACAATTATTTAATGGCATCCTTTATTTGTGAACAAAGTTAATAATATTTATTTCAAAATTTTAACAAGTTAATTGTAATAAGTTATATCCTTATAATATAATTTTCGATTTACGGAAAAATAGTAGTATAGAACGTTTGTTTTTCTTGGGTTTTCGGTCACTCTTGAATAAAAGATTTTTCTTTATAAGGGGTTAACGTTTCGGTTTTATTAGGAAACCATCATCAGAACTATAAAAAAATATTTGTCTAAACAATCAAAAGAGAAAAGAAACTATTGTATACAAAAAATAACCCCTTATAAAGAAAAATCTTTTATTCAAGAGTGACCGAAAACCCAAGGAAAACAAACATTTTAATCGATTAAAACGGTCAGGAAAACAAACTAATAGTAGTATAGAACTTTAAGTTGGGCGGATGATTATTATTTGTAAAAAAAAAATTAAAATGTATTTTAAAGTTTCAATTATATAGGTTCAAATTATATTACCCGCCATGCAGAACATAAATATAGAAATATTGTGGCTATTCACGGTAGTTTCTTATTTTCCATGAAAATTACAAACGATGCCCCTACATCTTAAAAATCTCCACTGACGCCGCACCACTTAATTCTCGTGGTATTAATTTATATAATATTTTGTATATAAAAAGGCCATCGCCAAACACATTTTGTTCGTGATGTGATGACTCATCGACTACTGTATGTTCTTAAGAAGAAAGGATGAGAAGAAGTATGACTTTTCCACCTCCAAATAGAGCCCCTAGACAAGATAATCAAGTACCCGTTTATTTTAACTTTAGTTCTTTTGAACGTATAATGTGTAAACCGATAATAGATTTAATTATTCTGGTAGTAAATGACGATTAACATCTGGTTTTAAACAAAATAGCCTTATTTGGTATCTGAAGTTAAATGTCACATCTTACAAATCCTGCGTAAAGATTATACAGGGTATGATATACATTTAAAAGCTGATGTAAAATTCACATTGTTACTTACGGCAACCAGGATTATCTTTTCATCACACAACTCACAAACTACTTAGTAACGTGTAAATGGTAAATCTATACAAAACCAGCTAAGACAATAATTCACAATAATTCGGCGTTCAAGCGAGTGAGTAGAAACGTCGCTACTAATGGTTCAACTCGAGTACGGTGCATAGCCGGCTTGGCGGTTAGTTACTATGACGATCGAGAAACAGTGTTGCCAGACGTAGCAAAATTCGACTATTGATATAGTAAATTTTGAACATTTGTTAAAATGTGGCGGAATGTGGCCGAATATAAAATATTAGTGAAAGGTGTAAGACGAAAAATTAGTTTTCAATTAGACTATTAAACCCCGAACTTCTGAGCTATCTATCCCTTCCCTAAATACGCAACTGATTGTAGCAACATTTTTAAAAGTGAGATAACATGAAACTTTTTTTAAAATTTTTACACTAAAAAATTAAGATTGAAATATGATATTGTGTTAATTTCTTCAGCAAATAGTTAGACTAATATTACTTATTTTCAAGCACTTGCCAATTGAGCAAGGGCCACCTTGTATACGTTTGTACATTTTCTTTAAAGTCGTTTTTTTAAACTTTCAGGGCTTAATCAACCTTCTCAAATCCAGCAAGATCGATGGACTCGAAATTAACCTTAAGAAATTCGACTCGAAAAATGATATATCCGATTTTATATCTACTGTAAAATCAAAGATAGGTTCCAATTTGGATATCGCTGTATCGGTTCCCTCCAAATCGGACTTGGTAGCGAAATACTTTGATTTCAAGGCTTTGAGCAAATATACAGATTTTTTCATCCTACAGACTGCTTTTTTGGGAGCGTCCACAAACGTTACCTTCCATCCTAGCAGATTGTCTGGAATGTGGGATATGCAGAATACGGTGAGTTTTAATTTTTAAATAGATACAGATTTTTTAACGTATAATACAAGCTGATATTTAAAAAACGGCGGAAAATACTTTAATAATATTTTGGTTATGTAATTGGGAGATGGATGGCCACAATTAACCATATTTTTGATATTTACTGTGTCTTTCTAATCTAAGAGGACCATAGACATATAAAGAGGAGAGAAAACATTTCATTCATAAATACAATTTGTTTACAATCATTTATGTTTTTTTAGTTTTAAGTAAGTTGAAAAAGGATGGCATAAAAAATGGCAACGCTGTAACTTGGCCGTCCCCTTAGCCGATTACCTTTACCAGTGGCGTGCGCCTTGTTTAGGGATTAGGGAAAAATAAAAGTCCATTAATTAAAAAATATTTATAATGTACTGTAAAATATTTTTTCTACCACTAACCTGGGAACTATTAGCCATAATTTACGCCATTTCTTGAATAAGAACAAAAATTTCTGTACAGGGTGTCCCATTTTCGACACTTTTATAGAGTATCTGCGTTATTGTTAGTGCTATCGAACTTCAATTCAATCAAATTCAAACTTAAAATGGTAAAATCAAAATTTGAAAATTTTCGCTTGCTTAAGAGATACGAGGGAAAATCGAAAAATTGACAATTTCAAAATTACCCTATATTTTCGGAGTTAAAAGAGATACAGAAAAATATTTTATACAAAAGTTTCTTTATAAGGATTGCTGAATAATCAGCCGGTTTCAGTATAAGTATACAGGGTCAGATAAAAAAGTTATCGGACTTAACCTCATTTTTTTAAATGGAACACCCTGTATATATCAAATCCTGCATTTAATGTAAAGTAATGAGATATAGTACAGACATAGAATGTCTATGTGTGTACTTACTGCAATATATTAGTAAATAACTACGTGCATTAAAAAATGTGTAGAGGGTAAAGAAAAGCTTTAAACTGGGAAATCTAGATTAGAATTTTACAATAATATCTATATTCCTTGTTTAATCCGTCATCTACGTTTTTTTAAAGAAGTTCAGACAAAATGGAATTGTTTTTGCAGTTATTTACTTTAAATATACAATAAACCACACCACTGGTTAAGCTAAAAAAACGTAACTTCACTTACCGCCGAAACACCAATCCGAGGCTAAAATAATCAACTTTCTTGCAAACAACGCACTGGCGAACCATTTAGAATTGGTAATAAAAGAGCTTTAACAGCTCTTTTGCCAAAAAAAACACTAAAAATCAATCTAAAATTGTAAAACGTACCAGGCCCCGCAGAGCAACACTGCAAATACGTATTTTCACATAAAATGAATGAACTCCTAAAATTCGGCGAAATTCTCGTCGCCAGTAATAGTAAACGCTTGTACAGCGGTGCCAAAGGTTTTTCCCATATACACTTTAGTTTTATGTAACTAGGAAACTAAATAATTTTAAAAGTAGAGATTGCGTATTTTGATGGAAAAAAGCACACTAATAATTTAGTGTATTATTATTACTTAAGTACACATAAAAATTTACTCATTGTACTATGATTAAGTATACCCTTTATTTTCAAACACAGGAGTTAGATCTAGGGCACCCCGCAGAAATTTGTCATCATCGCTTTGTGTTAAAAATCTGTCTGATTGCTATAATATGTAAACAATTCTGTCTCTGTTTCTTTTATGTCTATGAAGAGGACCCTGTCTTTCTATACGGAAGGAAATTTATAATACAACGTTTAAGAAATATAATAATATTTTTCTACTCCTATATTAGTAAACATTATTTTTTCTACTCCCACATGGAAATTTACTATTTCCTTTATACTTAAGTGGAGAGTAAAGTAGGCTATTTCATAACAATCCTAGATAGGTAATGAAACTGACCAATCACAGTAGTCAATGTTGTTCTTAAAAGTACTGACCACAGTATATTATTTTTACTGAGGCTCCGAATTCTTTTTCAAGACACTAAATTATATAATTTAAATGCATATGGTACAATTTGTTATTAATTTGTTCAATATAATAAAATCTAGACGCATTTATAATAGATTTATCAATAATGCAACCTGCTGAATGTGCAAAGAAAATTAATTTCATGTAGCATCATTTATCAGTTGATTTTCCCATAGTTAGTTTAACGTTTCGATAGTCGAGAGGTAGAGCGTTTTACTATGGATCCAATGGTCGTGAGTTCGAGCCCCCGGCAACCTGAAACTTTTTTTTTAACACTTTTTAGCATAAGGTTTGTAAGTTTGGTGGTAGAAAAAATATACTGTTCAACTCGAGTGGATTGTCCATATTGCCCTCAGAAGTTTGAGCACTCCGCCTACGCGTCGTGCTCAATTTCTTTGTGCGATATGGACATTATTTTCAAATTTGTGTTGTACAAACTACTTTTACATACAGTTCACTCTATAAGTAAATCCATTCTTACGCACGACTGTGCGTAAAGAATAAAAACGCACAACTGTGCGTTATGATGCCTAATATAACAATCAAGTTAGGCTTGAACCACTCAAATCGTGACATTTATCTATCTTGATTTTTGAATATTTGACAATGGCATTGTCATTATTTGAGATTTTAAGTTCAAGTCGATGCTATATACACTTATGTAATTACAGCACTCGCCGCTACGCGGCTCGTTCGCAATTTTTTCATTCGTGATAATATTCTTTTTACCGCACTTAATACGTAATATACTATTATTATAAATTCTAGTAGTATAGAGGACCATAATCCAGAATAATACCGTTTACAATAAAATTATTATATATCATTTAGTGACGGGTATTATTTTTGGTAATATAAATTATTATGATAGTTTGTATTCTTCATAATAATTTCTATTAAAGTTCATGAGCATATTACGATAATTTCTAATATAAAATATAATTTTTTTATTTGCTTTTACTATATTTTATTGTAAGATTTACTAGATTTTAGTCTAAGATTTACTAGATTTTATTTTAAGTTTTAGTATATTTTATTGTAAGATTTACTAGATTTTAGTCTAAGATTTACTAGATTTTATTTTAAATTTTTCTAGAGTTTATTATACGATTTACTATATTTTATTTTAAGATTTACTAAATTTTCTTGTAAAATTTACTAGATTCTATTATAAGATTAACCAGTTTTCATTGTAAGAGATAGAAAATATTATAGTTATTATCAATTAATTTATTAAATCGTTTCTTAAAGTTTATTATCTGCGATAATAATTTTTTATGGATTTTCATAATTTTTAAATATTATTAATTATTTAATTCGCCTATAAATTATTGAAGATCCTCTACATATTTTATTTTAATACAAGTGAAAGAAAACTTAAGACCTACCTTTCCGTCAATAAAAAAAATAAAAAAAGTTATCAGTTTTTAAGAAACAAGTGAAAATTCCAGATAATGCAGAACATCTTAAAGTTGGAAGTTTAACGTTAACAACTTTAAAGCCATAACTCAAAAACTAGTTATAGGATTGAAATAAGGCCATGGACACTTTAAATATGTTAAAAACTACAAAATACTAAAAATTCAGAAAAATTAGCCGAAAACCATTTCCCATAAACTTTATGAGGGGTTCTTTGTAGCACCTGTAAGAATATTAAACAAATTCAGATAATTACTATCTGTGGCGATAGCATGAAGATCGCTCCAGATATAACTATAATATAGTATTTGATTTTTTCTATATTTATTCAATAATATCAATAATAAAATATTAAATAAAACATGTTGGTCAATAAGTTACCATAAAAGTACAAACATATATCTGTGGGCTGCACTATACAGTATGACTATGGTCTGGTTCTGTGGGCGTCAAACCTTAAAAATAATTATAAAAAAATCAAGGATATTGTAATTAATGTTTTTTTAAAACCTTTTAAATGGAGGAAAAATGAAAGTAGATCCACCCACAGATATTTGATTCTAACAAATATTATACTACTACTATTGTAGACCATTACTGTATGATAAAAAGTAATATTAAAAAAGGCTTAAATACAGTGTCAGTCCAGATTAAGTTATAGATAGAAATTTTGTATTTTCAATTTTATTTTAAAAAGTATCCTTCATAAAAAATTTTGCTTGACCTAAAAATAATAATTCCACCAAGAAAAGTAAGTTATATTATACAGGGTACACAAAAAAGTTATATTATATCTCAGTGGCGGCTCGCGGTCTTAAAGAATGGTGAAGAGCTTGGTATAGTGCCGGTACTTAAACAAACATTGACTAAAAACCCGTGTAACAAAACGTCTTTCTTATCTTCATTTGTCCAACGAGTAAATGGAGTTTCCAACAAATTATAAACTATATCATTAATTGGGTTCATTTTTAAAACACACAACTAAATACATACACATACAACTAGTACATTCACTGCCCTTCATCATAATGCAAATATTGTTACATGCTGTTTGCGTGACTAACGTCACGTAACCATAGCAACGGTGAATATCAAGGCCATGTTGGGTGTTGGATCTTCACTTGCTTTGATCTAACGGACACGGTCGCTGGGGCGAGCCAAAATGCACGAGTGTTAATAATTATTGTCCATCGGAGTTAACCGTGGCCCTATTATGCATAGCTACATTCGGATTAAATTGATATTATTAATTCGAACATAATTACTTTTCAAGGGCTAAAACGGTATCTGTATTGGTACATTAATATATCATATTGTCGAGACACTTTTCTTCTGGTTTTATTTTTTTTTGGTGAAGAGAGCCCCTTCACCTACTTCACCTGATGAGCCGCCCCTGTTATATCTTAAATTGCAGACTTTTTAAAAATGTGTCTTGTTAAACTAGTGAGTAGTAAATACCTAACAGAAACATCAAAGTACAAACTAAAAAATTTGTATTAATCATAAGGTCATAAGGGAGTAAGAAAATACACTGGCGAGCAAAACATTTAGGTCGCTTAGTAAATATGCCATGTTCGCCCATGGTAACCATAAAAGGCATCGCATGATCTTCAAGAATTTCTAATTTCTGTAATGTACTTGTGAGATGTTAGGGAGCCATTTTGTACGAAGACCAATTCTGTGCGGACTTGTGCAGTGATTCCTACCCAAACCATTACCAAACCACCGCCAAATGGAAGACGCTGGTCAATACAAACTGTAGCATATCTTTCTCCTGGTCTTCTCCATACTCGTCGACGTCCGTCTGAGCCATTGAGGCAAAAACGTGACTCATCTGTAAACAGTACATTGCTCCAATCATCATGATTCCATGCCAAGTGATAGGAGCCTACTAAACCAAATATTTCGAAATTGAATTTATTTTCTTATTTTTTTCAAATTTCCTAAGTGACCTACATTTTTTGCTTGTCAGTGTATATTATGTATGTAACCAAAATATATTTTGTAACAGTTAATTTATACCTAAACATTTTTTTTAACTGGTTTTAAGGCATAGTTAAGCTTTTGTGGTATTAATAATTTATCTCACATTGTATAATATAGCTAAAATTTTTTCGTAATAATGTTAGTTTTGTCGGAACAGAATTTTTTTTATGAATAACCTTTTTCCAGGCACGATTTTTAGGTATTTCAAGTTTTTGTCGCACTCTGTATAATAAAACCTAAATCTCTTAACAGTAATATTATTTTTACAGCCAGCAAAACCTATTCAAGGAATACAATTTTTCGAAAAAAGTGACAATAAAAAAGTTTCCCATGTGTTAACTAAATCTGAGCAGACACTGTATAATAATTATAAATTATATTAGATAAATGATGTCAAACAAAAAATATATTACATTACAACTTGAAAGAACATATATTATTAAAAAAATTATTTACGAACAGGTAAAATATTATGATCTTATAAGTAAAACAATTATTAATAATTGTTGTTCATAATGTTCATCTTCTTGAGTGACGCTGAAAAATATTAAACAAGGTTACTAGGATTGGCACATGGCAAAAAAGCATAAAAAAGTATGAATAGAATGGGACCTTCACATTTTTGAAAAGGATTTGCTACACATCCTTTTATGGCTTGTAGCATATCTAAAAATATATTACGGGCTTAAAAGAAATAAGGTTGAAGTTGTGGAATATATTCAAATCACGCCATTCTAAAACACTAAAAAGAATGTGGCCGCGGTATGCGAGAGCAAAACTTGTTTCTATTAAAAGTGACTTCTAAAAGCCCAAAATTTAGCTCCCCCTCCCCTCATGGGCGCCCAAGCTTTTCACAACTTTATAGAGTTTTTTCCTTAATACGTTAAGTTATTTATTAGACTTTAATAATATCATAAAGGAAATAAATCAGTTACTACAAAAACAATAATAAGTTAGTATTTCTTAAATATGGAAAATAGTTTTAAAATAAGCGTAAAAACATAAAATCAAAAATTCTTAAAAAACTTTCAAATAATATGGCATACAAAGAAGCTGACAAAGATAACCGCGGCCCTGGCTCAGAGGTGAGGTACTGGCATTCGACCGTGGCGGTCCGGGTTCCATCCCATACGCATAATTAAAAAAAGTATGTCCGAAATTTAGTCGATAAAAGAATGCAGTAATCTACAAGTGATTCCTAATATTTTAGACCGAGAAGGGCGTCATGGACCTCTGGGGGCGTAAAAAGAATAATTAGTGCATACACGTGGTACTGATTCCACGTTAAGCTGTAGGTACCGTCTGGCTGATATTAACCAGATGATAGGGGATACAATAAGCCTCATAGGCCTAAGTATACTGGCTTTTCCGCCAACCCCAGCACAAAAAAAGCTGATATAGATCAAAGAACAAATCTAGCTTTCCGCCTCTCTCCTGCCAGACTAGTAAGCGGCACAATGCTTGTCCCGAAAATGGCCCGCCCTGTGATCCGTTAGACATCCTTTATGGGGCTATTTTATTTAATAATATTTTGATAATAACATAGCTTTGATTAAATTTCTTGTAAAGTTAAATTTTTATTCTCAAATATATTTAAGTCGAAATGAAAACTAAATGAAAAATAATTATTTAAAAAAATTTAAATATTATGTTTTCCCTAAACAAGCCGCCACCGCGGCAACACCAGGGGAAGGGGGGAGGGAGCCCACCCAAAATTGCAGGATTCGGTTATGTAAAGAAATTTCCGTCGGGAAGGTTTTGAATATGAAATTTTTGATGAGAATGAAGTGGTATTATAGAAGGACGTATAATGTCATAAGAGATAAAGAAAACGATGATGACCTTTTTTTTTGTTTAGATGTCCGTCTGGACAAGAGAGGAGTTTTGTTTACCCCTTTTATGGCGTTATAGAGCATGGCGGAGCCGGCGACCTTTTTTTTTAGAAATTATTTTTGATTTGGGTAGTGCCCAGCCATTTCAGAAATCCTGGCACCGACACTGGCGCGGGGCCCCTCTTAATGTGAGGCCCTAGGCCAGGACCTACCAGGCCTATTAAGAAAATAGGCTCTGCTCATGTTTTCTTAAATTTCTTCTTAAATAATCTCAACCAGCTGCGACAATGCTCCTCATCTAACAATCATATCTTTAACACGTTAAAAGTCTACATTGTTTTTAAATGAATGCAAATGAGACAGCAAAACGGATCATACAATAAAACATTACCAGAAGTACTACATCATACAAACATCCTGTTACATTAAACTTGTTACTTATAACTTTAAAATGAATTGTAATGTATGTCCATTGAATTGAGGTATCCGGAAGTATTGTTGAATAAATCCTTTTTCTTCCTACTGTCAAAGCGGCCGCGCCGCACACTCTCTTGCTTCATTTTTTTAGTTTCCGAGATAAACGTGATTGTCCCAGCCTTAAACTGATTGCTTAAGGGCATTGTAAGTGCGGTCATTCACTTTTTGGTATTAATTTCTACCTGTAATTGAACATTTTTTAATATAAATCAATATAGATCGATTATTATTGATTAGGCCGTATAGAAATGTTTGTAACGACAAAAGTTGCATTTCATTTATATAAGTTATCATAGGGTATTTACAAAAATGTATTTCTATTGGAAAGTCTTAAGTTTTATATTAGAACTGATTGTTTATGGGAGAACGTGCTTCTGGAACGTCGATAACATTTCTGAGCTAACCGTTAAATTAAAACAAATTAATTTTGTTAAATGAATCGGCCTATACTTGGTGGAAATCCATTTTAAATTATTTAATTGGAAGTAAGAAGGGCATCTTTTTACCATAATTTTCATTATTTAAAACATTAAAAGTTAAATATCAGTTCATAGTTGATTGCAAGTGACTATAAGCGACGATCAAAGTGTTGGAACACACTTTTTTATTTTTCTATTAGCTTAAAAGTAGGGGAGATTAAAGAAATACCAACATCACGGGTAATATCGACTACTCGTTAGACTCATATATATTGCAACATCTTATATTTTATTTGAAGATTAGAGACAATGATGTTTCTTGAATGATAAGGACTTGCATTGTCTTACATCCCAACGTTTTAACTGGTACGTATCTTCAGTCGTCTTCAGGCGAATACTAAATAAGTAAAGTAACTACAGCTCTATTTATACTAGCTAGATGTACTGAAGCATAATTGAGATGGGTGCAGTCATGCGTTTAGTTCGTGTGCGGTATTTTAAGTTGACATCTACTTAACAAAGGTTTCCAGATATTTGGGTTTTGGTATATGGTAGCAGCTTCCTTGAACTTCCTCCAATGTGTTTCATTATGCAGGATTTGAGCTTCAGTCCACTTGATGTGATGACCATGTGTCCAGGCATGGTCAGCTGCACCTGATTTTATTTTTCGGTTTCTTCTTTAAGCGTGTTGTTTCTGTGTTCCTTGACCCTAGTTTCAAGTGGCCTTAGAGTCTCACCAATGTAAGACCGCCCACATTCGCAGGGGATCTGGTAGAAGTTTACCAGCCCTCATTAGACATAAGAAATATATGTCAAATATTGGTGCAGCGATGACAGAATTATGGACCTTTAGAGGAGATTATAGTACAAGTCCATAATTATGGTACGTCTGGCAACGCTGACTGAACGCGAGGCTGATAGTGCATGTGGAGAACTCCCCAGCGCCGACTTAATTTTGCGTTTTCCCGTCTCTTTTAACTTCCGAGAGCACAATATGTCTGTTTCGGTCTTAGTTTCAAATCCAATTATGTAATATTCTAATTCCATATAAACCCCTCAATCGTGAGCTCAGGTAAAAAATGACCCAGGCGATCGGCGTTCGAGCGGAGTGCTTGGTTCGACAAGTTCGATCTGTATTGGAGAGTTTTTGCATGACACATTTTGGAATATCAATTTTTTGTGAATAATAATTTGTTTTGAAAAATAAATTATAGGTGGGTCAAATTTATAGGTGGGTCAGGGTCATTGACCAAATAACCTTATGGTCAAGCCGCGCCTGCTTAGCAGTACCTACAGTGTCATAAAAAATAAGTAAAACTATTGAGAATGGTGACATTTTGCCAACCAACAAATTCCTGCTAATTGATTTTTCAGGCGCTAAGATCTCGGCAGTGGTTGATGTCTGAAACAGGATTTTAAATTCGCTGAAAAGAATTATGCTTGCCGCTAAATATGAAACAGGTTTTTACAAAAAGGTTTGTGTGAATTCAGAGAAAATCACTCTTAAAATATCGTTTAGCGAGATTTTGTTGGTTGGCAAAATGTCACCAATGAATTTTTCGTTGCGATATGTTAAAACATAGATATGCGTTAAAACCGCAACGAACAATCATCGAAAACAGAACGTCCTGTAATTATCTTAAATCATGATTAACGGATATGTGGCCGGTACAAGAATATAATCATTACTGTTGTGTTGACTCCATTGAAGGTCCAAAATAAAAGTACCGCTGACATTTTGACGAATGGGTGATTTCATTTTCAGTGGATTACCGACTAAAAACTTGACATTTAATGTTTACCGTAGCCTAGTTATTTTTTTGTCTTAAATAGGTATTATGTATTAAGGTAACCGGATCTGTTGAATTAATTAACTTGTATTTACTAATGTTTTAAGTAGGTATGGTAAACATTAGTTACAAGTTATTGTAGAAAAGTCTATTAATATGGTGTATTAGTAATATCAACGTCAAATTTACATAAAATTCTCTACCAACCACGCCTTGTTTTTAAGGTTACAGGAAGCTGTAATGGCTTCTTCTAGGATGCTATTAGACTTTGTTGTATAATGTCTATGATATCTATTTATTTCACAACCGATCAAAAACGATGCCAAAAATATTGACGATTTGATTTTCAATTATTTACACAAAGGTACGATGTCTACTGTGTGCAGTGGCGTATGCTGCAGCTTGGCAGTTATTAGTAGTTATTGATTTATGATACAATTTTAAAAGAAAACAAGTAAAAAGAATAATATTTTCTCCACGACCATTACTGAATGCAATAATTCCAAAATCATTTTTGATAATAGAATGTAAATAATCTCGCTTTTGAGTTGGAATATTTATTCTGAAACACTTGCTTCTTCTGCGTTGTGCGTGTATTTTCATTCCCTAACAAGATACGGAATGAATATTCTGTAATTGATCTAAACGACATAGGTTGCCATGAATTTCGAAACTGTCAATGTCAGCAGACAAATTTTAGTGCAAGTCAAAATATGAGTGAAAAATCGGATGAATCAGATATGGAACTGGATAATACTTCACCTGAAATTACAAATATTGCGAATAGTATTTTTGGTCGTAGAGCTGCTACTCGGTTAGAATGAAAATTCGATACTCGCGTTCGGAATCTTCCACTCGGATCAAATTTTCATTCGAACCTCGTTACAGAATCTACTATTATAGTATTTTTCTATTATATTACTTGTCTGTTCCGCTTTCTCTTTTTTAGAGCTATTTTAAATCAACAAAAATATAACCCAATGCAATATAATATTTTTACAACAAAAACAAAAAACAATTACTATTTATTTTTCAAGAAAAAAATTAAAGTAAAAATTTTAATTGAAACATTTCTTATGGAAGAAGTGTGATAATTTATAATTAAAAAATAGTGCGGGAAGAAACGAGAATGCTTTATTATGAATATACAAAACGGCACCTAAGCATTTGCACCAAAAACTGCTCAGATCTACGTTCCTAAAATACATGATTTCTGAAAAAATCATCAATTGTCGTGGTGAGCGATATTTACTTTATTTTCAATCATGAAAACCCGAGCCCAAAAAAGGCTGGCTAAAGTCATACATAAGTCTTATGTTAAAATTTTGGATTGACACCCATATTCATATTTTTCACAAATATAAAAAAATGTTTTTTTTTAATAAAAAGCCAGGAATATCGGAAAGAAGTAAAAAAAACATTTACAAAAACACATTTTAATAATTTAATTTTAGAAATTTGATAGTAGTTATGTAAATTTTAAACGAATATTGGGCGTGTCCTCGAAAATTTTTCGCCCGCGGCGATTTTCCGCCTTCTTCACTAGGTACAATATCATAAAATACATGTAGTCCCGACTGTCCCTCTCTCCAGAAAAAAAAATGTCCTACTTAAGCCCATTGAGCCCCCCCCCCCTCTCCGAGCATATTTTCTGGCTTCGCCACTGACTGTGTGCCAGCTCATAATAAGCTGATTCTGAATAGCGCCGGAAAAATGCAAGCCATATTTATTTCCATAGATATGGAACGCGGGAGACGCGATGTCGGCATATCGCCAAAGTCACAAGAAGTTTCCGCCAGTGAATGTGTTAAGAAAACATTACTAAAAATAACGTCAATACAATGTTAGTCGTTAGCCAGAAAAATGTTTGATGCGAAATTTTTTACCAACAATGTTTGATTTTTTTTTTTACGATTCGCCGACTACGTAGACCATCTTGAACCGGTCATCGACCACAAATGTGATCTACCGACTGGGAGGGTGAATCGGCACCTTCATCCTACGAGATATCCGATCTCATCCGGCCTGTCCGGCGTGAATAGGATGGCTAAGTGTCGATTCATTTTACACTCTTCCCTGAGGCAAGAGCACGCCGTGTTCCCAAGCGGTCACCCGCCCAAGTACTAACCGCGCTCGACACAGCTTAACTTCGGTGATCTGCAGGAACCGGTGCTTAATATGTCGACAGGCCCTTGCCTTGTATGATGAATTAATTTACTAAAAAATTAAGTAAGAATCGAGTTACCAAGGTTGATGGCGTTTAATTGAATCTTAGTAATGATAATGAATCATGATTTTACAGATATATTAAAATAAAGCAATCAAGTGTGTGTGAACCTTTTGCGTTTCGTACCGTTATCTTCTTCTTCACCATTTTTACCATTTTGCACTCACAATATATTTTTTCTACTTCCACATGGATGTTTGCAGTTTCTTTTACACTTAAGTGACGATAAAAGTAAGCCATTTCAGTTAATTGTACGGTAACATTTTCTTTTCTTACTGTCAGTGCTGCACACAATACTGAAAAAGTATTTTTTAGCAGATCATAACCACAAGTAATCCTAAAGAATATCCTACGAATATAACATTGTGCGTAAACATTTCTCTTTTCCTTTTGGAGACAGCGTCGACCTATCATTCCTCTATGCCTTGTTCTCACCATTTCCTTTTCGATGTTAGAAAAGTGAGTGAGACATAATCAAAACTCACTGTTCGTGAAATTTTAGACGGCCATGGTTCTCGCGAATCCGGAAATTTCCCATTAGTCTTGCTGGTTAGTTAATTATTATTAAAAATCTTTGTGCAACCCAATGTCTGTTGTCTAGAGGCTAGCTATTTTCAGTGGAAAATTTCTATTGATAAACCATTACCTAAAACTAATAATCCTTTAAATTTTAATGATCTTCGGATAATAAATATATTGCTACTACTTTCAAAAATCTTTGAAAAATTATTCTATGGTAAACTATTTTAATACTGTGTTATCAATAAAATAAGTCCATATAACTAATGCGGCTTTAAAAGACTTTAGCACCTCCGTCGTCCTTGTTAAGATCACAGATGGTATAATGGCAGCCACTGATAAAAAATTAAACACTGGGCTAGTTCTTCTAGATTTTTCTAAAGCCTTTGACACCCTTAATCATTCTTTCTTCTAGGCAAAGTTAAAATATTATTGGTTTGAAAAATCATCCTTACATATCATTAAGTCATACTTTAACACGTTTCAAAACATTTTCCATAAAAATACTTTTTTAGAACAAATAAAAATTCTGTCTGGTGTGCCTCAAGGATCTATCCTGGGACCTCATCTCTTTATCATTTATACTTCAGATATTTCAAAATCTCTAAAGGCCTTTTTACATTGGGTGCAATTGCAAGAAAAATGGCCTGGAAGCATGCGCTTCGACGATGTTTTAATCAGCTGATGCTCGTTTTCCCATTTAAAAGGCCTTAAGGCACTGTAAGGTGCAGGCAGGTGCAAATGACGCTCAAATTTTCCTTCATTGTGACTGTCAAGTTTATATAAATGCCTCAATTTTGCTTAATGATGAGTTGAATATGTTAAATCAACTTTCTTTAGATCACAATTTAAAATTAAATCAAGCTCTTTGGGAATAAGAATAACGTTGATTTTTTGAATCATATAATATCAATATACGTGTTGATGGTGTTGTGCTCCCCGTGGTTAAAACAGCCAAAAATCTGGGTATAATTTTGGATACTGAATTAAGGTTTAGAGAGTACGTTAAAAAACGAATTCAACGGTCATATACGCTATTATACAAAACCGTTATATCCCTAATTTGAAATTGCGCAAAATGCTCTGTGAGAGTATTGTTTTGTCAAGTTTTAACTTTTGCGATTTCATGTCTTGATTTGGCCAATAAGAATGGAATACAAAGAGTTCAGAACACGTGCTCACGCCTTATTTTTGGACTTCGAAAGTATGATCACATTTCTCACACTTACTCACATATACTTTCGCACCAGATAAGGTTTTCTAACAGAAAATAAAATGATTATATCCCAGCATCAGAGTGCCATGTTTCAGAGATCATTTAGGTACATATAACGCTGTAAAATTGTATAACTCCTAACCTAATGAATTGATTTCACTTGACACATACATTTAAATTGAAGTATAAAAAATATCTACTTACTAAATTTTCAAAATGAGCAAATTTGTTCGCCCAACTTTTAAAGATTTTCACATTATATCTATTAACAATATTCTGGGAGTCATGCATGGAAATATATATTTGTCGTCTTCTCCATCGAATTTAAGTGTTATGTATTTATTTCTCCCTTCTTCGTGCTTACTTATTTTATGAAATTACACATTTATTTTCTCCTTTCCATAATAGTCTTTATATAACATTTGTACATCCATCAATATTTATGTATTTTCCTTAAACTTTAGCAAATATTATACAGGGTGTCCCGAAATAAGGTGACAATATTTTAAGGGGATAAAGTACATCCAAAAATAGGACTAAAATCCTCTATTAATATACCTTCAAAAACGCTTCTTTATGGGGCTAGAGCCCCCCGAATGGAAGCTATGATAAGCAGTTTTTTCACAATATCTCAGAAACTGATTGAAGTATCAAAACAAAATTTGATACATGTTTTACCCATGACAAGACGCAATAAACGGTTTGTTTAGCTTTGGTGTATTTCTTCCAGTGGCGTCCCAATGGGTAAGGTAGTGAGGAGAATATTGCCCTAACTATTTTATTTGTAGGACTTTTTAACGCTAGGTGCAATTTTTAAAAAGATACTCTTGCTTCATTTCGGTAGGATTCACCATTTTTCAGTAAAATCGATTTAAAAATTTTCGGTTTTTTACAAGCCGTTGAAAAGGCTAAGGTGTTTTTTGCATATCTCAGCAAACAATTGATATTAAAACATGAAATTTATTAGAAGTTCTACTAGCGACAAGGCATATTTATTAAAGGATGTAACATTAAAATATTTTCACAGTGGCGTCGCACGGGGTGGAGCCTAAAGTAAATATTACAATTTTTTTTTTTAATTTGAGGGGCTTTCATACTTTTAATGTAATTTTTTAAAATTTTTAAATTTTTTGTTAATAAAACCTTCCATTATTGTAATTTGACAGAATATAAGGTTATCAACAGATTTTTAGACCTTGTTTTTTAAATATTTATTTGTATAAGAGACAAATAAAACAAAAAAGAATAACAAATTGTAAATCAAATTTAATTGAAAAACCACACGGGAAACTAATTCTTAAGCAAATGTTCGAAATGATTTCCATTTTGTTGGATGCAAAATCTAGACCTGCGTGTTATGTTTTGTAAGGCACGGAGAATTTGAAAATGGTATAAAAGGAAAGCCCCTTAAATAAAAAAAAATAGTAATATTTACTTTAGGCTCCAATCCGTGCGACACCACTGGAAAAATATTTTGATGTTACATTCTTTAATAAATATGCCTTGTCGCTAGTAGAACTTCTAATAAATTGCATGTTTTAATATCAAGTATTTGCTGAGATATGCAAAAAACACCTTAGCCTTTTCAACGGCTTGTAAAAAACCGAAAATTTTTACTGAAAAATGGTAAATCCTACCGAAATGAAGCAAGAGTATATTTATAAGACTTTAGTGTTTTTAAAAATTGCACCTGGCGTTAAAAAATCCTACAAATAAAAAAGTTAGGCCAATATTCTCCTCACTACCTACCCAGTGGGACGCCACTGGAAGAAATACACTTAAGCTAAACAAACCGTTTATTGCGTCTTGTCATGGGTAAAACATGTATCAAATTTTGTTTTGATACTTCAGTCAGTTTCTGAGATATTGTGAAAAAACCGCTTATCATAGCTTCCATTCGGGGGGCTCTAGCCCCATAACGAAGCGTTTTTGAAGGTATATTAATAGAAGATTTTAGTCCTATTTTTTGGATGTACTTTATCCCCTTAAAATATTGTCATCTAATTTCGGGACACCCTGTATAAATATATTAATCACTAACAAATATTTGGACTTGTGACTAGAAAATATTCATATTGATCAAAGGAGTATGAGCCTCCAGGAGGCTTGGGCTTGTAAACAATGCTTATTACGTATAGCTACGCCACTAGCTCTGAATAGCGTAGGTGCGTCTAAAATGCACATTTATTTTTAAATAATCAAGACAAAGACATGCATGGTCAATTTTTAGTCGTCTGACCTTAGTTTATGGCAAAGGATGCGTAATTAAATAATGTTTTATTATGCTTGAACTTTGACCATCAACTTTATGATACATTTTTTCAGAACTTGACCTTTACGCTAACTATGTATAACTAATTAAGTAATTAATCTTTGAATAATTAAATTGTTAAAAAACATATTTGTTCTACTGCATGTCTTCTTTCATAATTTTATTAAACATGATTTCAAAATCTGTTATAACTGCCGTTGCAATCCAATATTTTACTAATTTTTTAGGACTCAGTGGTAGACTTAATTAGTGGCCTCGGAGGACCCTTGTCAAAACTAGTTATAGCCGCCCCTGTACAAGCTTTCCAATTTACCCTTCAAAATGAAGAGTACACCGCCCCTGGCAGTCCCGCCTTGGAGGTACAATCTATAACCAGAGATCAATTGTGTAAAGTAATGAATGGTGGAAAGAACTGGACTTTGGAGAGAGATGAAGATCAGGCTGGGCCTTATATATTTAGGTAAGAATTCTTACTTGCTTAATTAACTTACTATTAACATACATTCATCGATTTATCGTTGGTAATTTTACAGATATTGTGGACGTTCGCCTCTGTGAAAGGCTAGGATTTTTTTTAGAAGTTACTTTAGAGAGTAAGAAGATTTTTAGAGCCGGAATAGGCTCTTTTACAAAAATATACATTATACAGAAATTAAATTATAAAAAATCATAATATTCTTCGTCATCTCAGGAACTGTCATCTCCTCTTTACGTTACAATTAACGGATAGACGGTCCGATCGATCAGGTAGTCAATATCCCATATTTTCTTCTCTTCTTTATTGACATGATGGACTGCTTTTCGTCAGTTCTTTGGTGTCACGTCCTTAATTGCTTGATCAAACAGTCTTAACGTCTTTTATTTTGAATGTCGTGTTGTGTCTTGCTACAAATTCTTCCACTTGCGCCCATATAAGGTCTATAGGATTTACCTAGTTCGCAATGATATGGCGGTGTGCGCAGCGCAGTTACACTATGTTTTTCAGCTATATCTTCCACGGCATATTTCATAAAACGATGTTTGTGTAAATTGGCTATAGCTAATAGTTCATTCTTTATCAAATTATCTTCTTTTTTTCTTTGGTTAGTTATCATAAATAAGTTAATGCACAAAATTTACCTACCCCCATGGCCGACACCGAAATTGTGCCGAGCTGGACGGAATTTACCATTTTATTACTCTACACCTTTCTGAAATACAGGGTAATTCACGTTAAGTGGCCTATTAGAAAATCTCGGAAACGAGTAAACTTATCTTTCTAAAAATTTGACAGCCGGCATAATTGGCTTTGAGCTTTTAAAACATTATATTTTGACGTTTTTATTACTTCCGGTTATACCGAAAATTAATGCCAACTTTGCTTTTTCAAATAGAACACCCTGTATATTTTAGCATTTTTAAATACCTTATTAAAATATAAATAACTTTTGTTAAAAATTATCTATTCCTATCTCTAACCGTTTTTGAGATATGAATTATAAAAGGATTTTTTTGTGTAAAAACGCTCCGGGAAGAAAGTTTAGTAACTCTGAAATTAATAAAGGTAAACATTTTAAATTTTGTAAGATTTTAAGTAATACATAGATCTTTAGTTTAAAATACTTAGGTTTTACGTTTTTTATACAGGGAGTTCTTAAAATTGTGCCAATGTTTCCATTTAAATTAATGTGCATAAGTCAATTTTTGCAAATGGAACATCCTATTTTTTAGCTTACGAAAGCGTAGAGAATTAAATTTCATATCTAAATACCTAATATGTTACAATCCACATTTTTAGTCGTTTTGGAATTATGAACAATTTAAATAAAAAATCTTAAAATTACCGTTTGTGTTAATGCGACATTATTTTTGAAAACAAGGCTTCGACTGCGATTTTCGTTTGACTTTGAGCTTTGTTACCATTTTTTATTAAGTGCCTATGTTCGTTGCTCAGCTATTTCTAATTTTTTTAAATTAAATTATTTTAATAATTATTATTATTCGCCATTCTCAGATTACCAAGAATGAACGTAATTTTAAATAAGTTAACTAGAATATAACAACAGGGCTAAGATAAGTGTCAACTTTAAAATCATTTTTGTCAAAGCCTACTTTACAAATTGGCAACAAAGCTTAAAGTCAAACGAAAATCCCTGTCGAAGCCTTATTTTCAAAAATAATGTCTCATTAACACAAACAGAAATTTTAAGATTTTTTATTTAAATTGCTCATAATTCCAAAACGACTAAAAATGTGGATTGTAACATATTAGGCATTTAGATAGGAAATTTAATTCCCTACGCTTTAGTAAGCTAAAAAATAGGGTGTTCCATTTGCAAAAATTGACTCATGCACATTTATTTAAATGGAACTATTGGCACAACTTTAAGAACTCCCTCTATAAAAAACGTGAAACCTAAGTATTTTAAACTAAAGATCTATGTATTACTTGAAAGCTTACAGAATTTGAAATGTTCACCTTTATTAGTTTCAGAGTTACTAAACTTTCTTCTCGGAGCGTTTTTACACAAAAAAATCCTTTTATAATTCATATCTCAAAAACGGTTAAAGATAGAAATAGATTATTATTAACAAAAGGTATTTAGATTTTAATAAGGTAATCAAGAATGGTAAAATATACAGGAGGTTCTATTTGAAATAGCAAAGTTGGCATTATAATAGGCCACTCAACGTGAATCATCCTGTATACTATAGAAGTAACTTTTTTGTTCCCCCCCCCCTCAGCAAAATCCTGGATCCGCCACTGCCTACACACTGTATAAAAGTTTTAGTTTTTCTTAATTTTCTTTTAAAAAGTAAATACTCTAAATAAAATATCTTTATTCGTTTTCGAGTTACTTCCAAATTAACTTATTTTTCACCAAGAAATTGGATAACACAATACCAAGTCATCCATAATCCAGATATCTAGGCATGGAAATCATTTAAAATGGCTAACATTAATTTCTTGGTGAAAGAAATAAGGTTATTTGGAAATTAGAATACTCGAAAACTAATAAAGATATCAAAACACGGTCTTCGCCAAAATGTAGGTAGTTTTATGCTTTTTATAGAATTAGAAAAAGCTCGCACTTTTATACATGCCCTCTGTAAAACAAAATACGAATTAGTGACCACCAACAAATTTACTTTTTTATTAAGCATAAAATTATTTTTCAAATGATTTTAAATTTATGAAAGTTGCATTAAAGATGTGAAAGATACAGTACTTCTAGTAATAACTTATTTACCAGCTTTCCCCACCCTTATTATTGGAGGTACTGCGTCAAAAATGAATAGGCTTTCCTGATATAAAAACAGAACCTTTATAAGGCTATTTTTAAAACTTTCTGAGATTCAGCCGTTTGCCGATCTTAGCGGGACACCCGGTATACTGACTCCTATGGGTTACTGGTCACTTGAGGATAGGGGGCAATGAAAAAGCCGATAAACTAGCTAGAGCCGGATCATCTCAAAAACTCAGGGGTCCTGAACCCGTTTGGCATATCAAAACAGGCAACCAAAGCAACATCAGACAGATATGGGCGCAACAACAACACCTATCTCGATGGAACAGGATACCTGGTCAAACTTAAGCGAGGGCTACAATTGAGAAACCCTCCAAAAAGCTATCAACTGCAATATTGCTTCTAACGCGCACCTAGCTAAAACAAGTGGTTGGTCTACTAACAGGGCACTGCCACTTAAGAAAACACCTACGTCGAATAGAAATTTAGAATGGTCTCATTGAATGTAGACCTTGCGGCAAAGAGGACGAAACCGCCTTAAATATCATATATAACTGCGAAACACTGACCCGAAGAAGATTCAAAATCTTCGGAGGAATCCAATGTGGGGATAGCCTCCCGCATAACAAACTTGGTAGGAATTTACTGGACCTTATAAAAGGAACACATCTTTTCTAGCAAGATAGGGGTGCACGATAAGCCACTAGGCTGCAGTGCAGGAAGCTTAGCCCAACCGCCCGATCCCGGCCTTAAACCAATCAACCAACCCGGTATACTGAAAACTACTAAAATTGCACGTGTGCTAGTTTGTCAGATCATACCTACCCTCAAAATCCGCCACTGGTAACCTGAAAAGAGAAACACTGCTATTCATACTCTTTAAAGCTGTTCTTAATGCACCATTAGATCATCCTGCAACCTGCCGTCATAATTTTATTACCTAACATGACAATACTCAATGATATTCCTAAATGATGCATTTAATACATAATGCCCAGCCATCGTAAAGGTATTACAAAGCGTCAATAGACAATCATTTTATGCTTTAATTATGTACCATACTTTGATTAGTCTTCATACAATATTAGACATTAATATACGATCTCCTGCAGGGCATAATTACCATTCAATTATTTTTTTAAATAAAATATTAACATACCAGTGCGCCAGTTTTTGTTTAATAAATTATCGATACAAGGTCGTTATTAAATGCATAAAGATGAACTTTTCACACACCTATTAGGAATAGGCGGTCAAAGGCCTTAAATAGGTGTATAAATACGAATATTAATACCGAAAAATGCTGTGTAAATGCTGTGATACCAGTGAATAACCATTAACTGTTTCGAAGCTTTTCTAAAATAATAGATATATTTTTTCTACACTAAACAAAGAGTAAAAATATTTAAACGCTCTAAAAATTACACCGGGTGGTGCATCGTGATTGGAAATATTTGCTCCCCTGTTGACTTTAGAGCGGGGTTGTAGGGAGACTTTTTTAGCTAGGGTCTTTGTGTGGTGGGTGCACATGCGGAGTTTGAATAATTTTAGACAACCCGATCTTAATTTATTTAAATAGGATTGCGGTTGGTTTTTATTGGAGTTCAACAGGTGATGCTGCGGTCACCAGCATTGATTGGACTTGTCAACCTGTAATTTGTCATTGTCAAATGTAATCTGCAAATGGTAGGCTTTTAAAAAAACTCCAACAGATACATTTCACACTGAATATTTTCGAATAAAACGAAAATTATTTTCAAAATGTATCTTTTATTTACAACAAAACCTATTAAATAGTAGTAAAATCATCAAGAGTTGCTAAGAGGGGAAGAAAATAAGAGGGTGGATCCTAAATGATCGTAAAAGTCTCTACGAAGAGTAGCGAGTTAGTACTGGGTAATTCTTTTAGATTACATTTTTTAGCTGCTATAAATTTTTAAACCTAGCACTTTTATAAAGACATTTTTGTAAATGCATCCAGAGAAAAAAGTTGTTTGGTGAGACCTAGCTGGCCAATTAATTGTTGAGTTTGGACTGACAACGTGCCCATTAAAGGCATTATTTAGATATTCGCGTACAACAAGCGAATTGTGGGCCGAATAATCATCCATTGGGAACAAATTTCCTGATTTTCATCAGCGACCAGTGCGGGTCCAATTTGATTTTAAAGTAGATTTAAATATGTTGGACCCGTAAGATTTCCGTCAATAAAATATGGTCCAATAATGCGATGTCCACAAATTTCCTGCCAAAACATTCACTTTCTGAGGGTGTTGGATTCGAGTGTATGCAAGACGATGTTTATTTTGTAGGCTCCAGTACCGATAATTTTGTATATTCGGCTCATTACTTATTGCAAACGTGCATTCGTCTGAGAAGCAAATATTTTGTAAAAAATATCGGTTGTTGTTACCTCGTTCCATCATTTCAGAACAAAAAAATCATCATCGATCTTTATCCCCTTTTAGCAATTCTTGATGATTTTGATACTTGTACAAGTATGAATGACATTTATGCTTTTTTATAGTTCGCAGTACTGTGGTGTGATGTTTTTCTACCCCTTAAGCGAAAGTTCTAGTGCTGATATTTTTATTATTCTCGACTTGAAGTAAAATACTAACTAACTGTTTTCTTCAGCTTTTTCATGATTCTGTGCTGTGCATTTGCAGTTATTTATTACAGTGCCTTTCGTCTCAAACTTAGTACTTAATAACTTTTTGTACTGCCGACTTGGTAGGAATGGTCTATCAATACGGTTTTCGTAAGTCCAGATCAATAGGTGACCTTCTGGCATATGTCACCCATCTTTGGAGCAACACCATCGAACATCATGGAGAATCCCGGGCTGTTGCACTGGACATCTCTAGGGCTTTTGATCGTGTTTGGCACGATGGGCTTCTAAGTAAATTGCGATCCTACGGTATGCCTAATGGATTTTGTTTATGGTTAACCAGCTTCCTTAAGAACCGTTCTCTGCAAGTGGCAATTGACGGGTTTCTCTCAGACACCTTCACCATCAATGCCGGTGTTCCTCAAGGGTTCATATTGTCGCCTACCCTCTTTTTACTGTATATTAACGACCTTCTAGTGAAAACCCAAAATCCAATTTATAGCTTTGCTGATGACAGCACACTTGTCTCATCTTTTACCTTGACTCCCCAAACATCCGCTGCCGATGCACATCTTCGCAGGCAGCATGAAATATTGCGCCTCAACAATGACCTGGAAGAAATCTTGGCTTGGGGTGACAGTAACCAAGTCGAATTTAATGCTAAGAAAACCCAGGCAGCAGTCTTCTCCAAATAGGTTAACATTGCAGAACCGGATATAGTCATGGCAGGACACGCAATTCCCCTGGCACCGTCTATTAATTTGCTGGAGGTCAATCTGGGAGGTAATATGTCTTGGCATGATCACGTTGCCGCAATTGCCAAGGCAGCTGCACAGAAACTTGGTGTACTTTTCTGCACCAAAAGGTTGTACACACCTCATCAAGTTTTGACACTCTACAAAGCCCAGATTCGATCATCATTAGAATATTGCTCTCATGTCTGGAGCTCTGCACCCAAGCACACCCTTCGGCTACTGGATTCCATTCAAAGGAGAGCCGTTCGTCTGATCGGCGACCCCGAGCTGACCAAGACCCTCGATAGCCTGGAACATCGAAGACAGGTTGGTGATTTGGCTCTCTTTTACAGATATTTCCATGGCAGGTGTTCGACTGACATTGCCCACTTGATTCCACCTAGAGCAATGCAAAACAGAAATACACGGCGAACCACTGCCGCTCATCCATATGTTGTTCAGCTTAGTACTCCTCGAACTTCATTGTTCAAGAATTCTTTCATCTGGAGAACGTCATCTTTGTGGAATGATCTTCCTGAGGTCGTGTTTCCCAATGAATACAATCTTCAATGTTTCAAGACCAACGTTAATCGCTTTCTTCGCACTCGCACCGCTCCCAGAGCGCCTTAAAGAATTTTTCCTACAGTGCAGGTGTTTTATCATAAAAAAAAATCAGGGAAATAAAAGCAAAACATATCAGATACAATACTTAAGCTTTTCCCCGTATGGTATCATTTTATCATAATGACTTTTTCTTCTATTGTGTTACTCATAATAATAATTACCTAAGTAAAAAATTATTACTAGTAAAAAATCTAATACGTTTATATTATATTTGACAATGACAAATCACGGGTTGATAAGTCCAATCAATGCTGAAGTCCGCAGCATCACCTATTGAATTTCAATGAAAAACCAACCGCAATCCCATTCAAATAAGTTAAGATCGGGTTGTCCAAAATTGTTCAAACTCCGCATGTACACTCACCACATAGATACCCTAAAAAAAGTCTCCCTAACACCCCGTTCTAAAGTCAACAGTGAAACAAATATTTGGAGGGTCTAAAACTTGCATGGGATTTTCTATATTTCCAATCACGATGCATCACTCGGTATATCATATTATTTTTTTTGATATTAAAAATTAATACTAGTTATTTATGCGAGGTTTAGCATGCCCCAATGCATTCCACGGCTTAAAAAATGAATTTAGATATTCTCTTTTTCTAGGATTGTAAAACTTATTTTAAATTTTTAATTTATTGCTTTTTGACTACCAGAGAAAATGAAATAAAATCTTAAGCAATTATAAAAAAAACTAATACCAACCTAAATATGTAATAAAATACTGGGTCCTCCAATTTAAGAATACAACTTTTTGTTATCATATTTTCTTGGGCAGCCCTATATATAGGAATATATTTTCCTGAAATACACTCTATAATCCAGTATAAGTTCCCATATCAACAAAAGTCCTAACTTAATTCGTATAGGATCTATAGAAGCCTGACGCACGCAGGACCCTTGTATAAATATTAAAAATATTTTTATAGATACACTCATCAGCAAAAAAACCGGACAAGGAAAATTATTACCAACTTTGATATTAATTAACTTTTCTGATTTTAAAATATCTTTAATGAAATTTTTGAAAGATGGTAGCCGCATGTATTAAGATTATTACCCGCTTTTTGATTTAGGAAAAATGTTGACATGTGTGATATTATACCGAGGGCAACAAATGATACTTTTTTTGCCTTACGTTCTTAACACCCTGTGGAAAAAGTAGGCAGCGAGATGATATTGCAGTGCATTTCATATGGAACTCGCATGTTTTCTTAACATTTTGTTTTTTGATTTGTCCCAATAACTGTTCTTTTTAAAAAGATAAAATCTTTTAAAAAAATCGTTTTAATTTTTCCAATGTTAATGAAAAAAATAAAAATGATTTTTTAAAAAGATTATATCTTTTTAAAAAGAAAAGTTATTGGGACGAATCAAAAAACAAAATGTTAAGAAAACATGCGAGTTCCATATGAAATGCACTGCAATATCATCGCACTGCCTACTTTTTCCAGAAGGGTGTTAAGAACGTAAGGCAAAAAAAGTATCATTTGTTGCCCTCGGTATAATATCACACATGTCAACATTTTTCCTAAATCAAAAAGCGGGTAATAATCTTAATACATGCGGCTACCATCTTTCGAAAATTTCATTAAAGATATTTTAAAATCAGAAAAGTTAATTAATATCAAAGTTATAATTTTCCTTGTCCGGTTTTTTTGCTGATGAGTGTATAATCTTTTTATAAGTATAACTATAACTTTAAAGATTTATAATATAGTACAACAGGTAAAAATCTAATTCATGCCAATCCGTAGAAAATGTTTAATAATATTAATTGATCTAGATATATCTATTATAACAAGTTTTCCAAACAAAATTTATGGTTTAATTGGTTCACGAATTACAATATTCAGTGACTAATGGACACAAGACTTAATGGTTAACAATGCCCGCTTCGAATTGCAAGCCTATCTAATTTTTAGGTCTTAATTACATACATAAAAATAAGGTTTACATTTTCAGGTGTGCCCGTGTCACGGAGACACTCGGTATACGAACGGCAAGAGATAGCCTTTCCTTGACTTAGTTAATGTACAGTTGTGAGTTTGCAGCTAGGAATAACCTTTAAAAAAAACATTATCTATTTAGAAAGAAAAGTTAGCGGCAGGCGGACAAAGTTGTGCATCTATCTTTGGCATTAAAGTACATAGGGACGTCTAAATAATGGGTTCCCTGGGGCACAGATAGACAATAACAGCTGTTTCGTCCTTATTAGGACTCATCAGAAACACAAAACCCGTAAGCAAGTCCAGAAATGGCGAAAATACATTTTTTAGATTTATTTAAGAAATAAATAAGTGATAAAAACATCGTCATCGCCATCCGTAGAAATAAACTTCAATATAGAAGACAAACAAAATCATATATACTCTCCAGAAGAAAATTAACTGAATAAGAAAGCAAACTTGTCATTTACTTTCTTTAATTTTATACAAAAAAAATTACTGCCTACGCGTTTCGGTTAAAAATCATCATCAGGGCTAGACGGTCAAAAACTTAGCCACTAGACAATCAAGGCACAACACTGGTACCGGTCAACAACGATTTTTACACGGCTTGTAAACGGATATCGTCGAAAAAATCTAAGTGCGGGTCTGGTCATCAAAACGTAGCCTTCTATACTTTATGTTGTTTTTGTTTTATTAGTCATGCAATATACGGGTCCGTGGTCAGTTATTTATTTTGGCAATCAGCTGCGGTGTGTTTTTTTGAAGAAAGTTAATTTTAAATTGGTGACACATGAAAATGGTAAAATTTGAAAACAATGTACTAGTAGATATGGTGCTAATTTACGGTGAGTGTCGTCAAAGTGCGGCTGCTGCTTCGAGACTATACGTAGAACGCTTTCCCTGGCGGGCTCATCCTACATCCAGAAGTTATCTTAATGTTATTTAACGGGCAAGTTAGGCAGGACCGTATTTGATCCATAATGAAATTTATTAATGTTAGTATTTTATTTTTGAAAAAAGGTATTTGAAAATAATATATCAACTTAGGAATCACCCTGTATATCTTATTTATGATAATCTTAAGTTCCAGAACTCAATGCCCTCCTTCCTGGGTGTTAGTAAATTCATAAAAATCAAAAATAATCCAATAATACTATAGGTCTATAGAAATAATTTAAAGATTCGAATCTTAATTTTATGTTACCGTTTACTAACTCTAAAAATTAGAATTAATATAAAATGTCTGCAAGAAATAATTTGCAATTGGCGATTAATTAGGTTAATTGAATTAAAATTGTCTGAAAAATTACTTTTTAATTAGTTTGCAGAAAACCAATTCGTCATCTAGTTGCTTGTAGAGGAGAACTAGTTTTAATTCTTTTACTCTTTGTGTCTTTAAGCTTAAGAAACTTTCAATATTAAAGTTTAGTCATAATTAATACCGTGTTATAGTGATTACCAGTGACGCATCCAGAGAGATGCGCGATGCATTTCTTTCGTTCACTCCAAAGTAAGATTAAAATATTCAAGAAGATGTTATTTATTATTTGAATCAAAATAAAAGTTTGTGCTTGCTTTTGTTGGTTTTCTGCGATGTAAATAATTTTATCACGATGACACCCCTCTCCTTCCGGACAGCCTTGTTAGCTACCTACCTCGGTATTTTAGAAAAAATTTAAAATAGATCGAAATGTATTGTTAATAATGTTTCAGTTAATAAATAATAAAAAATGTAAAAAAAGGTTGTTACCCTTACGCAGGTGCCATCAGATTTTTCATAATCCGCACACACACTTCGAACTAATACTGAACTTGAACATCCCATTAGGATAAACGATAAGTATTAACATGAGTATCCAGTAAGCGAGCCAACAACTTAACTTTGAATCATCTAGAAATTAAAAATGACATTCTTCAAAGTGACTTTCAGTAAAGGTTTTTAAATAATTAAAAATTACACGATAGTAGACAGAGCAGTGGCAAGCAGGTGCGGATACAGAAATTAATCTTAGGGGACGCCAATAACTTTTAAAAATTCCCAACATCATATTGGTGTCCCAGATCACGCTTGGATCCAGGAGGGGGGCGAAGGCAGTTTCGCCCCCTCCCTGAGCCTTACCAAATGGGCGCTTTTTTCTGTTTTTTTTTAGAAGTTACTTTTGAGAGTAAGATATTTTTAGAACCGGGATACGCTCTTTATTTTTTCGAAAGGCAGTTTATTTTTAGTCGGTCCCATAGCAAAATTCTGGATCCACCACTGTCTCAGATAAGAACGCACTCTACAGGGATATCGTAAACTATAGAAGATACAGATGTGGTTAAATTAGAAGAAAGTTATACCCTACTAAATTCCGCAATGTTGTTTTCAAATTGAAAAAAAACTCCAAATCCTTCCCAAGATATTTGAATTAAACCGAATTTTCACGATATTGTTTTATAGTTATTTCAGAACGGTGTAGAGAGAGATAAAATGGGAAATTCCGTCCAGTTTGGCTCAATTTCGGTATCGGCCATAGGTGTAGGTAAATTTTGTGCATTAAATTATTTATGATAACTAACCAAAGAAAAAAAGAAGATAATTTGATAAATGAGGAACTATTTGCTATAGCAAATTTACACGAACATTGTTTTATGAAATATGCCGTGGAAGATATAGCTGAAAAACATTGTGTAACTGTGCTGCGCACACCGCCATATCATTGCGAACTAAATCCTATAGAACTTATATGGGCGCAAGTGAAAGGATTTGTAGCAAGACACAACACCACATTCAAAATGAAGGACGTTAAGCTACTGTTTGATGAAGCCATTGAGGAAGTGACACCAGAGAACTGGTGAGCAGCAGTCCATCATGTCATTAAAGAAGATGAGAAAATGTGGGATCTTGACCACCTGATCGATCGACCCGTCTACCCGTTAATTATAAGGTCAAGATAAGATTACAGTTCCTTAGATGATGAAGAATACTATGATTTTTTATAATTTAATTTTTTATGTTTTGTATTTTTTTATAAAAATACTATAATAAAATGTAATAAAAAAAAGTGTACCTAATAATGTACATATCGCACGCCTTTTTCGGTGTTTGTGAATGGAGAACAATATGCAAAACCTAAAAATTGACCTAAACCCGGATGTTATTACCTGACCTTGATGAAAATAAAGAATTTTGTAATGAAATCAAACGCAAATTATGAAAGTGGCTTAAATATTCGTTGGGTCACTCAGTAGTCCCTTTGCATACCTAATGAGCTTTTATTACTCTACACCTTTCTGAAATAGACTATAAATTCCGCAGCGTTATTTTCCAATTGAAAAAATCCTTCCAAAGATATTTGGACAAAAACGAATTTGCGCGATAACGTTTTATTTTAGGTGTAATTAAAGTTTTATTCCGAGGTTTCGTTTTTTCACGACCCTAATCAACTTTCTTTTTTTAAAGTGATGACCTTTTCTAAAATTTTCCAGTAAAATCTCCTACAGTAAAGTCCTTTACTGTAACATTAACACTGCGCCAGCCTTACATAATAAATGCTCCACTTTCTGAACTCGGTTCAGACATTTTACCTAATACGACATTGCCCATGGTGGTATATCTACCGTAACGCAAACACCCATCACCATGTCCATGACAGTGGCCGTACTTATGAAATTGCGCTTTTTCGCAGGGCCGGCACAATTCCAATGTACTTCTTCACTATTATCAAATTCGATAGTTTGGGAATTTTATTTATTTAAGCCGATACTATTATAAGTGCTCTTCTACCAAATGACTAAACAAGGTATACCAGTTCACTAAACGGATATAATGGCATATCCGTTCCTGTTATAGAATATGAAGCTGACCAATTAAAGTGGTCAAATCATTATAACTTTAGAATTATGACAAAGAAACCCATTTTACACGTACATTTTACTCGTCGTTTTATGACACCTAAAAATAAAATTGAAGGTAAACATTTATTGTAAGTAGATGCAGATCTATCAGATTTGTAATTTATTTTCTGATTAAAAACATTTATCACACATCATGTGTACATACACCAATTTTTATAAAATTTAAATAGTTATTGCTTTATCAAAATAAAAGTTTGTACTTGCCTTTGTTGATTTTTATAAATAATTTTCTATGGCGATTTTCTACTATTTTTTGATATTTTTAACGGTGCTCCAACCCCAATCGTCCTTAAAAATTTTATTATACGAAACAGAAATAAAAAAAATAACTGGTAAATCTTACTTAAAGGATGATGATGATGATGAATACATAAAATCAGATAAAGCAGAAAAAATTATATGATTTACAGAAAAAAATGTAATGAAATTTTTGACTTTTGAAGTGATATTATGTCCCTTTGTTAATTTCGTAGGCGGTATTGCCACTTCTCTTATTATATTACAATGATGTTTATTATTTTGAAAAAAATTACGTTAATAGCTAACATTAAGCACAAAAGGTGTGTTTTAATATTTTAAAAGTTATATTTTGCAGGCAACTAAAAATTAAGAATACATTCCATCATACCAACACATCAAGTTGGTTATGGATCAGAAAACGACATTGTTGATTTTCATCAATAATGGACTCTCACTAAATTTTGATATTGGTTGTAGTGTATAAAGGAACAAAATATAAAATGTTCTGTACTTTTTGATTTTTTAAGCTCATCACTGAGAAAATAAATAAATAAAAAAACTATTGCAACAAAAACACGGACTTTGTAGAATATACGTCATGAAATGACAATGTTGCCATTGTTCTTTAATTTTATTAATTAATTAATTAATTAATTATTACAATGACTTAGTCTGAAAAGTAATCCAATAGAAATAAGTGTCCAAAACGGACTTATGCGAAAAATAAAATCATCATATTATTTCCAAAATGTTATCTACATATTATGTAACTGTAACATATATTGTGTCTTAAAATAAGTTAATAAAAGTTCTGGGAACAAAATATATTATTTAACGGACATTAAAGGTTTTACACGTGGCAACACCGAAATTATTGACAGAAGGCCGAGCTAATGAAATAACTATTGAAAAAGTCTAACGTAAGTTATAAGCAAGGTTATAAGGCACTAGACAATCAAAACATAAGTTTTAGACCTGCTAACCCCGCTGATGGTTTTTTAAAGAAGGTGAAGGACAAATGAGGAGCGATCAGACAAAAGCAGATAAATCCATTTTACATAGTTTTGAGCTATTGATAAAAATCTGCTAATCCAGAGGCCCTTTGATCTATTGTAAAAATGAAAAATGCATTTAATAAAGCTTAAGTTAAGGACCTGAAATTAAGAAAATATAAAAAATAATAGGTATTCTGTAAGAGTTATCGCGATTTAAAAAACGGATTTATCTTGTTTTGCTTGAATGAAATGGATTTAACTTATTTTGCTTGAATTTTATTAAAAAACATTTTATTAAAAAAACTTAGTTAAACACTATTATTTTAAGATTGTTTGTTTTATAAAAATATTACACCTTAATAATATTTAGGATCATGAACATGTATGCAAAAAACGTGCCTGAAACGTGAATTGAAAACAGGATTTTTTGGATTTATCTGCATTTGCTTGATTTGGCTACTTTCAAACGCTATTTTTAATACGAAATATCTGGTTTAGCTTAAATCTGATATTGAAAATGGATTTATCTGACCCTATTGAGAATTCGGTATAAAATTAATTTTCGTTAAAAAAAAATGGATTTATCTGCTTTTGTCTGATCGCTCCCCAAATTTGCTTTCTTAATCAGTTAATGATGCCAGTGGCGTATTTA
The DNA here is from genome assembly GCA_935413205.1 of Polydrusus cervinus. NCBI lineage: Eukaryota > Metazoa > Arthropoda > Insecta > Coleoptera > Curculionidae > Polydrusus > Polydrusus cervinus. The sequence continues at coordinate 30,919,071 of OW284515.1, read as the reverse complement.
GGGAGGGGGGGGGGGTGCCGGGCTGCATTTTTGATGGGAGAAGTGTGATAACTTATAATAAAAAGAATAGTGCGAGAAGAAACGAGATTGCTTTATTTTATATATACAAACGGCAAGTAAGAAAGAATATTTAAAAACCTAAGCATTTGCACCAAAAACGGCTCTTAGATCTACTCTCCTAAAATACATGATTTGTGAAAAAATCATCAATTTTGGCGTGGTGAGCGATATTTACTTTAAATTTAATCATGAAAAATCGAGCACGAAAAATGCTGGTTAGAGTCATATATAGATACGTTATGTTAAAATTTTGGATTGCCCCCAATATTCATATTTTTCACAAATATAAAAAGTGTTTTTAAATAATGAGCCAGCTATAAAAAAAAAGTAAAAAAAACATTTACAAAAACAAAATACAACCATGCAGAGGGGGAGAGGTAATAATTGGCTGTGTGTGGCTCCGATAATTTTTCGCCTGCGGCACTTTTCAGCCTTCTTTGCTAGGTACAATATCATGATAGTCCCGACTCTCCCTCCCTCCTGAAAAAAAAATGTCCTACTTACGCCAGCTGAGCCCCCCGAGCATATTTTCTGGCCACGCCACTGAATGATGCCCCTTCTGGAGAGTAGATATGATTTTGTAGAAAAAATATAGTGTACAACTCGAGTGTATTACCCATATCGCGCTCCGAGGATTAAGCACTCCGTCAACATTTGTCTCAGTCCGGGCCTACCTAGTACTACTACAAGGACGACGACGTAATAAACTCTATTGTTTATTATTATTACTTTCTATAAAATATTATCGCTCTTTTATTACTTTTATTTGCACCAATTTGTTACTTGTTACATTCTTTGAAAGTAATAATTGTTAGGAGTAATGAGTTTACTCGCTTTGGTAATATAAGTTCACTTATATGTATGACATTTTTTGATTATCCTTCTCAGATCTTAATTGGAAAATTTTATTAATTAAACTTATATAAAAAGTTAACGAGGCCTTTTATGGCGATATACATAGAGTTTATGTCAAGGTTTCGAAAATGGATTATAGTCATTTAGTCCAGTGGCGTAGCCAGACTTTAGGAGAGGCAGGGGCATAATGTTTTCAATTTTTTATTTAAAAAAATTTTTAGGGCACCTCTAAGTGCTGAGTTAGCCAAAATATTTTTTTCACAGTTGCCTTGAAAAATATTGTTAAACTTTCCTCAGGAGTTACATCTTATTATCCACAAATTAAAAAAATATATATTTTGACGAACATTTTCGAATTTCAAAATTCTTATGGCTTTATACGCTAGCCCCAAAATTGTTTGGGTCTGCTCGGGGTTGTTCGGGTCTGTTTGGGTCTGATCGAGTTTGTTCGAGTCTGTTCGTTCGTTAAACTAGTTTATCCTGAAATCGGGTTTGGCAGGTAACATATACAAACATAGCTAAAAAAAAGTATCAACTTAGGAATAACCCTGTACATTACAAGAGCGGATGGGCTCCCAACCGAGGGAGCGGGAGGGGAGATCGTCCCCCTTTGTCCTCTGTGGCTTAGCCTATGATCATAATAATCATTAACATTTATTTAGACAACATTAATTTTTTTAATTAAATAATATTTAATTTTGTATCCGCAATATCTATATGTACTATAATAACTGTGAATATTAAAAATTATTATATTAAACTAACCTATTATGTAATCATAAAATTAGAGCACACTTTTTTTATACTAGAGATATCAATTTGTTAAAATTTAAATAGAATTATGTAAATAATTTTAATTCGTTGGATCGTATGCAAATCTAGGTGTTAATTCGTGAGTTATTATGTAAATTGTTTCTATTTAACAATCTGGGCTGGGTTACATTAAAATGTTTAGAGATTATGCAAAAAAATATTTTTTTGATGTGTTAAGGCAACAACTTGGAGCTGTTGATTTAAGTCGAGTCTAAAAATTAGAACACAAAAATTAAATTCTTATTCATTAATTTTTGTTAAATCGATTTTCGTCAAGATTAAAAAAAATATGCGGCAAAATGAAAACAAATAAATTTATTACAAAAAGGGGTGTGAAACTCTGAACTTGTGCAATTGTTTCATTCGCCAATTTTTAAATGTGGGTCAATGTAACGTAAAAGTTTTAAAATAATTATGTTGATAAAAATTTAAGGTGTTAAAAAATGAAAATAACAAGAAACTGTGACAATACTTGACTATAGATAGAAAAAATAATTTAGGGCATTCACATACAGGGTGTTGCATCGTCGAGCGGGACATAGGAAATCCCATGTAATTTTAAATGGGGTCAATTATTGGCTTCCCTAATTATTTTAGAGAAAAATTTTATTTAGGTTTATTAAAGAGCACTAAAACCCACATTCAAAAGAATAACTTTAGATATTTTTGATGAGCCCGTTTACGGGTTATCGCCGATTTCTTTTTAACTATTTCTCCTTTTTATGGCCCCGTATTTGCGGGCACCAGTCAAGGTAAAAGATGACTGTCAAATAAAGTTGTCATTTTGAAATGTGTGCTTTATTGTTATAAAAACTCGTGCATCGAAAATATTAAAGGTGTATTTATGAGTACAAATTAATCTGAATAAAACTAAAATAAAGTATCCAATTACAAGGTTAATTATGACATTTTACATGTTTCAATATTTTACTAATTAATAGGTAGGTACTATTAAATTGTTAGAACTTTAGGATTTAAGAAGATGTTCAAATATTCCTTCATTGACTGCTAGACAATAACCGAGGCGATCATAAAATTCTCTTCTTACATTCGCTAGTTGGTAAACTGAAATTCTATTGCATTCGGCAGAAATAGCATTTTTTAACTCGTCTAGATTTGGGTATTTTTTATCTTTGTATATCCTGTTTTTTAAATGGCCCCAGAGAAAGAAATCATTTGGCGATAAATCAGGAGACCTGGCTGGCCAATTTACTGTATGATTTAAGCCAATAACATTTCCATTAAAAGCACGGTTTAAATATTCCCGGACAGCCAGGGTACTATGTGCCGGGCAGCCATCTATTTGGTACCAAACTTCCTGATTTTCCCTGGCGGCATCATGTAAAGTAGGTAAAATATGATCTTCAAGTAGTTCCAAAAAATATTCTGCATTTAAATTTCGTGTAAGAAATAATGGCCCGATAATATTTTCTCCGAAAATCCCAGCCCAAATATTAACTTTTTGTGGATATTGCGTCCTTGTTTCGACAAACCTGTGTTGGTTTTCTTTGCTCCAATATCGATAATTTTGAACATTGGGTTCATTGTTTAAGGTAAATGTGCATTCGTCAGTGAAACAAATGTTTTTTAAAAATTCCTTATCCATGTTTGCTCTTTTAAACATACCAAAACAAAACTCTTGTCGTATTTCGTCCCTATCTCTTAGCTCTTGGTGCTTTTCATATTTCTATGAATAATATTTATATCGTTTCAAAGCTCGTAACGCTGTGGTGTGATCTAATCCTATGTCATCCTCAAGTTCCCTTGTGCTGATCTTTCCATCATTTTCTTCCACGCACAATAAAACTTGCAAGTCCCTATCATTTCTTGCATCTCTTCTTTGTTCCTGCCTTTCTTCACATCTGCAGTTATTTATTACAGTGCCTTTTGTCTCAAATTTCTTGATAGTCCTTTCGACTGTAGATTTTGCAGGTATTGGTCTATTCGGATACAGAGCAGCAAACATGTCTGACACATTTTGATAACTATTTCCTTGATAATACCATTTAATCATCAATATTTTTTCTTCAGAAGTGTAATTCATGGCTAATATTTTCGATATACGAATTTTTATAACAATAAAGCATACATTTCAAAATGACAACTTTATTTGACAGTCATCTTTTATCTTGACTGGTGCCCGCAAATACGGGGCCATAAAAAGGAGAAATAGTTAAAAAGAAATCGGCGATAACCCGTAAACGGGCTCATCAAAAATATCTAAAGTTATTCTTTTGAATGTGGGTTTTAGTGCTCTCTAATAAACCTAAATAGAATTTTTCGCTAAAATAATTAGGGAAGCCAATAATTGACCCCATTTAAAATTACATGGGATTTCCTATGTCCCGCTCGACGATGCAACACCCGGTATACACTTTTATATTGATTTCGTTCTTATTTTTTTGGTTAGGAGGAAATGGGACAGTAGTAAAACGGTTTTAAGATATGTCGAAATTTAAAACGGTACCATTTATGATTTTGACAACTGATATAAAATTCTTCGTAATTTTTTTTAATCGGAAAAAGAAATTATTTAGTTATCTAAAGTGATCAGACGTCTGGATAAAGACGGATATGTCCTGTGTTTTGGATAAAATTAGAACTTCGGGTCGTTTTTTTAACCGAAAATTGGTTTCTCGGAAAAGTATGACAAGTAGAATAACATAAAAGTATACTACTACTTAAAGCTTTGACCGAGTCTCCACTGTCATAAATTTGACAGTATAAGTCAGACGTGATTGGTCAAAAGTCAGATAATTGACATTGATTTTTATCAATTTTGTTATTTTGTCAACTTGTTACTTTAATCCAATCACGTGTGATAGAAAAGATACGCTGTCAAATTTACATCCGTGAGCATCAAGTCTTATGTTGGGTTGCACAAAGATTTTTAACCCGAATTAACTAACCAGCAAGTTGACTGTGACATAAATGACATTAACAGGCCTTATGTACTTACAATCAAAAGTGCCTGATTAGTAAATTAAAAATTAAGATAACCGGGCCAATATGATTGGTAGAAAATTATTTTTTATTATTTATTATTAAAATTTTTAGTGCAACCCGATATTAATTTTATACGAGTTAACCCTTTAAATTTGTCATTCTTTTTTCATTGAAGATTATCCATTTATGTGTGTTTTCCAGTAGCGCAACTAAACACCTTTATTTGGGGTGGGGAGTTAAGTACAGTGTACTATACAATCTTACTATACTTCCTGAAGATGTCTACTAAAAGGTCTACCGCGTAATAATTCAGAACCTCCAAAAGTTGACTTCTAAAAAAAAATCTTAATTTCTATATAGAAAAGGATGTAGAAACATCAGTTGGTCTAGGGGGGTTAATCTCGATTCATGGGGGATAAGCTCCCTTTCCCCTAATAGCGCCTATGCGTTTGGCATGTTTACTTATGGTCACCATATGTTATTCATCTGTGGAGTCTTTACCAACAAATCCTGGTTGAATTACTGATTACTAATATTAATAATAAACCTTACTATGTAAATCGCATTACCTAAATTATTGTTGTTATTATTATTTTTCAACGTTCTTTTTCACAACTTCTTATTAGTATAGCTAGTATGTATTTTTATTTTTACAATACAACCTGTACTTTTTAGAAACTTCCGTACTATATGACGAGTTTGAAGAATGACGCTTTTCTGAATTTGTTAGTATAAATATCCTGAAAAGTCAAGCTTCTCCAAGTTGGGCTTGAAATTATTCATCGATATTATGATTGGAATGATGTCTATTTTTTCTAGCTTCCATATATTTTTGATCTCAATCGCCAAACTTGAGTAGGTACTTGGTTTTATTCTCCGATTCGGTTTTGGAGAGGTTGAGTGTTAGTGGGCAACCTATTTCGATTATAAAAGCGTTTATATTCCGAAGTGTCATAATGACATTATTATGGATTTCATTTTCAGTGACAAAATGACATACTTTATAGGACGGAGTACTATAATGATTTCATTATAGGACTGAGTACTATAATTATTTCATTATAGGACTGAGTACTATAATGATTTCATTATAGGACTGAGTACTATAATGAAAAATAGACGCAAAAATGAAAAAATTTATTTAAACAAAATGGAACAAAATTTAATGATTAAAATTAAAAGTAACATTATTACAATTCGTTAAATTGATGTTGGACATAGGAGTTAAAATTGTGGCATTGTTGTGATTTTTAATTTCTATGGTTTCTGTTTCTTCTGAGGGAACGACAATTGATGAAACACTCGATAATGATTTCTTCCAGAGAATGGCTGATGAAATTATTTTCTTGTTTTCGCAAGAGTTCTCTATATATCCTTCAGCAACTGTATCACTTTTCCAGCCACTATGGCATTTAATAGTGTAAAGATCGACTTCTGAATTAGCCAGCAGTGAAGCTGAAGCCTCCGGAAACAGTGACCTGTGTATTCGGCGGAATAGGGTAACTTTAAAAAAGCAGCGATCGTTTTGCACATATTTTTGAAAGTATGTATACCCACTGGTTGCTTTGTACATTTGTTGTTTCTAAATGATAGAAAAAAACGAGAAACTTCGGCATCGGGGGGTCTCATTGCTACATAGGTCCGAACAAGCTGCACCATATTTATTCCTCCGACATCGCCAGGCGTTACATAAAATTCTCGGGGAACGTTGGTTTTTGTACTAGGTATGAAAATTCGAAAAACAACCCCCTCATCGTGTACATCTTCTATCCTTAATTTTTGTAACTCAACTCTTCGACATGCTCCACTTATACCTATTATCATTGACACTTTGAATAGCAAGTATGTTTCGTTGTCTGCCTCTTGTAAAAACTTTGCAATATTTCCTTTAGTCAAAATCCTGGATTTTTTGGGTGTGTAAGAATCAGATTTTCGTTTTAACAAAGCTATCAATTAATTGAACTTACTTATGTCGACGTGTTTCTTAAGTAATAGTGTACTCCTTAACATAGAGTAATAACTCCATAAACTCGAAGACTTTTTCTTCATTGATTCTTCCTTGAAATATGCCAAAAGTACCTTTTCGTGTACGATATTGATGGCAAATTGTCCATATTATATTATATAAACGTTAAAATTAAGAATTTAATTCTGACAATGACAATACAAACAAATATTTCTATAGTTACCTGGTTTTATTAAAACCAAGCTATTAGTTTACTGACGAAAACTTAAAATTCATTAAAAAAACACAAAAATCGTTGGAATATAAAATATTGTATGAAATTCGGATCATAATAACGATCATTATGGTACACGCCGTGCTATTAGACTCGGCTGACGCCTCGTCCAATAATACTCACGGCTAGTACCATAATGATCGTTATTATGATCCTTATAACATATATATCTATTTTGGTATTCTTTTCAATATATAATTATAATCATTATTATTATAATTATTGTTATTAATATTATTATTATTATTATTAAATTAATTGCTACTAACTACAATACTTTTCAGAAAAAATCAATGGATTGCATACGAAGACGTTAAATCAATTGACATCAAAGCTAAGTATTCTAGGGTTAGAGGACTTGCTGGTATAGCTCTAAAAGACTTGGCGCAAGATGGAGGAGCAAAATGTGAATCCACAATTTTAGAAGCAACATACAATGGTAAGTACCTTTGGGAGATATGATAGAGAATAATATGTTCGTTACATTTTTCGTTTTTTTTAAAGGTTATTTTAAAGCTATGGAGTATATGAGGAACTTAAGCATGATACTAAAAACTATGTTAATCATAAATGACACGATTTAGATAAATTTAAAACTGATATGAATAAATGCTGGAACTTGTCATTTTTGCAAGTGTTCTGTTTTTTACATATATTTATTTTTTATGTTCAGTGTGTGTGTGTCTAACTGTCTAAGGACACGTAGTGGCAAATTATATCCTGAACCTTTTCTCAAATTTTGGACGCAGAGCCTGCAGCTTAGCTATTAAATGAATTAAAGGTTTACTGTTGTTCAGTCCCTGTCAATAGACACTAGAATAATAATTCCAGTATATTCTGTGTTTACTTCTGGTCTATTTCGATCGTCTCGGCACTACTATTCTCATCATCAAATAAGACTTAATTTCTTTTTTTAGGTTTATCTCGCCAGGCTAGGGCTCCAAGAGGCGCCGTGCTTCATTCTCTGGAAAGAGAAATTGTGGAAAACCCTACCAATCTGCTGGATTCCGTTCATCTATCTCCATATAAAATATCTAGAATTATTGATACAGAGGGACAAATACATGTTACTAGACAGGTAAAACTTCAATGTTTACAAGCGTATAGGTACCTACCTACCTTCAGTTCAATATTAATTGCAACAAAATTATAGTTAAACTTCTTGTTATTAAATTGAATTTAAATCTTTATAGAAAAAACAATATGCCTGTTTGTCCTAATTTTTCTTTGACTGTAGGAACTCTTATTTTATTTAATTATAATAACATTGAGATCCGAAGTATATGTAGGTACAGTTACTGCCATCTTGGGCAGAATTTTTTTTCGCTTTGTACACCTCCTTGTACTATAATAAAATATACTTTTTTCTACGACCACCTATAAAAATGAGAAAAAAAGCACGATTAATTTTGGTTAGAAAGCGTAGTATATTACACGCGTGTTAAAAAAAAAATTAACACTAGCGTTGAAATATCAAGGCACAGTATTTAATTTAAACATATGGTGCCAATTTGACAGACCACCCCTATTTATTAAAAGGAACACATTTTAGAAAGCAGTAATTATAAAGTGTTTAACTTATTTCTCATGTATTTGTCAAGTGATTCAGAATTCGAGTGTGAAAATACGCCATCTGAAATTCTAAAAAAATGTTAATAATATACTGGAAAATCTATTACCAGAAAAAAACAAATCGCGCTGAAGAAAGTGTCATGTATTAACAACAAATCTTTATCGGTAGCGATACCCCATCCCAGGAGTATTTGACTTTTTTCTTATAAAAACATTAAATAATTTAGAGAATTATTTTAAATTGAAATCTTCCTTCTTGGGTAGATTTTTTAAATTTATGTTTAATGCATCTTTCCTTGTTTAAATTTGAAAGTTTTCATTCTGGTTAATCCAGGATTAGTTATTCCTATCATATAAAAAATATGAGAAAGTGAAAAATTTAAACTGGAAATAAAGAAAAAGCCTATTGACAAACTATGAAACCAGATATTAAGTGGAACATAATCCTAAGTATGCTAATTTCAATACTAGTGTTAATATTTTTTTTTTCAACACTAGTGTAAAGAGGTAAGTATCGATAAATTTGAATTTTTTATAGTTTGTTCTATTTTCGAAATGATGAAAAAAGCTCTGCTCCATCCTAATTTCTAATGATTAAAGGTAAATCGATGTAAAAGAGCCATTTACAAAAAATTAGAAACAAGTCAAAATCTGACAGATTTACTGCCCAAAATTTAATGGCCGTAAAGAATATAATCAAATCCTCGCCTAGTTTTTGCACTTACTTATTGACGATATTAAGGCCTTTTTAAGAAAAATATCCTGAAAGCATGCGCTTTGACGACGTTTTAATCTGATGCAAGTTTTCTTATTTAAGACCTGTTTGCACCTAATGTAAAAAGGCTTTTATAGATATAAAAATTATTTTTTTCTTCAAAAAGAAAAAAGTTGATGCGATGGCCGGGAATCGAACCCGGATCAACTGCTTGGAAGGCAACTATGCTGACCATTACACCACCATCGCACTTGATAAGTCTTCTCAATAGTACCTCATTCATACCGCCACCACCAGTAATTCTAACTGAAACGGTACTTATTTTATCGTCGTCGTATGAAGTACTTTCATTTTCAAGATCTCGGAACGAGATAATTTCCATGAAGTGGAGCAGATATGCAACGTGAAAGTAAACACAAAAATTGTTATCATGTGCGATGGTGGTGTAATGGTCAGCATAGTTGCCTTCCAAGCAGTTGATCCGGGTTCGATTCCCGGCCATCGCATCAACTTTTTTTGGTGTTCTTTGTATTATTTTTAAAATGTTTGGTTTAAAATTATTATTTCAAACCAAATTTAAAGAAATTTTATATTGCATTTTTAGGACAGTAGAACCGAATTTAAATGCTCTAGACAAGGATATTTTGTTCATCCAAGATCTTGTAATAGATTTTACAGATGCGTGAAGTTTGATCAACGTTCTGATGATTTTAATGTTTTCGAATTTGATTGTCCAGCAGGTAAGAAATGCAGACATATTTAAACATATCGCATTCATATTTTTTTTTTGTATACAGGGTATGTATCCCATAGCATCTAAACTACTCAATTTTTAAATATTTTTCAAGAACAAAGTTATAAAGGGTCCTTAGATCTACAATTTAAAATTATTTTAAATTATACAGGGTGTCCCAAAAGTCAGGGCATATTCAACATACTTTTGTATATTATATTATTTTCTAATTTCCTATAAAATTCCACGTACTACCTATATTTCGTATGAAATGTCATATGTCTAAATTTAATTGTTTTCGAGATTTTGACGTTTCAAATATGGCATTTCCAGACTTTGACAGGCTGTAGCATTGGAACGATGGATCTTAGAGAAAAATGATTTTCACCTTTCTATCTTAGTTCTTTATTCTCTATCCACCTCCGGTTTAAAAGGTTATACAAAACAAAACGATTTTACGGTTTAACATGTTAAGAATATAGAACTAGGAAAGGGAGGTCAAAATAATTTTTTTTTAAGATACACCGTTCCAATGCTACAGCCTGTCAGTATTTGAAACGCTGTAACATTGAAACAATGGATCTTAGAGAAAAATGATTTTTGCCTCCATATATCAGTTCTTTATTCTCTATCCAAGGAGACCAACCTACGGTTTAAGATGTTAAACCGGAGGTTGTAATGTTTATATAGAAAATGAAAAACTAAGGCCGGAATGTCAAAATATTTTTTTTCTAAGATACGCCGTTTCAATGCTACAGCCCGTCAAAGTGTTTGACAGGCTGCAACATTGGAACGATGGAACTTAGAGAAAAATGATTTTCATCTTCCTATCCAGATCAACCTCCGGTTTAACATGTTTTACCAAAATTGTAAAATTTATATAGACAATAGAGAATAAAAAACTAAGATAGGGAGGTCAATATTATTTTTTCCAAGATACGCCTTTTGGAACGATGGGATATACAGTGGGAACATATTCAATTTATATTTTTGGTAGTAGTGAGAAAATTTTCAAGTTAGTAAACAAACTGTCATAGATAAGTAAAGTAAATGTCAAAAACAAGATCTGTCTTGACATTATAGCAGTTTTTACAAGGAAGGTGTTAACCAACGACCTTCAATTATCGAAGGTGTTAACGGTATTAACCGCGAGAACTATTGTTGGTTGGCGAAACAGCCAGTAAAAAACCGCCAGAATTTAGACATGCACCTAAAGGATCCCCCAGACCAAAGCGAAAGTTCCGCTGCCGCGACCTATGCGGTACCGCGACGGACTAATATACATAGCGGTATACGAACCGCGGAACCACTACTTCAGTGGCAGCAGCGCTTGCGAATGTTCGGCTGCGAAAAATTCGCAACGCCAATGTTTCGCGACTGTGTGAGGGATCCTTAAAACTATTTTTTGATAATTCTTTTTGAGGATTTACTTTTTCTTTTTGTGTTCGTGCATAATTAAATTAATTTCTTTTGTATTTAGGTTTGGCTTTTGATGAACGAGTAGAAGTATGTGTATGGCCAGGAAGTCTTCCGCATGGAACTCCATGTTCTGGAAGTAGTGAAATCGCCCCCGTTCCTAGAAAGAGATTCGAGTGTCCGTCTGAGCCAGGTAAACAGGAATAGCCTTTTCAGTTCTATAAACAATGAGAGGGGAAAAGTTGTGAGATTGTTATTTTTTAGAATTAGATCTCGTCTATATTTAAAATAAAAGTTATGTTATAGTTTTAACTGACTTCAAATAATTAAGGTTATTCATTAGTTTTGGACTGGTTCAGAAACTATATAAACCAGCGTAAACGAAAAGTATTTAAAATAAATATAGCAAATTTAATAATGTTATTTGCGGAGTTCTACAAGGCTCCCTCTTGGGTCTTTGATGTTTTTTTATGCATATCAAGTCTACATTCCATTAAAAATTAAATGAAAGAACTAGATCAATTTGCTGATGATTATTGCTGATTCAAAATATATTATGCAAAATTTTATTAATCGTGATATAAAAATTGCTAATTTAAAACATCTTCTTTTTTGTGTATAGCAAAGACAACAAATTAAAAATCGTGCGGACAATCAAATAAAATTGAATTTTTGGGGTTGGTAATACGTGAAGCTTTTAATTGTAGTAAACATATTGATATTTTGAGATTTTCAAAAAAATTGGTGTTGTAACTCCAAGTTATATTTTAAGCCCTATTTATTTTCCAATTTTCATTCCCATGTAAAATATTTATTTCTAATATGGGAATCAACTTTTCAAAAATTACTTAACCCTTAAAAAACTTTTAAATTTAAATTTATTTGTATCAATTTTAATATTATGTGCATTAGGGATATTTACTTACTTTAAAATATTGCTTTTATCATATACCTATTATCAAAAAATAAATACTATATTATATATTTTAATATATCAAATCAAATCAAATCAAATATAGCTTTATTGTCGTAAGATCTACTCATTGACAAAGCAAAGCAACTCATAAAATTATTACAAAACTACAGTTAAAACGAATTAAACAAATTAAAATCTAAAATACACTGACTAGTTAAACACCCCAAAACAAACAAGATACCCTTACAGCGATACCTCGAAAAATCCACTTATTGTATAGAAGGTTCTCTCGGTTAACAATTTTTTTAGGTCTCTCCGAAATTTTTTATGGCAAACAATTTTCCGTAAACTAAGGGGCAAATGATTAAACAATTTTTTGCTGTTATAATATAGAGAGTTTTTTGTTAAGGCAGAAGAGGGAATCGGCAGCGCTATAACGTGTGTTCTTCTTGTGGTAGTTGTCGAGGAAGTCTGTATTTCAGATTTATACTTCTTGTGCATAAGACATGCTGTTTCAAGAATATACAAAGAAGCCAAAGTCAATATTCCCAAATTAATAAAGTGCGGTCGACAGAACGTTCGGCGACTCAACTGACAAATACACCGTATTGCTCTTTTTTGTAATAAGAATACCGACCTGAAAAGGTATTGAGCGCACGATCCCCAGAAACACAACCCATACCGAAGGTGACTCTCTATAAGGGCAAAGTATGCGTTCCTCGCACTAAAAACTCCCAACTCTCGCGATATAACCCTCAAAGCATAGCACCCACGAGCTGTTCTAGTATTTAAATTCGCTATGTGATGTTCAAACCTCAATTTATCGTCAATATAAAGCCCCAGAAATTTGCTCATTGCTGAATTATTCACTCTTTGAGCTTCTGGTCCTATACTGTGAATGTGGCATTTAAAAGTGAGTAGGTTAGTCTTAGAAACATTAAGTGACAAATAATTTGAGTCGCACCATTCCTTAATCTTCAGCATATCACAATTAATGTCAAGCTCCAACTGGGTCACATCAGAACCCTGCCAAAGAATCGTGGTATCATCCGCAAATATGGTAAATCTACCAGAAATATCTAGCTTCGCTAAATCATTAATATAAAATGAAAACAGCAACGGCCCCAGAACATACAATCCAATTATTACATATATGACGTACATAAAGTGGCGCCTCATCAGGTGAAATAGGTGAAGGAGTTCTTTACCAAAAAAAAAAAATAAAACCAGGAGGAAAGTTTTTCGACATTATTAAATATTAATGTACAAATTCAGTTGCCATTTTAGCCCTTAAAAAGTAATTATATCGAATTAATAATTTTAATTATCTCCGAAAGTAGCTATGCATAATAGGGCCAAGGTTAACTCCGATGGACAATAATTATAAACACTCGTGCATTTTGGCGCTCAAAGCAAGTGAAGACCAAACGTCCAACATGGCTTTGATATTCACCGTTGCTAAGGTTACGTGACGTCAGTCACGCAAACAGAATGTAACAATTTGCATTATGATGAAGGACAATTTAAAAATAGATCAGTCGTATATGCACCATTGTTTTAGCATTGGTTCGCCTAACCTTAAGGTATTTCTTTTGAGGCTTCGCGAAACTTACGGTTATAGATATCGTTTTTACGTGATTTACTGTGTGATTAAAAAGTTTTGATTTTATTTTTCAGTTAATTCACTTAGTTGTGTGTTTTAACAATGAACCCAATTAATGACCAAGTTTGTAATTTGTTGGAAACTCCATTCAGTCGTTGGACAGAATTATGAGGATAAGAGAGACATTTTGTTACACTGGTTTTTTAGTCAATGTTTGTTTAAGTATCCGCACTATACCTAGCTCTTCACCATTTTTTAAGATCGCGGGCGGACACTGCGTACATATTTATTTAATTAGAGCTAACATTTTTAAACACTAAACGTTTTAAAATGGCCAATAAACTAAAAATACATATTTAAATATACACTATTTTTTTATAATATTCTTTTCACATATTTACATTTTATGAATATTTAAAAAACACCAAGTTCCGTATTCGGGTAAATATTCTTTTCTTTCTAGCAAACTGAAAAGTTTATTTCAGGTACCAAAAGCTTTCGAGAAATTAACGTTCCAAACATCGAATAGCGTGTTTGCAAAAATTCTGTAATATCTGGTGTTATTCGACAACTGAAACTGAAATTAATAAGCGAATTAAAAATATGCATAAACTTAACGTTAAAATTCTATTAACAATCGATTTCTTTTTGCAGGATACTACGCTGATCCAGAAAATTGTCGCTGGTTCTTTGCCTGTTTAGATCATGGAAAATCGCCACTTGAAGCCTACGAATTTAGATGTCCCTTCGGCCTTGGATTTGATGGTGCCAGGCTAGTCTGTGAGTGGCCTTGGCTTGTTCCAAAATGTGGTAATGGAATTGGTTTAGATTCAGAGTACTATTATGGTGGTGCAAGTGGCAACAATGAATATGCTGGAAAAGGTAGATTCTAATATTAAAAATTTGTTCTGAAAAAGAATACCACCACGGTCTTTTATTATTTATGCATCGGATGATTTAAAAAATTCGATATTTCAATATTTTTAAGATACTACTTGCCTGTTTATGCATATATCAATATCTATTTCAGGAACTTTATCTTCAGGCCTGGTTCTTCAAAACTACAATGGGCTCGGTGCCCTTGGGACTATCCAATTAGGTGGCATTTCCGGTAAAATCGAAAAACCAATTTCAACAGTCTACAGTAACGTGGATAACGGGGCTTTAGGACTGGGCTATCAAAATAATGGTGGTTATGTAGTAGGAGGAGGAGGAGGACTTAGCTACAAAGCAACTCAATCACTAGCAAATGCTGGGTTATTAAAGATTAATAACGGTGCTGGGTATCAAGCTGTTGGACAAAATCAACTGGTAATAATATAATATCTTAATATTTTAGGTTGTCATCCCTTTGACTGAACTTAATTTAGCAATCCTCGTTATTATTTTTTTAGTTTATTAAACAATCTATTTGTCTTTCTCCTAGGGTTCCATTTACACTACTTCTGACTTAGGTAGTGGTTCTGCTAATATTCAGTATTCACCAGATACCCACGATGCATACGGTCAAAAACTTAACTTAGCATACATAGCAGGATCAGGTCATTTAGAAAGACAAGGACCAGGTGTCTCATCTCAGAGTTTTATTCAATATACAGGTCAAAATGGAGCTGATAGTGGAACATATGTAACCAATTCCAATGCTGGTGCCAATGCATACGCTGCAGGTCAAGTGGAGGAAACAGGAAATTTAGTATATCAAGGAGGAGTTGATCGCTATCAAGATTCAAACTTACACCTAGTGCAAGGAAGTTTAGGTAGTGCAGGATACGCATCTACGGGAGCGGAATATCAAAACGCTTATAGTCAGCTGACTGGGGATGGTCAGCAAGGTGGCAGCTACTCATATCATTCTGGAGGAATACAGAATGAAGCAGATAGGAAATATGAAGTAAACAGCGGTGGTATTCAACAGACGGGATATATTGGCTCAGCTGTAACTAATTTAGGAAATAATAATGGTGGATATATAGCTGTTAGTGAAAGCAGCGGACAAGAAAATAATGCGAATATTAAGTCTGAATCTGGCACTGATTTTTCCTCTCTATATGCGCATAGTAATTCTCAAGGAAATGCTAATGAAGCTGTTTCGACTCAGAGCTTTACCCAATTCCACGACCAGCAAGATAACAAATACAATGGAAACTATGATCTTGGATTGAGTGGTAATATCAATATCATTGGAGGAGGTTATTCGGCAGTTGGTAATAATTTGTCACATTGAATTTTTTTCATAAAAGTAGTTAATAAAAATACCTTTACAGGTACACTTGCTGGCGTCCAGGTAGCGAGCGATGGCGATACTAACGATGTGAAAACATTATCGTTCAGCAGTACTCCTTCACCAATTTCTGTTACCCCCTACGCTCCTTATGCTTCTGTATCTACAGTTGCTTCAGTACCAACTGTCACTGCTGTTCCTGTACCGGGTATTAAAATGGCTGCTGGGTTTGATACATTTAAAGGTAAAGAAATGTTGG
This sequence comes from Polydrusus cervinus, assembly GCA_935413205.1. Classification (NCBI taxonomy): domain Eukaryota; kingdom Metazoa; phylum Arthropoda; class Insecta; order Coleoptera; family Curculionidae; genus Polydrusus; species Polydrusus cervinus. Next base: position 30,902,722 of record OW284515.1, on the reverse strand, counting down.
GAAAAATACCAGATTGTAATTTTAAAATGCGTTTTTTTTTGTTTCAGGAGGAGTTATTGCCAATATCCCTGAACTTCAGTATAAGGTCAAATCCCATGGCGATACCGACTTCCTAACCAATATATCATCTAGCTTCGCAAACTTTGTAGTTACTACCCCAGTCACAGCAGGGAAAGAGATTATTCAACAAACCTACTCTCAAAATGGTGGATATGCGTACGAAAAGCCTGAAAGAGTTTTTGAGGAAGGTTCTCTAAGTATTTCTACTGCCAGACCCTTTGTAACAGTTAATACTCAAGAACCCAAGGTCTACGTTTCGAGCACTGTAAAGCCTATTGTAGCTCAGCAACAATACGTTTACCAACAACCTAGTGTTGTCTTGCAAGAAAATCATGTAGTTTACTCTACTCCCAAGCCCGCTGTATCTGTGGTATCTTATCAAAAATATGACACGAATGGGGGATACAAATACGAAAAGCCTTCCGTTATATTTGAGGAAAAACCTCAACTTGTTACTGGAAATATTTATTCAACAATATCTACTCCTAAACCTGCAGTTTATGTATCACAGCAACCACAAGTTTATGTGTCTTCCACGCTAGCTCCACCAGCAGTATCATCTTCTAGTTTTACACACGAGGTGAATCAAAATAGAGGTGGATATTATTATAACAAACCCGCAGTAACATTTGAGGACGTTCCCAAAAACCCCACCGTAATTTCTAAATTTACTATTAGAAAACCCAATTTACAGCAAACTGTAAATACTGGTTATTACTATGAAAAACCTACAATTAAATTTGAAGAAAGACCTATTGTGGCACAACAGACAGTTCCAACTGTACATTATCCCCAACAGAACTACGCCTACCAACATCCAGTGCAACCAGCGGTAGTATCTCAGTACTATTACCAACAACCCGTGATTAAGCAAACAATAGTTCCTCTATATAAGAAACCTGAACTACTCGCAACTTACACCTATCAGCCACCAGTTCAGAAAACTATCTATAAGCAACCCGTATCAACTTATACATATCAAAACGTTGCCCAAGAATCTCTAGGACTCTCTAATATTAAATCGGATGTTACATTATTACCAAAACCAGTCCAAACTTATTCTTATCAACCCAGCGGGGGTTCTAGTTACCAGTACATTCAAAATGATAATAGCGTTCAAGAAAAATCCATTGCTGTTCAGACACAGGGATATCAATACCCCAAACCATCAATTGCTTTTAAAGAGGAACCACAACTCCAAGTTGTACCAACCTATCAGTATTCCACTCCTAAACCTAACGTTATAGTTCAAGAAGCAAAAATTCAGGGAGGTTATGTTTACAAGAAACCTGCCGTTACATTTGAAGAAACCCCTATTACTTATTCAACACCAAAACCTATCATAGCTGTTCAACCAGCAGAAGTAAATAGTTACTTTAATGTTGGCAGTTCGCAATCTGAGCAAGCAGTTGTAGAGCAAGAAGATTTTGGTTACAGCTATCCGCAACCTGTCGTTAAATTTGAAGAAACTCCATCAGTCATCTATTCTACACCTAAACCATTTGTAGCTGTTCAGCCAGTCGCACCTGTAGATGAAACTAGTTATGTTAATATTCCTAGTTCAACACCAAGGCCTAATATTTTGGTTCATGAACCCGTAATATATTCGACGTCCAAACCTTTTGTTGTGCAGCCAGTGGAACAACAAAAAATTGGGTATACATATCCAAAACCACAAATTAAGTTTGAGGAGAAACCTGTGCAGCCAGCTATAAACCCAACATATAATTACATTGGATCCACTACACCTCAACCAAATATTTTTGTTCAAGAACAACGAATAAATTATACTCCGAAACCGCAGGTTATAGTAGAACATAAGCCAGCTGTAGTAACTAGTTACTTCCACCAACAACCTAGTTTACACTCGGTTTCACAAGGCTATGACTATCCAAAACCGGCTACTTCATTCATAGAAAAACCTCAATCGGTAGTAAATATTTATGAGAATAGACAACCAGTGCAGGAAGTACCGTTCATTAAAAAAACTGCGTTTGTAACCGGTCAGTACCAGCATAATGCGCAAGAAAATTACAATTACCAGCAGAGTTTGCAAGGAAGTTATCAGCATACTGGTAAAACAGTAGTTGAAAATTATGTGAATCCTAATTACGAAACGGTATATCAACAACAACCTCAAGATGTCTTAAACTATGTTCAGTCCACTCCTAAACCTAGTTTTGTATCAACTATTAAATCCGTTATTGCTGAGAAATTGCAACCAGTATCCCCTTCTACAGTAACCTACAATACTAGATACACAGCGCCGATAACTTATATATCTCCCAGTGTTGCTCCAGAAATAAATATTATAAGTACTACCAGTAGTCCCATATCTAGATATTCTTTCAGTTCTGCGAACAACCAGTACCAATATAATCAGAAAGAATACAACCAAGATATCGATTTAGTTAAATATAGAACTCCTGAGCCAATAAGCTATGACTATATTTCTACTACTCCTCAACCCAACATTATAGTAGAACAACAGCCAATTAGCTATACTTCAAAACCTAAAGTAATCCTGAATCAGCAGCCAGCTGTGGTTAACAGTTATTACTACCAAAAACCCATCCAGCCAGTGGTAGCCAAAGGATATGACTACCCAAAACCTGCTATTCAATTTGCAGAAGAACCTCAATCAGTTATAACAAGTTTTAACAGTAAACAACCTGTTCAAGAGTTGCCATTTGTTAAGAAAACTGCATATATAACTGGCGAATATGAGCAAAATGATCAAGGAAGTTATCAACAGAACTATCAAGGAAGCTATCAACAAACGGACAAAGTTATAGTTGAGAATTATGTACATCCTAACTACGAAAAGGTTAAGCAAACAATATTTGGACAGAAACTGTATCCACAACCTCAAGCTATATTAAACTATGTTTCTACTCCCAAACCTAGTTTTATATCGACAATAAGGACAATTGCTACCAAGAAATTACAGCCAGTAACACCTGCAATAGTGACTTACTACGATAGTCGGTATACTTCAACTCCGGAGAGTTATGTATCAACTACAGTTGCTCCAGAAATAAATATTGTTAGTACCACAAGCAGACCTATATCAAGATACTCGTTTAGTTCCCTAGATGATCAATACCAATACAATGATTTAGTTAAATCTACAACTCCTGAACCAGTTAAGACCTACTTGCCAGTTACCACCAGAGTAAAAGTTACAAGCGCTTTACCGAGAATTACTACACTTAAAACAATCGACGAATTTGTGGTTCCCGAAGTTACAACTTTGGCTAGAGACTATTTACCTGTAAGGATAAGGACCAAAGCACCCGCTAGGGAATATTTGCCAGTAGAAATAACAACACCCTCAAGAGAGTACTTACCATCAAGACAAAGGGTTGGGGTAACTTCAACCACTGGAGCCCCAGAAATTACTACCTTATTTAGAGAATATTTGCCACTAAAATCTAGAGTTCGAGTTACTACGACAGGTAACGATTGATCAGATTATGTGATTTATATAAATATATAATAATTTTTCTTTTCAGGAGCTCCTTTAGATGAAATATATTACGCAACTAAAAGACCGGCTGCTATTCGCGTTGTTAAACCAGTAACAGTAATTAAACAAAACGATGCTCACCCTTTGCTATCGGCCAAACTTGGTGCTCAGTGCACCTGTGTTTCTAATACCTTAAATCTACGTAAAAAGCAAAAAATTATTATTGTTGACGATGATGATCAAAATGACAATAATGATGACGATGGGTATATTGTTGATGACGTTAATCAAGGAAACGTTATTGAAAACTACAATTACGAACCTCAGAAAGTGGTTGATATCACGCCTACATCACAAGTTTATGTACAGAGTACATCTGAGGTCCCCCAAGTATATTTGAAAAAAAGAGTTAAGGTAAGTTCTAAAAGAATCTAATTTACTGTTGATATATATTTGTTTTTAAGTATAAAGTATTTTTTATATGGGAGTTAGTATAATTTATTTAATAGTCTGCACGAGTAGAATTATTTATCTACACTTTATATTATTATATTTTTATTTAAGGTGCATCCAGTGTTGAAACAAACATATCTCCCAGTAACAGAAGTATCCGATGTGTTGTACAGAAAAGACTATGTACAGGATGACTCTTCTCCATCTGATAAGGAAATTGTTAAAGCTGTTCGAACAGGACTAAAATTGGTCAAACAAGCAGCCAAAGAAGGTGCAAGGGAGGGTAAATATTTAAAAAATACAAATCATTCGATGTGTCTATATCATATTTTTCCTTCAGGTACCCAAGAAGCATTATCAGGGCAACATTTCGATCGATATGGCCCTGGTGGTGTAAGAAGTCGATCAGAAACATTACAAGGCACCATTGACTGTCAGCGAGCAGGTCTCTTCAGGCACCCTACAGAATGTAACAAGTTCTATGCCTGTAGATGGGATTGTACTAAGAACAGGTTTACTTTGCACGTTTTTAATTGTCCTGTACATTTGACGTTCGACAATACGTTGGGAGCTTGTAATTGGCCAAGTCAGGGTCCAGCTTGTGTAGAGAATACTTTAATTACCAGTGATTAAAGTTTTTTATTTATTAACAAGGTACAACAATGTTTGTTTCTTGTTTTGTCAAAAATGAGTTCTTTAACATGGTTAATATTTCAAAAAGTGTCACTTAAGTGGTAAAAAAAAATTAACTACTATATAGTGTATTTATTTTTAACTAGCACCGATAGTAAACAAAAGCCTATCAACAAAACGCTCGATTCAATCGGTACAGGACTGTATTCAGTTTTCGCATTTGAGTAAACACTGTTTCCGATTATATTATGCTTTATTTTATACAATATAGGTACTGTTTAAATTATTTTAGAATTCGCATTTTGGATTTTATAATGCAGTGCAAAATATCTACAATATAATCGGTACACGTGTTTATTCAAATGCGAAAGCTAAATGCAGTTCTGTACCGATCACATCGAGCATTTAGTGGTTAGGTTATTGTTTACTATCGGCCAGCTGAAAATAAATATAAACTTAAGTTTGTTATATTTACTATAAAGTTGGAAGCTAAGACACGAATTGTATTTATTACATTTTACTACCCTTTAATACATAAAGGTAATACGTTAGTCTCCCACTGCTATTTTAGACAGCCTGTCATTCGCCAATTCATATTCACTAACTCTTATTTATTACATTTTCATATGAGCTTTTGCATATCATTTTAATCTTAGCAGAGGTTTTAGTATATTGGTTTTATGGATAGTTTCGGAATAGAGTTCACGATACCTTTGATAATTATTTAGTTTAAAAGATAAGATTAGTCATACTTATTCAGGGTTCCTAAGTTGATACTTCTTTTTTAGCTGTGTATAGAACTCATTAAAATAAACATTTTAAAATACCTTTTATCAAATAACTTAAAATAGGCGAGATACAGAAGCAAAAAATCTAATTGCGGGCCTGGTCATCAAAACGTAGTCTGCTATACTTTATGTTATTTTTGTCTTATTAGTCATGCAATTTACGGGTCGGTGATCAGTTATTTATTTGACAATATGCTGCGGTGTGTTTTTCTGAAGCAAGTTAATTTTAAATTGGTGATACGTAAAAATAGTAAAATTTGAATACAATGAACTAGTAGATATGGTTTTAATTTACGGCGAGTGTTGTCAAAGTGCGGCTGCTGTTTCGAGATTATACGCAGAGCGCTTTCCCTTGCAGGCTCATCCTATACCCAGAAGTTTTCTCAATGTTATTCAATGGGCAAGTTAGGCAGAACCGTATAGTTTAGTGTAATAAATGAATGTAAGTACCTGATTTTTGAGTTTTTTGAAAAAGGTATTTGAAAATGTTGTTTATTTTAATGCCTTCTCTACACAGCTAAAAAAGAGGTATCAACTTAGGAATCAACCCTTTTGTAAATTTTAAACAGATAATTTTAAAACATGCTATGGGTTTATTTATAGTACCTACTTCATAGATAAAGTTCAAAATTCCCAAAATTTTTCCGAAGGTTTGGAGTTTTTTTTCTTATTTTCAAAAACGGAAATTTTACTTTAATAACAAAAATAACGCAAAAAAACTGAACTTTTATATTCCGAGAGGCGGTAAGTGATAAAACAACCTTAAAATAGGAACTTAGATTAATATAAAACTTGCAAGTTTTTAATTTTGTATATTTTTTATTCTTAGCGCTAAGGAACTGTATAAAATATTGTGTATAGATTCTTCTTCAGTATGAAAATTCATAATAGGATAGTCGCGCTTCTAGAAAAATAAATAAATAATTCGAATTTTTTTATTGTTTTATTTTTATTTTTAAAGTAAAAACGTGTAAACAATTATTATATTTTACAATTATTTCTTATACCAAAATTAAATTCTAATATTTTTTTATTTTGTATTAAACTTTGTACTGTCAATATGGATGTACCTATTCTGCAAGATTTACCGTTCCGATATATTGTATTATTTATTTTTAGATATGCCTTATTTATAGAGTTGGTTCCTCCTTCTTAGCTCTTCCAGCGGCGTTACCGAAGGCTGCTACATCACATAGACAAAATAAAGTATAAATACAACTTTATTGTATTTTTACCTATTTGGGCGCAAGTAAAGTTGACTTGTTTTTCGCGCACTGCATATAAACCTGCGATAAATACAGTGTTGCCCAGAAGTACGGAATAAAATTAATATAGCCTTAACCTGTAACTTTTGGGGAAAACGCTCGGACATGTCAACTTAGTTTTATATGCTTACATTTTGACGTTATTCTTTGGTTTTTTTATAGACATTTGTTATAGATATGACGACATTGTTATTTTTTTTTAAATGGAAACATAGAGCTTTTGATACATAATTTGAAAGCTTATATCCCGTACAGTATGCTCATAAATTTGGGCGCGATTCTGTCAACCCATTTTAAAATGGCGATTGTTAAAAGTTTTTAAAAAATCTCTATTTAAATAATCGGAAATGAAAAATCATTAATGTTATTTTTTACATTTCAAGGTAAGAAATCTTCATTGTCTCACGTTCGGACATATTGTGACATTCTTACCTTAAAAATAATAAAGCTAAAAAAGAGCCGCCAACTCTATAGTTATTTCATTCAACAATTATATTATGCAATTTTTAAAAACTAGTACTGATTCTCTAGAATGATAATAAATTTTTATTTGAATTTCAGAGGCTCACATCTTTAAAAGTGTAATAACCATAATGAAATTATCCAAAATTATGATGAACATTTTGTTTGTAAAATACCTTTTTGGCAGTAATTATCAAAAAGAAAAACATTTACATTTCTGACCATTAATCAGGGATTACAAAGAATATTACATACTAGAAATACTTATATTAATTATTTAACAAAAACGATAATAAAAAAAATACTTATCTAGAAAATGTAACAGTAAAAATAGTTTGAAATATGTCATATATTTTTCTGTTTTAAATATGGTTAAACTTAGGTTTCAAAACTGTAGTTAATAGTTACACGGAGAGAATATTTATTTGTTTCAAATGAATGTTGACTTTACTAAAAATAATAACTCAAAGTACAAGTATTACAAAAATTTATTACTGTCCATACTAGTTCTCCCTGTGTTACTAAATTTATTATTTTTTTGATTTTTGATGCTTTCGGAACAATTATACTGAGATTTATTTTAATATAATTATTCACATAAGTTATTTTTCTTAAAAAATTTAGGCTTTTTCTTCTTACAATATTAAACAGGACTTGTTGGTTAATGCTACATGACGGTAGTTTTATTCATTATAAATAACCTTAAAAACTAAATTATAGATATTACATTTTTTGTTCAATTTTAAAATTATAAAATTCTCTTTCATAAAGCACGTTCCGGCCAATTTTACAGGATACTCTTACCTAAAAAAACTTTCAAAAATTGTACAATTGATGCTTTACAATACTAAATTTAGCAGAATTTACTGCATTTTCGCTTTTATCAAGAAAATAATCGATATGACACTGTCTACAAGATACGCTGCTCCATTTAGTACGCAGAGGGATCCAAGGGCCAATCCAACCTAAAAAAAATATGTGAAATTACTTTAAGCTGTTTTTAAACGTAAGTAAAGTAGTCTTGGGTGCAAATTGAATTTGATAATAACAAAATAACACTGTCGGCAGTATAATATTCAAAACGAATGAGATTAATATAATGGGCTCTTTCACTAAATGTTGATTTCAGTTGTAGTGCATAAAGGGGTATGTCTAATTTGCGGACCAATATTTAAATCGTGCCACACGCTAGACGAATTGAGCCAGCTCATCCAAAATTTGTATGGATAATCCGAGTCAACATACCTACTTGATAGTATCATCAAATCCGACCTAGTATCATACTAGGCAGTACTTTACTCTAGTACTTTCTTAAAAAAATCGTGCCACACGCTAGACGAATTGAGCCAGCTCATCCAAAATTGGTATGGATAATCCGAGTCAACATACCTACTTAATAGTATCACCAAATCCGGCCTAGTATCATACTAGGTAATACTTTACTCTAGTACTTTTAAAAAAAAATCGTGCCACACGCTAGACGAATTGAGCCAGCTCATCCAAAATTTGTATGGATAATCCGAGTCAACATACCTACTTGATAGTATCATCAAATCCGACCTAGTATCATACTAGGCAGTACTTTACTCTAGTACTTTCTTAAAAAAATCGTGCCACACGCTAGACGAATTGAGCCAGCTCATCCAAAATTGGTATGGATAATCCGAGTCAACATACCTACTTAATAGTATCACCAAATCCGGCCTAGTATCATACTAGGTAATACTTTACTTTAGTACTTTTTAAAAAAAATCGTGCCACACGCTAGACGAATTGAGCCAGCTCATCCAAAATTGGTATGGATAATCCAAGTTAACATACCTATTTGATAGTATCATCAAATCCGGCCTAGTATCATGCTAGGCAGTACTTTACTCTAGTATTTTCTTAAAAAAATCGTGCCACACGCTAGACTAATTGAGCCAGCTCATCCAAAATTGGTATGGATAATCCGAGTCAACATACCTACTTAATAGTATTACCAAATCCGGCCTAGTATCATACTAGGTAATACTTTACTCTAGTACTTTTTAAAAAAAATCGTGCCACACGCTAGACGAATTGAGCCAGCTCATCCAAAATATATATGGATAATCCCAGTCAACATACCTACTTGATAATATCATCAAATCCGACCTAGTATCATACTAGGCAGTACTTTACTCTAGTATTTTCTTAAAAAAATCGTGCCACACGCTAGACGAATTGAGCCAGCTCATCCAAAATTGGTATGGATAATCCGAGTCAACATACCTACTTAATAGTATTACCAAATCCGGCCTAGTATCATACTAGGTAATACTTTACTCTAGTACTTTTTAAAAAAAATCGTGCCACACGCTAGACGAATTGAGCCAGCTTATCCAAAATATATATGGATAATCCCAGTCAACATACCTACTTGATAATATCATCAAATCCGACCTAGTATCATACTAGGCAGTACTTTACTCTAGTACTTTCTTAAAAAAATCGTGCCACACGCTAGACGAATTGAGCCAGCTCATCCAAAATTGGTATGGATAATCCGAGTCAACATACCTACTTAATAGTATCACCAAATCCGGCCTAGTATCATACTAGGTAATACTTTACTCTAGTACTTTTTAAAAAAAATCGTGCCACACGCTAGACGAATTGAGCCAGCTCATCCAAAATTTGTATGGATAATCCGAGTCAACATACCTACTTAATAGTATCACCAAATCCGGCCTAGTATCATACTAGGTAATACTTTACTCTGGTACTTTTTAAAAAAATCGTGCCACACGCTAGACGAATTGAGCCAGCTCATCCAAAATTGGTATGGATAATCCGAGTCAACATACCTACTTGACGGCATCATTAAATTTAGCCTAGTATCATACTAGGTAGTACTTTACTCTTGTACTTTTTAAAAAAAATCGTGCCACACGCTAGACGAATTGAGCCAGCTCATCCAAAATTTGTATGGATAATCCGAGTCAACATACCTACTTGATAGTATCATCAAATCCGTTCTAATATCATACTAGGCAGTACTTTACTCTTGTACTTTCTTAAAAAAATCGTGCCACACGCTACACGAATTGAGCCAGCTCATCCAAAATTGGTATGGATAATCCGAGTCAACATACCTACTTGATAGTATCATCAAATCCGACCTAGTATCATACTAGGCAGTACTTTACTCTAGTACTTTCTTAAAAAAATCGTGCCACACGCTAGACGAATTGAGCCAGCTCATCCAAAATTGGTATGAATAATCCGAGTCAACATACCTACTTGATAGTATCATCAAATCCGACCTAGTATCATACTAGGCAGTACTTTACTCTAGTACTTTCTTTAAAAAATCGTGCCACACGCTAGACGAATTGAGCCAGCTCATCCAAAATTGGTACGGATAATCCGAGTCAACATACCTACTTGATAGTATCATCAAATCCGGCCTAGTATCATACTATGCAGTACTTTACTCTTGTACTTTTTTAAAAAAATCGTGCCACACGCTAGACGAAATAAGCCAGCTTATCCAAAATTGGTGTGGATATACTTTACTCTGATACATTTAAAAAAAAATCGTGTTACACGCTAGACGAATTTACATACATAGAGTGTGTATCTTATCGATAATGGCACAATTATGATTATTGGGTATTTTCAATCAATATTAACCTTTAAGTTGAACAACTGAAGAGTTTTGGACTTGCATTGTCTTTATTTGTTTGGAATTACAACGTTTTAACTGGTAAGCATCTCCAGTCGTCTTCAGGTGAATACCTTTAACCTTCAAGTTGATCTGCTGTGTGAACAGATTTCGCCAAGAAAACTATTGTGGTATGTAAGTACATCAATTTATACTACACAATATACTACTCAACTCTTTTTGACGCTATTTGCATTTATTTTATAACAGATACAGGGTATTTATGAAGATTCTGTTAGATCAGCATAAAAGTTCTGGTTTTTTTTCACCGAAAACCTTTTTATCCCCTTCCCCCGAATAATTTTCTGTGAACGTCCTTGTTGGAAAAAATTATTTTTTGAAAAACACTAAGTAGATATTTTGCTGATCCTCCAAAAAATCGGTTGCACTTAGTTTCTAATTTGTTTCGCGGGTGTTCACTGGTAGTCTTAATTACGTAATAATTTTGGTTGGTGCTCTTAATTTCAAATATCAATGGGTTTCTTATACTCAATAAACAGGAATGCTCGTAAAACTAAAACAAACAAAGAAGAAGTACCAATATCCTAAGACAGATTTATGTGTAGGGCTATTATTTATTAATAATTTGCCCTGTGTTAGAAATAATGATGTGTGGACAAAAAGGCCACTTGTTATTAGAAAACAGATTAATTGAGAATATTTTTAGTGTGAAGCTAGTGTTAGAAAAGAAAGCATAGAAATAAAAGATTATTTTAAAATCGAATTTTCTAAAGCACCTATTAATTGAGAATAACATAGATAGGATAATAGCTTGCTTCCATTGACCACTGATGGTACTACTTAAAAACTGTTATAATATACTTAATAGATTAGGCAACAATTTTGTGTTTAATACCATTATTTAATTCCGGCTAAGGAACACCATTTTACATTAAAATTATTTTAATAACATTTTTTAACAAGTAATATTGGTATTGTTAATTAGGTACTTTGTATTCCATATAAAAAATTAATAAATTTAATATATGATACTAGCCCAGATTTGATAATTTTTTTTTAATTGACAAGTGTAAAGTACTACCTAGTATAATATTAGGCCGGATTTGATGATACTATCAAGTAGGTATGTTGACTCGGATTATCCATACCAATTTTGGATGAGCTGGCTCAATTCGTCTAGCGTGTGGCACGATTTTTTTTAAAAAGTACTAGAGTAAAGTATTACCTTGTATGATACTAGGCCGGATTTGGTAATACTATTAAGTAGGTATGTTGACTCGGATTATCCATACCAATTTTGGATGAGCTGGCTCAATTCGTCTAGCGTGTGGCACGATTTTTTTTTAAAAGTACTAGAGTAAAGTATTACCTAGTAAGATACTAGGCCGGATTTGGTGATACTATTAAGTAGGTATGTTGACTCGAATTATCCATACCAATTTTGGATGAGCTGGCTCAATTCGTCTAGCGTGTGGCACGATTTTTTTAAGAAAGTACTAGAGTAAAGTACTGCCTAGTATGATACTAGGTCGGATTTGATGATACTATCAAGTAGGTATGTTGACTCGGATTATCCATATATATTTTGGATGAGCTGGCTCAATTCGTCTAGCGTGTGGCACGATTTTTTTTAAAAAGTACCAGAGTAAAGTATTACCTAGTATGATACTAGGCCGGATTTGGTGATACTATTAAGTAGGTATGTTGACTCGGATTATCCGTACTAATTTTGGATGAGCTGGCTCAATTCGTCTAGCGTGTGGCACGATTTTTTTAAGAAAGTACTAGAGTAAAGTACTGCCTAGTATGATACTAGGTCGGATTTGATGATACTATTAAGTATGTATGTTGACTCGGATTATCCATACAAATTTTGGATGAGCTGGCTCAATTCGTCTAGCGTGTGGCACGATTTTTTTTAAAAAGTACCAGAGTAAAGTATTACCTAGTTTGATACTAGGCCGGATTTGGTGATACTATTAAGTAGGTATGTTGACTCGGATTATCCATACCAATTTTGGATGAGCTGGCTCAATTCGTCTAGCGTGTGGCACGATTTTTTTTTAAAAGTACTAGAGTAAAGTATTACCTAGTATGATACTAGGCCGGATTTGGTGATACTATTAAGTAGGTATGTTGACTCGGATTATCCATACCAATTTTGGATGAGCTGGCTCAATTCGTCTAGCGTGTGGCACGATTTTTTTAAGAAAGTACTGGAGTAAAGTACTGCCTAGTATGATACTAGGTCGGATTTGATGATACTATCAAGTAGGTATGTTGACTCGGATTATCCATACAAATTTTGGATGAGCTGGCTCAATTCGTCTAGCGTGTGGCACGATTTTTTTTTAAAAGTACCAGAGTAAAGTATTACCTAGTATGATACTAGGCCGGATTTGGTGATACTATTAAGTAGGTATGTTGACTCGGATTATCCGTACTAATTTTGGATGAGCTGGCTCAATTCGTCTAGCGTGTGGCACGATTTTTTTAAGAAAGTACTAGAGTAAAGTACTGCCTAGTATGATACTAGGTCGGATTTGATGATACTATCAAGTAGGTATGTTGACTCGGATTATCCATACAAATTTTGGATGAGCTGGCTCAATTCGTCTAGCATGTGGCACGATTTTTTTTAAAAAGTACCAGAGTAAAGTATTACCTAGTATGATACTAGGCCGGATTTGGTGATACTATTAAGTAGGTATGTTGACTCGGATTATCCATACCAATTTTGGATGAGCTGGCTCAATTCGTCTAGCGTGTGGCACGATTTTTTTTAAAAAGTACTAGAGTAAAGTATTACCTAGTATGATACTAGGCCGGATTTGGTGATACTATTAAGTAGGTATGTTGACTCGGATTATCCATACCAATTTTGGATGAGCTGGCTCAATTCGTCTAGCGTGTGGCACGATTTTTTTAAGAAAGTACTAGAGTAAAGTACTGCCTAGTATGATACTAGGTCGGATTTGATGATACTATCAAGTAGGTATGTTGACTCGGATTATCCATACAAATTTTGGATGAGCTGGCTCAATTCGTCTAGCGTGTGGCACGATTTAAATATTGGTCCGCAAATTAGACATACCCTGCATAAAGGAACAAAAAAATAAAATTTTCTGTGTTTACACTTTTTGATATTTTTAAGCCACCATTGAAAAAATAAATAACTTTTTGAACAAAAACACGGATTTTATCGAATATACGTCATGAAAACGGCAGCTTGACAATGTAGCCAATGTTCTCTAAAATTATTATACTATAATACAATGACAAGGTGTGAAAAGTAATCCAATAAAAAATAATTGTCCAAAACGAAAAAAAAATCATATTATTTTCAAAATGTTATCTATATTTTGTCATAAAATCAGTAAATATAGTTCTAGAAATAAAATATATTATTTTACTAGCATAGAAGGTGTCACATATGGCAACACCGAAATTATTGACAGAAGACCAAGCTTATGAAATAAAAGTTGAAAAAGTCTAACCTAAGTTATTTGTCCATCTTTCTCTCCATGAGCAAATAAATAAAAAGAACAGTTATTTTAAACAAAATACATCAAAATTCCACAATAATTCGGATGTAAACAAAAACACCGACATGACAAGTGAAAGATCGGTAACGATGCTCACTGTAAATTTTTATCGGATCGATGTTATCAAGTAATCGCCCCAGTTTTGTATTTTTAAAATTTGTGGAAATTATGCAAGTTTTCAATAAGCTGCAAAAAATTTATAGTATGCCCTAGCAATAGTTTTTTAATGATAAACTCCTATTATTGCATCGACTATGAGAATAGTGAAGCCCCTTATACTAAAGTGTATTTATTTTCAACTGGCACCGATGGTAAACAATCCTAACCACAAAACGCTCGATGCGGTCGACCCGCTCTACGCCACGTCGAAGTTCGCCATTTACATACGATCTTTAACCCCAGTTCTTTAACTTTTGACGCGGCCCAGAGTATTTTTCACCTGCAGCGCATTGCCTGCAAAATTTTGGGCGGGGCAAATCCCCCTCAAAATATTTCTAAAAAATGATTACGGCATTCAGCTTTGTTCAAGATAATGACTGGTGGAATAGTTGATAAAATGAGTTTTCTGCAAATAAGTCTTGTAGCGTTAGAAATTGCGATAGGGTTGTAATTAGGACACATTATTAATTTTTAAATCTGCATCGAATAACATAAAAATGTGAAGGGGTTCCAATTTGAAATAAAAAAAAATTAATTTTTTAAAAGTTTGACACCCTGTATAATTTTTATTAATCAAACTGTTATTTAATAAGTACCTTTGTATAATTTTATTACCAAGGTATTATTTTTATATTTTATTAATGTTTAAAACCATTGGTGCAAAACTGATTTTTTTTATTACATTGATATTGAACCGATCTCAATAAAATTTTAGGGGTATGTAGGTAACTATAAGAGGCACCCAAATAAGTAAGAAAATATATGTCATGTAATCTAAAAAAATATATCCTTATGCCGTCACAATTTTTTGTAACAAAAATATTTTCCTGAAATGCGCGTTAGGATACAGGTAACGTATGCAAAATATAAAAATTATAACTTAAAAAATAACTACGCTATAAAAGACGGAAGATGAGGTGCAGGACCCTGTATATAAGAAAAGTATTTTTTTTTGAAAACTGTGCTTCTTGTTGTTCTTACCTGTCTTTCAGAATTGACATAAGTGTATTTGTGTTCACTGAGATAACCGTGCCAGTAGTGAAGGGCAGTAGCTCCCACTGCTATCCATAAAAATACTCCGACTATGTTCATGAGGATGTCCGTGAATGTGCTAAAAAAATGTAGGTACTTCTATTAATAAGCAATAACATGGTTAATGTCAGTTCAATTTAATCGTATTTATAAGTGTGTATACATTATTCTATTTCAGCATAATTACGACACTTATAACATAACATAAAAAAATAACGAAACAAATTGACGATCAATATTTTGATGAAAAATGTTTTTAAGATTATTGTTTGCTTATTAACTTTGTGAAATATTAACATCTATTATAATATTAGTATCTCGGAAGAAATAAATGATATAGTAACATTATGTTACTTTGCTGAACTATGTGGATCAGAATAGTAGTTTGTACAACAGTAAAGTGTCCATATGATGCTCTGAAGTTTTATGGTTTAATTTGCTAAAAATAAAAAAAAAAGTTTTTTGAAATTAGGTCTTATAACTTGTGAGTTGCCTGCTTTCACAGGAATAATAAAGCCGAAATAAAACAAATTAGCTGTAAAATTCGTTTTAAAATATTAAATATGGCTTCTGTGTTTAAAAATTAACTTTTAACATTGGCAATGGTAAGTTTTTCAAAATAATAATCACATTGTACAATTCACATAATTGCATAACAGCAACGCTGTAAACGTAATTGACAAAAGCATGACAACGACATAACATAAAAGTTTCATTGTATTTTTTTTTCTACAAATCTTGTCTTGTCTTTGCCTGTTTTATAAAGTTTTAAGTCTTTATATTTATTTTTCACTATTTAGGGAAGATTAACCAGTTATTTTTCTATTTCGGTTGGGTAGGTATAATAAAAGATCTAAGATAGAGTCAAGTTGGGGCACTATTAAAAATAACAGTTAAATATTCTTGGAAAATTATTTACATTTTTAAAAACGATAACGGCCTGCACCAACTTTCATTTTGATAAAAATTATAAAAATTGGTTTATGATAAATGTTTTGATTCAAATAATAAATAACAAATCTCATAGATTTGTATCTTCTTAATCTCAATTTCTTAACTGGTATAACCATTTATCCATTTACTTGGTTATAAAGAAAACGCACAATATCCATGTGGGGGAGTAGAATAAGTAATGTTTTTTGAAGAATCTCGATCTTTGTTCTCTTCATGCAAAAGATAAAAATTGTATGGTATTAGCTAGTTTGATGTCTCATCATTTCTCCATTTTTAAATCACATAGGTTTATGTTTTATATCGGTACATCTTTATAACCATAATATGTATGTCGGGTTGCACACAGAATTTTAATAATAATTAACTAACCAGCAAGTTTGACTGTGACATACATGACATTGGCAGAAATAATTTTTTTGCAATCATACTGGCTAGGTTACCTTCATTTTTAATTTACTAATCAGTCACCTTTGATTGTGAGTCATAATGCCTGTCAATGTCAGTTATGTCACAGTCAAACTTGCTGGTTAGTTAATTCTGGTTAAAAATCTTTGTGCAACCCAACTTAGTCTACAAACACACAAAGTATAGTGCCGTATGCGAGGTATATACTGGGTGGAATTTTTAACTGGAATAAATTCAGTCGAAAGCCCCTTTTGCATTTCGGTAATCTAGACACAATTTTTTTATTGTAAAAATTGTTGGAATTGTTGCCCATTTTTTTCTTGACCAAACCAATAACAAACAGTGACCACTGGAATGCGGCATTAACTAAACAAATAACCTTATCAATAAAATGTATCCTTATTTTTAGCCAGCTTGCTCTGCCAAAACAAAAATTGTAGCATGAATTGTTGTTAAAATGGCCAGTTCTTATTTTTTTCTGGCTTTCTAAATTACTAAAATGCAAAAGTAATTACTGAGTGGGTCGTATCCTTTTTTTATGCCCTTTTCAACGAGCTATCGCAATACATACCTTTACATTTGAAAAAAAAATTAGGGGCGGTTTCTATCCCCAAAAAAAGGGGTAAATTTCATGACGGGACGAAAAAGTATACCAAATTAATAATAGAGGCACCCGTATTTCCGCATTTTCTCCGCAAATAAAGAGGCTTTCTAATACTGAATTTATTCCAGTTAAAAACTCCACCTTGTATTTTTATTTTGTATTTGGTTAAAATCTTATTTATTTGATATTTTAACACTTTATATATTTTAAAAATTATATGTGTTTGGGAGAGGAGTTTATGATCCCTCCCCTACGGCAATATTTCTAAGAAATAAAACTAGTTGAAAAAAGCAATTTAGTTGATAAGGAGACACACACGATCGTTTAGAACTACAGTCTTGAATAATATCAATCCTTTGGTCGTTCTGGCATGAGTTTTGCTTTATTCAAATCGAAGTCTAGGTACATAATCACTATTAATGACCATACTACTGTCAGTCTTACTGCCATTTCTAGCTAACTAATTACGTTATGGGGACTCTACACGATTATTCAGTCTGAAAGTCGTGAATAATTTCAACCACATCAGTCTGATCATCAATCCTTGACATTTTTTGTCGTTACACGGCCTATATTATTCTCATTTTCTTATTAAGACTGACAGTTTGAATGATCGTGTAAGGTCTCCATATCTCTAAATTAAATAGAAAATCTTCCCTACGTCTTATGATCACCAGCAGCAAAACACAATGCGATCAAAGATACGAAAGTGTATATAATGTATCCTACGAAAACCCCAGACGCGAAAATCTCCGCATCTGCATTTTTATTTTCGGCCATGTTCCACGTTCCTCCCACTCCAAGGAACGTTCCATCTGAGCCTGTCCTGTAGAGGATCAGGATTATGACATTTAGGGCCTAAAAGAAAATGTTCCATAATGATTGAGGTACGGCGCTTTATTGGAGATATTTTAGATAAACAGAAATATTGAATGAAAAGGAATATTCTTTTTAGTCGATAATGCTCAGTTAATTATTTTTGAAGGTGGTAAGAGTTATCAATGTTATCATCTTTACGACAATGAGAGGTTTGAATGATAGAAGAGTTTTGGACTTGCATTGTCTTTATTTGTTTTAAATCACAACGTTTCAACTGGTAAGTACCCAGCAAACCTACGAAGTCGGCAAACTAGCGGCCGCGTGTCGGCACATACGGTATCCTAGTGGCTAACTTAGCCGTTGTTCGGGACGGCCACGGTCCATTTAGGGCACGCCGAATACGGGACGTCACCTTTCGAACCGACTCTGGCTACTTTACGGATTGCCGCAAGTGGGAAACAAGTTTTCGGGCCGAATACGGTCAGCAAGCGGTTTTGCGGGATAGTCAGACTCGGCAGTTCTTCGTTTGGGCCATGTCCGGTAACTGAGCGGGTAACCCACCCTTTATTGACATTTGACGTTGACAGTTGACAGATCATTGACAAATTTGTTGGCGTCCTTTCTCTTTGGCTTATTTGCACTTCGTTATTTTACTTGCCGGCGTTATTGTTTATTGTGCATACATTATCAGGAAATTTGGTTATTCTCGGTTGCCGAATTATTTATATTTATAATTAATAATTTAAACCGAGAGGTGTATTTCTTCGTGGCTAGTGCTTGTGACTGTGGCTCCTAGTGAGTTTTGTGGTGTATTATTATTATTATTATTATATTCATTTAGTCGATCACAATGTGTAATGATTTCATTATAGTACGAAGAATTTAAGTTTATTTCTTGTTTTTCTATTATCCTGTAGGACGTAGTGGACGTTGTTTTTAAAAGATTATACTACTTTATATTTTGTTCGAGAATAAAAAGATTTGTTGCTGAAATTTATTTTCCTTTATATAATATTATATATATATAATAAACTGATCACAAGTGAGTTAAATATCATTTATAACAAAGTCGTATATCTCCAGAAGGGACATGATAATGTAGGGTTAGGAACAGAACGCCCTATCTTCCTTCTTACAAAGAAGATAGGGCTTTCTGTTCCTAACCCTACATCAAGTATCAGTACAATCAGTATTCATGTAGGTACTGCTTTTCAATAAAATTTTAATTTCCTAGAATGCTAGAAAAATTACTGTTTTATTATATAATATATAAATAAAATCACCTTAATGTCAACCCAGATTACTACAAAATAAAAGGTACATGATGTCATCAAACTTTCCTATATACACTCTTAGTCGTTTATAAAATTGAGTTTTTAACATTTTTCTGCAGAAAAATACATAATTCTTAAATCTAAAAAATAAAAATGCATCCAATGCTTTCGATGCTTTCGGCAAGCGAGAGGGCCGCCCTAGCGGCTCGCCAGTGGTATGTGCATGGCTTGCTTGGTGGTTGTCCAACTCTCTGCCACCCTTCGGCCAGGCGGAAATGCCCTACTTACATGCCGCGCCGGCAGCCATACGCGGACCGAATACGGCCTTTCGGTAAGCCGTGTCTGGGCCGATGCCGGACCAGCCAGCTTGTGTTTGCTGGGTATCTCCAGTCGTCTTCACCTAGAGGTGATACTTACCAGTTGAAACGTTGTGATATAAAAAAATAAAAACAATGCAAGTTCAAAACTCTTCTATCATTCCAGAAACATCATTGTCTCCAACCTTCAAACAGACAATGAGAGGTTTGTACCTACAGAGATTAACGAAAAAGTTAGTGATTTTTTGTCAGTTTTCTAACCAATCCAAACAGCCAGAAAACTTTATAGGAATGCGTTCAAGTCAATTGCGCAGAATCCTGTTTATTACTGACTGTTCGTGATTGCTGTGGGAACAAACCTAAAATGTTATATTTTGATTTTACGAGGTTCGAGTACTCTGTGATTAAATAAATGAATATAACTGGTATTTTCTATTTATTTAAAATATCTTGTGCTGTGTGTTGTATCCTTGGGCGTTATTTTGATAAAAAGATGCAACTGCAGTGAATGAAATTTATTCTACCTTCTATTTTTCCTTCTTACGTAATTTTTTTAATACATATTTTGGATTTAAACTTTTAAAACTTTTTTCATTGACGACAACTTTAAAAATAATTGTAAAAAATCTTTTTCTTAAGACGGTGTTCTGGGGTCATTTAAAATTTTTTATTTAAAATTTCTTTCAGAATTCTAACTTTCTTATTTCGGAGTTTTTATCACAGTTACATACAGGGTGGGGATAAATTAAGGAAACAATTCAATATCTCGAAAATTGAAAAAGCAACCTTAAAACCCTCGGACACGTCGATTTAATTTTACTTTTGCGCAGACTGTAAAATTATTTTGAATTATACAGGACCACTCACAAAAGCTCTACAACTGTCAACTTTGGTTTTTTTAATGGAACACCCTAGTTTTTTTGGCTGTTTTGGATTTTACGCACAATTCTAGCCAAATTTCGTATAACATAACATATGACTAAAATTGACAGTTTTCGAGATATTTATAGATGAAATGAAATGATACCTCCTAATTATTGCGTAAAGGTATGTGTTTATAATCAAATTATTAAGGCGATATGGCAAAGGTTATTATGTCTTATAATTTAAATATCTCGAAAACTGTCAATTTTAGTCATATGTTATGTTATACGAAATTTGGCTAGAATTGTGCGTAAAATCCAAAACAGCCAAAAAAACTAGGGTGTTCCATTAAAAAAACCAAAGTTGACAGTTGTAGAGCTTTTGTGAGTGGTCCTGCATAATTCAAAATAATTTTACAGTCTGCGCAAAAGTAAAATTAAATCGACGTGTCCGAGGGTTTTAAGGTTGCTTTTTCAATTTTCGAGATATTGAATTGTTTCCTTAATTTATCCCCACCCTGTATATGACTTTAGAAGGTAAAAATAAGAACACAAAGTCTTCCTCCACTGTTATATTATAGAAATATTTTAATCAACTTCTCTACATGTTTCGAATGCAGAAGCATTCATCTTCAGGAGAAAAATTAAAAGAAGAAAGAGAAATTTTTCTCTTGAAGATGAATGCTTCTGCATTCGAAACATGTAGAGAAGTTGATTAAAATATTTCTATAATATAACAGTGGAGGAAGACTTTGTGTTCTTATTTTTACCTTCTAAATTCCCACTCCACTTCAAATATGGACTATTTCTTTAAGTTAATATATGACTTTATTTTTATCTCAGAATTCTGACTATTTATCTTAAAATTCAGACTTTTTTATTTCAGAATTATTGAAAATAAATTTTTAACGTGAACCCACGTCGTCGTACTTTCTTCATGCGCTCTTGACTAGACTTCTATAATTTAAATGGTTTAACCCTTAATATCCAGAATATTTTTATGCATATCCTATAAAAGTGAAGAAAATATATTATCGCTCACATATTTTGTCAACTCCCCTAGTTTTTTACACTAATCTTTCATTAATTGGTGTGTTGACCTTCACTTATTGGAAACACCTCTTATCCTCTTATGAGATACACCACTAATATGTTTCTAATCTGTCTATTTTTCTTTCGTATTTCTTATTATTTGCTGATGATGACCTTTAATGTGTAAAATGGTCGAAACATGTTCTTTTTCTCACATCAATGTAGCAATTCATCCAATTTTATCATTAACAAATTTGTGGTGTAAATACACTTTTATTTCTACAATTTAATAATTGACCACTGTGAGAATGTAGTACCTTCTGAACTTTAAATATAAAAAAGTTAGTTTTTTTTCAACTAAGTCTATATAATTACTGAAATGGTCTCATTCTTCCCAGATGTGCCTTTATAAATTATATAAATGTGCCATCAACACCCCATATTAGAAAGCATATCCATCATTTACCATTTTATAAAGCTGGAGTGTATAAAAATTAAATAAACAGCTAAAAAGTTATTATAAAGTAATATATAAAATATAAGGTTTAAAAATGTTCCCCAGTCGCTAATCGTGACCCTATTGTTTACTGCATCGCTTAAATTAAACTAGAACACCTTAATCACCTTTTTATCAAAAGTAAACGCCCAATGAAATAACTGACACACTAAACTTCCGAAAAGAAAAGCCACACTTACAAGTTTTAAAAATTTCAGCACCACAGTGCCCACTGTTTCTATACTGGTCATTTTCGAACACTTTTCTCAACACTATCTCACTAAAAACACCCTTTTTCAAGGGTTAGAACCTTTGAAAATTTGTGAAATAGTGAGTCGAAGCACCTGTTCAATACAAAATGGTGTAAAGGTGATAAGGAAAAATAATTAGGATATACGAGATAAGATAAGGTGAGCTTTGTTTTGTATCTGTGAAATGGAAGTTTTAGGAAAATTCGATCGTATATCTCAGAGGGACGGTGTTGTCTTTTTTTATCATCATGAATCATAGAAAGATAGCGAAATATAATATGTGACGATTCCATTTTCTTAATAATGAATTTTACAGAACTTTCAAGTAAAAATTACAGTTTTGATATATTATGGCGCAACCTCCTGGGTGTTAGGTTAGGTTGGAGTGGCAGATCTTTGGCACTTTTTAAATAGCCTTACGTAGTCCTATGATGTCTGTTGTGATACTACACGTGCTGCCTAGAAACCGCCTTTGTCTGATTGCTAATTAATTGATTCAGTCAATACTAGCTGGAAATCCATAACTTTATTATTATGGGATACAACTATAAACTGTATTTATTGAACTTGTGCATTTCTATTATTTTATATAAATATATTGGAAAGTTCAACTTTGATTTACTGTATTCCATTGCATTAAAGATTGCTTATTTATCGTGCTATGAAATGTCGATGCGAACGACATTTCGTAGTAGGAACTATTATTGATAATTCTGGTGAGTCAACCAAGTTGTAAGTTGCTTACTTGCACTAGTCTCTTGAACAATCGTTTATCAAAGACAATAATTTTTTTTCTTGCGATGTCTCTTCCTTATTTTTCCAACTTCTACAGACATTGTTAACTGGTATTTGCATACGTTCGGTATCGAACAGGTAATGTCAGGTCTTTCCAACGATGTTGTAATGAAGCTGCAATTTTCCTTTTATCGAATAGGAGCAATAGTTCTCTGGGGGTACTACTAGTGATTAACTCTGTTAATCTGTCCTGTGCATGTTGTTTCTCTGTAAGATCAATCTTATTTTTAATTAATTTTAGTTGTCTATCCGCAGTATTGTCAGCTAAATCAACTGACATGCCTGATTCTCCTTTTATCGAATAGGAGTTAAAACTCTTTGATAATACTACCGGTAATTATCTATGTCAATATGTCCTGTGCAAGTTGTTTGGGTTTTATTGTACGATCAATCTAGTCTTTAGGGTCGGCGGCGGCAGTGGTTCTGTGGTGAGTTACTGGCATTCGACCGCGGCGGTCCGAGTTCGATCCTCGTTTAATAAAAAAAAAATATTTCCGAAACTTAAGTGGATACAAGGATGCAGGATGCTATTAGGGATTCCTAATATCGAGACCGAGAGGGGCGTCATGGACCTCTGGGGCTAAAAAGGATAACTAGTGCATATACGTGGTTCGGATCCCACGCTTAGTTGTAGATTCAGTCTGACTAACATAACCCAGACGATAGGGGATACAACTTACTTTATAGGCTCTTTCGCCAACCCCAGCAACAACAAAAAATCCCAGTATGGTCTGCTAGATCAGCTAGCATGCCTGCATATTCCTGGGGTTGATCTCCCACCACTGGGATACCGGCTCGAGCCCGCTAAATTATTTCTCATGGTACAAGTCTTATTATAGCGCTGTGCTTAATGCAAAAAAGAAAAGTTAAATTGGATCCTTCATTCAGGCCTAACCTTTCGCCAGGATGGATAAGACTATGGTAAATACATAGTGAGAAGCAGGAGACAATACATATTACCTAAATAATTTGTTACATCATGAAAGGTAAAACCAAGGATTGGTGGTTCTCTGAGCGAATTATATCATGCCTGAATATCGTGGTTCGTAGCCCACTGGAAATCGTAGGTTCCCACTGGAACTTGACTGACAGTGAAAGAAGTAAAAAAATTGATAAATATATAGCTAACACCAACTTTTATACTAGTTTTCAAAAAATAATAATTTTTATGAAAGATTAAATGAACCTTTGAATTTCAATATTCAAAGAACGACGGATCAGTGTAAAAATGTGGCAACCGTTTTTGGAGATGAAATAATGTTTGTCTCTATTTTCCATCGACTTTAGACACAAGATATTGTATTATTTTATGTAATAAAAGACGGCGTACGCCGAAGTCACGTCGGTTCTTACGTAGTGAATGAATCATAGTGCTCCCATCTATTCGGCTTTCTTTAAATGTTGAAATTCAAAGGTAATACTAATCATGTAAGGTACTTTTAACTGGTCCATTCGGTATAGTAATGTTAATGTTCAATCGCACATTTTTAAATCGTTACGCATCATCAAATTATCCGAGTAATAATCTACTATTTTCATAAACGTTTAAATATAGTAATATTTACTGTAAAAATACTGATATATGGATAAAATACACACATAAAATTCAACGGAATAAAGAGATGATAAATAAAGTAAATATGGGAGATAGTCAGATAGTTTTGTCATTAAGTCACTTAATTTATTACTTGATTGCTACATTACATGGGTTGGTAGGGGATTAATGCGAAATGTGTATATAAAAAGAACTTTAAGAAATGATCCCATGACTAATTTTATAAATACCTACTGGTTGATAATACACAGGGTGTCCTGATAGGAAATGGTATTAGTACTAGATTAAGCTAAAATAAGGTTAGACTTTCATATAATTTTATCGTATATCCCTTCATTACTTAGCTACAACCCCTGAAGGGAGGACTCAAAGGATGGTTTCACTAAATATTTTTGAAACCATTAAAAATAATAAAAAATATGTTTTGTACTCTGAGTCGACCTGTTATTATATTATATCTATTAATATTATTATAAATTTGAGTGATAGATTGCACCAATCGCTTCAACAGTTAACAAAATAAGAAGCAATGCATTAAATACGCGTTTATTTGCACAATTGTGCGATGGAAATAATGAAAACTTCCAACGATTGCTCTTACATGCTGAAGTACGCTGGTTGTCGAAAGGTGCATGTTTAACAAGATTTTACTCACTTTTTGAATCAGTTTTAGAGTTTCTGGAAAGTAAATATCCAGATTTAAAAGAAAACCTGATCAGTTTGAAAGCAGACATCGCGTATTTGACAGATTTGTTCAAAAAATTTAATGACTTACAATTACCAAGGGGACAGCCTCAATTTAATAAAAACAAAGGGTGTAATTTCAGCTTTTCTTCGAAAATTGAAATTTATGAAGCAAAATATTAGTCGGCGCGAATTTTTCCAGTTTTCAAACTTATCACAAGTAGAATGCCTTGATGAGAATATTCAGACATACGTTCAACATTTAATTGCCCTGCATGATGACTTCAAAATCAGATTTGAAAATATTCTGACGATAGAAATACCACCATGGATCATAAATCCATTTGATGAAATGGAACTCGAGAATGTGATATTACAAGAGGAGCTACTCGAGCTTAGCACTAATGAGGAGCTGAAGATGAAATTTAAAAGGGGGTATCAAACATTTTGGCTGCAGGCAGAAATAACCAAAAGATATCCTGGACTGTGGGGAATTGTGAAAAAGCTTTTGATAGCGTTTCCCTCGTCATATCTTGTCGAAAAAAATTTTAGTGTCACTACAAACCTTTTGACGAAAAAAAGGAGCAGATTGAATATCACAGAACGGGGAGATTTGTGGTTATTCCTAACAAAACTGAAGCCAAATATTGATAATTTGCTGTCAATCCATCAAGTACATCCCTCCCATTAAAATTTTAATTTTTTTAAAAGTTACGTTAAGTTATTAATGTTTAATTTTAACTATATTATGACTGTAATCATATTACAATGTAATGTAAAAACAAGAAAATATACTATTTTTCTTTTTATTTTTACCACTCCGGGAGTTTCTGAATAAAATAAATGAGAATTGATTGGTTTCTTGTACTGTGAGTAAATGTCAAAGTTGGATGGAATCACTTTCTTGATTGGCCAACTTTATTTTTTTGAAATCCACAGAAAAATCAATTAATTTAATAACCAATCAATTCTCACTTTTTTTCGAAAACTGTTAATTCGTGGTTGGAACTCAGCAGCAATGCAAATTTTCATAGTTAGATCTAATCTTCACATTTTTTGTCAAGTTTTGGGAATATGGTAGAAATGTAGCTGTAAGGGGTCCACCGGAACCAGCAACATTTTTAAAGGGGTCTATGAGAAGAAAAAGTTTGGGAACCTCTGCTCTAAACAAATTTAAAAAATAAAAGCAAAGCAATAACAGTAACAAATAAATGGCAAAATATTAAAAAGAAATTGTTCAATATGGTCACTATCTAATGGCCACTTTGCATAGCTACACATTTCCGTAATTTTTTAAGGCCAGCCCCTTGCACTTTGAAATGTATTAAATTATTCCTTATTGATACCCAGTGTAAAATAATTCCCTTTAATAAAACTATTCTCTGCTTAACACAGTTGGTGAAACATAAAAGTTTTTTTAGGCATTATAGGATTTAGGTCTGGGGATCGTGTTGGCCAAAAGCGTGGATCACCTAGACCTATCCATTGATTGTAAAACCAGTCATTTAAATAGTTCTTCACAATATTACTGAAACGTAGTGGAGCACCGTAATTGATAAACCACAAGTTTCTGCGAAATAGTAATGGAACTTTTAACAAATTATTTAATTGGTCTTAAAAATTCCCCAAATATTTCTTGCCATTTCCATCAATAATTATAAGACCGAATCCAATGATTTCCAATAATACACATCCAGAGGTTTATGTTTTTATTCGTTACGTAGTTTTTGCCAAAACTCTAATAAAATATTTGATACTTATACCTCCAACTAACTCATAAACACAATTTTGTCAACATATATTTTGTATTCAGGGTAACCTCTTTTCCTTCCACCAAACCGAGAATTTTGTTTCAGGAACAAGTGATTTTTGAAAAATTGGAGTTTAAAGTATGGATTAACCTGTTTGAAAGAACTATCTTTTATTAAAAGTGACATAACTTATTTCGCCAACCATTAAAAAAAGATATAAACTAACTAATGAAAAAGGAACTAGAATGTTCTCTATATCTCACAATACAAATTTACCAAACAAATAAAAAATAACAGTAGATACATGTTTATTTTTGACTAAACTACAGACCATGACTACGAAAATGAACAAGTTATTGATATTTTTGATAAGGATATGGAAGAAACTGTGATAACAGACTGGCAGTAGGAAGCAGCTTTTCCATGAATCTATTTCATATAATTTCTTAGTTTTGAAATACAATCTTGGATGTTCAATTTTATTAGTTTATTTTCTGTAGTTGCAGAATATTTAAGCTTAGCAACGTATTCGCCATTTCGCTCACCATATAATCAATATTTATTACTTTTTGTCCAAAAAACGGCCCAATGCTTTTTGGTGGTAAATTATCCATAATTCCGAACTTAAATTTAATTTTTTTTCCTTTATTAATTTAATTATAAATATCTTAAGACTTTAAGACCAGTATTTTTTTTGTGAGTTTGATGTTTGATTTACATTGAGGAAAAACTATATTTTATTTTCTATCTACACATATTTGTGTTAAATAGTTATCACTAAGTTTAACAAAAAATGTGCTTAAAGCTCAATTTTCCAGATTGAGGTTTCGAGGTGCTCTAAGCAGTGGCGGATCCAGAATTTTGATAGGGGGCGGCGACTAAAAAAAAGTGACTCAAAAATAAAAGAAAGAATCTTGGCTTAAAACATACTAACCCTTCATACGCCATGCAATTTTCAAGGCTCAAAGTAAACAAAATACCCATTTTGTAAGGCTCAGAGGGTCGAAACTGCCTTCGCCCCCCCCCCCCCCCCCCCTGGATCCGCGCCTGACCCTAAGTAATTCAAAGCATTGAAAAAATAAATAGGTAGAAAAAACAACAAAAATCGATTTTTATAGCTAACTGAAATATATTTTTGACAGTTGCTTTGAGAATACCATTTAAACAACAAAACACGAAATTACAAAAAAAAACACCATTGATGGTCTAAAAGAGAAAGTGTGGTCATTTGCGTCGTTGCACAGTAGCTTAAACATTTTAACATCAAGAGAGGGTGGTTGCCAGAATACTGGATAAAAAAGAAGTAGATCTAGAAATCGAACATACAATTCCAAGCGATATCATTTGATTTTGACAACTGATAAACATGCAAATCTCACAGCGAGGACTCTCAGAGTACTCGAGCGAGAGAAGTAACCTAATTCCGTTTTCGGCACATTACTTTCGGGCACTCTTAGAGTGCTCTCTGCGAGATTTGCTTGTTCAATTGTCAAAATCATGTGATCTTGCGTGTGGAGTTTTATATTTGATTTATAAAATAAATAGCGAGCACTTTTTTGCAACGTTTACGGAGTAGATATCAAACTTATAGCATTATTGTGTTTTAAAGTTTCCTTACGTTTTATTTTCACTGCTGGCAAAGCACATGCTGATCAACGACACCGAGGTATAAACGAAGTATCCGATGAAAACTCCTGAGGCGATAATCTCCACATCTGAATTCTTTTCTTCGTACAAGTTCCATGTTCCACCTACTCCGAGGAAACCTCCAGCAAAACCCACTCGGTAGATGATTATGATGATGAGGTTCAAAATCTACAACAGAAATAATATATAATATATTTTCTGTTTTCTTCAACATCTTCGTAATGGACAATTTAGTGGGCTATATCAGTTAACTGGACGATTCTTGCTGGAGTATGAAACTGACTAATCACAGTATGTGTTTACTGAGGCTCCACATTGTTCATTGATACGTTATTGAATTATTTTTAATACAATATCTAGCAAGGATGGTTAAGTGGTAAAAAGGTGAACCGTGCTGTAGTCGCTTCGAGACTTGACTTTGCGTATAAATTTAAAAAAAAAATTATTGAGCAATTTGCACTAAACAGTAAATTGAGGGGGGGAGGGGTCAAAAAAGTCGATTTGACATGATATCCATATCATCCACTCTATCTTATTGTAAACAGTGCTATATTATAGCAGGTCAAGAATTTCCTTTACCATCATAATTGTTACTTTCTTTGTCAATTCTTTGATTTCTCTAGGTGGTACAAGGTTAAATATAATTTTAAATCACTAGTCATTTTCATTTAAAACCATTATTTCTGTGGGCCTTTAAAAAAGGCATCAATCAGTGGCGGCTCGTCAGGTGAAGTAAGTAAAAAAAAATAAAACCAGGAGGAAAGAGTATTTCGATAATATTAAATATTAATGTACCAATACAGCTATCATTTTAGCCCTTAAAAAATAATTATGTTCGAATTAATAATATCAATTTAATCCGAATGTAGCTATGCATAATAGGGCCACGGTTAACTCCGATGGACAATTATTATTAACACTCGTGCATTTTGACGCGGCCCAGCAACCGTGTCCGTTAGATCAAGGCAAGTGACGACCCAACGCCCAACATGGCTTTGATATTCACCGTTGTTATGGTTACGTGACGTCAGTCGCGCAAAGAGCATGTAACAATTTGCATTATGATGAAGGGCAATTTAAAAATAGATCAGTCGTATGCATTATTGTTTTAGCATTGGTTCGCCTAACTTTAAGGTATTTATTTTGAGGCTTCGCGAAACTGACGGTTATAGATATCGTGTTTACGTGATTTACTGTGTGATTAAAAAGTTTTGTTTTTATTTTTCAGATAATTCAGTAGTGTACGTAGGTACCTACTTAGTTGTGTGTTTTAAAAATGAACCGAATTAATGACATAGTTTGTAATTAGTTGGAAATTCCATTCAGTCATTGGACAGATGAGGATAAGAGAGACGTTTTGTTGCACTTTCTTTAGTCAATATTTGTAGCCGCACTATACCTAGCTCTTTACCATTTTTTAAGACCGAGAGCCGCCACTGACATCACTATCCTTATTTAATTTTTGATTAAAATCTTTAAAATAACTTGCCCTAAAGTATTTTTTTATATTTCTACAGACACCTAAATAACTGAACTTCCCATTTAATACCATTTGTCTATATGTATCTTATATTTTTAAAAGTGAGACCTAGTTTACTGATCTTTATTTGACTAACCTTTTGTCTTTACTTGCAACATACTGATACTACTTATACATTAAATTAGAGGAAAGCGCTATCTATTAGTCAGCTTAGATCAGTGAAAACTGAAATGTTAACGCCCATTATCAAAAAATACTTGTACTAAAATTACCAGTAAAAGGTGCTTAACTTATTACTTACCAATTTTACCAGTTTCACAATAATAGATCCGATTGTTTCCAAGACCATTTTGACACAGTTTTTTTTTACACTTTCGCTTTTCTAGACAAAAATATTGAATTTAGTTCAGATGGAGGCACCTGTAACCAACTATAATGAGGTGAAGCAGATAAAAATTAATAATTGTAAATAATCTACTGATAAGATATGCTTGTATACAGAGTGTACAAATAAAAATATTATTTTCAATGGAAATAAGATAAGAAAACAGAAGTAGACATAGAAGAGAGATATATAATAGAGATGGTCTAAATAAGTAGCTATGGTTCGGTAAAAAACGGAACTCATTATTGAATCTTATCTTGAATTTTTGAATGTTAAATAGTAAAAATATGATTTTTGGACAAGTTGGCCAGTTCCAACGCGTAATCTGTCAATATAGTGTCCATTTTACTAAGAAGGTTCATTACACCCCATCACCATTTTTATTCCATGTTGAGGGGCTACTTTTTAATATAATTGGGTCATTATGAATTAGAGGTAACTTTTAAGTCTAGCGTGCTTTATTTCAAGACTTTAAAACTTATTATGACAATAAGTTTGTTTTTTTACTATTTGAAAACTTTTTACATTAAATCTGTCATATTAAAATTAGATCTTATTTTCAAAATTGTGATCTTATTTGCAAAAAGTGTGAATATGTCACTACCGTTATATGTCGTTATAATAATACGCCGCCTGAAAATATAATTTATCAAGTTACCTGCATAATCTGCAGTCAAGGTCTCCATCATTGTACAGTTGCATTCTGTGTAGATGGTTGTTGACAGCCATGTGTCCTGTCAGAATTCCTGTTATGGTTCTCAGCTGGTTCCTGTTCATTACAAGCAACTGTTTCGTAAGTCTTGGGTCTGGATCATAGACATAAAAGAAACAGAGACAGAATTGTTTACATATTATCGCGATCAGACCGATTTTTAACACAAAGCGATGATGACAAATTTCTGCGGGGTGCCCTAGATCTAACTCCTGTGTTTGAAAATAAAGGGTATAATGAGTAAATTTTTATGTGTACTTAAGTAATAATAATACACTAAATTATTAGTGTGCTTTTTTCCATTAAAATACGCAATTTCTACTTTTAAAATTATTTAGTTTCCTAGTTACATAAAACTAAAGTGTATATGGGAAAAACCTTTGGCACCGCTGTACAAGCGACGAGAATTTCGCCGAATTTTACGAGTTCATTCATTTTATGTGAAAATACCATTTTACAGGGTTTCTCTGCGGGGCCTATTACGTTTTGCAATTTTCGATTGATTTTTAGTGTTTTTTTGGCAAAAGAGTTGTTAAAGCTCTTTTATTACCAATTCTAAATGGTTCGCCAGTGCGTGGTTTGCAAAAAAGTTGACTTTTCTAGCCCCGGATTGATATTTCGGCGGTAAGTGACGTTACATTTTTTTTAGCTTAACCAGTGGTGTGGTTTATTGTATATTTAAAGTAAATAACTGCAAAAACAATTGCATTTTGTCTGAACTTCTTTAAAAAAACGTAGATGACGGATTAAATAAGGAATATAGATATGTAATGTAAAATTCTAATCTAGATTTCCCAGTTTAAAGCTTTTCTTTACCCTCTACACATTTTTTAATGCACGTAGTTATTTACTAATATATTGCAGTACACACATAGACATTCTATGTCTGTACTATGTCTCATTACTTTACATTAAATGCAGGATTTGATTAAATGTTATCATACATCTAGAATATTATGTATATCTATTTATTTTTTTGAAAAAAATTACAATTTTCGTGAATTTTAAATACCTACTTTATAATATTGTTGTAGCATTAACTGTAAAATTATCTTAATGTTAGAGAGGTTTCCTGTCTAAAAGAAAATATATTATGAAAGGGTTTTACTAAAGTTGGTATAGTATTTTTATTCCGAATTGAAGCGCTGTACCGGTATACATTGAATAAATATTGACCATGGTTAGTTGATGTATACTGGCAATATGTTTATCAGTGCTTCAATTTGGAATAAAAGTAATACACTTATTACTATAGGTTAGTACTAATTTTATGATAGGGTTTAAACCAGTGCCAATAATTTACCTACACACACAAAAGTATATTAAAATAGTGTGTTATATTCCGGTATATTTTAATCTAAAAAGATAGCATTTTATATTCTCTTTTTAAATATATAACACTATGGATGATATTGGTTTCCTAGGCGATTTATTAAAACTTCATTAGATAAATCACAGTAGGCCATGAAACAAAAGCTAATATCCTAGAAACAACTATGTTAACATTTAACGTCAATTTTATTTTTACCTATTCGTTTGTGAAAATGGTTTATCAACATTATGAAAAGTTTGATATTATATCATATTATGTTGAAAATGAAAAACCCGAAGAAATAAAAAAGAGATTTTAAAATATTATCTTTTTAGATTAAAATATACAGGGTGTTTTATTTAAAAAAATGAGGTTAAGTCCGATAACTTTTTTACCTAACCCCGTATACTTATACTGAAACCGGCTGATTGTTCAGCAATCATTATAAAGAAACTTTTGTATAAAATATTTTTCTGTATCTCTTTTAACTCTGAAAATATAGGGTAATTTTGAAATTGTCAATTTTTCGATTTTCCCTCGTATCTCTTAAGCAAGAGAAAATTTTCAAATTTTGATTTAACCATTTTAAGTTTGACCCAAAAAGAGCACATGACGCCTATATTAATTTTTCGATAGCACTAACAATAACGGAGATACCCTATAAAAGTGTCGAAAATGGGATACCCTGTACAGAAATGTTTGTTCTTATTCAAGAAATGGCATAAATTATGGCTAATAGTTCCCAGGTTAGTGGTAGAAAAAATATTTTACAATACATTATAAATATTTTTTAATTAATGGACTTTTATTTTTCCCTAATCTCTAAACAAGGCTCACGCCACTGGTAAAGGTAATCGGCTAAGGGGACAGCCAAGTTACAGCGTTGCCATTTTTTATGCCATCCTTTTTCAACTTACTTAAAACTAAAAAAACATAAATGATTGTAAACAAATTGTGTTTATGAATGAAATGTTTTGTCTCCTCTTTATATGTCTATGGTCTGGATCCCCAATGAAGCTTTTGCTGTGACGTAATCCCTGTCTGTTGCTCCAGTGGATTTTGTGTTCAGTCCTGATCCATCGCTTTATGGTATCTCGTACTGTGCAGATTCTGGACCAACGAATGTATTTTCTGAGCCTTTTCTTGACGAAGTTTATCGGCCTTTTCATTTCCTGTAATACCTTCGTGTCCTAGTACCCACTGCAGCATTACTTTGTTTACTTTTCCCAGGGCCTTCAGTTTCTCTTGATATTCCCATACCAATCTTTCAAGTTCAAAGCAATAGTAAATAGAAAAAAGTGTTTTATATGAAACTTTGAAAGATAGCTTAGTTCTACAATTTAAAATTATTTTGATTTATTTGGGGTAGCTCAAAAAAGGGTGTCGGTACAAAGTTACATTTTTTAAAATTAAACACCCTCTATTTCCGCATTTTTAAAATCTACGAAACGTAGCATGTTTACTAAATAATGGGACTTTAAATTTTAATGGTACAGGGCGTTTTCAAATAGCTATCATTTTTTTAGAAAAAAACTGATATGTTTACCTTCTTATTTGGAAGTTCTGGTATAATTATTGAAAAATTTAATATCGCAAATATTTCAGTAGAACATCGCCTCTAGTAAAATATTGATAAACTTGACTCACCTATCCTAGTTATACAGGAAAAAGAAGGTTTGTAAAATTTAAAATTAGTCAAATTAAAAAAAAAAAATTATTTCCATTACTTATTATTCGGTCCATCTTTAAACTTTAAGTAATATTTTTTTTAGAGTTTAGTTAATTCTTAGTCTTCTCCGTTATTAAACTAAAAATCGAAATGATACTTGAGGCGGAACCTTAGTCACTGTTTTACTATAGGCAGAATAGTTTCAAACCATGTTTAGTAGGAGATCGACCAAAGAAAAGTTTACTTCGATTGAATTTTTGCAACGCAATGCGTGATCAATTTCGATTTTAACCATTTGTAAAGCTGGTTGGCAAACCATTATCTACATTTTTTGGTAAGTCTAAAGACAAAACTAAAATTTCATCATTTATTAAATTGGCATGAAAAAGTATTTATCTACTTTCATTTAGTAATATGAATTTTACAGTTCTGTAAATCGTTTTGTAAGGGCATCTATTACAGCACTAGTGATCTTCTTTGCTATTTGTTTCTTATTTTCCAAAGAATTCTCAACGTAGCCTTCTGCCGTAGAAGAGGATTTCTAGCTCCCATGACGCTTTAACATCTGCATATCTGCACCACCATCAACTAGAATGGTGGCTAAGGATCTCCTAAAACAATGTCCACTGTATCCTTCGGGATTATTCAATCCAAGTTTTGTTGCAATCATTTTTGGTATACTTCCAAAACTATTAATTCCGACAGACTGGGAGGTGCATTTTCCTTTTCCATAGAATACAAAAAACCGCCTGTGAGTTACATTAAGAGGACGAAGTTTAGCATACTTTCGAAAAATACTAACTTAAACAGTTGACACCTGTCACATTTCCTTTTGTTATAATAAATTCTCGCATAATTTTGGTTTTCGAGAATGGAATCACAATTTTTATATACAAAGCATTGTGTTCAATATGATCCAACATTAACTTAGCTAGTTCTTCGCGCCGACAAGCCCCAAAAATGCCGATTACCATAACAACCTTCATAAGTAAATATGTTTCATCATCTGCAGTAGGTACTAAGAAACTTCTATACATCTTCCTTTGTGAAAACTTTTGGACTTTTTGGCCTTGTAACCCTCTGAACTTCTTTTCAAAAATGCGATTAGTTGAGAAAATCTGCTTATATCTTGATTTTTCTTGACTGAAACCATAGTTCTCAACATTGCGTAGTGAGTCCATAGTGTAGATTGTTTCTGGGAGCGTTGCTTTACGGAAAAATAACCCAAAAGGATTTTCTCAGACACCTCCTTTATTTTGTTAGCTTTGCACCAATCTTCAAACTTCCGATGATACTCCAACTCATACCGCGCCTTGAATTTTTTCGGAACTAAACTTGAGATCGCTTCGTTTGCCGCTGCTTCTATATCAGAGGATAAACTTCCATCAGAATCGCTCATTTTAAAAAACGCTTTTTATATTTTTGAATTTGTTTGACAAAGTTTCGACAGTAACCATGCGAAACAGTAACTATCCGAAAAGTAACATAAAAAACTTGATTAGTAAACTTAATAGCAGGTGCATTTTTACAGGTGCATTTTTATTTTTAAAAATGCCTTTTGCCAAATATTTTTATTCATAGATGAAAGTGTATAAAATTTTGTACAATATTCTTGTTGAAAATTCATATTACTACACTCGATGTTTTATTAAACTCGGCTGACGCCTCGTTTGACAACTTTAACATCTCGAATAACAAAATCATATATTTTTAACATCTCGTATTGTAATATAAATCTTTACAACACTAGGTATATCGAAAATAACTATAATATCATAGCAAGTTAAGCCCTTATATATTTAATACTGAAAATTATATAATTCCGTCATCTCCGTTGTACCGTTGAATTACCAGGTAATGATAACGAAGGAGGCTGCAGATGATAACGGAGGAGGTTGCAGATGATGGACTTGTTTAAGAAGGTTACAATAATTACAAAAACAACAAAATATTTAACTCATGCAGAAACTACACTATCAGCCGGACTGAAAATATAACTGACAGTCATCATCAATTTTATATATTCTCACACTTTTTTAAAATTTGCTTTTGCACGATCAGTATTACTGTCATTTCCTTGTCAATACTGTAAATCTTAATAATCATGTAGGGTCTCCATTACAAAATAATTAAGTACATTATTATTGGGATTTATCTAGTAACAAATGATCTTACTTTGGTGATTTTATGAATGATATCATTCAGGACTATCAGTAATACTGCCAGTATCTAGTTTTGATCAAGTGGGGTAACCTTTTGGTATTTCTTTTTCAATTTGGCTGGTAAAAAGTTTTCCTCCTGACCCAATTAAGTTTGAAACTTTTTGAATAAACTGGTTATTTTTGATTGTTTGTTATGTCTGTTTCCATGTTTTCAAGACTAGACAGTTCTGTCAGAATCTATACCTATAGTCTATTTCAGAAATACGTAGAGTAATAAAATGGGAAATTCCGTCCAGTTCGGCTTAATATCGGCGTCGGCCAGGGGCGCAGGTAAATTTTGTGCATTAAATTATTTATGATAACTAACCAAAAAAAAAAGAAAATAATTTGATAAAAAAAACTATTAGCTAGGTATAGTAAATTTACACAAACATCGTGTAATGAAATATGCCGTGGAAGATATAGGTGAAAAACATAGTGTAACTGTGCTGCGCACACCGCCATATCATTGCGAACTAAATCCTATAGAACTTATATGGGCGCAAGTGAAAGAATTTTTAGCAAAACACAACACGACATTCAAAATGAAAGACGTTAAGCTACTGTTTGATCAAGCCATTAAGGAAGTGACATCAGAAAACTGGCGAGAATCAGTCCATCATGCCAATAAAGAAGAGAGGAAAATGTGGGATCTTAACCACCTAATCGATAGGACCGTACCCGTTAATTATACCATCAAAAAGAGATGACAGTTCCTCAGATGACAAAGAATATTATAATTTTTTATAATTTAATTTCTGGATAATGTATTTTGTATTTTTTTTATAATGTTTAATAAAAAATATGTGTACATAATGCACGCCTTTGTCACGCAATTTTCAGTGTTTGTAAATTGATAACAATAGGCAAAACCCATAAATTGACCCAAACCCGGGTGGTACTACCTGCACTTGATGAATATAAAGCATTTTGCAATGAAATCAATGCCAAATTATGAAAGTGTCTTAAATATTCGTTGTGTCACTCCTGTACTCCCTTTGCATACCTAATGAGCTTTTATTACTCTACACCTTTCTGAAATAGACTATAGTCTTATTGTCCCATAAAATATAACAATATAATGACCAAGCGTCGAATTATACGATATCTGTAGTGGGACCACGCCACGGTACGTTGGGGGGCATAAAATAAAAACATGTTTTCATGTCAAGAGTTTATCGGTTTGCGTAAAATATTGTACAATAATTTATCAGAGTTGCATTACATCAGCTTTTTCTAGTAAATTATTAAATAATTTAGGAATATTAGGTACGTATAGTGTGATCTCTAAAATTTAAAAAAAAAACTTTTTTTTAAATTTTTTCTTCAACTTTTGTGCAGGTACTTATTCTAAATCAGAGCTCAACTATCATAACTGCCACATTGAAGTTATTTTGATTGTTTTTATATCACGTTCTAATTTGTCCAAAGAGTGGATTTAATCGTTTAACAAAAATAATACTTTAATAAAAAATAAAATAAAAAATCGAATAATATAAATAGGATGATTTTAGAAAGAAAGGTTTATAATACTAGTTCTACAGAAAAAAATTGAAATAAGTTTATAGGCTAGCTACGGAAAATAACTGTGATAATAACTTTTTCCATTTCAGTTATTGTAGTTCAATGAAAAAAATGTCCTAGTCGCAGTAAAATTTTGACCAAATGGCGAACTCTGATATTAAAACTATTTTTACAATAAAATTAAATTACGATAAAAATGTTCTGTAGAAATAAGTATAGATATAGCGGGCGTTAGGCCCAATATATCAATCCCTTGGCAACTTTATCAGCCAGATAATTTCAATGGAAACCATTGTTGAGACAATTGTTTCTATGGAAATTATCTGGCTGGTAAAGTTACCAAGAAATTGATATAGCGGGCCTAAGAGGGTTAAAAATGAGGTCTAGTGACGCATTCGCCATTTCGTTTTTCGATTAATATTTCGTTAGTTTTTCCTTTTATCCAAAAATCAATCAAACAAGTTTAAATTTATAAAGTAATAAAAGCAGAAAAAGAAAAATGGAGAAATTTTACAAATTCTGTTTTTTTTGCCTTTATTAATTCATTAATCAAAATTTATTTAGTTCAAAACTGTAGGTAATTGCTACTCAAGGACGGCTATTTGGCCCCTTTTTGAATAAAGCGAATAGGATCAGACATATTGATCAAAAAATGAAATGGCGAATGCATCACTAGACTTCACTCTTAACTGAAAATACTTCATGTTTCTTTTTGTCGCTACGGCTTTTGTTCTTGATGTTCTTCAATAAATCTCGGTCTACAGCGTGTGCGTGGATTTGCTTGCCAAATGGAAAACTTCTTTATTATCAATTTTTCGAAAAAAAGTTATTCCTTATAAACAGTTTTGCTTAAGAATTTATTTTTAATGTTGTACAGGGTATCTTAAAAAACGAAAAACTTTAATTCTAAATGTGAAAAAACTTTATACCAATATTTATTAACCGGCAAATTGGAAAGAGCGAAAAGCGCATTAAATCGTCAACTAATTTGTAGTATACAGGGCAATGATAAAGTTTTTTTTGAATAGTTACTTAACATTTTTGATAAACAATATGAATAAATACCATCGCAATATTTTTTATTAAGCCATCAATATAATATTTGCAGCTTAATTTAGTATACAGAGTGATTAAAATATTTAATGCCATCAGAAGTTTTAGAAAAAAAATTATTAGGTGTATGATGAACAACGGGGGGCTTATTAAAATTTAATCTTCTATGTATATTTGATCGTGTTTACTGTGTAATTACTAATAATTGAAAAACTTGTACGTAAATAAATATGTTTATATGATTGTTTGTTTAATAAATTTTCAATTAGGTTGTAAATTATCTAAATATTTTAATCACTGTATACTAAATTAACCTGCAAATAGTACATTGATGGCTTAAAAATAAATATTGCGATGGTATTTATCCATATTGTTTATCAAACATGTTAAGTAACTATTCAAAAAAAAAAACTTTATCATATATACTACAAATTAGTTGACGATTTAATGCGCTTTTCGCTCTTTCCAATTTGCCGGTTGCTAAATATTGGTAAGTATAACGTTTTTTTCACATTTAGAATTAATGTTTTTCGTTTTTTGAGACACCTTGTACAATATTAAAAAGAAATTCTTAGGCCAATCTTAGTAATTTTAAAAGCAAAACTTTTTATAAGGAATAACTTTTTTTCGAAAAATTGATAATAAAGAAGTTTTCCATTTGGCAAGCAAATCCACGCACACGCTGTATAAGAATATCTCGAAATCTGGCAGGCTCATCTAAAAGTATGGCACACGGCGTAATTAACTCCAAATTTAAAAAAATATATATTTTAATTATTTCTCTTACTTCCGGTTAAAACAAAGGTTAGGGTTAAATTTGATTAGGAATAAGACGGGTTTTATTAAATTTTAGGATTTTGTCCAAGCTTTTAAACATATATTACTTATTTTTTTTAATGGTGCAAACCGTTTCAAAAGTTAACTTTCAGACTCACGATTAAACTGGACGTTATGACTGTGACGAAAATAGAATAAAAATAAAAATCTAAACAAGCCGCTTTTCTCTATAAAAAATGTTTTTTTTTAAATGTTCCTTTATTCAAGTATTATTTTTTAAATAGAATAATAATGATTGGAACTTAATTTTCAATAATTGGAAATGACAAGAAAGTTTCAAACGTTCAATATATTTTTTTAAAAGGTTACACCTGCTTTTATTATTTTATTATTTAAATTTAAAGAAATTTACTAATTATAGGTACAGACTGAGTCATTCCTAAGGGGACCTACAGCTTAACGTGGGTTCCGAACCTCGATCCTAGTCACGCGAAGCTCTCTAAAGGCTATCGACCCTCCATTTCTTGCATTATTGTATGACCTACCGTATGGGATGGGTTGGGAGATGTATTTTTACTTTTATAAAACAAGTAATGAAACAAATACATATTTTACGGAGTAAAATACTTTAAGCATAAATACTTCAGCGTTCATATCTATATCGATCGAAATAGACAAATATTTTACGTACGGCCCTGGCGGGTGCACGCGGCGCTGACGCAAACGTCACCACATATTTCGATTAGAATAATGTTTACACAGAGATATTTGCTGCGAGAATCGGGATAGGTTATGTTAGTTAAAGTTAAATAACACTTTAGATCTCACAGAATTCTTACTATTATTCGCAGACTTTATTAACATTATTTAATTTTATTAATTACGCAATTAAAATAAGTGTTCGTTCGTAATGGCGTCCGATGTAGAACGTATCGATTATGCCAGTCCCTATTGCACCTACAGGTCCCCACTTAGCACGCGGTATGCCAGTAAGGAAATGCAATATAATTTCAGCGATCAGAAGAAATTTTCTACATGGAGAAAACTATGGATAAACTTGGCCAAAGCGGAAAAGGTAAGAGTAGAGAATAGTTAAATAAAATATGTTTATATTCCGACGTGTCATAATGACATTATTATTAATTTCATTTTAAGTGTTAAAATGGCATACTTTATAGGACTGAGTACTATAATGATTTCATTATAGGTCTGAGTACTATAATGAAAAATAGACGGAAAAATGAAAAAATGTATTTAAAACAAAATAGAATAAAATTTAATGATTAAAATTAAAAGTAACATTATTACAATTCGTTAAATTGATGTTGGACATAGGAGTTGAAATTGTTGCATTGTTGTGATTTTTAATTTCTATGGTTTCTGTTTCTTCTGAGGGAACGACAGTCGATGAAACACTCGATAATGATTTCTTCCCGAGAATGGCTGATAAAATTATTTTCTTGTTTTTGCAAGAGTTCTCTATATATCCTTTAGCAACTGTGTCACTTTTCCAGCCACCATGGCGTTTAATAGTGTGAAGATCGACTCCTGAATCAGCCAGCACAGTGAAGCTGAAGACCTCCGGAAACAGTGACCTGTGTATTCGGCGGAATGGGGTAACTTTAAAAAAGCAGCAATCGTTTTGCACATATTTTCGAAAGTATGTATACCCACTGGTTGCTTTGTAATTTGTTGTTTCTAAATGATAGAAAAAAATGAGAAACTTCGACATCGGGGGGTCTCATTGCTACATAGGTCCGAACAAGCTGCACCATATTTATTCCTTCGACATCGCCAGGCGTTACATAAAATTCTTGGGGAACGTTGGTTTTTGTACTAGGTATGAAAATTCGAAAAACAACCCCCTTATCGTGTACATCTTCTATCCTTAAGTTTTTTAAATCAACTCTTCGACATGCTCCACTTATACCTATTATCATTGACACTTTTAATAGCAAGTATGCTTCGTTGTCTGCCTCTTGTAAAAACTTTGCAATATTTTCTTTAGTCAAAATCCTGGATTTTTTGGGTGTGTAAGAATCAGATTTTCGTTTTAAAAAGTTATCAATTGATTGAACTTACTTATGTCGACGTGTTTCTTAAGTACTAGTGTACTCCTTAACATAGAGTAATAACTCCATAAACTCGAAGACTTTTTCTTCATTGATTCTTCCTTGAAATATACCAAAAGTACCTTTTCGTGTACGATATTGACAACCTTTTTCTGGGAACACCAAGTTTTGTAATTGGCATAAGTTTTTTCATATATGCCTTTAGACTTTTCGGGCAACAAACCAACAACTGCTTTATTGGCCAATTCTTCGATTTCTGATGGCAAATTATCCATATTATATTATATAAACGTTAAAATTAAAAATTCAATTCTGACAATGACAATACAAACAAATATTTCTATAATTACCTGATTTTATTAAAATCAAGCTATTAGTTTACTGACGAAAACTTAAAATTTATTAAAAAAAACACAAAAATCATCGGAATATAAAATATTGTATGAAATTCGGATCATAATAACGATTATTATGGTACACGCCGTGTTATTACTCACGGCTAGTACCATAATGATCGTTATTATGATACTTATAACATAAATATCTATTATGTGACATACATACTATATTATAGCAGAGTTGCCGTCTTATAAAGTATACTTTGCATAGGTACATAAAGGTAGTGAAGTACTTTACGTTAAGTACCGTGAGAAGTTTAATGACGACATTCTAATAGGTACTTAAATTTTTAAATATTT
This sequence comes from Polydrusus cervinus, assembly GCA_935413205.1. Classification (NCBI taxonomy): domain Eukaryota; kingdom Metazoa; phylum Arthropoda; class Insecta; order Coleoptera; family Curculionidae; genus Polydrusus; species Polydrusus cervinus. The sequence continues at coordinate 30,859,877 of OW284515.1, read as the reverse complement.
TAAGGTATTTGACTTAATAAAAAGTACTTTTAACTATTAAATGTATGTAATGCATTAACATTACGCCCGCATTACGAACCTACGTTGCTCTTAATTTCAACACAAAAAGATACTTAGAGCAGTGGCGGCTCGCGGTCTTAAAAAATGGTGAAGAGCTAGGTATAGCGCGGGTACGTAAACAAACATTGACTAATATTACACTACTGAATTAACTGAAAAATAAAAACAAAACTTTTTAATCACGTAAAAACGATATCTATTACCGTAAGTTTCGGAAAGCCTCAAAATACATACCTTAAGGTTAGGCGATCTATTTTTAAATTGTCCTTCATCTTAATGCAAATTGTTACATGCTGTCGCGTGACTGACGTCACGTAACTATAGCAACGGTGAATATTAAAGCCACATGACTGTATGTTGGGCGTTGGGGTCTTCACTTGCTCACGGTCGGCTGGGGCGCGCCAAAATGCACGATTGCTTATAATTATTGTCCATCGAAGTTAACCGTGGCCCTATTATGCATAGCTACATTCGGATTAAATTAATAATTATAATTCGAACATCGGGGCTAAAATGGTAGCTGCATTGGTACATTAATATTTAATATTGTCGAAAAAATTTCCTCCAGGTTTTATTTTTATTTTATGGTGAAAAGCCCCTTCACCTACTTCACCTGACGAGCCGCCACTGACTTAAAATAAACATTAAGGTAATATTGTAATGAATACCTAAGTACTTCCCCAATATTATATTGTTTTAGTGCTTCGGCACTTGTTTTTCAGAAAATAAATTAATGTTTTGTGTACAAATATTTTACCCGTACTGGGTGAGTCAACGATAGAGTAAAGTTTATTTTCGCCTTAATCTTAAGAATTAGATAAAAATACGAATTACAAAAGATGTAAAGATCATTGAGGTGCATTAAAATTATGCTGGAGTATAGGGGGTGGCCCAAAACAACGTGGCGATATAACTTTTTTTTTATATTGGGACATCCTATATATTGTATTATTTTATGATTCCCCACAAAATTCTACGTTTATTTTGTAAATGCCATATATCTAAATTCAATAGTTTTTGAGATATTGACGTTAAAATATGGCATTTTCAGATTTTGACAGGCTGTAACTTGGAACGGATCATCTTAGAGAAAAATGGTTTTCACCTCCCTATCTTAATTTTTTATTTTCTATCTAAAAGTTACAACTTTCTGTTTAACATGTTAAACCGTTAAAACACTTTTTTTATTTTAATATGGCAAACCGGAAGTTGTACCGAACTTTTAGATAGAGAGTTTCAAGTTTTTCGTCAAAATTAAATCTTGAAAAGTTGTTATATTTCGAATTTAAATCAATTTTTCAATTATAAAAAGCAAAAACAAAACAGTAAACTCAACAACTAACACACAAAAGACAGACCGGTAAACGCACTGCTTCACACGGCTAGAGTAAAAATTTTGCAGCTCTGTATGTATATCTAAAACACGCTCTAAAAACTATACCGGATATTCTGTGCTAGAAATAATTGTCATTTGCATTTGCCATTGGTCGGCTTAAAGTCGACCGCTTGTTTTATGACGTATACCGGCAGTTAGGCAAAGAACAGTATACTTAGCGTGTAGCATCGAATTCTGTGGATGGTCGCAACTGAATGTGGATAAGACAAACTACATGGATAAAAATTATACTTAAATAAAATTAAAATATTAAAAATTTTTGTTTTGCAAAAAATATAGGATAATTAAAACACAAAGAATAGAAATATACAGGGTTGCCCAGAAGTCCTGAGTAAAATTAATATAGCCTTAACCTGTAGCTGTTGGGGAAAACGCTCGGACACGTTAACTTAGTTTTATATATGCTCACATTTTGACGTTAATTGTTTTTTTTTATAGACATTTGTCAAAGATATGACTTTTTTTTTAATGGAAACATACAGCTTGTGATACATCAATTGAAAGTTAATATCTCGTACAGTATGCTCATAAATTTTGGCGCAAGTCTGTCGAACTATTTCAAAATGGCGACTGTTAAAAGTTTTTAAAAAATCTCTATTTAAATAAGCGGAAATGATAAATCGGAAATACTCAAATTAATTTTACAAATTCACAATGTCACAACATCACAGAATGTGAAACAATAAATATTTCTCACCTTGAAAGGTAAAAAAATATCAATGATTTATCATTTCCGCTTATTTGAATAGAGATTTTTTAAAAACTTTTAACAGTCGCCATTTTAAAATAGCTTGACAGAATCGCGCCAAAATTTATGAGCATAATGTACGAGATATTAGCTTTCAAATGATGTATCACAAGCTATATGTTTCTATTTAAAAAAAAATATCGATGTCGTCATATCTTTCCCAAGCAGCAATTTTACGTCGCGCCGACGTTGTCCTACGCGACCCAACGTCGGCATACTACGTCAGTACGACTTTGTTACAACTCCTGTTTGCACCAATATGGTCAATTATTTTTGGGTCGTTTCGATGTCGGAAACCAACTTAAAGTTGTTATTAAAGACAAGTGGCGACTATATTTTGAAGTACAAGAAATTAGACCATGTAGTGCAAAATTTTAGATATATGATAGTTATAGTCGGCATATATATATACTAACTGGTTATATTATCACAACTTCGCTAACCTATAAAATATAACAAGACAATAGTAACTTGTAAAATAATCATGTCGCATTGTTATAATTACATTAGATGGTAGAAACGTTTAGCATAATGATAATTTTAAATAATTTCATTCGTGTTACTGACATAGTAAAAACGTAACCGTAAGCTACTTTACTGATAATTATGGTTAAAATATATAGGAAATAAAAAGCGCGCCATGCAAATTCGCAGTTTTTGTAAAAATTTTTTTTTTTTTTAAGTTTCTTTTGCTCTAAACTTTAAAGTTATAATTATGTTGCTTTATTACGAAGTTTCAATGTGTTTTAAAACGTATAATAGAAGTATTGATCATATAAAACAGAAATAAATTAAAGTTGAACAACAATGGCCGCCAAAGATGCATTATTGCAAATGGCTAAAATGGCGTAGTCGTACAAACTACCAAAGCTTTACTAACAATAACTTCAAGTCGTTATTTTTAACCCAATGGCTTACCAAACACAACCTTTGGTCGGAAAATTTACTAATTACGACCTATTCACGACCCGGAACAACAGGAATTTGTATTACCGGGCGAGATCAACTGATTACTTATCTAATTTATCTTTGTTGGGCCGTGGCTACCTTTCCGATAACGTATTAAAAATTATCCGAACTAACGCTAGCTATAGCAATCAATATTTAAGGTTGTCTTAATTTTTTTACCGATTAAATTAAAACATTTTCTGTGGATGGCTTAACATTAGCGGTAAAATAACAGCAACTACAATTCCCACGGATATGTTAGCATCCCTACGGACGTAATAGTAATCACGCCCGATAATCGATCCATAACCTAACAAAATATTAACGCGGCAACGGGTAGTCGTTCTTAATCGTCGAGTTTTTAATCGTTAATCATCTAGTTTTAAATTGAAGAAAGAAAGAAATGGGTGACTACATTAAAGTGGTACTAATCCAGGAGTTGCAAGAAGTGGAACCAGTGCGGAGTTCCCCATAAGTAGGAAGAAAATGGACATTATTTATTTTGGCCACCGTCAAAAAAGCTATTGAGGCTTCATCAGTCAAATGCTGATTCAATACCGAAAAAGGACACATGGATAAAATATTCATGTTGTTGCAACATTATATAGAACCCCTAACGCTGATCTGACGTTAGATGTTGTACCTCGATACAACGTTATTAAATATGACAAAATCCGACGCTGATCTGACGTTGGATGTTGTACCTCGGTACAACGTTATTAATTATGACCAAATCAGACGCTGATCTAACGTTGGATGTTGTACTTCGGTACAACGTTATCAAATATGGTCAAAACAAAGGACGACTCAACGTCGTCTAGTAACGGTCAAGAGGTGTGTATTATTTGTACTTAATGTGTGTCGCAAGTATTACAAAATTAGTCGGACGTTGTGAAAATGCTGCTTGGGTTGACAAATGTCTAAGAAAAAAACAAACAAATAACGTCAAAATGTGAGTATGTATAAAACTAAGTTGACGTGTCCGAGCGTTTTCCCCAAAAGTTACAGGTTAAGGCTATATTAATTTTATTCCGGACTTCTGGGCAACCTTGTAGGTACCTATAAATATTTTCATATTATCAAAACACGTGCTGCAGCTTTGCAGCTCTTATACACTAGCCGCCACTGGTGGTAAGTTTTTAAATATACACCCGTATAAATAAAACACACTTAACTTAACTTTACATTATTTAATAAGCCAAAAAAAAATCTATTGACATTTTTAGAGTAAAAATTCCAAAACTAGGTACATTTTTTTTTAAATCAAGGACACACTTCGAGGTTTATAAAACAAACACGCAGTTGATCTAAAGAACGTTCTTCATTTTTGAAACCATAATTAAAATCTTGGTATCGAGGATTACTTGGAGTCGAGCGGGACCATATTCCGCTAATTTTTAGCTTCAACTCGTCTATACTGTTTAGCCGATTTTTAGCAATATTCGGCTAATGTTTAGCTAATTCCTAGCTGCATGCTCAGCAATATTTAGGTCATACTAAGCTGATACCCCAGCTTAAGTTATTCTTGTTTTTTAGTGTTGGGTACCCTGATTTTGTAAACGACCGCGTCCTCCAATCGTGTTTGTTTGCATACTTCGTCTGAGAACTATTGTTCTGTCATTTTTATTTTGTACTATATCAATATCAAAATGAACTTGTGATTTCGGTTTCTCTAAAAATACATAAATAAAATTAAAATTTGATATATGTATAGGCTATTGATTATGTCATATCATAAGGAACTACAGAATGTGTGGGTTTTTATTGCATAAATCGTTCAATTGGTTATTCAGAATGAAAAAACCGCAGAGTGCTATTAAATTAAAGAGGGAAAACTGGAGATTGGGGGGAAAATGCAACTCTTACGGTCTTTTGAGTATATCTCCAAAAAACGAAGCAAAATTTGTGAGTATTTTATAGGAAAAATTTTGTAGAGAGTTAGATTTTCTATCGAAATGGCGTAATTAAAAAGTTTACTAGTCTATTCAGTTCATATTATATAAAAAACAATTTAACAAGAAAGTGCAAAAAATTAAATATTTTATTTTCTTTATTTTTATGCAAATAACTTTTTTTGAGCAGAGATAGGTATAGGCATTGCTTCATAGAAAAGACAGGATATTAAAATTCCTACAGAATGACATATTAAAATAATTTTGATGAAGGTTGAATGAGATATGACCGTTTAAACTTTGTCATATTTTTCGGTTTTTATTTAATTTATAACAATATCATTTTGTTACTTAGTTTTGAATGTATGCAATTGAATTTTATTTAATAAAGACATGTTAAATTAATTGATCAACAATAACTAAATGTAATATGCAATATTGATCGTATGGGGCCTTTATTATGATATTGCCCATATATTATCAATATAAAATATTGACAATAATATTGACCGTCTAAAGCCCACTTTAGTTTATGGGAAAATATTTGAATATACTGTGAATATCTATAAAGTACAAAAAAAAATTATATTTCTTCAATAATATTGTCAAATGGATTTCAATTTCTTCGTCAACTTCTTGAAGAACATCGTCTGCAGATACCTCTGGTACTTGAGCATTGTCACAATTAACTCCTAGACATTCTTTACAGAATTTAGAGCAGGTAATTAGTTCCTAATTTTCTGCAACCACAACTTCTGTGGTGCATAACATTTATTTATTGTTGATCAATTAATTTAACATGTCTTTATTAAATAAAATTCAGTTGCATACATTCAAAACTAATTAACAAAATGATTTTGTTATAAATTCAATAAAAACCGAAAAATATGACAAAGTTTAAATGGTCATATCCTGTCTTTTCTATGAAGCAATGCATATACCTATCTCTGCTTAAAAAAAGTTAGTGGCATAAAAGTAAAAAAAAATATTAAATTTTTTGCATCTTTTGTTAAATTGTTTTTTATATAATTTGAACTGAATAGACTTGTAAATTTTTTAATTACGCCAATTTGATAGAAAATCTAACTGTCTATAAAATTTTACCCATAAAATACCTCCAAATTTTGCCTCGTTTTCGAGATATACTCAAAAAACCGTAAGGGTTGCATTTTCCCCCCAATCTCCAGTTTTCCCTCTCTAATTTAATAGCACTCTGCGGTTTTTTCATTCTGAATAACCAATTGAACGATTTATGCAATAAAAACCCACAGACTGTGTAGTTCCTTATTACCCTGCTTTTTAGGACATAATCAATAGCCTATAGTTCGGACCGGATTGGGACATACGAGCTACAAGAACGGTGCTAGACCTTCAGGCAGGGGTAATTTTTAGGAAATTCGTTAGGGGGTAAAAACTATATCGTTAATAAAAATGGCAGAGTAACCTCCACAAATATAGCATTCTTGTTTATATTTTCGTGTGCGGTAAAAAACACCAGCAAAAAATATAACAAAGGAAGCGATATTCCCGTACAAAGAACTGATAGAGTCAACGTGGACTACAAAAAACCCACTCTAATGAACATTTTTTTTGGTCTTTCGAGCCCATTTTCCGCTCGTTGTTGTATTAATCAGTTAGAAATTAATCATAATTCAAAAATTGGACAGTATTTCCGGTCGCTCATAGTCGAAGCGCCGAAACAGCTTCGCTCCATTCTTATATATACAGGGTGATTCCTAAGTTGATACTTCTTTTTAAGCTGTGTATAGAAGACATGAAAATAAACAACTTTTTCAAATACCTTTTTTCAAAAAACTTTAAAATAGCCGAGTTACAGAAGTAAAAAATCTAAGTACGAGTCTGGTAATCAAAACGTAGCCCTTTACTTTATAATGTTTTTGTCCTTTTTTGTATTGTTAGTCATGCATTTTACAGATCGGTTGTCAGTTACTTATTTTGGCAATTCGCTGCGGTGTGTTTTTCTGAAGCAAGTTAATTTTAAATTGGTGAAAATGGTAAAATTTGAAAACAATGAACTAATAGATATGGTGCTAATTTACTGTGAGTGTCGTAAAAGTGCGACTGCTGCTTCGGGATTATACGCAGAACGCTTTCCCTTGCGGACTCATCCTACACTCAGAAGTTTTCTTAATATTATTCAACGGGCAAGTTAGGCAGGACCGTATTTGATCCATAGTGTAATAAATGAATGTAAGTACTTTATTTTTGAGTTTTTTGAAAAAAGGTTTTCGAAAATGTTGTTTATTTTAATGCCTAATACGCAGCTAAAAAAGAAGTATCAACTTAGAATCACCCTGTAATATCACGTTAAAAAGGGATACACTATATTGCCAATATAGGCAGCCGCACGAAGCAAGGAATACACCCATCGTGCGATTCAAAATAACCTGAGTTGGGGTCCGTGGTGCTTGCGCAGTAAGGAAAAATTAGAAAACCGACACGATTTCTAACAGAGCGTAAACAAAACCCAAGGTCTCTTGAACAGAACCGGCTCGCCGCACCGTTGTATTCTTATTCGTCGCCATCTTTTGTTTCGTTCATTCGTGCGTGGTTTTAATTTCCAAGTTTTGGGTGTTAATAATTATAAAACTTTGCTTTAGACATTTTTTTTGTTAGTTTGTAAGTTGTTGTTAGTCGTTTCCATATTTTTTTACGTTGTATTCATTCGGATATTCCGTGTGTGATTGTGGATATTATTTTTAAGTTTTGGGTGCGAATTTAGGTATAAAACTTTACCAGACATTTTGTTATTGTTAGCGACTTGTGTCTCAAGATGGGTAGAAAAAAGTGCAAGATCCTTTTTTGCACGAATCGCTGTTCAATACCAGGAATAAGGTACTATAGGTATGTAAAATATTGGTTACTTAGTTTTATTTGACCATAAACTGTACACACCCGAACTAACGGGTGAATTTAAATAAAAGCTTGTAAAAACATTTTGAAAGTCGGTCCTGTCAAATGTTTACATTAAGAAGCAAATTTTCGAGCTGCGCAAACTCAACGGACCCTGATCATCTGCCTACAGTAGTGTCATCATCGAATTATGGTATTAGCAATATAGTGTATGCATATATGTGGTTTATTCAAATGCGAATACTGTACCGATCGTATCGAGCGTTTTGTGGTTATGTTATTGTTTACTATCAGCACCAGTTAAACATATAAATATATTTTAGAGCGATATTAAATACCTATTACACTATTTTTGATTTTAATATTTCACCCGAACTAACGGGTGAATTTAAATAAAAGCTTGTAAAAATATTTTGAAAGTCGGTCCTATCAAATGTTTACATCAAGAAGCAAATTTCCGAGCTGCGCAAACTCAACGGCTTACAGTGGTGTCATCATTGAATTATGGTATTAGCAATATATTATAATATGTGGAACAAACCCATAATGTTATGTAGGTACCGTTCAGAATATTATGAGTTGGAACTTTGAATTTCAATACTTAAAGAACGACGGATCAGTGCAAAAATGTGGCAATCGTTTTTGGGGACGAACTAATGTTTGTCTCCATTTTCGATCGATTTCAGACACAAGATATTGTATTATTTTATGCAATAAAAGACGGCGCGCTCCGGAGTCACGTCGGTTCTTACGTAGCGAATGAACCATAGTGCGCCTATCTATTTGGCTTTCTTTAAATGTTGAAATTCAAAGGTTGGAATTAAATAATAAAACCTGCATCTCTGGTAAGCAATTGACAAAAAAAATACATAATTATATCTCGTTTCGGCAGCAATTCGATGGAAACGTATCAAAAATCTACGCCAGTAAATACTAAACGGTCAGAACAGTGGCGAATCCAGGATTTTACTGAGGAGGTTGGATAAAAAAACTTACCTCTAAAAAAGAGCGTACATATCGGCTCTGAAAACCTTCGTACTCTCAAAAGTAACTTATAAAAAAACTGACCCTTTATACGCCCTTCAATTTTCCGGGCTCAAAGGAAACAAAACATCTATTTTGTAAGGCTTAGCCCCCCCCCCCTCCCCCCTTTACCTCTTGGAATTCAGCAACACTGGCTGCGTTACTGATTCTGACTCGCGTCTATTTTCCAACACTATTGCAGAGACACTGCGCATGTCAGGCGAATAACCTGATGGCGGGGTATTTAAAATATTGTATATAGAAATGGGTTTAATTATTTTTTAATGTTTTGTTTTATTACGTCACGGTGTGAGTCATAGTTTAGGTTCTAGCCTATTAAATTTTTTTGCAAGAATATTGTTGTTATTCGTAGCTTGCCAGTTTGTTAATTTGTGGGCCATAATTAAAATGGAGGGGCAGGCTATTCAATAAATTTTGTTAGGTTAGGCCGTAAAGCACCTGTAAAGTAAAAACGTAACCTCCAATTTTTTAACTGTTAAACAATTTATGTATGCACAGACTCTGAGCCGAATTGTATGTAGTACATACATATATTTGCTCCCTTGAAGAAAATAATGTAGAAATATGGACCAGCATAATAACTAATAACCTCTATATTGTTTTCTTTAATGGAGTAAATCTATTTTTGTACTACATACAATTTATTCCACAGTCTGTGCACAAATAAATTGTTCAACAATTTAAAAAAGTAGAGGTAAGGTTTTTACTTTACATGTGCTTTAGAGCCTCGATGACAAAACTTACTGACTGGAGTAATAGCCTGTCCCTCTATTTTATAATTATGGCCCATAAATTAACGAACTGGCAACTTAACATTTTTTTATATGGACAAGAACCTCGAGTATGACCCACACCGTGACTTAAAATATCACCAAAAAATAATCAAACCCATTTCCACCTATATTTTTAATATTCCGTCATCAAGTTATCCGCCTAGCATGCGCAGTGTGCCTGCAATAGTGTTGGGAAATAGACCAATACCCCCTTAAAAACAAAGCCACAGTGCTCAATTTAAAAATCGTGTGACGTCAGACATTTTAGGCTTAAGTTGATCTCCATAAGAAAAGTATTGCAAGGTTCGTCAGTCAATTAGCGCTATCGACTATCAGCCTTGTCAAAGTCATTCATTATTTGGCCAACTAATTCGAGATTTTGTTGCCAGATTTACATTTGAAAAACCAGAACCTTAAGCCATAGAGTACATTTTTTTTTTAAAGTCCTAAGAAAACTTTCAACCAAGGAAAAAAGTTACTCTAATAATAAAAAAATATGAAAATTTTAAAACCAAATGAGGAAAATCATTATATTAAATCATTGTGGTCAATTTTGTCACAACCAATCAAGTATTTTCTGTTAAATCGGGGTGAGTCTGACAACACTGTTGGTCTCGAGTTCGGCTAAAGATAAGCTGTTCTGGTAAATAGATAATTAGCTCTTTCTCTTTTTTACTTTTGGAAAGCGTAATAGGGATGAATAACCATGGGTCAGTTCGCAGAAAATTAAAAGTAACCATAACCAATACCCCCTTAAAGGTACTGAATAGACCCGGCGAGTCTAATTCTGTGTATATCCTAATAAATATTTACCCGATGTCAAGCTTCTAAGTGAAGGCCTTGCCAAATTACTCTTATGCGAGGGTGTTAGTGACGGTGTCTGTGACATTTGGCTCACGGTTCTTATAACCTTGGCTGAATTGGACTGAGTGGATTCACTTCTCTTAGTTGGGACATGACCCATGTGATTATACGGTGACGCTTCTGTAGACTTATTCATTTTCTTTCCGGTTGAAGTATCGACCCGGTGTGAAGCATGTCCAGCGTTTGCTTGAGGTGATCTAAAAAAGATTGTTATTTCTGACCGGGATATTATAAGTATATATCATCATGGTTACGCTATCAATAAAGAGGGTTATAGCTCCCTTGGGATATGAAAGATTCTGTAATTCCCTCTACCTTTTACAGGTAAAATAAAACAAGAAATGCTAAAATAACTATTTTCTATATCATTACAAATAAGAAATGTACAATTTTGATATGTTCCCAGAAAATAACTTCCGTCACTGGAAACAATTTATTCTTTTGTATTGCTGGTGCTTTTGTTTTCTTCAGTCGAGGTGCCTGCCGCCTCTGATGGCAAAGTAGACAACATACGCGCCGTCTTATTTTTTAATTCAATACTATCATTCAAATACCCCTCTGGCACCGTGGAGCTTCTCCAACCTCCGTGCCTTTTAAAGTTATAGCGTTTTCGGTTTAGCACTCTGAGAGTGCTCCGGGAGCGATCTGTGACGTCATAGATCTGGCCGAGATTTGTGGTTGCCCTGATCGCGGTCGCCCTCGCACAGAGTGTAAATCGAACGTGATTTCGCTTGAAAATTTGACAGATGTCAACAAAAGAAACTATTATTTTCAAATTCAAATTCTACTTAACTGCCAAAAAACTGCGGCATTTTTTAAAATCCATTTTTTGAATAAATTAAAAAAAAAACGATCAAAATGACCGACAATAGTTCTATATTGGTAAAATTGGTAATCACCAATAATAATAAAGAACCAATAAAACATGAGGGGAAGATTTTATGTCAGGTGCTAGAAAATGGTAAGAAGTTGGACGATAAACTTTGGCGTGTTATTGAGGGATTTGAATTTTAGGTGTGGAGAAAATGATGTACATTGAAGAAGCGCTATTAACTCCATTATGTGAAAGTACCACAGTCACAGACTCTACCAGTGAACCAATAAGCCCGAAAGAAAATAAATTTGAATGGGGTGATACCGATACAAAAGCGCTTTTGGATCTTTACCACGAATGTCTACCTAAAGTGGGCCCAATGAAAAAATTTAGAAACAAAAAGGCAATGTGGCTTAATATCAGCCAAGAACTTCAATCACAACTAAATATAGCTCGAACACCATTGCAGTGTGAAACACGATATAAAACCATACTAAGGAGAAGAGCGGATGCAACAAAAACGAACAAGACTTCGGGGGAAACTCTTCAAGAAATACATTTTGAACCCGAAATAGAGAAAATCCTATCTTTAGATGATAGTCTTCAACCCGAGGTCTTAATAAGTGGAGACACGTTAAAGGTCACAAAACGACAACATTCACCTGTAACACAGAAGAAAACCAAAAAACCTCGGTCTGAACTAATAGACTTTTTTAAGGAGAGTTTCAAACAAAAAGAAGAAAATAAAGAGAGAAGACACAAAGAGAAACTTGAACTTTTAAAAGAACTTTTTCACAAAGAGTGAAAGAAGTTCACATTGTTCTATAATAAAATACAAAATGTATAGATATACAGTGTGTCCCCAGGTCAAAGCATGAATACGTAAAAAAGACTGCCATTTTTCCAGTTGAATTCCTTTGGGGGTTCGCCCTGCTTTTATATTTTGCATTATTTTTATTCCATCACCCATCAATTTCTAATTTATTATTTTGAACAATTTTTCTTTACGGATTTTTTAAATATCTTCAGGAGGGGGAACAAAAATAGTTGAAAATATTAAATTAAGCATAGGATTTTAATATGTTGTACTCTTACTCAGTTTTTCCTTTTGAACATCTTTTTTAAATAACATTTATATATCAATAATTTATTTTGTTGCCTAATGGCTGTTTAACCAATACAAAAAAGTATTATTTAAATTTTCAGTATTCACCATTTCATTAAACATTAAATGGCGAATGCTTCACTAGCTTGGGAATTAAAATGAAAATTTTACAAATATTTACTGAGTTATTTAGAAGACTGTTGTAGTTATATTTATCTTTAAGATTTTACCTTTAAGGCTCTACCACGCGCAAATTTAGAGGATGAAAAACACCGTTTCGCTACTGCAGGATTCTGCAAAGGCTATTTGAAATATTTGTCGGGACAATTTTAAATTTAATAAAGGAATGTTTGTATTTCTAAGGTACAAAGCCCTTTTTTGAAAAAAATAAGAACTTGTATAAGAAAATGCCCACTAAAGGTGCGTATTTTTAGGCACTTTTCCAAGGTTAATATCGTAGCTAAGAATTTTTTTTTCAAAAAAATAGCCATGTACCTTAGAACTTCCATGTCTTATCTTTAAGACTTCAAAAATTGAGACAAAACAATATCGTAATAAGTCCGTTATCTTGCAGCGCGCAACTCATGTTTTAGGTAAATTTTGTTGTCATGTTATAGAAGTTGCCTATATACAGCTGAATTTATTCTCGGCTGACGTGAAACAATTTACATCCAGAGAGAATAATGATACACTGAAAAAAATTATAGGTGGTCGAACAAGAAGTAATTTCGGGGAACCGGGAACTTACGACAAATCCCAGGATGTATGGTAACCCTGGTATATTAACTCTTAGATCTAAAATTAAAGTTTAATTTGTCTTGGTAAAGGGTGATAGGTGTAATAAAATAAAGCCATTTATGAAGGTTCTTAGTGAGTAAAGAAACCAACTGTTGCATAATGAATCTATTTCTATTCGATTGTTTTATATTTTATGCTTATTATACAGGCTCTATATATTGTTTATATAGTGAGCTTCTGTCTAAACCTGTTAAAATATAAATTCATTTTAAAGGTGAAATGTGTTTATTATTTTATCCATGGTTAAACGATTTAAAAGTAGTTGTCAGGCACGAATTTGGCGTTGGTCACATGACATTTATCTGTTCATGTTATTGGCTCGCAGCTACAATTTGGTGCAGCGAGACTACTGTATAGTGACAATGCTTCTAAGAAGCTAGGTAGGTAATAAATAAAAATTGGACAGTATGCCACGCAGAGTAATAAAATACAATTTTTTGTTAGGCATGGGCGTCCATAAAGAGGGCAGTTGCCCCTGTCTCTTGACCAAGGGGGAGCGGGGGGGGGGGGGGGGGGGGACTGCGACAAAACGCAAAGTTTTGTTTCTTTTGTAGCCACTTTTGAACGGTGGAGAAAGTGTAGAAAAGGCTGCGAAGTATTTTATTTTATAGAATTAACTTTTGAGAACTTACACGTTTTTTTGGCTACCCCCCTATCACTTTATGTTTATAAGAAACATTAATACCGTGATTTTGTATCGGATTGGCGCGACGATACGGTACTACCTCCTGTTGTTTCTGTGTTACTAAAAAAAAATCTAGGTACTTACTTTTTTTCTTTTGAAGGTGCAGCGCAACTAATCGTCAAAAATGTCTGTTTAAAGGTTGTAATCGTCAAAAACATACCACTTTAAAAAAAATTAATTATAATGGCACGGAACGCGACGGACAAAATACTGCGCGAGTTAGTAACCACAGTCAACAAATCCTGGAACCAGCGGGACTTATCTAATAAACATGGTGAAAAATTTGTAATATAAGAAAATTTTGATTGAAAAACGATTGACCTTACGAAGTATTTGATAACCAATGCTGAAAACCTTTAGTTTCAGGGTAGGCCTGTGCCTCCCAATTTTGAAAATTTGACAGTATATGCTAGTGCTGACGGGGGCGATCGGGCTAAAATATATTTATAATGGTGGCACTTCCCGTTATACCGGAAGTAAGTGTCAACTTGCTTATTTTAAATAGAATACTCTATATATTACTACATTTTTGCATTCTACGCAAGAATTTAGGCATATCTTGTATACCATGTCCTATACCTATGTCTAAGCGTTTTAGATATTTTTAATGGATTTTTTATAATATTTTGATAACTATTAATATAGGGTGTTTAAACAATACGATTAAAAATTAAATTGAAAAACTGCAAAAAGACTAGATTTTTAAATGGAAATACACAAACTTTATAATTATTTCTTATTTAGCATTAAAAATAAGGGTAAGTTTGTATATTCCAAAAAATTTTAGTTTTAGAAACATTCCCAACTTAATATTTTTATGTGGCGATTTTGCTGCAGATTTTAAGTTTAGTTACTTTTAGTTGGCTATAACGGCGTTGAAAAACAATCAAATGCGAGAAAAATTTATGAAGCTGTCACTTACCATTAAACCATTAATTGTCATGCCTGTGCGCTTAAATTGTACATACAAACGAAGATTATTTAAATTTATTTATTATTTATGGAGAATGTGTTAAAGTTATATCAAGAACATGGGACACATTTGCCAATCGATATCCGCAAAACAGAAGCCATCACAATGTGCTTAATAATAATGTTCAACATTTTTGGGATATACAAACTTACCCTTTTTTAATGCTAAACTAAAAGTAATTATAAAATTTGGGTGTTTCCCTTTGAAAATTTAGACTTTTTGCAGTTTTTTCAACCTTATTGTTTAAACACCCTGAATTCATAGTTATCAAAATACTATAAAAAATCTAATAAAGCAGGTCCTTTATAACAAGGAATCCGGCTTAAATTAAATAAATATAAGGCTTCTTTATAGAAAAAATTGATAATTATTTTAAGGCTTGCAAACGTCATTCTTAACAGAAAAATTCAAATATGTCAAAAACGCTTAGATATTTATAGGTATAGGCATACAGGGTAGGGACTTTAACTGGAATAAATTCGATATTATTAAACTTGCTAAAGTTGCGCCTACAAAATTTGGTATGTGGGGGTTTTAGAGCATGCGGAATTGGATTATGATGTCGGCGCAGTTGCCAGATTTCTCAGCTTTGCACTACACGTAGTAATTTTGTTATTTTAAATAGCATGCCCTATTTATTTTTATTGCAGTGAATTGGTAGTGTCAAATTTAGTAAGATCTCAAATTTACAAAATTCTATCTTCACTAGTTTCTGAGCTATGGCAACACTGAAGTTCCCTTAAAAAGTACCAGGACGCTTGTCTACCTCTATAGTTACTAAGTTATTGACAAGATTCAAGAAAAGTTCTTGTCTTTTCAAAATGGCCTATTTAACTTAAACTTTAAAAATAGAAATTCTCATGGTACTTTTTAATGGAATTACAGTATTGCCATAGCTCAGCAATTAGTGAAGATAGAATTTTGTTAATTTGGCATCTTATTAAATTGGACACGCCCAATGCACTGCAATAAAAATAAATAGGGCATTCCATTTAAAATATTAAAATTACTACGTGTAGCGCAAAGCTGAGAAATCTGGCAACTGCGCCGACATTATAATTCAATTCCGCATGCTTCAAAACCATACATACTAAATTTTGTAGGCGTAACTTCAGCCGTTTTAATAATATCGAATTTATTCCAATTAAAGTCCCCACCCTGTACAAAATCTGCCTAGAATCTTACGTAGAATGCAAAAATGTAATAATATATAGGATGTTCTATTTAAAATAAACACGCTGACACTAGGGTTGCCAACCCTCCCGATTTAGTCGGGAGGCACCCGCTTTTTTACTTAACCTCCTGCCTCCCACGCACTTAAACAAAACTCCCGCTTTTCCAATAACACGACGGACGCCTAATAACTATACAGCTGCCTTAGAGAGGGGCGACCTTTTTTTTTTAGAAAGCGCGTTTGATGATAGGAGGAAGAAATATAAAAGGCACGCCACAGCGTAAGGTCAACGGGGTATCGACCTTTTTTTTTTTAGAAATCATCAATATAATTATTTTAAGCACCTCAAAAAAAACTTGTCCTCCAGGCACTATCCACTTCCCGCTTTTCAATTTTTAACATCTGGCTACCCTAGCTGACACTAACTTCCGGTGTAACCGGAAGTACCACCATTATGAAATTTTTTTAGTCCGGTTGTCCCCATCAGCATTACCACGATGGCAAATTTTGAAAATTTTCCTATGTATAGTTTTCCATATATAGTTCGACGCGGTTCCCGGTGGAACACGAACACCCTGTTTGCAGGTGCTTTTATACCTATTATTAATTAACACTTCAAACTTTCTGCTCTACCTAATTTTATTTTTTGTAAATAATCTATAGCTTTAATAATAAAATAAGACAAAATTTAAAAGATATATCCGTATAACGATTAGGTACATTATTTTAACTAAGAATACAATAACAAGTACTTATTTTCCACAAAACAAATTTCTCGTCTCCGAAATAAAATCAACCAGAACTCATTAGCATAATAAAGAACCTACCGCCTTGTATCGTGGTTTCAGTGTGTGTCGATGTTTACGGAATATTTTTCACCACGTCATAAGCTCGCTAGTATGCCCACTTCGGGTGAAACTCTCTTGCAAATAAATTTCTTGCTGCACAAAGTTCCGCCTTAAGGCTCTACCACGCGCAAATTTAGAGGATGAAAAACACCGTTTCGCTACTGCAGGATTCTGCAAAGGCTATTTGAAATATTTGTCGGGACAATTTAAAATTTAATAAAGGAATGTTTGTATTTCTAAGGTACAAAGCCCTTTTTTGAAAAAAATAAGAATATGTATAAGAAAATGCCCACTAAAGGTGCGTATTTTAGGCACTTTTCCAAGGTTAATATCGTAGCTAAGAATTTTTTTTTCAAAAAAATAGCCATGTACCTTAGAACTTCCATGTCTTATCTTTAAGAATTCAAAAATTGAGACAAAACAATGTCGTAATAAGTCCGTTATCTTGCAGCGCGCAACTCATGTTTTAGGTAAATTTTGTTGTCATGTTATAGAAGTTGCCTATATACAGCAGAATTTATTCTAGGCTGACGTGAAACAATTTACATCCAGAGAGAATAATGATACACTGAAAAAAATTATAGGTGGTCGAACAAGAAGTTATTTCGGGGGTAATTTTGGGCTAAATTTTATGTTTTCCTTTTTGTATTGTCTGTGCCAATAACAGAATATCTAAGCGTTAATATTAAAAAGACGTAACTAGTAGTTGTGCTATTAACTTCGGGTTACCATACATTTTTCGGCTTAGACCGGGATGGTTTATAATGCGCCGCAGGGCAAAATGTTCAAGGCGCGTTCACCATTTTGTCAAAACTGGTGTTTGGGCTTTCAAAATTTCTTATTCATGTTAGGTAAGGATAAGAATTGAACGAAATCCGGTCGATTTGTTGCAATCAAAAATGGGCTATATTGAATTTTTTGTTTCGTTTCTTAGTGAGTAACCAACTGTTGCATATTCGATTGTTTTTATATTTTATGCTTATTATACGGGATCTATATATTGCTTATGTAGTGAGCTTCTGTCTGAACCTGTTAAAATATGAATTCATCTTAAAGGTGAAATGTGTTTATTATTTTATCCATGGTTTACCGATTTAAAAGTAGTATTCAGGCACGAATTTGGCGTTGGTCACATGAGATTTCTCTGTCCATCTTGTTGGCTGGCAGCTATAATTTGGTGCAGCCTGACTCCTGTATAGTGACAATGCTTCTAAGAAGCTAAGTACTAAATAAAAATTGGACAGTATGCCAGGCAGAGTAATAAAATACAATATTTTGTTAGGCTTGGGCGCCCATAGAGAGGGCGGCAGTGGCCCCCGTCTCTTGACCAAGGGCGTAGATAAGGTTTTTACTTTTTGTTAGGGTGAGTTTATGAAACGAATGCGGCATTTTTTTTGTAGGAATCACTTTTGATAGAAGTTCTTGAAAACGAACGTTTTGTTTTCTTTTGTAGCCACTTTTGAACGGTGGAGGAAGTGTTGAAAAGGCTGCTACATATTTTATTTAAGTCACTTTTAAGAACTTACACGCTTTTTTTGGCTACCCCCCTTCCACTCTATGTGTGCCTATGTTGGTAGGTTTTATTATTAGGTAGTATACCCTAAATAAAAACATTCATAATATTGTAAATTTTTATTAAAAATACAGGTAGGCAATAAAGTTGGTCCTTTCATGGTACAAATTAAAAATACTTATTAAAATAAAAAATACTACAATAACTATATTATTAGCTACCAGAAATATTTAAAAATTGCGATCTTAAGTCTTTAATTTTTCTCTTGTTGGGGTATTGAGGATTTATCATTTCGGGAAGAAGGCAACTAAAAAAAAAAGTTTTTAACTGCTGTTCCATCTTTTCTTGCCAAAATTGGTCATCTCTGTATATCTGAAACAAAATTATTATTGTTAAAATTACATTAATTATTATTTCATAAAATTTGTAAATCATAGATACTTATACGATCAAATATTATATGAAATGAATGTATTAAATATTTTAAAAAGTGTTCTTATTTACTTTTTGTTTCGTAAATTGATGAAGTTATGCCCAGCCATTAAATTTTTAAAGAAAATATTGAGAAGAGTATTTTTTTTATCTTTGAAGGCTAAATAGGATAAACTAGTTTTATCCCCATTTAATACTTCTGGAATAAGAATCTCATATTTTCCAATAGAAAATAATTGCACTGTGAGGAAAACTTTACACGGTTTGTAAAAATTTGAAAATTTGTTGGTTTTACCTTTCTGGCTATATTATTCCTGAGTATCTATGTATTTAAAAAAAAAATTTTTGTTCTGTTTTTGAGATAGAGACATAATATTTATAAACACATCGTTTCCTAGAAAATAACTATTTTAAAAGTGGTTTTCATTACCTTTTCATACTCTAGTTGTAGAGGTGTCCATACAATAAAATAACAGTACTGCCTTGACGTTATTTGTAACTGTCCCTGTACCTGATAGTAATAGTGGTGATTTCGTTTTAATGTAAAATTTCCATTTTCAATTGTAGCAAATTTTATTGTTTTAGTCTCGATGCCTTGACGAGGAGTTTTGGTACTACAGGATCTGGGGCACTTAACTTCTATAATTCCATTTTGTCCAATTAGACCATCTGGAGATGCCCCAAGGTAGCATTGCTTTGTGCTGACAAAAAGTCCACAGTCCTCAACTATTAGGTCGGTGGTTCGTTCAAACTGGGTTATAGCGATTTTTTCATGCTCTTTGCCCCAATTTGTAGCACTGTTGCTGGTAAAACTGCTATATAAGATGGCTTTTACCGTGTTTGCACAATGTGTACTTTTACGTAATTTACAAATTTTTCCAAAATTACTTGCTGTTAGTCTTTTTCCACGTTCTTCCATCCATAACAGTGTGTCTGCTTGTCCGACTGTATCACGTTCTAATTTATGTGCAGTTTCTTTATCTACCGTAATGGAAGTTATGAAGAAAGATTGTTGCAGTTTGTACTCATCCTCGTCCATATCTATGGCTGGTAAGCCGTAATCCTCGTCGGGAGGAGCATCTTCGTGTTTTTTTTTGTGAGTTTGTGGAAATAATTGTCTACGGCATTTAGTCCAACTCCGTTTGTGTTTTTTTTCTTTAATAAATTTTGTATGTATATTTCCTGGACTTCGACCACAAAGTTTCTTTTGAATAAGTCGAGATGACTCAGCTCCAACATTGTACGAAATTGCAGCTTTCTCGCAACGCATTTCGTAGGATCTTCTTAAAGAAAAGTTAATTCTTTTGCCACCAACTGTTTTGGCTAATAAGGCATTATAAAGTTCAGCAGCGTTATTATCCATGTTTAATAATAAACTTTCGGAATTTCTAACTATTCTCTCAATGATTACTAAAATATCTGAAAATAAGCCTGAACTTCTCATAATATTGGTAAAATCTATCTCATTTTCTTTTGGTCCCTGGCAAAAGTAGTTAGCACATTTTGAATGATCTCCAAAGACGTGACTAGAAGTATTTGTAATATCACGCTTTAAATGAATAATTTTTTGAGCGTAGCTTAGATCCTCTTTTTCAATGTAGTAATTGACTGCTGCTACAATTCCATATCTTATTCTTTTAACATTATTAGAAAGCATGTTTCTTTCCTTTATAGAAACTACTTTGTTCTTCGAACTGGTTCTTTTTTGGGCTAACTCTCGAAGGCGTGTACATAAATTTCTTAGCAAATGATTTCTACATTCAATTTTCTGAACTGATCTATTCTGGTATGGTCTTGCCTCTGCCAACTTTTTTGTCACACTGCTATCTCCATCTCCAACCAAATAACCGTATTTTATTCCGTGCAGTTCGTTACTTTGTAAAAATCCTTGTACAATAATTTCGGATTCCATAGCTGTTGATGCTTTGTCCCAGTTTTTGTAGCAAATGTGGTCTTTTGCGGCAATATTCTTGCTCTGTGCTCTTGTACATATGCAACAGTATTTATTTTTAACTCCCAGGAATAGGATTTTCTTTGTCTCTTGTCCAACAATTATTGCCTAAAATAAAAATGTTATTTATAATTTACCTTCCACCAGAACGTTAATGTTGTTTACCTTTTACATGCTTTATGATAGGTTGGACTACAATTGGTCTAGTTTTTAAATTATATAAAACCATCACCATTAAACGAAACTTAAAAGAATATGTATAACTTACCACTCCAGAAAGTGCATTATAGTTAACTTTATATGATCGTTTACTCCATGCGCCATCTGCGATAACGGTTATATATGGAATACCATCAGGATCAACTTTTCCCTTTTCGATGGCAATTGCTTTCTCTTCTTCGCCAGCTTTCTTTATTTCTTCCCAAGCGGTTGCATGAATTGCATCAGCTATTTCACTTTGAATTTTCAAAAACGTATAATTTGACATAATCGGTATATCGCAGTAGCTGAAAATTTCTTGCATTTGGCTGTAGCCTCCGCCGGTTGAAATCATACCCAAAACGATTAATTTGTTTAAGTCTGCAGTGTCAGGGTTCTCTGTACATATTCTTTTTTCTTCGTGGCATATGGAACATTTAATTACAAACGTGCTTTGCAATCCAACAGATATTTCTTTTGTTATTTTTAAACTTGTACTCTCGCAACCAAAAATGCCCAAATGTTTAAAATTAGTTACTTCGTTAAAGAAGAAATTAATATCAATTATTCTTCTTCCGGAAATATCACATATGGTCTGACATCTTTGGGATACCTTTTCAGAATATTCGGTTGAAATTTCTGTTTCGGGTTGTGAACTAGAAACTTGTTCTGGACTAATCGATTTGGAATTACTATCATCACTGTCATAATCTATCAAGTTTAGTTTTTTCATATCTCTACTGCTCTCAACCCTATCATGAGATGGTCCTGCAACTTCCGAAGTAGGTAAATCCATGGCAAAATTAGAAATACTGACAACTTTTTTACTTGGGGTGGCGGTGTCCTGAGTTGTCAGTTTTTTGCGTTGCCTAAAGAAATATTAGGTAAGATAAAACCAGTATTTTTTACAGGAGAATTCTGTTTATCACCAAATGGGGAGCATAAATTTACACCAATATTAATATATTTCTAAAACAAGCATTTGATTCTTTTTCAGCTGTATTATTTGTTTAAACAAATTGTTGAAAATTGTGAGTAAGTTTCTCGACCCTTATATAAAAATAATTTATATCCCTCTTTAGTATTTAAGCTTATTATAACAGCACTGTTCACACTTTATAAAACGTAGAGATAAATCCCAGTATTTTAATTTAGAAGAAACTGAATTTACCAAAAAACTACTTAGTATATAGAAAAGGGATTCTGGAAATCGGTTGACTGGCTGGTATCAATGGAAATGTCTCATAACTCATCATAATGTTCGACAAATTTTTTTTAACACTTTTAGGTGTGTAGTTTGGAAAACAACATCACAAATCAATATTTCAGGATAATTTCGTTTTTTTTTGTTTTATATCCTAGGGCAAGAATTATCTAATTTGAAAGAACAGCTGGTCTGAACACAACTAGTGACAGCAGCTTGTTTACACTGTGTTTTTTTTTCAAATAAACTAATTTTTTTTTTCATAAAAAATAAATAAGAAAATAAATATATTCGTTACATATTATACTCAAATTACAAAGAGTAAGAAAAAGTTAAGATAATTGCGTTATTAAAATTTAAAAAAGATAGCTATGAAAGGTTTATGTTTTTGTAAAAACGTTGTTTTTATGCTTTAGGATCTCTTGATACATTTTTGGATAATACCTATCCTAGGAGTTTAATCGAGATATCAATTACCTCTTTTTGTAATAGAAAACAAACAGCGTACATAAGCATCATAGGGCTGATGTCAGTAGTTGTGTCCAAAACGGATGCTTTTTTAAAATAATTAGGATAATTCTTGGCCTAGGGCCTAAAAAAAATTCGAATACTCCCGAAATATTGTAGGTCATAAAACAACGTTACAACGTAACATGACAAAAACAACTAACAAAATGTCACTTACTAACAATTTTAAACTTTCTGTACGGCTTTACTTGTACTTTTTTAAAACTGAGCGTATGAAACGGTTATGCACGTTATGTTCTATTTTATTTCTACAGCATATGAAAAGGAGCAAAATCAATAATCTTGAGAATTTCATTCACCTGTCAAATTTCATATTTTAACAATTAAATACCATAATTTTATTTTGTGTTACCATGGTTATTCTATTGTTGCAAAAAATTATCGTGATAATTTTTTGACATATTTTCTTTTTGTCAGTCATAACAAACAAAAAGCAACATCAGTCCATGAAATTCCCTTACAAATATAACGCGGGCATTGATAATTTACCGGTAATTTTAGCCAAATATGCCGTCATGCAATTTGGAGCAAGCAAAAGCATTCGTGCACTACGTGCACTCATGCTTTTTTTGGCTCCAAATTGTATTCAAGCATATTTTCCTAAAATTACCGATAATTTTCAATGCACTTGTTATATTATATATGATAATAAAAATTATACAACTTTGCAATTATTTCTAAAATGATTGCAAGTACTCACCTGAGTAATTTAAGTTTTTGTTGAATACTTCGTCGACGGCCACACGGAGTACGATTTGTGCTAGTATACTTTTGCGGCATATTGATAATATAAAATAGAAACACACTGTAGATACAACTTCACAATAGATTCACAACGAACAGTTCAAATCACAAATGAATAAAAATCTATGTAGTTCTTAGTTTTTATATTCAATTATACTCCAATTACCAAAATAAAAACCTTCTTTCACAAAAATAGGCTAAGTACTTAGGTAGCAGATATCAGTGGCGTGGAGGTGCTAGAAAAATGTAAATGGATCCGATTTTTTTGAGGTAGGCATATAAGATCCTGGTATCTAGCTATTGTTTAGTTTTTACTGTAGATATATTTTTATCGCTTTTCTAGACGAAAAGTTAAACCTTTGAGCTTAAAAAGTAGGTACACGACTTTTCGTCGATTGGTACTGTTTGCTGACGCTTTCCGTGTGATGCGATATACAATATCTATCGGTTCTACTCGTGTCGCATTATCTTTGCGTTAGCTCCAGAGAATAACATGATTTTTTATTATTATTATTAATATTATTATTATTATTATTATTATTATTATTATTATTATTATTATTATTATTATTATTATTATTATTATTATTATTTAGCAATAGTAAGCGGTAAAACCGATGAGACCATTGCATCTATTCTATTATCACATGTATATTCTGTATCGGATTGGCGCTGAAATTCAATTATTTTATTCCATTCTCGTATAGGTGCGACGATACGGTACTGTGTTTCTAAAAAAAAGGTCTAGGTACTTCGTTTGTTCTCTTGTTTAATAAATAAGCATGGTGAAAAATTATTCATATGAGAGAATTTTAATTCAAAAACTATTGACCTTACAAAATATTTCAACACCAATGCTGAAAAATTCACAATAAAACAGTTTGTACATTGTGTTATGTACAAACTACCTAAGTACCTAAACTTAATTTGGATGGGCAACTTTAATTTAAGGGTATGCCTGTGCCTTCTTCCCCCCTGACGCCGCCACTGGCATATATGCAGGTGTTCTTATACCTACTATTAATTAATTAACACTTTAGTCGGTAGGTAATAATAAGATTAACAGACATGTATCTTGGTACCTATATTAAAAATTAGAATACGATTTCAGAAGTTTTATTACCTTTTTTAAATCATTAAAATCATTATAATAAGCTTTTCCAAGGAATTTATAAAATTAACAGATTTTATTTTCCAAAATTTTTTGCTCTCCTTAATTTTATTTTTTGTACATATTAATAAAATAAGAATCCGTATAACGATTAGATGCATTATTTTAACTTAGAATACAATAACAAGTAAAATACTTATTTCCCACAAAACAAATTTCTGGTCTCCGAAATAAAATCAACCAAAACTCATTAGCATAATAAAGAACCTACCGCCTTGCATCGTGCTTTCAGTGTGTGTCGATGTTTACGGAATATTTTTCACCACGTCATAAGCTCGCTAGTATGCCCACTTCGGGTGAGACTCTCTTGCAAATATATTTCTTGCTGCACAAAGTTCCGCCTTAATATAAAATATGTAGCGAGGTAGCATTCCGCCCATAGTAGGAGCATTCCTTCCGTACTTAAATGAAATTAAACATTTTATTTTATGTAAACATAAAAAGTTTATTTAAATATATAGTTTGTATAAATATTCTATAAAAATAAATCTTTTTAATTATTTAACAATAATTGAGCAATATTATCTCTTTTAGTTAATCCATTATTTCTATTAACATTGTTATCGTTATGTACAGGCACATTAGGTGGTTCTTGAATTACAACTGCTTCTTCAAAAAAATCCTCATTGTCAATACATATATTATGTAAAACACAACAGCTAATAATAAACATTGAGGCTCTTAGCACTGTGTGAAATTCAAGATTTAATAACTGGCGAAATCTTCCCTTTAATAGGCCAAAACTATTTTCAATTCGCACCCGTGTTGCTGAAAACTTAAAATTGTACCCTTGTTGGGTTGGGGTCAGATTTCCATAGTCTCTGTAGGGAGTCAAAAGATTTTCCTGTAGGGGATAGGCTGAATCTCCTAGGATATGAAAGTCTCTGCCTAACTCGTTGACTCTTCTCATAATAAAAGATAGTTTAAACACTCTTGAATCATGGATTTTACTAGGCACTCCTGTAAAAACATCAATAAATCGCCGTTTGGAATCGCATATTCCTTGCAATGTATATGATGGTATATCATGTCTATTTGCATAGGTTGATCTGAGTTTCTTCGCAGGAGTTCTGGTTTTAATATATATTCCATCTACACATCCAACAACCCCAGGAAATCCAGCTATCTGTAATAAAAAACATATTTATTACAATACTGCCAAAAAATGTATTACATTATTTTTATTATTTACATATGTTTGTAAGGATATCATAAATAAACAATGACTTACAAGTGAAAAATCATTGGCCAAGTGATTCTTCTCCTCCTCTGTTGCAGGAAACCGAATGACATTTGGAGCTATTGCCAATAAAAATTTCATTACCCTTGAAATCATTACATGTAATGTAGATGGTGAAATATTAAACCGATCTGAAACACTGCGTAGGACTGTTTTATTTTCTGCAAACCTGAAAAAAATGTAGATTTGAAGTTCCTATTGTTTAAGAAAAGCCAATGTGGTCTTCAAATTTAAAACATCCCCACTTGGAATAAAATATTAAAAGCTACACTTTTTAAGTAATATTTCTGACAAGCATTTAACCTCGCATTTAACTATTATTTTGTAAGTAGGAAATAGTAAAAAAAATAAATAAAGTTTTAACATAAAATAGTGTATTCTCCATAATATTAACTTTTGCAATAGCTGTGTGAATACTACTCAAAAGTCAATAATTGTTCTTGAAATTCCTGCCTGACTACTCACCACAAGAAAGATAGAATATGTGCTTCTGCCGTTTTTAAAGCTTTCCCACGTCTTCTAGTATTAGGGTAGAAGCGACTGTATTGAAACATTTGAATTATTTTTCTGCAGGTTACACGATTAATCCGAAAGTGCTGTTTAAACTGCAATAAAAATAAAGATGCTACTGAATCGTCGTTACGGCCATTAAATGATTAAAGTTATTGTATATTTAAATATTATATAAGAACTTACTTGCTCATCAGTATAGTTCTGGACAACTTCCTTAATATAATTTCAAATTTTTGTTTTTGGTTCTCTGCAACTTTCGTAGCCGCGGATGTACTCCAGCTCATCTTCTGTACTATCAGAAGAAGATAGTAACTCCATACACTGTACAACCTTTTGAACACGCTCCATGGAAACTTTATAAAAGTATTCTTTTATAAACTTAACAAAATATCCAAATGATAACACACCAGACAGAAAACAAACAAGAAACGAGATTAAAACAACCACACACAACACAAGAATAGAAAAATGTCGGTTTTTTGCGGTTATGCGCAAGCGCTGCCTCTCTACACCGTAAAAATTTGCAGATCGAAAAAGAGTGCTCTCTAACGGATTCAGAGTAACCAGATTTGTAAATCGAACGTATGACTCCGAGCGAGATCACCTGATTTTGATAACCGAACACGCAAATCTCGGAGAGAGCACTCTCAGAGTGCCCGAGATCTGTAAATCGAAAACGCTATTAGTCATAGTTGCTCCTGCACCGGCTAAAGCAGTAGCAGAAGTGCGACGAAGGCAGTGACCCGTATAGGAAGATGGGTTTGGCAATCCTAAATACATTGCGATTTTGCTGGGGATTTTCCCAAACATGTTTTTTCTAATTGGTAGCGACGGTGAATATCAAAGCCATGTTGGGCGTTGGGTTTTCACTTGCTTTGAGCGAACGGACACGGTCGCTGGGGCTGGCCAAAATGCATAAGTGTGTATAATTATTGTCTCTCGGAGTTAACCGTGGCCCTATTATGCATAGCTACATTCGGATTAAATTATTATTATTAATTCGAACATAATTATTTTTTAAGGGTTAAAATTATAGCTGTATTGGTACATTAATATTTAATATTGTCAAAAAACTTTCCTCTTTTTTTTTTTTTTTGGTGAAGAGCCCCTTCACCTACTTCACCTGACGAGCCGCCACTGTAGTTAGTTAGATTTAAATTTACTGTAAGTAACGAAAAGCTAAAGGTAACGAATCTTTTATAAAATTAGGACTCGTTACTTTTAGTGATCACATAGTAACTTTGTAGCGAGTCTTTAATTATTTTACATCACTAGAACCTTTGAATTTCAATATTTAAAGAACGACGGATCAGTGCAAAAATGTGGCAACCGTTTTTGGAGACGAACTAATGTTTGTCTCCATTTTCGATCGATTTCAGACACAAGATATTGTATTATTTTATGCAATAAAAGACGGCGCGTTCCGAAGTCACGTCGGTTCTTATGTAGCGAATGAATCATAGTGCGCCTATCTATTCGGCTTTTTACTTACTATTTATTATTATTAACATTGAAAATGATATACGTGTTTTATTAAAATTGTTGGAATTGACCAACATCACTTAATGCTATTAAGCTATAAAGCTAATTTAATTTAATTATTATAATTAAGAACGGTGCGCCTGAGAAGAAAAACGCAAGGGACCATTTTTATGCAGAATTGACCAGGCTAATCAGAAATAATATCCACATGGAAAAATATCAGTGGCGTCCCACTTTTTTTCTAAAAAATATATAACCGCTTCTTCATTTAAAGTTTTAAAAATTATTCTATTGGCGATAACGCTAAAAGGAACGGAGATATCGAGCTACGGTTTTAATATTGTTTCTAGCAAATTGCATCTACTTTTCGATTATGGTATCATAATTATACCGTATGATTTATTTTTTCGGAGTAAAATCAAAAAATGTTTTATTATTACAAATTACGCCCTCTAGCATTTTTTTTGAGAACTATTATGGACAACTAAATACGATTGGTGAAAGTGCATACATTTCTCTTCCAAACAGTCTTTAGTTTGCTAAAATCGGATAAGTCCCCCCCCCTCTTATTAAGGTCGGTACGCCAATGAGCATAAGACCAAAATGATGCATAATTGTCCAAGCTTTATAATGGTGTTACCAAAGATATACCTTAATGTGGAATTTTCGGAGATATGTAAAATTTTAAAATTACGCCCTCTTGCGACAAAATGCGGAACTTAAAAAGTATTTCCAGGATTTTCTCTCTCATGGCCATTTTAGTTATCATTTTTTTCCCCGAGTTTCTATACCCAGTAGTTTCCGAGATACGGCCGGTGGCCATCAATAATGGGACACAAGTTATACAAAATACTTTAAATAAGTTTTATAAAAATAATTACTGTGGTTCATGATTTTGTTGGACAGGTCGTATACTTATTCTATTAGTCATATTTCCATTGGAGTTTGGTATTTCGTCTATAGTAACTTCGTAGTTTCTGTCGTCGTCGACTTGGTGGTCGTCATACACATCGATTGGTAATTCGTCTGATAGTGGTAGACAATCAGGATTTCTATAAAAAATTAAAAAACTTTTTTTATATAGTTTCACCGAAAGTTTGTAAAGTTAATTGATATTTAATAAAGTAAGCCAATAAAAAAGTACCTATTCAAAGTATGCTGCGAAATCGACACCGCATATCTTAATTTTAATTTGAAGAAGTAGTCCATACTTGAAGTGAAGTTGCAAGTTAAATGGCGCGAAATAACACTCTAAGTCAACCTTTACTAGGATATATTTCAAAGAAATTTTTCTAAATATACTCTTTACATGTTTCGAACGTATAAACGTTCGAAACACCGTGTAACAAGATCCAACAATTATTTCAACAATATGCTTCACCCCTAAAGTCTCTTCATTATCATTCCCACATAAAGGTCTCACCTCGTAACATTACATTTTGAAAAATAACAACGGTTATCCCAACTTTATCTATGTAACTTGATAGTATGTTTTTCTCCTACTTCTATGGACGTTTTTCAGTTTTTTCTTTGTTTGATTAATCTCCTCAAGAGCTCCATTAGGATGTCATTGACAATTTCCTAACCTATTGTAACTTTTAATACTAATTATTCTCCTGAAGATGAACGTTTATACGCTCGAAACATGTAGAGAGTATATTTAGAAAAATTTCTTTGAAATATATCCTAGTGAAAGTTGACTTAGAGTGTTATTTCTCCCCATATCTTAATTTATTACTTTTGAAAGGTATGCTCGTAAATGAAAAACTATTTATTTGTAAGAAAATTAAATATGGGACTAAGGTTTCCAAAATACAGCTTGGGGCCATATTTTGTTGTAGCAATTTACATGAAAATTCAATATTCTATTTTAATATTACTTATTAAAGATGTTTAGTAATTTTATCTACAATTATTTCATAGTCATGGACGTATACAAAGCCGTAGCCATGGGAAACGAGTGTTCCCCCCCCCCCCCTCTCGGGAAATATTGACTGGGTTCAAAACAATTATTGAGAACATAATAAAGAGAAAAGAAAACATATTTTCGCTGTATATTTCTTTTTTTTTATTAAGTTTATCATTTATCTTATTTTTTAATATAAAATTTCTTGAGTGAAATCTTGGCGCGTCTCAGAAAAAGTTTACCCTGCTGCGCATTGACTGCGGAACATTTTTGCGTGGCTCCGTAACTTTTTCACCTGTGGCGCTTTCCTACTTTTTACTTTACTTTTAAAATCTCTTTATTCATTTTATATATATTTACATTGTCAGATACTACTATAATCTAATGATACTAAACTCATAGATTGAGAACATTGTACATATATGATATTACGTCACATAGATAACACAACAAGGTCTATTACTGCCATGAAGGAATCAGTTTTGAATGAGACTTGAAGGTTTTTAAATGACTTTATCACTAACTTAATAGAATTTGGGGTACGTTTGCTGGAAAAATTAGTTAAAAAACCAACTTAATTTTCACAGGTACAGTGTAGCATTTTGTCAAAGACTCGAAATGATCAGGTGGGCGGATACTTTGGGGATGGAATGGGCTAAGCCCGCGTGGTACGAGAAATGGTGTTACGTTCTTATTATTATTTAAATTTAATTTACTCTATTTTCATTATTAATTGGCAGTTTGTGGTAAAGGGGTTTGTGTATGTAGTCGTCTTGTTCTCTTATGTAGGTCATGTTTGTTGTCAGTATCGTGTTGTTCGGTTTTGTTTCGTAAAACTTTTCCGCTTCGTCTTGTACGTACTATTTTAAGTATGGTGTGTTTGTTACGTTATGTAATACACGTAGTGGCGTATATCTTGGTGCAGCAAGTATTTGTCTAAGTACTATGTTTTATAGTTTTTGTAGTCTGTTGTTTTGTTGGTCTGATATACTGCACCAGACCGGTCCTGCGTAGGTCAGTACTGGTCGAATTATTTGATTGTAAATTGTCTGTTTGTTCTGTGTTGAAAGAAATGATCCGTGTCTAAGTAATTTTTGTAAATTGTTGATCGCCGCGTAGAATTTCTGTATTGTTTTCGTCGTGTTTGGTATAAACGTCAGTTCTAGCGTAACTCCTAAATATTTTAAGGTTTGTTTGGGTTCTATTTCTTTATTATTTATTATTAGGTGTTGATTTATATAAACATTGTTTCTCAAACCATTGAACCATACCCTATTGAAGGCTCGTCGTATGTCCAGGGCCAGTAGCATAGTACATTGCTCTTTTTCCATCGCTTTTTGTGCGCTTTCCCACTGCGCGCCTACCGACCCCCCCCCCCCCCCCCGCTCCTGGCTACGACTTTGTAAGAATAGTATTCTGTTCGCAGATTATAATGGTTGTTATTCACTCGGATTTAGAGAGCTTTTCTACAAAAGAGCTAAATGATAGACGCCGCATCTCATTCATCAAATTACTTTTGCGCCGAGCCTACAACTCACTGTTTATAAGAGGGCGATAGCATGTTTAGACTACACGATCCAGGCACTGAATCGGTTATTTTACAATCCTAGCGCTGTCCCCTCATATTGGTCTTTTATAATTAACCCACAAAATCTTTAAACAATAAATTCTCACCACTTTTTTATTTACTAAAGCTGAAAATAAATAATTTATTGTTCAATACTTCTTAATTTCAAAGTTGTCATTCATTTCAGTATTTTTACTTGCTACCGCTAGGGGGCAAACGTTACCAAGTTTTTCACGATTCTTATTTTGCGAACTATATGCGCCAGTGTGGAATAATCCCGAAAATAAATTTATTATGACAGTTTGTTCACTTATGTTGGATTGCTCAAAGATTTTAAATCAAACTTAGCTCTAATCAGCAAATTTAACTGTGACATAAATTTCATTGACAGGCGTTTTGTACTCACAACCAAAGATGCTTGATTAGGTAAGGTAACCGGGCTTCGATGATTGTGAGAAAATTATTTCTGCCAATGTCATGTATGTCACAGTCAAACTTACTGGTTAGTTAATTAATATTAAAATTATTTGTGCAACCCGACATTAGTATGTTAAAGGCAATTTTAAAATGTTATCGTAATGCTGATTCACTGTATTTAAAAAATATATATATTTACTTCTCGAATTCATGAAGAATAGGTGATGATGTGACGAAGTAGAATACTCAAATCATTTTTACAAAAGAACTATTTTGTAATTAATTTCTACAGTAGTTCAGATCGAAAGTTAGGTTAAGTTAGGTCAAACTGACAATTAAGTTCCAAGTTCGATTCTATTGCGGTTTTCATTTAAATTTTTATACGGATACAATTACAAAATATACCAACTCGACCTTGAAATATAATCGAACTCAATACCTGTCGCGTTCGCAGTCGTTTGTCGGGCGCGCTCTTTCTGGACTCTAGCTTAAAACCGTCCATAAATCTCGTCTTAGAAAAATATCGTCGTAACTCGATAATCGAGTCTCCAGAGCGCGCCCGACGAACATCCGACGTCGACTGTGAACGCGACCCTGTGTTCGTATAATTTTTAATTCGCTATGTGGATTCAGATCGATTTACGTAAATGTGGTAAATTATTAGGCATACGAGAATACCACCACTCCATTTAATGATAAATTTTCTCGAAATGTTTGTCGTTACTAGTAGTTTGTGATTTGAATAATTAGGAGAGGTTAGATTATGTTTTAGGCAATCCAACGATGTGTTTAACTTGAGCTTAAATAAAACCCAAAATATGAGAATCTTTTAATCATTTGGCACCAGCGTATTATACGCTCGTAAAAATGGCCTTCTATTTCTATATCGTATATGGTTTCATTTCTGGAACTCGTCAGGAACTAAGTGGTAGCGTAAAGTTTAGTTTATGACGGCTTGTTTTGATATAGGGGAATGCGGGGTCTATCTTTAGCTCTTTTGTCTGTGCTTTTCTACGACTCGTGTCCTGAACTTTATCCGCGTAAATAAGATCCACCATTATATGCTCGTTGAATAATATGTATACAATTTTACTTACAAACTGTGATGCGAGAATGTAGGTTCTTCTTTAAACACATCATCTCTGGTACTTCCTATTGATTCATCGTCACACTCCTCTAAGGGTTCTGCATACATTGGGGTACTTAATGGCATGTAGATCGGCCTTGCCCTAAAATATATATACAGAATATATTGGTATTAAAAGGTTGATCTAGTGACCTATTTCTCCTTTTATTTTTTAATTAATATTTCGATACTTTTCACTTTAACCAAGCAGCAGTCAAATATCGGTTCTTACGGCCCAAGTTCTTACTCAATTTTGACACTAGAAAAATGTAAACAAAAACACTGATAGGATAAGAAGGAAGAGCAGTTTTTCAATTGCTAACAAGTGAAGCGCATGCTCACTGCTGACTACCAAAAATTTATAAGACTGACCTCATTTAATGTTCTTGTTGGGAGATTTCAAAATAAGTTGAATTTAAGCAGTTTTTTTTTTAGTTGAGAAAATATTTATTATACAGGGTGTCCCTAAAAGGCGCGGAAAAAAAGCTACCACAAGTTCCTGAGGCGTAACTATGACGATCTACCCCAACTTACCTTAGTCCAAAAGTGGATGATTTCGGTCATACAGAGTGTCAAAAGTTCAATTTGGTTTTCATTTTTTATAAATAATTTTTTTAAGAATTGTTGTATTGTCATAATATTTGGCTTGGGTGGGTTTTGCGGGGTGAGAAATTCTGCTCTCATTTCTATTGTAAAGTTTAGAGGGCGCCACCTGCGGTACCTTGCACACGTTTAAAACGAAATAACTTTTTTGAGCCACCCTATATTTAACTTTTAAATAAAAATTCGGATTCTCCAACGTCTTTTACCTAAAAAAGGTATACGTGGTAAGAGTTGATTTGAGCAGCTGTTTCTGAGATATTTGGATTTAAAAAATTCACCCTTACCACGTATACGTTTTTTAGGTAAAAGACGTTGGAGAATCCGAATTTTTATTTAAAAGTTAAATATAGGGTGGCTCAAAAAAGTTATTTCGTTTTAAATGTGTGCAAGATACCGCAGGTGGCACCCTCTAAACTTACCAATAGAAATGAGAGCAGATTCTAATTTCTCACTCCGCAAAACCCCCCCAAGCCGAATATTGTGACAATACACCAATTATTAAAAAAAAAATAGTTATAAAAAATGAAAACCAAATTGAACTTTTGACACTCTGTATCTCCGAAATCATCGACTTTTGGACTAAGGTAAGTTGGGCTAGATCGTCATATTTACGCCTCAGGAACTTGTGGTAGCTTTTTTCCGCACCTTTTAGAGACACCTTGTAAGTTAAAGGATATTGGTCGATGACCTTTTATGATATGTGTTATTATGTTCCTAATAAATGACAATAATTAAATAGTAATTAATAACAATATCAATTTAACATTTTGAATGCCAAAATTATCAAATTTGATAATAGTGCACGGAAGAAAATATTCTCTTATAAAATAGTATACTTCAGCAAGGTGTAGAGTAATAAAATAGGAAATTCCGTCCAGTTCGGCTCAATTTCGGTGATGGCCATAGGCGCCGGTAAATTTTGTGCATTAAATTATTTATGATAACTAACCAAAGAAAAAGAGAAGATAATTTGATAAAAAAGGAACTATTAGCTATAGCAAATTTACACAAACATCGTTTTATGAAATATGCCGTGGAAGATATAGCTGAAAAACATAGTGTAACTGCGCTGCGCACACCGCCGTATCATTGCGATCTAAATTCTATAGAACTTAAATGGGCACAAGTGAAAGGATTTGTAGCAAGACACAATACGACATTCAAAGTGAAAGACATTAAGCTACTGTTTGATCAAGCCAGGGAAATGGAGAAAAACAGTCCATCATGTCATTAAAGAACAGGAGAAAATGTGGGATCTTAACGTCATGAGGAGATGACAGTTCCTCAGATGACAAAGGATAGTATGATTTTTTATAATTTAATTTCTGTGTAATGTATTTTTTGTATTTTGTATTTTTTTTATTGTTTAATAAAGAATAAGTGTACCTAATACTATGTACATAATGCACGCCTTTGTCATGCCATTTTCAGTGTTTGTGATTGGATAACAAAAGGCAAAATCCATAAATTGACCCAAACCCAGGTAGTACTGCACTTGATGAAAATAAAGAATTTTGTAATGAAATGAATCAAATTATGAAAGTGGCTTAAATATTCGTTGGGTCACGCTGTAGTCCCTTTGCATACCTAATGAGCTTTTATTACTCTATACCTTTCTGAAATAGACTATAGAAGTAAAATACTTTTCTGCTGGTACGATATCACCACCTGCTGACCTGTTTAGAACTTTTTTGTTCTAGTCATTAAAGGGTGTGTGTTCATAACTTACGAACTGAAAACCCTCATTAAACATTATTATATTAACCTTCTTACGTTGTAAGTATATAACATTTAAGGCCATCTCATAACAGTCCCATGAAGAAGTGTTGCTTAAAATTTTACTCTAAGAAATAATAGCCATTATTTCTTAAAAATTAAATAACGTGGCATTAATGAAGGTTGTAATGTACCTACTTGCAATAAACTTTGTTAATATGTAAACATAAAACTTCGTTTTATTTAGCAATTTTTGATAAGGGATAAAACTAATGTATCAAATTAAGGACTTGCAATTTTTACTGTGTATTAGTTTATAAATAAAAATAGTCAAACTTAAATTGTAGGCAATTTATTGAGCCCCACAGACAGGAATTTGACTTACTCTGATGGGATAAAATAAAAATATGTAATGAAATATTGATCAAAAAATAAATTGGACAACGCGTCTCTAGCGATTGTTAGGCCAATTCCACAAAATATAAACCCTTAACGGATTTTAACGTTCCAGTGGCGTGGCCAGAAGGCCATTGCGCCTCCCCCAAGACCTCTTGCCCACAAGTTTAAAACAATAAGAATTTGGCACTTTCTGTTTGAGGTTTTCTCCTAAAACTCAAAATATGCATATTGCAAATATTTTAAAAACGACTGAATATAATTTTTTTTGAAAACTGGCACATCCAGTGGCACAACCACTGAGCCCTCTGAGCCCTCCCCTGAACATATTTTCTGGTTGCGCCACTGGGCACGTCCATATAAATTATTTAGTCTATATTTAAAATTAAACATCTCAGGAGTTGTTACAAATATTTAGTTTTGCTTTGAATTTTAATTCCACAAAACATGATGGTATCTGAGAAAATATAAATTTAACAAAATTTTACGGCGACCCATTTCCAAAAACATTTTTTATTTATTTCTGGGTTTTATAAGAATCACTGGTTCAATTCTAAATAACAACTTTCTGGATTTTTGCATACACGTCGTAGTTTTTCAGTAATTAGAGGCTAATCGAGCAACGATACTTTCATAATTCATCGCCCTGTCAGGAAATTATTCGAAAAAAGTGTTTTTAACTTATTGTTAGTTCCAAAATTTTGTACTTTTACTGTAAAAGTACGACGTTTATTCAAAAACTTCGAAAGCAGTTTTTCACAATTGAACCAGTGATTCTAGTAACACCCAGAAATAAAGAAAACGTATTTTTGGAAAGAAATGGCGTCGCCGTGAACTGTTAAAAAATATGTGCACTCTTTCTGTTACCACCATGTATTGTGAAGTTAAAATTCATACAAAGCAAAATTAATCATTATACCTTAAGACCCAACAATAAGTCCTAATATGCAGTGGCGGTCGCTGTCTTAAAAATGGTGAAGAGCTTGGTATATTGCGGGTACTTAAATAGGATTAACTAAAAACCCGTGTAACGACACATCTCTCTTATCCTCAATTGTCCAACGACTGAATAGAGTTTCCAACAAAGTACAAACTTTGTCATTAATTGGGTTCATTTTTAAAACACACAACTAAGTAGATACGTACACTACTGAAATAACTAAAAAAAAACTTTTTAATAACACAGTAAATCACGTAAAAACGATATCTATAACCGTAAGTTTTGCGAAGCCCTAAAATAAATACCTTAAGGTTAGGCAAACCAATGCTAAAGCAATGGTGCATACGACTGATCTAATTTTAAATTGCCCCTCATCATAATGCAAATTGTTACATGCTGTTTGCGTGACTGACGTCACGTAACCATAGCAACGGTGAATATCAAAGCCATGTTGGGCGTTGGGTCTTCACTTGCTTTGAGCTAACGGACACGGTCGTTGAGGCACGCCAAAATGCACGAGTGTTTATAACTATTGTCCATTGGAGTTAACCGTGGCCCTATTTAGCATAACTACATTCGGATTAAATTAATATTATTAATTCAAACATCATTATTTTTTAACGGCTAAAATGGTAGCTGCATTTTTCTACATTAATATTTAATATTGTCTAAAAACTTTCCTCCTGGTTTTATTTTTTTTTTGGTGAAGAGCCTCTTCACCTATTTCACTTGACGAGCCGCCACTGCTAATATGCTTCAAAGCGCGTCAATCTTAAATATTTCCTTAGATATTTAATTTTAAATATAGACTAAACATTTTTAGTGTCTGTTTAACGGTTGAAGACAATGACGTTTTTTGAACGGCTGTAGGGTTTTAGACTTACATTGTTTTTATTTGTTTTGAATCACAACGTTTCAACTGGTAAGCATCTCCAGTCGTCTTTAGATGAATACTTAATAAGTATGGTAACTACAGCTCTATTTATACTAGGTTGCGGAGTGGACTCCGCCCACTAGTCATGCGTCACTGCACCTACGTAGTATAAATAGAGCTGTAGTTACCATACTTATTTAGTATTAATCTGAAGACGACTGGAGAAGTTTACCAGTTGAAACGTAGTTATTCAAAACAAATAAAGACAATGCAAGTCCAAAACTCTACTGCCGTTCTAAAATTTTTTATTTGATAATGGCACACCTAAGAAAGAAGAAACTGTTTCTATAATTGTACAGAGTTGATCAGAAAAAATGCTAATATTTTTATTTTAAATGAAACATCCTTTATATTTTTTAGGAAGCAAATGGCCCCTTAAAAACATATTCAATGATATGAGGTTTTAAAAACATTGAAAAAAAAAACAATGCCTAAGAAGACATATTATTATCTCGAAAACTAAGCGTTTCCGTCAAAGATTGTTTGCATTTGCGTAAATTGCGCCATAATGTTTATTGTTCCTGACAAAGCATCAATTTTGTCGTTTGTCTAATATTTTGAACATTTTCAAATTGCATATTCTAGAAAACTGTTAAAGAGCTACGGGGTATATATAATACATATTTTGTAATGTGAATTTTACGTATCATCGAAATTTTTGAAATACAGGATGTTTCATTTAAATTTTTAAAATACAGGATGTTTTATTTAAATTAACAAATTTTTAGTGTATTTCCGGTCGAATCGAAAACGACAGTCGAAAATTTATTCACTCAAAATCTACATCTCAAGCACCCTGACATAACAACAGGATTTAATTTTTTTAAACAAAATTGCGATCTGGCCAGTATCTAATGGTCACCTGGAATATTGTGGGGATTCCTTTAAATTATAACCCTCTTTCATGTAAACATATTGGAAAAAAGGGGATTTAGATATTTTGACTAAAAAGAGGGGAATTAATAAAAATAAAAATTCTTTTGTTACAATAATAATGGTAAAGGTCCACTCTTTTAGCTACTTCACATTCATTAGTGTAGTATACACAAAAGTTTGGAGTTGCTTAACTAACAAGCAAAACCCCTAATAGGTGGAACTAGCTTTTTGTAGGAAAA
The DNA here is from genome assembly GCA_935413205.1 of Polydrusus cervinus. Classification (NCBI taxonomy): domain Eukaryota; kingdom Metazoa; phylum Arthropoda; class Insecta; order Coleoptera; family Curculionidae; genus Polydrusus; species Polydrusus cervinus. Next base: position 30,821,185 of record OW284515.1, on the reverse strand, counting down.
GTAGGTAGATTATTTTGGTATAGATGCCCATCTCGGCCCTGTGAGTCAATGGAATAAAATTAGCCCAAATCGTCCCAGTTTCGTGGGACCCTTGTTTGAAATGACCCATCTCGGCCTAAAAAAGTAGTTTTCAGTGTCCAGGTATATTTTTTTTATATAATGCTAATAGTTATTCTTGTGGCAATCAGGGATCTTTTGACAAGTTTTTTTTTTAATAAAGGCCAATAACGGTTTCCAATCTTCAAAAAAATTTGCCCGCAAGAGCTCTGTTTGAGCATGGTCGGTCTCAATTTGATATTGCAAGAATTATTAATAAAAATCTACAAAGAGGCAGGTGATGTCGACCAATAAACAGATTTACCTACAAATAATCATGATCGATTTCCAACAATACCGGGTGATTCACTACGAACTTGCATTAGAACTTTTAAGAAAACTACTGAAAATCTATGGGTTTAAGTTTATTCATATGCTCTTTTAAACTAAAATATTAATATGTTTCTGTCACTTCCGGTTATACCGGAAGTAGCTTTAACTTTCATTTTTAAAATACAATATAGCATTTTTTATTATATTTTTGGGTTTCAAATAAATTTTAATTATATTTTACAGAACACGTTTTTACCAAAGTGTACTAATTTCTGAGATATCTGCATGTTTAGTAAATGCATAGCGATGAAATTATTCGTATATATTTTTTACTTTAGCTCCTGCACTATTTTTTTGTGTTATTGTTTTTTAATCTCAAAAACGAAGATTTATTAAATTTATTAAGTATTGTGTTCATATTGAATGTGGTAAAATAAAGTTAAGAGCATATCGGATATATCACGATAAATATCCGAATAGACCAATTCCTTTACCTGATATTATTAAAAGACTAAATAATAATTGATTAAAATATTTTCCTTATAAATATCACTAAGGAGTATCCATGTACATTTGTTTTCCTGGCAAGCTTGAAAAAATCGTATTTAAACAAAAAAACTTGATATTCTAAGAAAACGCGTTGATATAAGTATGGAAAAGGGTATAGCAATTTTAAGGAGCAGTTAATTTATCATCATATAAAATAAAAATATGCAGGGTGTTCCATTTAAAATAAAAATAGCTATTAATTTAACGAGATTATTATGCGATTTATATTAGTCGAGGACATTACTAGGTAACGAGGCAACAGCCGAGTCACCCGCAATGTCCGAGACGGTGTTAAATCGCTAATAATCGAGTTGTATTCAAAGCTTTATCGTATCATTGACAACGGCGATGCGAAAATTAAAAACAAGGTTTTATGTCATTTCATTTTGGCATTTCAAAAAGTCATCATTAAAATCATGCAAGATTTTGATATTCCTGACGATATATTAGCTGCAGCCAACATTATAAGGTTGAACTTGCTTCCGGACAAATCTAAAATCCATTATGAAAAAGAATATCGGCAGTTTTGTGAGTGGCGAAACAAGGTACATGTTCAAGGTGCAGAAGAAACGGTATTGCTGGTGTAGTTCGCAAAACTCTCTGAGGAATACTCTGCTTCATCCTTATGGCCGAAATATTCCATGTTACGAGCGACTTAAGAACTGAAGGAAAGAGTGGAAATCGACAAATACGGCGCCTTAATACGTTTCATCAAGAAGAAAAATGTTGGATTCAAATCGGTGATGTTTCTGGCAGTGGATTAAGCACTGGGGAACCGCACGAAATCGAAAGGAGTGCTTGCTCGGTCATTAATCAGTCTTCAGAGGGCATACCTAAGATCGTGGACGTTAAAGACATAGGTGTATTCATCAAATTTGAAAACTGTCAAAATATTGTTTTACATGTTCATGAAAAATAGTTCTAATATTATTTGGTATCTAACGTATTGTGCTTTCGTAACTAACGTATTAAATTATGGTAACTAATGTATTATGAGTAACTAAGGTGTTATATAGGTTTTAGTACGTTTATGATGTTAATAATTATTAATAAAGATATCATGTAAAAATGACTTAATCTTCAATGATACGATAAAGTTTTTAATGTTTAAAGTTTTCTACAATGAGCCCTTAATTGTGACCTTCCTGTATATTTTATGCCAAGTTTAATAATTTTTTGAGATTTGTTGATTCTTTTACTATACAATAACAAAAAAAATTTAGTCCAGGAGCTAAGGTAAAAAATATATACGGATAATTTCATCGCTATGCATTTACAAAACGATTACAAAATATGCAGATATCTCAGAAATTAGTAGACTTAGGTAAAAAACGGTTCCATAAAATGTAATTAAAATATAATGCAAAAACCAAAAATATAATAAAAAATGTTATATTGTATTTAAAAAATGAAAGTTGAGGCTACCTCGGGTATAGCCGGAAGTGACAGAAACATGTTAATATTTTAGTTTATGATAGCATATCGATAACCTACAGATTTTCAAAAAAAAATATTTTTTGGAGTTTCCTCAAAAGTTTTAATGTGATGTAAGCTCGTCGTGAATCACCCGGTATAATGTATTAGGAATCGATTTATTAGAAGTACAAAGTTACAAGCGCGATTGTCAAATGTTCACAATGTTCGACTATGTGGGCAAACAATAATTAATCGCTTAAATTTAAGAAATAGTTCCTTGCGTGTTTTTCATAAGTCTGGTAATTCTAATTGAGACGTTATGTAAAGACACATTATTCTGAAATTATAGATTTTTAATTTTAACACATTAATTAGCGTAATTGGTTGGCTAGAACCGTAAATCACGTTTTCAGTCCACAATTGGCAATATTACTATTATATTTTTTTTTAAGGAAAAAAGGAAAGACAACAAAGTCTCGGTCTCAGCAAATATAATTGTGTGGTTACACGTGTTTCACCCTTTCGGGCATCATCAGACCTAAAACAAGAGACCTAACTAACATATTATATTTTTTCTTGAATTCGCACGGACTGCACTGGAATGGGTACGGTAAGTATCTGACATAAAGCTCTCACAAAATTCTTAATTTTTATTGTTTTTTATATTAGAAACATTAATTTTAAAATTCGCAAATTTTAGACGCTGTTTGATATAATAGCCATCACCTTGTATAAAAAGGACATTGTGCTAAGTGGTACAAAAGACAGGAAAAGTAAGGTGTCATTCGGCTGTCTTTAATATATACCCCCCTCCCCTCTGCTTCAAATGGCCTCATTGAATGTACCTATGCTAAAAAAGTACACTTTATTTTATAGTTAGGAGGGTTTCCAGTAACGACTGAAAGTTTCTAAAAGAAGAGAAAAAGGAAACTGGCACCGTTCCTCATGGTAACTGCCGAGGGCCGAGATGGGCATTTTTAAAAGGTGGGGAATTTTACCTCGTGCCCAGGTATATCGGACCGAGATGGGTTCCTTGCAGGTATCTAGAAATTAGGACCCTCTTGCTTCCAATATATTGTAAGATTGGCTTCTCTGGTATGTAGGGCTTTTTTCGCTGATTTCTAATATTTTTGAAAACACCTCAAAACCATCATCGCCTATATGGTGTTACCATGTTTTATATCGTGGAAATCGTGTTCTATTTTTAAATTTAAACATAGTTACAATTGATAAAAAATTATTAAAAGATACGATCGGAAATATATACAATCTTTTTTTAACTTTACAGGGTGTCGAGAAGAGTCTGAAATACTAATTTTTTGAAAATTGAAAAAAATTATATAATATATACAGGGTGATTCACGGTGGATGGTACGTTAGAAGTATATGACGAACCAGTTAACGAATCGTTTTGAAAATTTGGTTGTTTATATAAACGGACATGCTCTATTTATCTAAATTATTTTTAATGATGCAGTGTTGCCACGTCTACCTAAAATTAGTAGCAACTTCGTTATTTTAAATGGAACACCCTGTATTTTATTAAATTTTTGAACCTTCTATTACTTTCTTAACAACTTTATTTAATGTTATTCTATACTTATCTCTTACCGTTTCTAAGATAATAATTAAATTGCATTTTTTTGACAAAAAACGTTAACTTAAAAAAATGTTGATATTTTTGAACTCTGAAATATTAGAGCCCCGAAAATTGGTGGATGGGTAAATATTACCAGGGGGCTTTTAACCCTATGCCGATATCTTAGTTGCGATATACAGGGTGGTTTAAAAATACAGTTAATTTGGGGACTTCAATAAGTGACCAAAAGTATATTTTTTTAAATGTAACACCCTGTATATTATCACTGATTTAGAAAGCTACTTAAATTGGCTCTTTATTTATGTATAACATATCTATAGCTAACTAGCCAAGTTTTTGACTTATAAGCCATTATTTGTAAAATTTGCTCAAAAATTTAATTTCCTTTTGATTTTTAGTAAGTATGCCATGACAAACTCTTGTTTGACATAAAAATTTTGTCACTCTCATTATTGTTGTGGTATTTTATTAAATATTGTCGACTGAGATACTGAATGATTACAAAGCATGGAAGAAATCTATTCGAACGCAGTACTTATGAAGTTATTTATTTTATTTGGACAGTGTGATCAAATTATCGCTAGAACATGTATAAAGTTTAATGAAATGTACCCAAATCTACCGCCAATGAACTTAAGGAAATTCTTACGGATCCAGAAAAATTTTACTGAGTTTGTTTCAACTTTAAAAGCCCCAAGAAACTTGCCTCGACCCGTAACTTCTGACGAAGACAACCAGATTAATGTTTTGGCTTATTTTCATGCATTTCCTCAGTCGTCAATACGTTGTGCTGAATATGATTTAGGTCTAACATATTCATCAGTCCAGAGGATTTTAGAACAGCATAACATGCATGATTTTAAATTTACTAAAGTTCAAGCCATGAAGCCTCAAGATCCACAACAGAGAGTTGAATTTTGTGAGATGTTATTAGTGCGCACCCAAGAAGATCCAAACTTTTTAAGTAAAATAATTTGGACCGATGAATCTAAATTTTCAAGGGAAGGGGTTTTCAATAGAAGAAATAGTCATTTTTGGTCAAGAGATAACCCTCATGTCACCAAGGAAGCTGGATTTCAAGAAAAATTTAGTTTTATTGTTTTCTGCATGTTAATGGACAATCAATTAAACTATTTTATATACGACGAGTCATTAACATCGAGAAGCTACTTAAATATTTTAAGAACAGTTGTCGAAAACTTTGTTGATAATCTGCCACTTGAAGATTATCGAAGCAGTTGGTATCAACTCGATGGAGCTCCTGCACATTGTACAAGAGAAGTTACAGTGGAACTCGATAGACTTTTTGATGATCGTTGGATAAGACGTTTGGGGCCTTGGAATTGACCTCCAAGATCACCCGATCTCAATCCATTGGATTTTTACTTGTGGGGCATGTTTAAGGAAAAAATTTACAAGTCACCAGTACATTCAAAAGAAGAACTGCTACGTCGAGTTACCCAAGCATTTAGAGAACAAAATCCAAATGAGATTAGATCTTCCACGACTAATGCGGTAAATACCCGCATCTTAAAGTGTTTGGATGTAAACGGACAGCGTTTTGAATAATTGTTAAAATGATCGATTTAATTTTTTTTTATTACAATCCTGAAATAGTATAAATTTCCTTAAGTTCATTGGCGGTAGATTTGGGTACATTTCATTAAACTTTATACATGTTTTAGCGATAATTATATCACACTGTCCAAATAAAATAAATAAATTCATAAGTACTGCGTTTAAATAGTTTTCTTCAGTAATTTTTAACTGAATTTTTAAAGAAAGTGCCATAATTTTTATGTCAAACAAGAGTTTGTCATGGCATACTTCCTAAAAATCAAATTTTTGAGCAAATTTTACAAATAATGGCTTATAAGTCAAAAATTTGACTAGTTAGCTATAGATATGTTATACAAAAATAAAGAGCCAATTTAAGTAGCTTTCTAAATCAGTGATAATATACAGGGTGTTACATTTAAAAAAATATACTTTTGGTCACCTATTGAAGTCCCCAAATTAACTGTATTTTTAAACCACCCTGTATATCGCAACTAAGATTTCGGCATAGGGTTAAAAGCCCCCTGGTAATATTTACCCATCCACCAATTTTTGGGGCTCTAATATTTCAGAGTTCAAAAATATCAACATTTTTTTAAGTTAACGTTTTTCGTCAAAAAAATGCAATTTAATTATTATCTTAGAAACGGTAAGAGATAAGTATAGAACAACATTAAATAAAGTTGTTAAGAAAGTAATAGAGGGTTCAAAAATTTAATAAAATACAGGGTGTTCCATTTAAAATAACGAAGTTGCTACTAATTTTAGGTAGACGTGGCAACACTGCATCATTAAAAATATTTTAGATAAATAGAGCATGTCCGTTTATATAAACAACCAAATTTTCAAAACGATTCGTTAACTGGTTCGTCATATACTTCTAACGTACCATCCACCGTGAATCACCCTGTATACATTGTGCCCATTAATTATGGAATAGTTAACAAAGTAGTAGCGTTTAGTGTCCGTATAAAAAAAATAGAAAGAAAGTTTTTAGCGGCAGGCGGACAAGCATCTATCTTGTGCATTAAAGGAACGCCAAAGGTAACGGTTTCCCTGGGGCATAGGTAGACAATGACAGGCTGTTTCGTCCTTGTTAAGACTCATCAGAAAGTCAAAACCTGTAAGCAATTCCCAATACAGCGAAAATATGCTTTCAAGATATTTTTAAGAATAAATATATGAAGAAAACCTAGTATCGCCATCTGTCAGAATCAACTCGATGCAAAAGATAGCCATCAGTCGTGAAAACATCAGTTACAATAAACCAACACATCCAGTGTGGAAACGTTTTTGCGCATCCCTACACTTTCTCTACGGGTTTGCAGATTCAAATATAGATCGCGCTTTAGTAGCTCACTGGGGTGCCGCACTATTCGTAATACACACAGTTTAAATTGATTAAATGTTGATGAAAATGTGAGGCTTTGAAGGTACTTTTTTTTAACTATTTCATAATTATTTCTAGTTAAAAACTGTACATCTAGATCATACAGGGTTATCTCTTACGGGCATTTAGATATTGGATTAACAATGGGCTTTTTCACTATAGTCAAATTTATCCTATTCATATCATAAAGTTTCAAAACTTTAAAAAATAAGATGAGAAGAGTTGTACATCATCCTAATTCCTATTAATCCCGCAACTATTTTACTTGCCAGTAGTGTGACCGATCATATTGTTATCTTTGTTCTGATAACTTAAATAGACAAAGACAGTTTAGAAACAGAACAGCAGTCTTGAGAAATCAGTCAGGTCGGAGTGTGTCAAATAAAGGCTGTAAATTTTCTGAATTTTTTGTAACGTCGGTAAGTTGTTTTGCGTGTTTTTATTCGAGACCATACAATATGGTCAAAATCAAAATTTAGTGAAAAAACCCAACATTTTAAATATCTAATACAGTAGCTTCTTGACACCCTGTATACCAACCTTTATTAAGTTATATTAAAAATCATAATTATTCTACTGTACAAATCTTAAAAGCATTAAGGTATGGTTTTGGTGGCGCAGTTGTCGGGTGCCAACGCGTTGTCAGGCGCCTACGCGTTATCAGACGCCGACGCTTTGTCAGGCGCCGACGCTTTGTCAGGCACCGACGCTTTGTCAGGCGCCGACGCTTTGTCAGGCGCCGACGCTTTGTCAGGTGCCGATGCGACGTCGGCAGCAGATGAACGCGCTACACTGCCCGCATGAATGTATGTGTATTTGATTTCGGTGGATCGTTACCATTGCCGCTGTCACCTGCCCAGAATCGCCAGCGCCCTTCTTGGACCAGTCAAAGTTTAAAGTTAAAAAATATTTATTTATTTTAAATTGAAAAGATGAAAATTACAAAAATTTAGTTGCTCATCTTCTATTAATAAACAAAGGATTGTAAATATTTTCAAACTACCATCGACAACAAGCACAACCTACAAAGTAAAAACAAAATTTTCTGTTAATTCTGTCTGCGTCGACATGCTTTCGAATGCAGACTCTACATTATCAGTCCGACTGACAGTACTACTGACTATGTTACTGTCAGCCCTGAATCATATCAATCCCATACATTTTTATACTTTTTAAAAATTTGCTCTGATATGATTAGTATTAACGTCATTCCTTTATCAATACTGTCAGTCTTATGGCGGGTTACACAAAGCATTTTATTAATAATTAACTAATCAGCAAGTTAGACTGTGACATACTTGACATTGCCAGAAATAATTTTTTCTCAATCATACTGGTCCAGTTACCTTTAAGTTCTTACTAATCAGGCACCTTTGATTGTTGAGTTAATACTGCCTGTCAATGTCAGTTATGTCTTAGTCAAACTTACTTGTTAGTTAATTCTGGTTAAAAATATTTATGCAAACTAACATAAATAATCATATAGGGTCTTGATTACAAAATAATTACATTTTTATTGAGACTTATCTAGTAACAGATGATTTTACTTTAGGCATTTTATAATTAATATTATTGAGGAGTGTGAGTCATACTGATCGTGTAGGGTCGCCTAAACGCGCCACCGAAACCACTCGGCAGCGACTGCGGCGGCTAGTTGTCGCCTTCAACAGCTACCGGTGTCGGCGGCTGGCAACTGCTCCGCAGAAACCATAGATATCAACGTAATAGGTACATCGTTTATTGTGTTTAAGGGTCCACCATCACTGTTGGGAATTGTTCACTCTCGACATACATTTATAATGTTTACTTAAAAGTAACTTATATCGAGATATACATGTTTGATATTAGGAAATTAGTGAAAAGATAATTTTTACGTCAGTACTAATAAGGGAACGCCCTATTTTAATAAGGTCTTAACCTTATTTCTCTAAAAAATAAAGACTTATTGGAACGCGTTCGTTTTTACGACAGCGTTATTTTTAACCTATTTATTTTTGTGTTGTGAATTCTGTTTGGTACCTTTGTTGTGATTGTATTTTAAAAAATAACCCAAACAAAGCATAAAGTTCACCAATTATAAGATTATATGCAACCATCTGTTTTTTGACGTTTGGTTTTTTGAATAGGGGAAATAAGGAAACGTTATTTTACTTACGGTAACTAGTCGTAAATAGGGGAAGGCAGTATTTTATTATGGTTCCCATATTAAATTTTTTTTAGTGCGCATTTTAAAAATGACTATAATAAGGCCTTTACCTTATAAGGTAATTCCCTATTGACAGTGTTGCGTAGGCATTCTGGGGCAAATCCCTTAAGGAGATCCTCAATGGTAGGGATACAATCCCCACATACATACAGCGATACTGCACGTACACAGTAGAGATGGGAAATACTGTTACCGATATGGAACGTTCCATTTCATACAGCTACAGGAACATACCGCGGCTAAAAAACCGTTACTTAGGAATTATTAGAGTGTAAGGTTTGCAAAATAAATGTAAATCATTGATCGAAATAAAAAATAATAAATCATTTCTCTCTGTGACCTTGAAATCTCAAACCAATAAATTATAAAATTCCAATCGCCTGTCAATTAAATTTAACGATTTCTAAGAGTAATTTTTCGATGCAATTTCCACTATATTGGAAAAATACAGAGAAAATTCCTGTGATTAGTCAAAACTTGAAGTGTGAATCCTTTCTTTTATTTAAAAAGTTTTTTTCCCTGGTTTCTGAAACTGTTTTTTCGATTAAAACTAATTTAGTGACTGATAAAAATTATAAGTCCTCTGTTTTATCCCCATTCACAAAACTATTTTAAGTTTTTAATAATATTAAAATATTTTAGTCAAATTGACAACAATGCTTTTTAACTTCTTGAGTCATTTCTTTCATCATCGATAGACGCCAAAGGGATCCTCGGGACCGCGTGCATTAAAAAATATATACCACCACCGTGGCTATCGAGCCATCAAGACGCCGGCATTGTAACTACGATTCGTAGCGTCAAAATCAAACGGTCCCACGACATATACATACTTGCGAACGGCGACCGCAACCGTTCCCTCGGCAACCCGGCCAGAAAAAATACCTTTAACGACAAAATACCGTTAACCACGAGACTGTAACTGTTCTTCAGATACCGTTTGCCGTTGCGCGCTCCACAACAAACGGTTAAATAGGCCAACCGCTGTCGGTTTCTCTTGATTTGCATCGCAGGGAGATTTTAAGAGAAAATTCATTACATGACAAACATAGTGTCAAATGTGGTCTGATATACAGGGTGTCCATAAAATGACTGTACAACGCTTCATCATAAATTCCTTAACCAAAAATAAGGCGATCTAGGCAAACTTACCTAATGTTGCTTCGTTTTGCCGCTACAGGGCGCTAAAGTTTTCAAATTAATATTGTTTTTTCTGAATAATTTCTAAACGCCTTTATCGATTTCCACTAATTTTGGATGACCACTATTAATAGCGTGTTTTGAAGTATGCACCATCTTTTTTTAATGCAAATTTTAAAATGGCGAGTTATCGGCAATTAAAAGTTCCTCTTTTTTTTACCCCCCGTATAAATGACTTAAATTATTTCTCTGACACTAGCTGACTTCACGTTGAAAGTATTTTCTCTTGTAAAATTTTAGCCAGACATGACTCTGCAAATCATACCTTGTAATTCTTCATTGCTGTTTATTCAGAACGAGAAAACATGAAATTTTTTTAAATTCTAAAACTACCAACTATATAGTTTGATTTTTATAACAATAATTGTTCGAAACTTTTTCATGTCTTGCGTAAATAATTTTTTTGTAGAGAAACTGCATGAGTGTGGCTAAATTTTTACCAGAGACGAAAAAGTTTCAACGTGATATCAGCTAGTGTAGGAGAAATAATTTAAGTCATTTATACGGGGGTAACAAAAAGAGGAACTTTTAATTACCAATCACACGCCATTTTAAAATTTGTAGGTAATAAAAAAAGATGGCGCATACGTCAAAACATGCTATTAATAGTGGTCATTCTTAGTTCCAAAATTAGTGGAAATCGATAAAGGCTTTTAGAAATTATTCCGAAAAAACAATATTAATTTGAAAACTTTTGCGGCTTGTAGCGACAAAACGAAGCAACATCGCATATAGGTAAGTTTGCTAAGATCGCCTTATTTTTGGTTAAGGAATTTGTGGTGAAGCGTTGCACAGTCATTTTATGGATACCCTGTATATTTCTAGTTAATCGTATTGTCTACGCAACCAATTTTCTCGTTCTCCGACAGACGACAGCAGTAATTTATCATCGATCAGCTAATATCGGGACCTCATAACTTCCTCAGATTTTTAATGAGCCGTAATTAGCCCACAGTCACGCTGTGAATTGTGTTATGGAAAGTAAACATACCAAAATTCACGTGTCTTTGACTCCTTTTTGCGAGAGCACTAAAAAAATCTACTATATTTACTAATATGGACAAATTCAGTAACAGCATATGGAAAATTGTTGTACATTTCGTATGTGATTGTGAACTCTTAAGTAGTCATGTTACATTAACACAGAATAAATTCAAAGACTTGACGTTTTGGTCCTTATTTTCTAAGTTTATCTCGAGAATACGGCCCATAGTATTTGACACGTTGACTACCTATGACTAGTTAACAAGTCTCTAGAATTTTGCCCTGTACCCCAAGACTAGTATACTAGTCATATTTTATATTCGCTTTTATAAAGTCTGCTTTGGCGTGGGATATGTGGTAATGTTGTCTGTTGGCAAAACTGCTTTCCTGGTAGGGTTGCCACCTCTCCAGGTTTGGTTTGGAGTCTCCAGGTTGAAACGGAGTCTCCAGGTCGAAACCCTTTGACTCCAGGTTACGGGTATCGGGGAGAAGGGTTACAGGTGTAGATAACCATTACTCTAGAACCTTTGATTGGGAAGAGGCGATCTTTCTTTTCCCCCAAGCCATAGTGTAGACTCCAGGTCAACAACAATAAAAAGGTGGCAACCCTGGGCTTGTGAAAAGTGCGATAAAGGGCTTGTAAACAAGTCTTTGAGTCTGAGCAGTGTTAATTTTTAGTGCTCCCAATTTTCAATAGGAGTCACTACTGTCATCTTTATAACGTCTTCATTTGGTATTTAGAACTGCACGCGGAGTGTGTACTGCATATTGTGCATTTTAAAGCATTTAAAGTTGAGAGTTTTTGAAAATATGAATAACTTATTTTTTGTAGTTGTAAGCTGTTTTGTACCAAATCCTATTATTTTTTGCATTTTTTGCGATTAGTATTGTGTTTTGATTGTTTCTTAATAAACCAGTATTTACATTATTATTGTCCCTATTTTTACCTTAATATAAAATAATTTTAGGATTAGTTAACTAGTCCTTGGAGTCTTGGGGTAAAATATTATGTATTTCAATACATATATATTGTATATGAGGATGTGTATATTCAATACAAGGAACTAAATAGTCGTATTCCAAACTCAAAAAAAAAAAATTAAAAATAGTTTTACATTATGAGTATACCAAAATATTAAATTTCCTGTCGGTAGTCAACGTCCTAATGACTTTTATGATTTGTACAGTATTATTATTCCCAAAGAAAAAGATTATGAGCTTTAACCACAACATAAACATCTCCTGATACATACTCTGCACAATATCTTTTACCCCGTCTTTGTTGTTCCCATATCGGACCAGCTTGAATACCTTCATCCAGTAGAATGATCGATCCCGATTGTGCGAACGATTTCTTTATGGATTGTCGAGCTCCTAAAGATTGCCTAGCTGCAGCTGAAGGAGCATAGGATGGCCTAGCATCATATCCATGGCTACGTATAGATTGCCTAAGACCTGCTTCAGGACGATACGATTGCCTAGTAGCTCCAACGGATTGCCGAGCTGCAACATAATTTCGTTTAGAGGCAGCGGAGGCAGCGAAAGGTGGTTGAATTTGTGGTTGCCGATTGCCAAGGGATTGCCGAGAAGCAGCCATATTGCTTAAGGTATCCTGTCCGAGTGCAACATTAACTCCTTGATTTACTGGATTCTGAGTACTCGCTGCTATATCACGTGTACCGTTTTCATTATAGTAATCGTATTGGTCGGAAACGCCGTCCATACCTGAAATTATTTCGAGATGACTGGACAAAATGCAACAAGGAATGAAATGGGATTTCTTTTTGAAATTTAAGTCAGGTTTGGGCTGTACTAGGTCAACTACTATAGGGTCCAAAAACTCTAATACCAACCACATTTTTCGAATAAGAATTTCCTTGGGATGTTAACATCAATATCAGAATATAAGTTTAACTTTTTCTTAACTCACGGATTAACTTTTTTGACTCGCTTCTATATCCCAACCTAATGGCAGGCACACTGCGCCTGTCAGGTAGAAATGAGTTTTATTATTATATGTAAAATATGATTTATATAGCGATTAATTAATTACATTTTTAATATTACGGTATTCTATTTATATTTTTATATCAAACACTTTATTTTCTTTTACGTTTCAAGGAATTCAAAGATGTGGTTACCGGTGTTGACAGTCTACGATTTTGTAATTCCGACTTTTTGTTATGAGGATCAGGGTTAGAAGAAATTATAGGGCTTATTGTTGTTTTTAGTGCATTAATACCAGAAATGTATGAGATGTAATGGCCTTTAAAGGTGATCGTTTGAAGACTTTGCGTTTTCTTTTCATGTGAACATTAATATTAGTTTTTGTATTACATTTCATCCCACAGTCTGTGCAAGCATAAACTGTTCTACAATTTAAAAGATGATGGTAAGGTTTTTACTTTACAGGTGCTTGACGACAGCCGCCACAAAATATTTAATATTTTGTGACAGCCGCATGCCATAACAAAACTTACTGATTAATAACCTGCCCCTCCATTTTAATCATGCCCCACAAGGCCACAAATTAACAAACTGGCAAACTATTCTTGTAAGAAAACTTAATACCTCGACTATGACTCAACAACTTGATTTAAAAAAATAATTAAATCCATTTCTACCTATATCTTAAAAGTTCCACCATCACGCTATCCGCCTGACATGCGCAGTGTGCCTGCATTAGGTTGGGATATAGACGCGAGTCTTTTTTGTACCTAGTTCTACCTTACAACTTAACTTACTTTTTATTTCCCTCCAACCTATATTATATTATCAAATCCCTTATCACAGTTGGTGAAGGCGATGTCTTAATATTCTGTAAACATAAATACTTATGAACTAGGACGATCTTTAAAAAAATGTCAATAACTCCTACTAATTTATTTTAAAAAATTTAACCGCGTCTGCTTACCTTTATAGCGCTCTCTCATTTACTAAATAAGGGGCTACGCTATGTTCTTACATATTACAGCTTTATTTCCGTTGTGTTCTTATTATAAATATTCAAAAAAATTATCTTAAGACTTTTCAGAATTCTGCAGCTGCAGTCAATGGTGGTTTTATCACACGTCATATGAATACGTTATACACTGTAAACATATATCCATTATATATGCCATTGAATATTGCAATTTCATTTAATAAAAATACAGAAGCAAAAAATAAAAATATTTAAACACAAAAAAGTATCATAAAATAATATACGGCTAAATAGGATGGTTCAAGTACCAACCAATATTAATACGCAACGGCACTGGTTCATCGTTCGACTATGACTTTGACTTACAAAGTTGAAGCGTAAACCGTCGCTGTAGCATTGAAACAGTTTATTTTAGAGAAAAATGGTTTTCACCTTCCTATCTTAGGTTCTTATTCTCTATCTAAAAGTTGCAACTTCCGGTTTAACATGTTAAACAGTAAAACCATTTTTTGGATTGGTTCTGCTTAAAAAGTAAATTAAAAGATTACTCCAGGTTATGTCTGGAATAATTTTACTGACAAAGGTTATAAGTAGTGCCAGTGCTTTAGCCGGAGTCCGTGTAAATGCAGCAGCCTTAACTAGTATTGGTCATTGGTACATATACCCTTTGATTGTGCGTATGAAAACAATAGGAAGGCTTACCTCAATAACCGGATCCATATATATTCTGACGGTCAAGCAGCCCTTAGATCGCTAATATGCAACAAGGTAACCTCAAGACTGGTATGGGAATGTCAAGAGCAACTGGAGGCCCTGGCTAAAGTAATACTGCAGTGAGTACCGGGACACAAAGGTATTACAGGAAATGAAAAAGCCTATAAACTTACAAGGGCTCAGAAAATATATTCATTGGTCCAGAACCGGCACTCGGAGTTCTAAGGTACACAATACGAGATGCCATAAAGCGATGGATCAGGAGGGAACACAAAATCCACTATAGCAACGGACAGGGATTATACCACAGCAAAAGCTTCATTGGGGATCCAGACCCAAGACCAACAGTTGCTTCAACTGAACAGGAACTAGCTAAGAACCATTACAGGAATTCTGACAGGACATATGGCTGTCAAGAACCATCTGCACAGAATGCAAGTGTACAATGGAGACTTTGACTGCAGATTATGCGGACAAGACAGGAAAACCATACAGCACATAGTTTGCGATTGCAAGTCACTAGATCGGAAGAGGCAATAAATACTCGGGCAACCAAAACTGGAACCAGATGACATCCTTACCCTCTCCCCAGTTGACGTACACAAACGCAAGAAACTGGGATCACGGAGTGGGTGTAAGAACCAAACAGGGTGAGCACACCAACCTGGCCTAAGTGCATCCGGCGCACGGACGGGCCCTCGGAAAAGAAAATATACCCGTTGATAAAAAAAACTGTAATGGCACTGATTACTTTTCCAAACATATTTACTAATTTTAAGAATACTCCTGTCATTTGTACTCTAATATGATTCCATGTCCTTTGTATTTGCTTTTCCGTTGTATTGACTATGCTGTATAAAAATTATAAAATACATTTTTGTACAACTGTCAAAAAAAGTTCACATTTTTTCATCGCTATCGATACGTAAACCTTTTGTTTTTTTAACAGTGAAAAAAAGACTTTTTTTCACGGTGAAAAAAAGACTTTTTTTAACTGGAAAAATGATTTACAAAAAAAACGATAAAACATTACTTTTTAAAAAATGTATTGAATTTTTTTTTACAAATTTACTAATTAATTACCAACTACCAAAAAATCTCATTTGTTACAATAATAATTGATGGTGAAGTTCAAACAATTGCTTCCAATATTAATTCCCGAAGCTGGTCCACCTTGCTGCAGATCAGAAACGCTAGATATTCCTTGAAAAGTTGAGTCCACAATTGTATCAGTTATATTGATTTGTTTGGAAGTAGAGGAACAATTTAATTTATTAGAAATATCAATTTTATTACTCAAACTATCTTCTATATATCCTTCTGCTATGGCGGGAGATTTCCAACCACCGTGGCGTTTTATAGATGTCATGTTACCCCCTGCATTGGCTAAGAGAGTTGCAGAACTCCTCCTAAAACAGTGACCTGTGTAGCTCTTATGCAATTCTTTTCCCAGCCATTTTGCAATCAAGCTAGGAATTTCCCCTATTTTATTTATTCCCACATGTTGGTCAACACATTTTCCTCTTGAATATTTCAAAAATAATCTCTTTTTGTGTGTATGGGACGGCCTTAGTGCTCTATACTTGCGATATATCTCAATATAATCAGAATTTGAAACGGTAAACATTCTTGGGCAATAGGTCTTTGTATCCGGTATTTTAACAATCAATATAGACCCGGTATCTTCAATGTCATCAATAGTTACCTTCAATAATTCTTCACGGCGACAAGCACCGCTGATTCCCAAAATTAACGCAACCTACAATTAAAAAAATATTGAAATTACTGCAATAATACAAAATTTTGATCATCTGTACCTTATAAAGTAAATTTGTTTCATCATCAGCTTCTTGAATGAATTTATTAATATCGTCTCTCGATAAAACTTTAGATTTCTTCCCTCGGTATCCGACGTTTTTGTTCTTAATAAAAGGCACCAATTTTGAAAACTTCTTTATATCAATATTTTCTTTAACATTCAATGTACTCTTCAACATTGAGTAGACACTCCATAAAGTAGAAGGTTTTACAGTTTTTGATTTCTCCTCAAAATAGCATATAAGTACCTTTTCAGACACTTTTTGTATATTTTTCTTGCCGCACCATTCACGGAATTGGTTATAATTTTTCTCGTATATAAATCTTGATTTCGCCGGTAACATGTTAGCTATAGCCGAATTTGCTATATCGGCTATATCTGAAGGAATCTCGCTATCACTATCGTAATCTACATCCATTTTAAGTACTTATACTATTTATTTAAAAAATTGCAATAAATATGAACAGCTATCAACGTATGACAACAAAACAAGCAACGTGCCAACAAACCATTTCTATAGTAACGACAGGGCTGTTTACTTGATTATGTGAAATTATATGGTAAAATTTTTTTATAATATACAATTTAACCGATTAATTCAAACTTTCAGTTGTACAAAAAATGTTGTTTGTATTTCGTTTGTGAAATTCGTGTTTTAATGGCACATTCGAGAGAATTTTTCGCCTCGACCTGCGGTCTCGGCAAAAAATTGACACTCTCATATGCCATTAAAAAAACACTCACTTCACGCACTTAATACAAAAATAACTAATTTAGCAAAATAATAACGTTATCCAGTTTTTTATTAATACCGCAAAAATAATGAAATGGCGCTTATTGAGTTTGGTACATCCACACTTCAATTTATAAATGCGCGAAGAAAAAGGAATACTACAAGTACCATTAGGTACCAAGCACCGACCAGGTCAACAAAGAGAAAAGGTTGCTTGGCAAAATGATTTGTTTGGGAGGTTAAAATGGGAATTGTACATAAATTGATATTGGTATTTTAGGGGATATATTGCCATTTAGGAAAGAAAGATGTTTTTTTTTTACATTTTAATTTAATTGTCTTAATCAAGAACGGCGCGCGTCTCACAAAAAGAAAGCGGGATACTGTTTTTATATAGAATTCACCACGCTTTCAACTTCTACTACTATTATTAACAACGGTTTAATATGGTTATTACTTGATATATTGATATTGAAAATTCAAATTTTATATCATCTAATGTGTAGGTATTCGTTCTCAATACTTTCCTCTTCACCCTGATCCTCATGGCGAGCAGAACTATACAAATTTCCGCACTGTTTGGTCATACGCCCACCAAAACCTAAGTCCTTTATTCTTATAGTCTATTTCAGAGAGGTGTAGAGTAATAAAAGCTTATTAGGTATGCAAAGGGACTAGAGAGTGACCCAACGAATATTTAAGCCACTTTCATAATTTGGCATTGATTTCATTGCAAAATTCTTTATTTTCATCAAGTGCAGGTAGTACCACCCTGGTTTGCGTCAATTTATGGGTTTTGCCTATTGTTATCCATTCACAAACACTGAAAATGGTGTGACAAAGGCGTGCATTATGTACCTACATAGTATTAGGTGCACTTATTTTTTTATTTAACATTATAAAAAAATACAAATTACAAAAAATACATTATACAGAAATTAAAATTATAAAAAATCATAATATTCTTCTGAGGAACTGTTATCTCCTGTTGACGTTATAATTAACGGATCGACAGTCCGATCTAATCGATCGGGATGGTCAGTTTCCGAGATTTTCTCCTCTTCTTTAATAACATCATGAACTGCTTTTTGTCATTTCTGTGGCGTCACTTCCTTAATGGCTTGATCAGACAGTAGCTTAACGTCTTTCATTTTGAATGTCGTATTGTGTCTTGCTACAAATCCTTTTACTTGCGCCCATATAAGTTCTTTAAGATTTAGTTCGCAATGATATGGCGGTGTGCTCAGCACAGTAACACTATGTTTTTCAGCTATTTTTTCCACGGCATATTTCATAAAACGATGTTTGTGTAAATTTGCTACAGCTAATAGTTCCATCTTTATCAAATTATCTTCTTTTTTTTCTTTGGTTAGTTATTATAAATAATTTAATGCACGAAATTTACCTGCGCCTATGGCCGACATCGAAATTGAGCCGAACTAGACGGAATTTCCCATTTTATTACTCTACACCTTTCAGAAATATACTATAAAACATAATTTTTAAATGACTTTGGATTTAAGTGGACCCATGGTATCGAATATTCACTTTACAGTCCGTCCTTGACTGTTAACATCACAAATAAATATCATTTTCCAAAATAATAAAACACACTGTAAAGTCAGTTAAGTAATATACTTTAAAAAATCACAATACATTGTTAAAACAAGTTACAAAAGAAATGGGGTTGCAAGAGTACCGAACATGTAGCGGTAATGTATCCGCGACTTTATGTTATGATTATGTTATGTTACCGAAAAACGTAACAAATGTATTTAGTGACTTAATATAATCTTATGACTTAAATAGCACACTATCTAAGTAGTAATGACTTAAGGGCAATGCCTGATATCCGTTTAGACTATAAGCCCTGGATAATCTTTTTTACCGGAGAGATACATAATATACAAATGATATACGAATATGGAGGACGTGTTCAAAATAATCGTTGCAATATCATGAATCAAAAATTCGTTGATTATTATATTGTCCGATTATCCCTGGATATTGTTTTGCCTTAAAGGGGGTGTGCGCGAAAAAAACAACTTTATTTAAAAAATAAAGAAAAAAAAACTAAGAATAATAGTCTAAACCGCACCCTTCTATCGCAAATAATAACGGAGATATGCCTTTGCAAAGATGTCATATTTCATTCGTCGGGTTGTTAAAAATAATTTAATGAAAACCTTATGAAGCCTGATGAAAAAATAGTTTGGAGATTAAAAAAATGTACAGAGCGCCGCTAGCCGAAGCTTTCGTGACGTCACGCAATCGACGTGAAAACTTTAACCCGCGATTTCTCGGCTATGGTTAGTCGTAGAAACCCCCCTTAAGGTACAAGGTTCGTTTTTACTACGCCCCCCTCCGCAAGGTTTCGACGGTTTACAGACACATGTCTTTTCCTTGCCAGGGGACTTTTTTGGTGGTGAGTTGTTGGACTTAATGGAGCAACAAAGTTCTTTCGGGTCCTTTAATTCGTTCGGTTCTTTAGATTCTTTCTGTTCTTTCGGCTCTTTTGGTTCTTTTAGTTCTTTCGGTGCTTTTAATTCTTTCGGTTGTGCTCGTCCGCTTGATTCTGATGTCGCTTTGTCAATAAGTGCAATTGTCAATTGTGTGTGATTGCTACCAGACGAACTTGCATGTACGGGCACCGGGTTGTTGTTAATCACTTTTGGTTGTATCTGGTTTTCAAAAGGATTACACGACGATCTTTTTGTTGATTGGGTGTCAATATCGAAAGGCCTTAACACGGTCTGCTTTGGTGCTGGATTTATACAGTATGGTTTATGTTTCCGCCGTTTCAGGTAGTTCAATAAGGGTCTGTTTCTATTGGTGGATGTACTAGAACAACTGTCTATTGACATTACGCTTTGGATGACTTTGATCGGTTTCGCTGCTGTTTGAAATCTGTAACAGTATATAAAATATATTTTAAAAAGATTGTTAGACACCTCCAGTGGCGTAACTACAAATTTTTCCCTCTACTTCCCCGCAAGTTGCGACAAAGGACCCCCTACATAATTTATGTATTATCTGTTAGTGAACCTGATTATTCGGTGCTTGCATAAAGTCCGCCTCCTTTACTAATTCGGAAATAGCTTGAGATATATTATTTAAATTTGGTATGAGTAAATAATAAATAAAATCCTTATTACTAAGCAAAAAACTAGTTTTTCCTGTAAAACATTTTTGAAAGGAAAGGGGGGTCGCGGCAGGGGCTCAGAGGTGAGTTACTGGCATTTGACCCTGGCCATCCGGGTTTGATCCCCGGAGTGGGCATACGCACAATAAAAAAAGTGTGTCCGAAATTTAGTAGCTTTAAGAATGCAGGGAAGAGTGTAAAATGTATCATTTCCCAACCTCATGCTGGTAATCAAGCCGGATGAGATCGGACATCTCGTGGAGTGCGGAAGAAGATACACACTCCCCAATCGGTAGGTCATGCAATGGCAAGAAACCGAGGGTTGATAACCCTTGGGGGGTGTTGTATGACTGAGGATCGTGGTTTGGAACCCACGGTAAGCTGTAGGTCCCCTCGGGAAGGCAACCAAAGCAACATCCGACTGGCGGGCGCGACAAAACAACACCTATCCCGGTGCAACAGGATGCCTGGTTAAACCCAAGCGAGGGCCACAATTGGGAAACCCTCCAAAAAGATATCAACTAGAATGCTGCTTCTAACGCGCACCCAGCTAAAACAAGTAGTTGGCCTACTAATAGGCCACTGCCACTTAAGAAAACACCTATGTCGAATAGGAATTTACAATGGTCCCATTGAATGCTGACTGTGCGGCGAAGAGAACGAAACCGCCTCACATATCATATATAACTGCGAAGCACTGACCCGAAGAAGATTCAAAATCTTCGGAAGAATCCAATGTGGGGATAACCTCTCGCATGACAAACTTGGTATGAATTTACTGGACCTTATAAAAGAAATACATCTTTTTCAGCAAGATAGGAGCGCACAATACGCCACTAGGCTGCAGTGCAGGAAGCTTAAGCCGAACGCCCGACCCCCACCTTAAACCAACCAATAATGACAAAGTCTGAAAAGTAATTAAAAAAAAAACCTCTGCGGAAAAATAAAAAAATCACCATAATATTTCCACAGTGTTATCTATATTTAGTCTTAAAATAAGTTAACGAAGTTCTAAGAAGAAAATAAATACCTGGCATAAAACTTTTTACATGTGGCAACACCGAAATTATTGGCCGAAGACTGATTTAATGCAATGACAGTTGAATAAATTCTAACCTAAGTTTTATCCAGTTATTTGTCGATCTTTCTGTGGTTTGTTGGTATTTAAAAAAAAATTAAAATAATTAAATTCATATTATGCCAAAATATGTCCACCAAGAAAACTAAGCGCTGTATTGTAAAGTGCTGTTCAAATACCAGTGTCAGTATTCCAAACAAAATGTTCGTATCCTTTCCAAGATAAAAATCGCAGCTGGTCAGACGAAAACAGAGTTTGAAATTTAAAAAAATTACCAGGCTTTTTAAGACCTATGAGCAAATAAACAAAGAGAATAGTTATTTTTAAACAAAAATACATCAAAATTCCACAATAATTCAGATGTAAACAATAGTATATTACAATACGAGACGGAAGATGTTTCATTGCTCGTCGAGATAAACTATAATCTCGAGACCGCAATGAAATTTTCCATCGAGGATTGTATACTATTTTATTTTCAGCCATGACATTATAATTTAAGTAAACATTGAATATTTTTGCACGATAGACTTTTTTGAAATACTAAATTTTGTCGTACCGGTTATTACCTTTCATTTCCATTGTTAATTGTTGTCACCAGTTGACAGCAGTTGTCGCTTAAAGTTTTTTGAAAGGCAGTGTTTTTTTAAGAAAAAGAATACATATTAAAGATGTTCTCCGATAGTGATGACAAGTTAATTAACTGTACTCCACCTGATTTGAAAGAAGCAGCGAATAATGCTACCTACAAAAAGTAAGCTACGTTATGAGAAATCTTTTAATACATCCCAAGCGTGGTACGCAGCAGCAGAGGAACAACCAATGTTACATCAGATACCGTTTTGTTGGTCTATTTTGGTGAGATCTCTAAAGAAAAAAAATGTTTCACTTTATGGGCTACCTACAGTATGATAAAAAGTATACTGAAACTTAGAGAAAAGGTCGACATTTCCAAGCATTCAAAACTTGTGGCTTTTTTGAAGCGAAAAAGTGTAGGCTTTCGGCCTAAAAAGTCAAGTGTTTTTTCAAGAGAAAACATCAGAGATTTTTTGGTTAAAGCACATTAAGAATTTTTGTGTATGAAGATTGTGCTTATTGTTAGAGTTTGGGAAGCATGCAGGAGTGATGAACTAGTAAAGATGAAAATTTTCTATGTTTATGTTTTGCAAGAAAAGGTCCTCATCGAAATCTCTGATACGAAGACATATATAAATAGATTCTTAATCATAAGTGACCCAAATTGGATTGACGTCTTTTAGAAATATGTGACTTTGCGACACAGCATTCAAAATGACAGTTTTTTCGTCCAATGGAGAAATGGATAATTGAATAATCAGGCCATTGGATATCATTCAATCGCGAGTTTTCCTCAAAACTTTCTTGAAACTTCCAAATGTAGGGTCTTTCACGGGTCATGCTTTTCTACGAACAGCCGCTACTTTATTGGTTGATAATGGAGCTGATGTTTTGCAACTAAAAAGAGTCGGCGGGTGGAAATCGAGTGCAGTTGCGGAGGGATATATAGAATCCTCAATAGAGAACAAACGAAAGACTGCTGAAATATTGTCATCTTCCTCTAAAACTGTTGATTTACCAAGTATTTTAAGTGAAGCTGCATCGCAAGAAATACGAATTTCAAATCAAACTCAACTTCAAGAGGGTTTGAAAATTTTTGTAATAAATAACAATGCCAATTTAACAATTAACGCGTATAAATAAAAATATGAATAAAGAAAGAATCGGATCGTTGCCGTGTTCTTATTTTAACCCGTTTTTATAAGACCTACACAAAAATACCGGGCAAGAAAATGAGGATTAAAATGTATTAGGATGAAAACGAATTAGCCCTCAAATATAAACATTTTGTTTTGAGATTACCGCCCTACCATTGCCAATACAATGCAATAATTGAATTAATATGGGGTATTAGCAAAAATTATTATAACAAACATACCTGGAAAAATATCGGTGACCCTAACGTTATAAAGTTATGGGAGGAGGCGCTTAGCCAAGTGGGCAAAGAAGAATGGCAGAAATGAATTCAACACGGTAAAAATTGTTTTTGAATCTTATGAGACAGAACAGGTTATAAGGTCTGTTTCCATCAGCAATCACGGATAAGTTATCGAAAGTTCTCTAACCAATCCAAACACCCAGAAATCCACGTCCAAGTGTATTGCCCAGAATCCTGATTGTCACGGACTGTCCGTGACTGCTGTAAGAAGAAAGCCAAAGACGAAGTAAGACCGTTAATTATTAGGGATAATGATAATGATTCTGATGAGTCTGAAAGCGTGGATCAAATTTCAAATGCAGAGGAAGACTGTATTTAGTACGTATCTATAAGAACGTACGTCCTGCCGTAAGACTACAATATCGGTTCTTTTTAGAATCAAAACTTTGGAAATAAATTCGTAAATTAATTTGCCTCGATACTATTAAAGCTAAAAAATAATTAGCTTTCTTCACCTCAACTAATTTTTAATTTACTTTAAATTATTTTATCTAGAAAATATAATTCAAGTTCCAGAAATACCTAAACTATAATTTATATTTGAGAGCCACCGACGACCCTGCTCAAAAGGTTTTATTGCTTAGCGGACTTTATACAACGAATAGTGGCGGCGCCAGCATTTTTGGGATGGGTGGGCAAGAAGTGGGCCCGATTATTTTTGGAAGGGCACTACCCAAATCAAAAATGACTTCTAAAAAAAAAGGTCATCGCCTCCCCCACGTTCTATAACACCATAAGCGGGGTAACAAAATTCTCCTATTGTCCAAACTGATGTCTAAAAAAAAGGTTATCCTCGTTCTCTTTATCTCTTATTATATTTTTCCGTTCTTCTATAATACCACTTCCTTTTTCATCAAAAATTTATAATAATAATCAAATCTCTCTTCACCCACGGAAATTCCATTACAAAACCGAATCCCTCAATTTTGGGTGGGCACTAGGGTGGGCACCCATGACCTCCCCTGGCGCCGCCGCTGACAACGAACCGACTTTCTAATTTATTTCCTTACCCTTTATCTTCTCGTTGCACCCGCATTGTCATTTGAATCCCGGACTTTTTCTCAGATTGAACTTCTGCATCGATTCTTATTGGCGTTTTTCGACTCTCGTCAGCTTCCTCCTCTTCAATAATAATAGAATAATGATCCGTCTCATCCCCAGATGAGGGTTCCTCCACCATTGGTGGAAAACATGTTTGTAGTGGTGGAGAACGTTTTCGTGGTGGAGGAGTTCGTGGTGGAAGACATCTTCGTGGTGGAGGACATGGTCGTGGTGGAGGACATGCTTGTTGTGGGGGACATGTTTGTTGTGGACAGCATTTAGATGGTGGACCAGATATTTGGGACGCAACACATTTTTTTGGTACCCTTCCACAAGGAGGTTTGGGTTTTCTACAGTCACCCTCAAATCGAGGTGATGGCGATCTACGAGGCAGTGATCTATTTCTTGAGGATGTCATAGGTGGTTTTGTTTTTGGACTAGGTCCAACGTTCTTGCGTCTTACTGGGCTTCGTCCCCTACGCCCTAAAAATTTTAAAAAAATATACTGCAATAATTTTTCTATCTTTAATTTATAAAGTAATTGAAGAATGACTTAGCTATTACTTTTTTGTTGTTCTTAGCCTCGAACAAACTAAACGGATTAGTTAATATTATTTTAGTTGCTGCCAATTCTGCAAAATTTAATAAGAGAACTGAATTTTTTAAATAATATGGCTTTTTAGAGATAAAAAACGTTTTTATTAAATACACGGAAAAGAACGCAAGCTTACACTTGTAATTTACCATTTTATACAAGTGTGATGTATTGGATGTAAACAGAGTCACTATTTCGATCAAGAACTTATAGGGTATTGACTTTCAATCATTGGCGTATTTAGGGGGGGGGGCTGCCGGGCTGCATCCCCCCCGGGCCTAGGAGCTTGCGTCTAAAAGTCTAATTTCAACCTAATTTTTCGTCTCACGCTTGGACTCTTAATTCAAATTTTTAAATAATGTATTCTTGCCTTAGATTACAAAGGTCTTGTAGAAAACGTTTAGTTTTTAAACTTTTCCTTCTGAAAGACCTGTCTTAATATAGAGATTAAGATTTCAGACACATATCCATTTAGTTATTGATTTATGATGCAATTTTATAGGAAAACGAGTAAAAAGAATAATATTTTATAGTAGTTTTCTATTTTATACTTGTCTGTTTCGTTTTCCCTTTTTAAGAACTATTTTACATCAACAAAAATATAACCCAATGCAATAAAATATTTTTACAACAAAAACAGAAAACAATTAGGTATTTATTAAAAAAAATTAAAGTAAAAATTTTAATTGAATCATTTTTAATGGAAAAAGTGTGATAATTTATAATAAAAAAAATAGTGTGGGAAAAAACGAGAATGCTTTATTATGAATATACGAAACGGTACGTAAGAAGGAGTATTTCAAAACCTAAGCAGTTGCACCAAAAATTATTTTTAGATCTATGCTTCTAAAATACATGATTTTTGAAAAAATCGTCAATTTTAGCGTGGTTAATCATGAAAAACCGAGCCCGAAAAACGCTGGTGAGAGTCACACATACGTCCTATATTAAAATTTTGGATTGACACCAATATTGATATTTTTCACAAATTTTCGCCTGCGGCGCTTTTCCGCCTTCTTCACTAGGTGCAATATCATAAATACATGTAGTCCCGACTGTCCCTCACTCCAGAAAAAAAAATGTCCTACTTACGCCCACTAAGCCCCCCCCCCCCCCCCCCGAGCGTATGGCTACGCCACTGCTTTCAATAGTTATCGTTCTTATTTTGAAACATTTGTATTTAAATTAAAACTCAAATTTAAAATTCGCTTAAGAAAAGAAAAAATCTTTCTTTTATTTAAATCCTAAGTACGTATTTTGAACGAATTATAGTAAGAAGGAAAGAAATAAGAACTCAAAGTCTTCCTCCACTGTTATATTAATGAAAAGCTTAGTTTAAGATAGAAATTCTCTTCATGTTTCGGATGCAAAAGCATTCATCTTCAGGAGAACAAATGAAATTAAGAAGAAAAAAGATAATATCATCTCAATAGAACAGTGAGGAAATCATCATCAAAATATGCGTCACGCTGTAAAAAAAGAAATATATGTAAGGTTTGTAGCTTTGGGTACTATAAAAATTTAAGTGTAGAATAAAGGGTTTAATAATCAGGGAAGAGAAAGAGATTGTTAAGAGAAATGAAGATTAATATGGGTAGACATTTATTAAAGAAAATGCTGTGAGCTCCACATATCAAAAACTATGGGAATGGAGTATATTATCAAAATTATTGAAGCAATGCGCGAAAGTTTTGGCATTACTCTTTCCAGTAGAAAGTTAAACTGCTCCTCAGTCATTCTAATAAAATTTTTATAATCTTTTGGTTCTTCATCTTTCAGTTCTTGTATTAACCTTGCCGATGCCCCTAGTTCACTTCTCAATACCTTTTTTTATTTCATTAGCAATACCTAGAACTGCTTGTAAAATAACGAGATGAATCTTTCTCAGCGCCATTTTTTTTTACTGAAATGCCTTCATGTCAAATGAAACGTGTAAACTTTAGCAAGCGTTCAATTGAGTTGAATTCAAGTGAGTTGTTCAAGTCACTTGAACCGTGTCAACGCGGCTTTAATGGGTCTAAACTCAACAATTAATTGGCCAGCTAGGTCTCCTGACCTCTCACCAAACGACTTCTTCCTCTGGGGCATTTAAAAAAGTTTATTTACAAAAGTGTTATGTTTGAAAATTTAAAGCAGTTAAAAAATTCAATTTTAATGCAATCTGAAAGAATTACCCAGTACCAACTCGTTAATGTTCGTAGATAATTTTACGATCGTTTAATATAGTGTATGGTAGTTTATTTAAACATTTAATTAAGAATTAACAATACTCTAAACGATTGTACAGTTTTGTTAAATAGATAGTACATTGTATACCTAGTAGGAAACACAACATTCCCGGACGACCGTAAATATTGTATGTCGAGGTGCAAGCAGAGACTGACAATACAGAGTCCGGGAATGTGGATTTTTCTACGAGGTATACATACTATTTTTTAAAAGGACCTAACTTATTACAAATTTTGAAATAAATATTATTAACTTTGAAATAAAGTAGTAGAGTTTAGTGTCCGTATAATTAAATAGAAAAGAAGATTTTTTAGCGGCAGGCGGACAAAGTAGTGCATCTATCTTTTGCATTGAGTACACAGGGACGCCAAAGGTAATGGGTTCCCTGGGGTACAGGTAGACAATGATAGGCTGTTTCGTTCTTATTAGAACTCATCAGAAAGTCATAACCTGTAAGCGATTGGCGAAGGCTAAAAAAAGTGTAAGGAAATATTGACTTTTTCTTTCAGAAATGTTATCAAAAATGTCAGTATCTCCAATCGATTTTTGGAAAATAAAATTATTAGATTTTTTGTTATAAAACAATTGTTTATTTATAAACATCCTCTTATTTTATTTTTTCTTGCCCTAGCAATTTTTAGGGATTTTAATACTATTTAATAGGTTTTATTCTAATTAAAATAATTCGTTTTCTATTAAAAGATCCGTTTTGAAAATAATGTTAGTTTTATTTGAAAATATTAGTTAAATTCAGTGTAAAATGTATATGTTAAAGATTTTTGAAAAGCCTACCGTTTACCAATTACATTTGACAATGACAAATCACAGGTTGACAAGGCAAACCAATTGGCCTCCGCAGCATCACCTGTTGAATGCATATAAAAAACTAACCGCAATCCTATTTAAATAAGTTAAAATTGGGTTGTCCAAAATTGTTCAAACTCCGCATAAGCACTCACCATACAGAGACCCTGAAAAAGTCTCCGTACAGCCCCGCTCTAAAGTCAACAGGGAAGCAAATATTTGGAGAGTCTAAAACTTGCATGGGATTACCTATGTTTCGAACCACGAAGCATCACCTGGTATGTAATAAATAGGTCACTATTTTTACTAGAAATTATGTTTCTTAGATTCAAGAAACCTTCTTCGTATTATTTAAGAATGGTAAACTAGCATATATACTTGAATTAAGCGTATTAATTTTTATATTAGTGTTGTTTTTTTCCTTGCATATACAGAGACTGTTAGAAAATATGTGCAGCTTAATTATGTGACATTTTTCATTTTTTAACTTAATAAATTTATTTCTTTTTCAAAATGGAACTGCATATACTCAATCCAAAATAATACCTAA
The DNA here is from genome assembly GCA_935413205.1 of Polydrusus cervinus. Taxonomy (NCBI): domain Eukaryota; kingdom Metazoa; phylum Arthropoda; class Insecta; order Coleoptera; family Curculionidae; genus Polydrusus; species Polydrusus cervinus. The sequence goes on along the minus strand of OW284515.1, from coordinate 30,792,272 downwards.
TAAATAGCGCAAAAGTATTATGGTACCGGTTAAAAATTCAAAATTGCCTTAAGAATACACTTCCTTCGTTTTTTACTTAAAAAAAGTCATAATGTAGTTTAAATTTCAGTTATACCCAAATAACAAAATTCCCTTACTTTCACCGAACTGGATGGATCTTATTTTGGTTTGAGATACGCATAATTTTCTTCAAATAAAATACATTTATTTCATTGAAAAATAAAAAGAATCCCATAAGCCGCACGATAATATAACTTATAATGTTAAAGGCTTATAAAAACTATCATAAAAAAAGTAATAGCAGTTTCATTGACTTAAGTCGTCTATTGCTGTAAAGAACTAATAATAAACCTATATTAAAAGCTCTATAATCCCTATCCAAGAATTTGAAAACGCCTTAATAATAAAAAATATTTGGAAAATCGATAGATTTTTCGTCTTTCCAAATTCTTAGAAAGGGATGATACAGCAGGTTAAATAACATACTTTCAAGAATTTCACTTACCTATAAATATGTTAGAAAAAACTATTGCACCATCACTTTCTAAGAACTTGAAACGAGTACACTTTTTTTTATAAAACCGTTAGTTTAAAAAAACTCTTTGATAATCTAATTACACCAACTTGTAGAGGAGAAAAAGTAACGAGTAATGTAAACTTTATTTTATCATATCTCTTTAAATAGAGTCAGATAAAAATAAAAATAAAAACGAAATCGCGAAAATTGGGTTTTGCCCAACTATCCTCAGAAAGTTTCGGAGTATTTTAAATTTGAAAACACAATGTTGCAGAATTTAGAAGGGCGCAACTTTTCTCTAATTTAACCATCTCTGTATCTTCTATGGTTTACGAGATCCCTGTTGAGTACATTCTTATCTGGGATACCCTGTATAAATTTAAATAATTAACACCCGTATTCACCAACAAGTATTTTCTCACTATCAGTCGGTTGAGATTCTTGTCAGTCTGTTAAATTATATTCTCGTATTCACCATTGGGGGTTAGGCCTTATCAGAGAGTTAAAATTAACAGTGAAATTTTGAGCTGATTAGAAATAACAAGCTGTTTAGTTTTAAAATTGTTGTTATATTTATGGTAACTTGACAAACACTTGACAACGCATGACAAATAATAACAATTCTTAATAGTTTTTTCGTTTAAAAATGAATTTAGACTGAATAGATTTTCCACTTTTACTAGACTCGTCAGACTCAGATGATGAGGAAATCGTACGAGAAAGGAACGTAAAAGTGCGTAACAATTTATTTAAAGAAATGGACGATATTGAATTCAAAAAAACTGTTTAGAAGCAATAAAAACATATTTGCATAAGCAATTAGCGAATCGGTAAGATGGCGTAATTGAACCAGTAAATTATAGAAATCAACCTGTTTCAAGAATAAATCAAATACTTATTTGTTTAAGATATTATGCTACAGGATCATTTTAAATAAATTTTTTTTTTTTTTTTTTTTTTATGATAAAACACCTGCACTGTAGGAAAATTCCTTTAAGGCGCTCTGGGACCGGTGCGAGTGCGAAAAAAGCGATTAACGTTGGTCTTGAAACGTTGAAGATTGTATTCATTGGGAAACACGACCTCAGGAAGATCATTCCACAAAGATGACGTTCTCCAGATGAAAGAATTCTTGAACAATGAAGTTCGAGGAGTACTAAGCTGAACAACATATGGATGAGCGGCAGTGGTTCGCCGTGTATTTTTGTTTTGCATTGCTCTAGGTGGAATCAAGTGGGCAATGTCAGTCGAACACCTGCCATGGAAATATCTGTAAAAGAGAGCCAAATCACCAACCTGTCTTCGATGCTCCAGGCTATCGAGGGTCTTGGTCAGCTCGGGGTCGCCGATCAGACGAACGGCTCTCCTTTGAATGGAATCCAGTAGCCGAAGGGTGTGCTTGGGTGCAGAGCTCCAGACATGAGAGCAATATTCTAATGATGGTCGAATCTGGGCTTTGTAGAGTGTCAAAAGTTGATGAGGTGTGTACAACCTTTTGGTGCGGAAAAGTACACCAAGTTTCTGTGCAGCTGTTTTGGCAATTGCGGCAACGTGATCATGCCAAGACATATTACCTCCCAGATTGACCCCCAGCAAATTAATAGACGGTGCCAGGGGAATTGCGTGTCCTGCCATGACTATATCCGGTTCTGCAATGTTAACCTTTTTGGAGAAGACTGCTGCCTGAGTTTTCTTAGCATTAAATTCGACTTGGTTACTGTCACCCCAAGCCAAAATTTCTTCCAGGTCCTTGTTGAGGCGCAATACTTCATGCTGCCTGCGAAGATGTGCGTCGGCAGCGGATGTTTGGGGAGTCAAGGTAAAAGATGAGACAAGTGTGCTGTCATCAGCAAAGCTATAAATTGGATTTTGGGTTTTCACTAGAAGGTCGTTAATATATATCGGGGATTCCCAATTTTGATGTACCTACTTTTATTCCAATGAAATTAGAAGTTCTTTCTCCCGCATAGTATATTTACTAGATCTCTCCCTATATCAGGTTTTGTCTGTCAATAAATTTTACTACTGGATTTGTAAAATTTAATTTATTAACGTAAAGTGACGTAAAGGACGGAAATGATTGATTAAACGATATTTAAAAATATATTATGAGGTTCAAATATTTTACTCTGAAGTTAGTTGTAAACTAAAATCGTCAGCTAAGACGTACGCACATCAACCTAACTTTCTGTTTGTTAATAGAGCGTCCCTGATTTTTGGTGAATACGATATTTCATTAACTCTTTGAAGCACGGTGGTTAGCTGTAATATCCACCAATTTTGCGACCCAAGGAGCATGGTGGTTTGCGTTAATAACCACGAACATCCTCCTATTGCCAGGCACTTACGCATAGTGGCTAGATCTGGAACCACCTAACCTAGTTTGATGTACAATGTACAGATGTCGCTAGCGAACTCGTTTTTAAATTCGGTTGTTATAGTTGGAAAGTACAGATAATTGTATGCTGGTAAACGTCAAAATAACTGAGTTGCTTTTATTGTTGATGTGTTTTTTAAAGTTTTACTTACATATTGCAGTTTGGAGGTGTTATTTTTGTAAGTTACATGTTTTGATATGTCCTAAATAAGAGTGCGTATTTACTACAGTGATTTTTTATCCTGAAGCGGATTTATGTACGTTAGGTTAAGTGGTTAGTGCTCGTGTTCACCGCGCATATTTGACATAAACACAAAGTAAGAAAAACGTAGCGTTTGTAGCTCAATGCGCATTTTTAAAAAAATTTAGTCAGTAAGAACGGTGAAAACTTTAAAGATAGATTGAGTGTCGAACTGTTATGTCTTTCTGTCTCTAAAATTGCAAATATTTTGGTACCCTTATCAAATAAATAATTACTTCTATGGTAATTAGAAGTTTGGTAAAGGTACGAAAAAATAAAAAACGAATTATTACTGGAATTGCAGTGACTATTTTTTGACTTGACTGTTGACTAGTGCTGCACGTAATTATAGTTATCTCTAATAACACGAATAAATTTTACTGAAAAACATGCAAGTTTGAAAGATAAGGAACTAAAGGAGCTACATTATGTTTCTGATGAAGATTTTCCTTTGGGCTCTGAAGATGAATCTGATGATTCTGATGTTGAGCCAACCATTTCCCTACATGAAGACGAATTTAATCTTTGTATTTTGGCATCGCAAACCCGAACATTCTGATGATAGGGACGACAATAATATGCCTCTGATAAATTTTGCAACATCCGGATATCAAAAAGATCCTAAAGCCTCAACTTCTAAACTCCCTAATGATGTTGCTTCTGCATCATTAGGAACTACCGCTGATCAAAATAAGAGACAACACATAGATATTTTGACTTTAGCTACAGAACCGATTTAGGACCAGTCGCCAAGAGACAGCCTTTTTGTTTCCGATTTTAAAATTTCGATTCCTGTGCATGGTGGTTACCTAAACTAACCACTTATTTTTCTTAAATTTGGGCAATACAATTTTTTTTTTAGATGAAATAATGTTATTACCCATATTTTTTTAAGCAAATAAACATGTTTTTGGTAAAATTTCACAATTTTATTTTTCAAATCTATTTCATGCCGAAAGGGTCTTAAAAATGTGCCATATCTTGTGCTTCAAACAGACTATTAATCCTTATACCGATGTTAACTATCAGACTGTTAAGTTAAAGTTAGTGAATACGGCTGTAAAGCGGTTTTAATGTAATTAAATAAAGATTGTCGATTTAATTCTCGTCAACTTTACATCATTCTTATTTAGTCCGCCAGTATTCTTAGGAAGACCTCAAACGGGGAAATTAAAAAGAAACTGTAGTAGCGTGAATACTAGGAGACTGGGCGACTAGGTCACCAAATATGTTGATTTTAATGGCGCTCCTCACATGGCGCTACATAAGTGGTGGCGACTGAAAGACCGACGCAATCCGAGTATCTACGACCCGACATGCTGGTCGCCGCGATACTTCAGTCTCTTAAGTGACGCAAATATGGAGCAAATTTTTAAGCCGAAATTAATGAAGGAAGTTGAAAATAATCCAGTGCTATATATAATTACAAAATGAAGGGGCGGAGATAAATCAGAAACAACTTATGTGCGGTCTTCAGCTTGCGACTGCGTGAATATTGGTCGTTTTTTCGATAAGAAGAATGTCTGGACAGTTGTGGTCTACTGTTCTACTTGCCTGTCCCAGTATAAGAGATATTCAAGGGATTCAAGGACTGGCGCGGGTGAGTATTGATAATATAGTGGGAGGTTTTCCTTTAGACCTAGTTTATGAGCTGGTGCTTTGTGGATGATATTGACTACCTGATTATGTCTCCTCAGATAAGCGTTGGTGCCATAGCACCACAACCCGCCGTAATATGTTCTATCGTTTCTCCGGGGCAATACATAACCTGAATTTTGTATTAGTACTAGGTTTTTAATTTGCAACAATATTTTCCTATAAAATTTTGCTGCGTTTTTCATAATTAAGGTGGAAAATGGCATTTGCTCTCTTACTATTATCCGCAGGAGAAATCTGAAATAAGCATTTATAGTTTTAAGGAATAGATTTCTTAGGAAACGGTAATTAAAAAGTTTTCCACATGTTGCATACTTTGTTCGACACTGTACATATAAAAAAAGTTTAAACCCTTTGAAAACAGTGATAATATACAATTATCGTTTTGCGCTAAAGAACTTACCACTAATATCAGTTTGAACTGGCGTTTGACGATTTCCTCCATATTCATCTGTGCCCTAAAAATTAGAATTAGACTGTATGAGCTCCTGGACAAAATTTACGCAACATCGTAAATTTGGCACATGTTTGATGCTATATTGTTTCCTAATCTTTATTCGATTTTTTTTTGCATGGTAAGTTGGCTCTTTGACAATGTCATAGTTTTCGCTATTTGCGCTACAAAGTCGTCTTATACCTGGTGTAAAAAAAAGTATACCAGAAACCGTAACATATAGAAGTTTAAATTCGACTATAAAATACCTCCATCTCTTCCTAATATTCTTATTTTTGGTTCATTTCTGTAATTAGAAATATATAAATTTATAAAACTGCTGTTTGGTTAGAAGCTTGGTGGAGCGAGTAGAACAAGAACTGAGTGTGATGACATCATACGGAGGATGAGGATGAGGATGAGAGGATGAGAGGATGAGAGGATGAGAGGATGAAAGGATGAGAGGATGAGAGGATGAGAGGATGAGAGGATGAGAGGATGAGAGGATGAGAGGATGAGAGGATGAGAAGATGAGAGGATGAGAGGATGAGAGGATGAGAGGATGAGAGGATGAGAGGATGAGAGGATAAGAGAATGAGAGGATAAGAGGATGAGAGGATGAGAGGATGAGAGGATGAGAGGATGAGAGGATGAGAAAATGAGAGGATAAGAGGATGAGAAAATGAGAGGATGAGAAAATGAGACGATGAGAGGACGATAGGATGAGAGGATGAAAGGATGAGAGGATGAGAGGATGAGAGGATGAGAGGATGAGAGGATGAGAGAATGAGAGGATGAGAGGATGAGAGGATGAGAGGATGAGAGGATGAGAGGATGAGAAAATGAGAGGATAAGAGGATGAGAAAATGAGAGGATGAGAAAATGAGAGGATGAGAGGACGATAGGATGAGAGGACGATAGGATGAGAGGATGAAAGGATGAGAGGATGAGAGAATGAGAGAATGAGAGAATGAGAGGATGAGAAGATGAGAGGATGAAAGGATGAGAGGATGAGAGAATGAGAGAATGAGAGGATGAGAAGATGAGAGGATGAGGGTGATGATTGAGGAGAAGGGTGAGGACGAGGACAGGGTTATTTAAAATTAAAAACTATTTTATAACGGCTGATTTTAATCGAACTGGATATAACGGTAGGTATTTATTTTTTCAGATATTCTTAAAAGCTTCTCTCTGGTTCAGAACCAATTAATGTAGGTGTTCAGGGGGTAAACCATCCATAATTTCTTCATTAAATTATTTTTGTTGTTCAATTTTATTTTTATAATAAATATACAGGGTGCTACAAATTCGTGTACGTACAAGGGGATTTCGAAAACGGTGAGAGATACGAAGATAGTTAAATTGAGGCAAAGTTGCGCATTTTGGGGCTTAATAATTTGGTTAAAGAAAATTGTAAATATTCCGAATATATTCGAAGATATCCGAAAAAACCCGAAATGTTTAGTTTTGTTTTTTAATTTTTTACGCCTTTATTTTAGACATAGGAAAAAAAACAAAAAGACACTTTCTTATAGCCGTTTCTATGTCCTACAATATGGCGGTATTAGTTTTTAAATTGCACGTTTCGTTCTCTAGATACCAACCTCAAATATTTTTTTTTAAATACGGACCTGGAATTTTTAAAACAGTTTTAAGAACCTCTAAGCTTTGGAAATTTAATAGTTAAGTTATCGTGTTTAGGCAGTTTATTTTTTCAAAAAGATTTACCGTCACCATACTCTAGGAAGTAAGCAAGTTTTTACTGCATGAGAAGTAATTTTATTTTGAATTAGTATTTTATTTGTTTTATTAATATAACGTATATTTGAAGTTCTATGGTTTTTGCCTTAGACCTAGATCGAAATACTGTAAAACAGAAAAAAATTTATGCAAAAAGAATTTCAAGATTGTTTTACTGTTTATACGATCTGATGATGCTAGTTTCAGCCGAAACATGAAACAAAAACAAAGAGACAGAAAAATATTTGAGACCGAGACTTTCGGTCTCTTTTCTCACAAAATATCAAATATCAAGCCTCTTTGTATAAAAATGGATGGATTTTTCGAATCAGAAATCTTTTGTTTTTTTTAGATTGGCTCTGAATGTTCAGGACCGTAATGAAATAAAAAAGATAATTTAAAAAATGTGTTATTAGGTGGCAAAACGTTAAAATCTTAAAAACTTGTACGTTGTATACATTTCTAAAGCTTATAAATCCCTAAAACTGTATTTAAAATTCCAGGTCCGTATTTAAAAAAATTGACTTGAGGTTGGTAACTAAAGAACGAAATTTCGAATTTGAAAACTAATAACGCCATCTTCTAGAACATAAAAAACGACTATGAAAAAGTGTTTTTTATTTTTTTGCCAAGTCAAAAATGACAGCGCAAAAAATTAAAAACCAAAAATAAAAATTTCGGTTTTTTCGGATATCTCTGAAAGCAATCGGAATAATTGGAATTTTTTTTTCACCGCATTATTAAGCCCCAAAATACGCAACTTTGCTTCAATTTAACCATCTTCGTATCTCTTACCATTTTCGAGATCCCTTTGTACGCACACGAATTTGTAGCACCCTGTATAAAGTCGATTAATTATTAGTATAACTGCAAAAAGCAAATACAAAAAGTAATTTTGTGTGTGCAGTGAGTTTTGAGGTTAAACATTCATCATAACAAAACAAGAGCGAATGCGTTAATTCCACATTCGACGTGCTCGCTATAAAACCTGCAGGAAGCAGAGCTTGCTCCAAATATTTAGACATAATTTTCCCAAATGCAGAAGAAGACACTCGGAGCGTCAAAAATAACAGGGAATAACAAATCGAACGCGCTCGGAACATTACAAGTGTCAACCCAAACGTTCCTTTTATGTTACGGTTGCTAGTACTACTCCACTAACTTATAGTGAACTTTTACATTTTCGATTTTGTCGATCTGTTGTGATTAAAAAAGTCCTATGTATATCTCGCTCGGTTGTCATTGGGTCACCCAGTAGCGTCACTACAAATTTATGGCCCCCCACTTGCGACAAAAGGTCACCCTTTCTATTATATATACAGGGTCCTACAAATTCCTGGGCGCAAATCATTTTCAATTGCCAGAAGAGATAGGGCATCTAACCTATTCTGAGACATTTTATTTTTTAGATTTTTTAAAAGATTTTAGATAGACATTAGATTTTTTAGGGTTGCGGGGGCTAGCAGGGGTGTAGTTACGCCACTGCGTGTGAATTAAAGTACTAATATAATTTAGGCTCTTACATATCCATAGAATTCGTCATCACTATAATACTCATTAAAGGGCGATTCACACTCTTGGTCATATATAATACATGTGCCAGTTGTGGAACATCCTAAAGATAATTAATTAAAGTAGTTAAATAATAATATATTATTAACCAAGGTCATCAACCAATCCCAAGCAATGAAAGGTAATGGTGATGGTAACCATTACCTTTGGCGTCCCTGTGCATGCAAAATTTAGATGCACTACTTTATCCGCCTGCCGCTTAAAACTTTCTTTTTATTTTACCTATACGGACACTAAACTTTACTACTTAATAATTTATAGTTTTCGTTAAAAATGGGCTATTAGAAACTTTTTGATATATATACGGGAATCAAATTCAACTTTTTAAACAAAGTTCTTTACGGTAGCGTTTACTTGTGGACGTGGATGGATAACATATTTTGAATAAGAGGTCATACGTCTAAACGGGATGATTATTGAGCATAAAATGACGGTTCAATATAATCCACTTACAAATACTGTAAAAGTATTTTAAAAAATATCAAAAAATGTATTAAGAATTTGGTATATTACAAACTGTAGTACTCCCAAAAATTAAAAAACCATTTAAAAATGTACTCTTTTTAATTTATTATTATAGAGGTCTCTGCATCAATTCCGGAGGTCCTACTAATGACATTGATTACGTTGTCTTGGTTTTTAATTTTCTATCCATTTCAGTCTAAAGGTATGTTCCTACAAGCAATCACGGACAAGTTACCGATAGTTTGGCAGTTATCTAACCAATCCAAACACCCAGAAATCCACGTCCAAGTCTATTGCCCAGAATCCTGATTGTCACCGACTGTCCGAGACTGCTGTGGGAACAAGCCCTAATAATCACATCATCCTGTTTCACAGGTGACAATAAAAAGTGAAAATTTAAAATAAGAAAGCTGCTATACACGAAAAAAAACAATGCTAATATGAAGAATAATACGCTTAATTAAAGAATATGCTAGTTTTACCATTTCTCAAATAAAATTATACTTTATATACCAATATTAGCTTATTAGGCTATTGATTATGTCAAATCACAAGAAACTACAGAGTATGTCGGTTTTTATTCCATAAATCGTTCAACTGGTTATTCAGAATGAAAAAACCGCAGAGTGCTATTAAATTAGAGGGGGGAAACTGGAGATAGGGGGGAAAATGCAACCCTTACGGTTTTTTGGGAATATCTCGAAAACGAAGCAAAATTTAGGGTATTTTATAGGAAAAATTTTGTAGAGAGTTAGATTTTTTATCGAAATGGCGTAATTAAAAAATTTACAAGTCTATTCAGTTTATTTTATTAAAAACAATTTAGCAAAAAAGTGCAAAAAATTAAATATTTTATTTTTTTTTAGTTTTATGCAAATAACTTTTTTTTGGGCAGAGATAGGTATAGGCATTGCTTTATAGAAAAGACAGGATATTAAATTTCCTACAGAATGACGCAAAAAAAATTTTGATGAAGTTTCAATGAGATATGACCGTTTAAACTTTGTTATATTTTTCGGTTTTTATTGAATTTATAACAATATCATTTTGTTGCTTAGTTTTGAATGCCTGCAATTGAATCTTATTTAATAAAGTCATGTTAAATTAATTGATCAACAATAAATAAATGTTATATGCATGCACGAACATAGGTATATAATTTTAATTTATTTTTTAAACAAATTAATAACTACATTTGCTTAAAAATTCCTATTTATTTATCTAAAATATACGTATTTAAAAGAAAACATCTATAATTAATTAACGTAATTTAAAATTTATTTCCCCATTAAAGTAAGCCGTGAGATATGTTTCTTATCACATTTATGCAACACCGAACTCATAAAATATTATAATAGTATTTAATTTGTAAGTCACCTCCAGCACAAACAAGTTTCGATTTGTCTTAATGATACGATCCCAAACAAATTGGAGCTAAGAGCTCTGTACACGTCAGTATATTTTTTCCACAGTATATTGTTTCTAGATATATATAGTAAATTTTATATTGACAATATATGGGCAATATCATAATACGATATTCATACGATCAATATTGCATATAACATTTATTTATTGTTGATCAACAATATTAAATAAAATTCAATTGCATACATTCAATACTAAGTAACAAAATGATATTGTTATAAATTCAATAAAAACCGAAAAATATCACAAAGTTTAAACGGTCATATCTTATTGAAACTTTATCAAATTTTTTTAAATTCTCTAGAAAATTTAATATTCTGTCTTTTCTATGAAGCAATGCCTATACCTATCTCTGCCCAAAAAAAAGTTATTTGCATAAAAGTAAAAAAAATTAATATATTTAATTTTTTGCGCTTTTTTGTTAAATTATTTTTAATATAATTTGAACTGAATAGACTTGTAAATTTTTTAACTACGGCATTTCGATGAAAAATCTAACTCTCTATAAAATTTGTCCTATAAAATACCCGAAAATTTTGCTTCGTTTTAGAGATATACTTAAAAAACCATAAGGGTTGCATTTTCCCCCCTATCTTCAGTTTCCCCCCTCTAATTTACTAGCACAAGTTTTTTCATTCTAAATAACCAATTGAACGATTTATGCAATAAAAACCCACACACTGTCTAGTTCCTTATTACCCTGCTTTTTACGACATAATCAATAGCCTATATTCTTAAATGATAAGTTTAAGGTTTCTTAAATCTAAGAATAAAAATGTATAGTAAGAATAGTGAGCTATTAATTTGAAGATAAAATAGTGATCCCTTTTTAAGTATACAGGGTGATACAAATTCGTGTGCGTACAAGGGGATCTAGAAAACGATATACGAAGATGGTTAAATTGAGGCAAACTTGCGTATTTTGGGGCTTAATAATTTCGTGAAAGAAAATTCTAAATATTCCGAATACGGAGGTATCCGAAAAATACCGACATTTTTAGTTTTGCTTTTTAATTTCTTGCGCCTTCATTTTTGACTTGTGAACAAAACAAAAAATACTGTCGTAGCCTTTCTCTATGTTCTACAAGATGGCCTTATTAGTTTTTAAATTCGTCGTTTCTTTTTTTTTTTTTGGTTTGGCTCTAAATGTTTAAGATCGTTATGACAGAAAAAGATAACTTGAAAAAATGTGTTATTAGATGACAAAACGTTAAAATTTCAAAAAACTTTAAATTGTATTAACTTTCTAAAGCTAAAACTGTATTTGAAATTCCAGGTCCGTATTTAAAAAAATTGACTTGAGGTTAGTATATAAAGAACGAAACGTTAAAAATATGAAAACTAATAACGTCATCTTGTAGAACATCAAAGATGGCTATGAAAAAGTGTGTTTTGTTGTCAAAAATGAAGGCGCCAAAAATTAAAAACCAAAAATAGAAATTTCGGTTTTTTTCGGATATCTCTGAAAGCATTTCAAATATTTACAATTTTCTTTTACCAAATTACTAGACCCCAAAATACGCAATTTTGCATCAATTTAATCATCTTCGTATCTCTTACCCTTTTCGACATTCTCTGGTATGCACACGAATTTGTAGGACCTCCTACATTAAATTAATGCGTTTTCGTATTGTGATGCTTAATATAATTAAACCAAGTTTTTATTTTATTGATTTGAAATAAATATATAATATACTTGATATAAATCACTTACAAATTTAGAATAGGTTTTATTATTCTTGTATACATCACAGCCAATAGCTTGATTTAAAACCGACAGCTCTTGATCGTCAATACCTAATAAGTTCTTGAACGATTTAGTGACTATATTTACACCCAATAAATAACACTTGTATTAAATATTCAGTTACTTGGTTAAGGATTAGGTTTTTTCCGTTTGCGGAAGAAAGCCTATCATTTTCGCACAGATTCGGTCAGCCATATTATCTAAACTCTGTACCTTTGTAGAAAAAAAGGGTCAATATCCACAATGTATACAGGGTGATTCCTAAGTTGATACTTCTTTTTTAGCTGTTTATAGAAGGCATTAAAATAAACAACATTTTCAAATACCTTTTTTCAAAAAACTCAAAAATAAAGTACTTACATTTATTTATTACAGTATGGATCAAATATGGTCCTGCCTAACTTGCCCGTTGAATAACATTAAGACAACTTCTGGGTGTAGGATGAGCCCGCAAGGGAAAGCGTTCTGCGTATAATCTCGAATCAGCAGCCGCACTTTGACGACACTCACTGTAAATTAGCACCATATTCACTAGTTCATTGTTTTCAAATATTACCATTTTTACGTGTCACCAATTTAAAATTAAACACACCGCAGCGAATTGCCAAATAATTCACGACCAACCCGTAAATTGCATAACTAATAAGACAACAACAACATAAATATACTACGTTTTGTTGACCAGGCCCGTACTTAGATTTTTTACTTCTGTATCTCCCATATATTTAAGTTTTTTGAAAAAAGTTATTTGAAAATGTTGTTTATTTTAATGCCTTCTACACACAAGTAAAAAAGAAGTATCAACTTAGGAATCACCCAGTATATTGGTGTCAATAGTATGTTTAAACTGAATGATCAATATATTTTTCGTAAACACAAGCCCATAAGTTTTAACTTTTGATGATAAAATAAATTCAACTGGGCTTATGTCCGCTATCATTTAAAAGAACAAGGGTCAATATTTCGATAAGGCCTTTTCAACAATTACTGAACATAAAATGTAGTAATTCATTATAATGTACATTGGCCGATTCGTTTTTTTTCCTTTGTGGACATTGACCCCAAGATATAAAATTTTTTTTTTGTTTGTTTTGGGTTACTGATGGTAACTTGTCCTTTCGAACATTCAGCTAGCTTGGCCATCGACCTTCAGCTTAATGTGGGTTCCGAGCCACGATCCTCAGTCATGCGACACCCCCCAAGGGCTATGAACCCTCGGTTTATTGCCATTGTATGACCTACTGATTGGGGAGTGTGTACCTTCTTCCGCACCCCACGAGATGTCCGATCGCATCCGGCCTGGTTACCGGCGTGAATGCGTGTGCATTGGAAGGTGATACATTTTACACTCTTTCCTGCATTATTAAGCCTGCTACATTTCGGACATACTTTTTCTTATTGTGCGTATGCAGACTGCGAGGATCGAACTCGGACCGCCACGGTCGAATGCCAGTAACTCACCTCTGAGCCACTGCCATGGTTATATAAAATAATACAAGTACATACAGGGTGTCCCACCGGGAACCGAATCGATCTATATATAGAAAACTATACATAGGAACATTTTGAAAATTTGATAGTATGCTGATGCTGATGGGGGCGACCGGGCTAAAATATTTTCATAATGGTGGCACTTCCGGTTATACCGGAAGTAAGTGTCAACTTGCTTATTTTAAATGGGACACCCTATATATTATTACATTTTTGAATTCTGCGTAAGATTCTAGGCGGATTTTGTATACCATGTCCTATACCTATGTCTAACCGTTTTTGACATATTTGAATTTTTATGTCAAAAATGACGTTTGCAAGCCTTAGAATAATTATCAATTTTTTTCTATAAAGAAGCCTTATTTATTTAATTTAAGTAGGATTCCTTGTTATAAAGGACCTACTTTAATAGATTTTTTATAATATTTTGATAACTATTAATACAGGGTGTTTAAAAAATAAGATTAAAAATGAACTTGAAAAAACTGCAAAAAGTCTAGATTTTCAAATAGAAACACCCAAATTTTATAATTATTTCTTATTTAGCATCAAAAATAAGGGTAAGTTTGTATTATGTTGCATATCCCAAAAATTTTTAGTTTTCGAAATATTGCCAATTTAGTATTTTTATTAGGCGATTTTGCTGCAGATTTTAAGTTCAGTTACTCTTAGTTGGCTATGACGGCGTTGAAAAACAATCAAATGCTAAGAAAATCTATAAAGCTTTCACTTACTTTTTGAACATTATTAATAATCATGCCTGGGCGTTTAAGTTATACAAACGAAGATTATTTAAACTTATTTATTATTTATGGAGAAAGTGATAAAGTTATATCAAGAACATGTGACACATTTGCCATTCGATATCCGCAAAAACAGAAGCACGCAATGTGCTGTTAATAAAATTATAGAAAATTTCAAGAACCTTAGAACTATTTATACAGGGTACTCAAACAATAGATTTAAAAGTGAAATTGAAAAACTGTAAAAAATCTACATTTTCAAACGGAAACCCCCAAATTTTACAGTAAATGTTCAAACTGACGTCCTTTAACTTCCAGACATTTTCCGCATCTGAGCAGCACTTGTTCATGGTTCGCTTTTCTTATTAACGCGGGACTTAAATTTGCAAATACATTCCTCACTCGCTGTATGCAATCTTCCATAGTTGTTATCGGAGTATTATAAACTCGATCTTTAATTGTACCCCAAATAAAAAAAATCGAGCACTGTAAGATCTGGGGAGCGGGCTGGCCAAAGGAAAGGACCATTGTTGGTCATCCATCGATCATCAAAAGCATTTCTTAAAAAATTGTCGATGAGGTAGGTACCATGTGCAGGTGCGCCATTATGCTGATAAAACAGGTTTCCATGTACAGCGAGCGGCAAATTGTCTAAATAGTCAGTTTCAAAATTATGTAAAATGTTCAAATAGCCTTCACCTACAAGTGAATAAGTACATTTTATATCTAGAAAATTAAAAAACGTCTAACTTACCATTTAAATTTTCTTGATAAAAATGTAGTGCTATGACGCCGTCATTTCGTACCGCACAATAAACATTAAACTGCCAGGAATCTTGAAAATTTAACTCTTTAAACACATTTAAATATGAATCACTCCAAAAATGGGAATTGTGTCGATTAAAGGAACCATTTTTTGTAAATTTAGCTTGGTCTGTCCAAATGATATTGTCCAAAAAACCAATGTTTCCTTGCGTCCAAGTTAAGATGAATTCACAGAATGCCACTCGTCTTGGAAAATCAGCTTCTTTTAAATGATGGACTTGGTAAATTTGTATGGATGCCATTTATGCTTGCATAATATTCTATTAATTTTCGACTTGGATAATCCTGACTCTAACGCAGCTTGTCTTACTGACATTGTGGGATATGCCGCAAAATATCCCAAAATAGAAATTTCAATATTGACGGATATAAAGTTCTTGAAATTTTCTATAATTTTATTAACACCACACTGTATTTGCGGATATCGAATGGCAAATGTGTCACATGTTCTTGATATAACTTTATCACATTCTCCATAAATAATAAATAAGTTTAAATAATCTTCGTTTGTATAATTTAAGCGCCCGGGAATGAATATTAATAATGTTAAGTGACAGCGTCATAGGTTTTTTAACATTTGATTGTTTTTCATCGCCGCCATAGCCAACCAAGAGTAACTGAATTTAAAATCTGCAGCAAAATCCCCATATAAAAATATTAAATTGGCAATATTTCGAAAACTAAGAATTTTTGGGATATACAACCTTATACAAACTTACCCTTATTTTTAATGCTAAATAAGAAATAATTATAAAATTTGAGTGTTTCCATTTGAAAATCTGGACTTTATGCAGTTTTTTCATCTTATTTTTTAAACACCCTGTATTAATAGTTATTAAAATATTATAAAAAATCTATTAAAGCAGGTCCTTTATAACAAGGAATCCTACTTAAATTAAATAAATAAGGCTTTTTTATAGAAAAAATTGATAATTATTCTAAGGCTTGCAAACGTCATTTTTGACATAAAAATTTAAATATGTCAAAAACGTTTAGACATAAGTATAGGACATGGTATACAAAATCTGCCTAGAATCTTGCGTAAAATGCAAAAAATTAGGTATAAAAAGTTTAAATTTAAAAAAAACATATTTTTCTGTATAATTTTTTTTCTCTTGCGGACCATGGGTTAAACCCGAAATTTCAGTGCATTATTTTAAAGTAAATACTGCAGAAGTTCTTAAGTAAAAATTAGTTAGAACACACTTAAAATACAAATAATAAATAATATTTTGGTTATTTGACCTTAAAATGTATTTTTTTGATTATTAAAAAAAATTATTTTTAAAAAATGTTTGGGCAGAGAATGGAATATTTTGCAATTTTTTTTAAATTAAAAATAACCTGGTCTTGCCCAGTATTAAAGAAAAAAATTACCTTGATCAACACATTTACATTGCAGATCACTGTAGGGACAGCCAAATGGATCATCTTCATCCACTATTATACATTGTCGACTTGTATTACAACCCTTATCTGTACATCTAAAAAATTATAAAAAAATTAAGGG
Source organism: Polydrusus cervinus (assembly GCA_935413205.1). Classification (NCBI taxonomy): domain Eukaryota; kingdom Metazoa; phylum Arthropoda; class Insecta; order Coleoptera; family Curculionidae; genus Polydrusus; species Polydrusus cervinus. The sequence continues at coordinate 30,775,527 of OW284515.1, read as the reverse complement.
TCTCATAAAAATGGCCATTAATCTACATGTAAAATTAATATTTGTTTTAAATTGCCTTAAATTCAGCTTATATACACCCATAACCATACAGAGATGGTTAAATTAGAAAAAAGTTGCGCCCTACTAAGTTCTGCAATATTGTTTTTTCAAATTTAAAAAACTCAGAATCCTTCCGAAGATATTTGCAAAAGCGAATTTCCGTGATTTCGATTTTATTTTATCTGACTATATTTGAAGATGTACGTTAGAAACAAAGTTTATATTCTCACTACCATTTTTTCTCCTCTATTAGTTGGTGTAATTCGATTTTTTATTGCGACGTTTCGTTTTTTCAAAATCATCATCAACTTTCCTTTTTAAATAGTCGGGAAATTATATTTTATTATTTTTATATCCCCCCCCCCCCCACCCCTCTTTTATAATTCAACGATATACAGTTGAGACAGATGAAAATTAGATAAGGTTACTGTGATTGAAAATAAAATTGTTTCAAATAAAAAGAATTTACACTTATTTTTATTGCTAGAGGGTTTTTAGGTCAGAAACGTGTTATTATTACATAATACGTCATTGAATTATAAGGGAGAATTTAAAAATAATAAAATAAAATTCCCGGACTATTTAAAAAAATTAATGATGGTTTAGGAAAAACCAAACGTCGGAACAAAATCTAATTACACCAACTTGTACACTCCTAAAAATGACTTGGTATTTGGTACTAACTTTTATTTGTTCTCGTGTTTACGTTACCAAAAATAACTATTTTTAGTTAGGAAAACAAAAAAGATTTTTTTCTTGGTTATATTTACCAAAAAATGATGCCATCAGAACAAAGAAAATATCTTGTTTGCATATTAGTTGGCAGAAATAAAATATTATTTTTAGCTGAATTTTACTCTGTATATATCTTATTTAAATGTTACATCAAGGTTCCTACAAACGTGTATTTATCAATTAAGCTTGTTGTAATAACACATTATGAATTTGTAGTCCCTATCATTTTGTTAATTTTGATTAAGATATATTCTTAGTTACCAGAACTAACTTTTCTTTTCAAGTAATATTATTCTTCATATTTATAACTAACAGCATCAACAGAGACTTGACGCCCTTGCCCGGTGGGTCAAATATGACATCATTCTAGCCAAGACTGTCAGGAGGTTATGTTTATGTTAGGGTGCTTTTGCTGTTTCGTGTCCATTTTTTCGTGTTTTTAAGGCAATAATTGGCCATTTTCATGGCTGTGCCCGTGTGGAAAATGGATGTGACAATATTTGTTGTAATTTATTTGTGTTTATTGTCTTTCTTGTGTACGTTCTTATTGGCAGAAGGAAGTTAAATCATAAGTAAGTAAACATTTTATTTTTTATCATTGCAGTTGTACATTAGAAAGTTTAAATGCGATTTTTATAAAGCATGGCAAGGTGACCCGATGAGAAATAACTTAAAAATATTTTTTTTTTGTTTTTGTTCTATGTTCCTTTTCTATAAAAGAACGTCATATTGATGACTTTTTAATCTGACTGATTTTAAATAGGTAGTCCAGGGGATATTTTTTGTTTTTTAATAATCGCGGTTGCAGATAAGAAAATTTAAATAAGGACAATTCAGTTCTATAAGCAATTGAACAACCCAAAAGGTTAAGTAAAATAAGTTAAAAATCTAGTGTTTCTGTTTTGTATTGCATAAGTATGCATTATAAAGAACATGAGAGAACAAGGGCATTGGAAATATTTTTTTTTTAAGAGACCATAATATCCCTGATAGTTTATTCCAATTAGTTTCACATACCTAATAAAGTAGTAATACATAGACATTTTTTTATTTAAATGAGGACCTAGGAAGGAATATTTTTCGTTACTAAGTATAAATTACATATGACATTTTTTTTAGAAATGAAACAGACTTTTTTTAAAGTTATTTCTATCAAATCAACTTGCTAATTTTGCCATGCGTTATAAGCAGTTCATTCTAACTTTATAATGTGCAACTGCAATGACAAAAATATAAAATGTTTACTTATTTATGATTCAACTTCTTTCCTACAATTAGAAAGTACAGAAAAAAGATAATAAACACAATGTTGTGACTACATACGTAATTGTTACTCTATGAAAATTTCAAGTTTGGCCCAAATAAATGATTTCTTTGGCAATATTTGTAGATTGCATCAATAACAAAAACAATATTGCCTTGAAAAAAATGTTCAATTTTCCATATTTACACATTAGTTGTGACAACTAATTTTAAAAGCGGAAGTACCATATAAATTTAGTTATCCGTATATAAAATTTCGTTGTGACAACTAAAATTTGTAGGTTGGGTTGGTTAATGTTATTAATTAGTTCAACAGTTCAATAACAACAATTTTTTTTGATTGTACAAACTAATTTTTGGGTGGAGTCCGCTTTCACGAAAATAAATAGTTGTCAGAACCAAATTTTAGTAATCCATACCATGTTATTTTTAAGAGTCTATAGAGGGCAAAAAATGGTAATGAGAATGTAAACGTTATATTAACATATTTCTCTAAATAGAGTCGGAAAAAACAAAATCGCAAAAATTCGATTATGCTTAAATATCTTTAGAAGCATTCCGAGTTTTGTAAATTTGAAAACACAATATTGCAGAATTTAGTAGGATGCAACTTTTTCTAATTTAACCATCTCTGTATCGTTTATGGTTTACGAGATCCCTGTAGAGTGCATCTTTATCTTGGACACCTTGAATATTTGAATGTAAAGATATTTGAACGTAACATTATTAAACAAATTGCTTTAAATAATGGTTACCAACCCAAGATGATAGATGATATTATTACCAAGAAACATTACAACAAAGCAATTAAATTAACATACGCGGGTTCAGAACACATCAATAATATAACATACAAAACTTTTAACATACAACGGGAGGATTACCAAACATATTTCACAACACTTATCAAAGCGTAACATAAGAATTGCATATAAAACAAATAATAAGTTAGGGAAATTCATAAAAAATAATAAAACTAAAAATAACAAAGCGGCTAAATGTGGAGTATATAAAACTAAAATGTATAAGTTGTCCTAAATTTCACATAGGACAAACAGGTAGATGTTTTAATAAAGGTATTTAAGAACGTAAAATAGTTATAGCAAAAATAATACAGATTCCCATTATGCATTACACTTGAATACAGAAAAACATAATTTTGACGATAATTTCCAAATATTACAACAAGAAAATAAATCCATGAAGTTAAATCTACTTGAGTCAATGGAAATTAACAAATATAAAAAATTGAATGTTTTACTAAATGATCAATTGGACTTGAATAGTTCCCCATTATTAAACTTATAGGTTACACCCTGTATTTGTTTAGGAAATTGCTTCATCCATTGTTAACCCTTTTGTCGGGTTTTTCCTTCTTAGTGTTCCTTAAATAATAAATTTATGGTTTATTTAGATATTTACGATGGCTCTGAAGGACCACATATAAATTTAAAATACTTAAAATTGCCAAATACAGAAGTGGAAATTTCCACTTATTATGTGGAAATTTCCACTTATTATGTGGACATTTCCACTTATTATGTGGAAATGTCCACTTATTATGTGGAAATTTTCACTTATTATATGGAAATTTCCACTTATTAAGTTGTCCTAAAAGTACCTACAAGTCTCAACCGCAAGCAGCAGAATCAAGCAGTATAGGGTGATTCATTAAGGTCGACGAGCGGCCATATCTTGGAAACTACTGAGCATAGAAATTTAGGAAAAAAAAGTGGCCATGAGAAAATCCTGGAAATAATTTTTATGTTCCGCATTTTGCCGCAACATAGCGTAAAAAGCTTGGACAATTATGCATCATTTTGGTCTTATGCTCATTGGCGTACCGACTTTAATAAGAGGGGGGGAAGCTGTAAATGAATGTGTAATCATTTAAATCGCTGTAATTTATAAACGACTTATCCGATTTTAGCAAACTAAAGACTGTTTGGAAGAGAAATGTATGCACTTTCACCAATCGTATTTAGTTGTCCATAATAGTTCTAAAAAAAAATGCTAGAGCCATTTGTAATAATAAGACATTTTTTGATTTTACTTCGAAAAAATAAATCATACGGTATAATTATGATAGCATAATTGAAAAGTAGATGAAATTTGCTAGAAAAAGTATTAAAACGCAGCTCGATATCTCCGTCCGTTTCAGCATTATCGCCAATAGAATAATTTAAAAAAATTTAAATGAAGAAGCGATTATATATTTTTTAGAAAAAAAGTGGGACGCCACTGATATTTTTCCATGTGGATATTATTTCGGATTAGCCTGGTCAATTCTGCATAAAAATGGTCTCTTGCGTTTTTCTCCTCAGGCACACCGTTCTTAATTAAAATAATTAAATTAGTTCTACTATTTATTATTATCAACATTGATAATGAAAAATTTTGTTTTATAAAACTTGTTGGAAATAACCACCTTCACTTAATAGGCATACTTCCGCCCGTCTAATTTAATTTACCTTTTTACTCTTATTAAAGTCGGTACGCCAATGAGCATAAGACCAAAATGATGCATAATTGTCCAAGGTTTTTAATGGTGTTATCAAAGATATACCTTAATGTGGAATTCTCGGAGATATGTAAAATTTTAAAATTTATTTTTTAATTACGCCATCTTGCGGCAAAATGCAGAACCTAAAAATTATTTCCAGGATTTTCTCATGGCCACTTTTTTTTTCCTGAATTTCTATGCTCAGTAGTTTTCAAGATATGGCCGCTCGTCGACCTTAAAGAATCACCCTGTACTGCTTGATTCTGCTGCTTGCCGGTTAAGACTTGTAGGTACTTTTAGGACAACTTAATAAGTGGAAATTTCCACATAATAAGTGGCAATTTCCACATAATAAGTGGACATTTCCACATAATAAGTGGAAATGTCCACATAATAAGTGCAAATTTTCACATAATAAGTGGAAATTTCCACTTCTGTATTTGGCAATTTTAAGTATTTTAAATTTATCTGTGGTCCTTCACAGCCATCGTAGATATTTGATTTGTTTACTGGCGTTAAGTTATTATTTTGTTACATTTTCATAATTTTGCAATGTTTGAAAAATCTGTTAATCTTAGTTAGATTAGACCATCTGACGAAGACACTGTGTGTCGAAACAATTGTTATGGCAATTAAAAATAAATATTGGAATTATAACAGTTTTGTAACTTATTAATATTATATTTGAACGTGGTTTAAAGCATATTATTAACAAATTTGATATTTCATTGTCTAAAAACATAACCAAACAAATATATTTATTTGTGCACTAGATGTCGCTCCATGCAACATTTTGTTGGTGGAGTTAATCAAAAATGCTTAAGCAGTTTAGAGTACTTTCTTTCGTCGTATCTTAGCTCTACTAATGAGCCGCCATATGGCGAAACGCGTCCAAGGATGGATCAGACGAATTGAAAGGAACATTTTTATTTATTTGTATAGTATACCTGCATTCAATTCCACTAAAATCACAATTTTCAGCTACTAAGCATGGTCTAAAGCCACATGGTTCCTCACATCTGCACGGCAGGTTACTGTAGTCACAGAGTGGGTCAGTTTGAACTTCCATAGCCGGTGCAAACGGACACCTTGAGTAGTCCGGACCGCAAGTTGTCTTATCACAGCACAGTATACATTCATCTAAAAATTAAAAATACTTTACAGATCAGTAACATGAGACAAGAAAAACGATCTTCTAGAAAATAAACTCGATTTGAGCACTGAACACCACAGAGCTATATTTATGGCATAAAAAATCAAGTCTAAGACCAAGAAACCACTTGATATACTCCAAAACACGTAATTTTTTTTTACATTGGCGTTTTTTTTCTCAAACATCCCTCCTAAAAGCATTGGTCTCAACTTCCTGGGTTACACAGCGAGCTCGTAATGAAATGAACCATTTCGCCCAAAAAAAACTGGGTCAGCAAAATTGTTGTTGTAGAGTAGCTCCTTGACTATAAGGAATAAAAACAAAACAATAATACATTTTTAAAAATACGAGGAAAAACGAAACTACGCATGTTTAGTGTTTTAAAATGTAACAAAAATAAAACAAGATTTTTAATATTGTTTTCCTATAAATTTTAATTTCAATCATATTTAAACCCTAATATAATAACATGTTTTTTAATATTTGGTAGTTGCACCATTATTATCGATAGGCTTGTAAACGTCGCGTCGTGGCATACCTACTTAATACTAGGTTTCTCGTATACTCTTGCGTTATTGCATACCATGCTTCCATTATCCTTTGGCTTAATTCATCCCGAGTTCTAGGCTGGAAGTTGTGTTTATACATAAATGTTGTCGTCTCACCTCAAACGTTTTCAATTGGGTTGATATCCCGACTTTTCGAAGGCCACGGCAGAACACGAGTTTGATTTTCTTCTAAATAATTTTGAACTATGCGGGCTTTATGTATAGGACCATTATCTTGTTGAAATATAAAATCTTGACTATATACTACGTCGACAGATGGTATTATAACTTGGTTTAGTATGTTGCAATATGCATTGAGCTTCCCCTGCACTATTTGGCAAACTCCTGGGCCCCTTGCACTAATCCAGCCCCAAACGTTTATAGAAAAGCTTCCACTTTGATTAGTCTTATTTGTATATCTTTCATCGCATCTCGTCGAAGGTCTTTAAACGCGGATTTTCCCATTATTACATGATTGGAAGGTTTTTTCATCGGACAATATTACGTTTTCCCATATATTACCTTGATTCATAAGCAAATTTTACTCTTCTCTGATTGTTTGCTTCGGTTAAAAATATTTTAATGGCAGCACAACAACTTTTTATATCCGAAATACGAATTCTTCTTCGCGCTGTATTAGCCGAACCAGGAAAATGTGTTTCTTCTTTATTTTATTGCTGTTTTAAATGGATGATCTTCTAGAAAATTAATTAATTTTATATCTTGGACGTCATACGAAATTTTGGGACGACCAGAACCTGCTTTTCTTACAATACTTTCATATTCTGCAATTTAGTGCTTAGCCAACAACACGGTATTTTTGCTAATCCGTAATTCATCTGCGATGTTTTTTTTTTGATGCCCTATCTCTCAATCTCTCTTAGTCGAGTGTAATTGACTATGCTAAGGGGTTAACGCGGGCATTTCAACAAATTTTTTTTTTAACACGTCACTGTCAGTCACAAAATTAAATTAAAATAAATACATTTGGCTATCCCAGTTTTTTTGGGCGCAATGGTACATCATAACGGATGAATATGAAACTATATTTTACTACATTTATTTGACTTTATATCCGTTTAGTTAACTGGTATGCCTAGTCACTTGTATATAAAGGACACATACAATATCCATGTCGAAGTAGAAAAATAATATACTACTTACTTTGATGACATTTGCTCCGAGAAGATAAACAAGCTGGACAATCTGAAAATTATTTATAAATAAATTATTATTTAATAGCTCTTACAATGCTGGTAAGGACTGAAGGATGCACATCATCAACCCCTACCACTTTTGTATTTACAATTTTTTTATAAGTCGACTGCTAACGGGATATCTTCCACCGGGCTACTAAATGGGCACCGGTGTAAGTTGCTGGTTAGTTTATTATTATTATTAAAAAAAAATTTTCATATGTAAAATTCCCCCTTGAGATATAAGAACTGAATTTTCGGACACCCGATATAATTAAAGGTAGTGAAAAATAAATAAACGTTTTATACCTCCTACTGCTGAGTCTTTGCACGTTTGCAATCCAAACGATTTTTTCTTTCCTCCTCCCTGTGATACTAAAAAAATATAAAATCTTTTCATAGATAGCCTTTAAATAAATATTTTACCTAAAAATTACACTGGGGAACAGCAAAAATATTTCCGAGACCTAAATAGCAAAATCTTACTTATTTTATTATACTAATAAACAATGTGTCTTGAAATAATATCTTTCATTTTATAGATCCAAGCTAATTATAATAATTAATTACCTGCCCTTAATGTATGGGGGGGGGGGTTAATATTTTTTTCCAGCTAATTTCATCTCCTTTTCGATTATGGTATCATATATACCGCATGATTTATTTTTTCGGAGTAAAATCAAAAAATGTGTTATTATTGCAAATTGCGCCCTCTAGCATTTTTTGAGAACTATTATGGACAACTAATTACGATTGGTGAAAGTGCATACATTTCTCTTTCAAACAGTCTTTAGTTTTCTAAAATCGGATAAGTCGTTTATAAGTTACAGCGATTTAACTGATTACACTTTCAACAGCTCCCCCCCCCCCTCTTATTAAAGTCGGTACGCCAATGAGCATAATTATTGTCCAAGCTTTTTAATGGTATTATCAAAGATATACCTTAATGTGAAATTTTTGGATATATAAAATTTTTAAATTTACTTTTCAATTACGCCCTCTTGCGGCAAAATGCGGAAATTAAAAATAAGTTCCAGCATTTTCTCTTGGGCACTTTTGTAATAAAAAAATGTACCCGGATGCTGTACGATTACTAGTTTCTGAGATATGGTCGGCGGTCATTCTTAAGGTTGACCACCCGGTACAACCTTCAAGAGTGGATATGATGTATATAAATGTTATTAGTACTTACCACTGTCCAAACCATTTCTCATGGACGACACTGTAATTGATTTTTTTGCTCCTAAAAATTAAAATCATGAAAAAGTTTTTATTTTTAAATTTGTCATGTTAACAATAGAATTAAAATTAATAATTAATTAGCTCACTAGATTTTTTTAAAACTTTGTTACTTCGATATTATTAGTTTGCATCGGCTGATATTTTCGCAAGTACATGGACATTATTTTAAGTGTCTCACCCGATTGGCGACTTTGCTGTCGACCACAATAAAAAAATAATTATGTATTCCCTAACATCTTTTAGTGAAGAAGCCAAATTTGATGTAAAAAAAAATCTATGTTTACAAATTTGACAGATACGACGCCATATTGGATTTTCTTAAATGGCAACCCTACCTTATAGTAAGCCAGCTGCATTCGCCTATTTGTTCCAACATTAAAAATGTATAATTGTCAATATTTATTTTCAGCCGTTCCGGAGATACGAGGCTTCGAAGTTGGTGATTTTGTTATCATCGAATTAACAGAAGCTTTGAGATTAGAAACTCAATTTTTTCTGGTGATACGTAATTTTTTCTAACGGAGCCACCCATGTCTCACCCCATTAAAAAATAGAAGCTTTGTGATTAAAAACTCAATTTTTTTTGCAGATATTTACATAATTTTTTATGACGGAGCCACCCATGCTATTGTCATATAATAGCGTCATAACTGTCATTTTTTGACATCTGACAAATATGTCAATAGCATGGGTGGCTTCGCAATAAAAAATTACGTATCTCCAAAAAAAATTAAGTTTTTAATGTTGAAGCTTCTGTTAAATCAACTTCGAAGCCTCGTATCTCCGGAACGGCTAGAAATAAATGTTGACAATTATACATTTTTAATGTTGAAACAAATAAGCGAATGCAGCTGGCTTACTATAAAGTAGGGTTGCCATTTAAGAAAATCCAATATGGCGTCGTATCTGTCAAATTTGTAAACATATATATTTTTTTGACATCAAATTTGTAAATATATATATATTTTTTTGACCTCAAATTTGACTTCTTCACAAAAACTATTAGGGAATACATAATTGTGTTTTATTGTGGTCGATAGTTAAGTCGCCAATCGGGTGAGACACTTAAAATAATGTCCCTATACAAGTCAGTTGATGGCTATATTAAAAGTCAACAATTTTTTTTGCGATGGTGCAAAAAATGATGAATGAGTCGAAACATTTGGTGTCTCTTTAAAGGTTGGAGACAATGACGTTTCTTGACTGGCAGTAGAGTTTTGGCCTTGCAATGTCTTTAATTGTTTTGAATCACTACGTTTCAACTGGTAAGCATATCCAGGTCCAAAACTCTACTGCCTTTCTAGTCGAAACATTTGTTTATGAATTATTTTAAATTTACTACAAATATTATGCTATAATGTAATCATTACCTGATGGAACTACAGACATTCGATGCACGTTTGAGGATGTGTCAAATGATCCCATTATCGATTTATGTGCTAAAAATACAATTAATTTATTATATTAAGTAGGTCTTCGGCCTCTTTTGCAGGCAGATTGTTTATTGTCTGTCGCACGGCGATAAAAAACGCTGCCTTTGCTAATTGTTCTTAAAGGGGGTGTGCACCAAAAAAACAACTTTATTTAAAAAAATAAAGAAAAAGAACTAAGAATAATAGTCTAAACCGCATCCTTCTATCGCAAATAATAACGGAGATAAGCCTCTGCAAATATGTCATATTTCAGCGCCTGACGTCACAAGAGCTTGGCCGCTGCATAAACAAGTATAGTGCATGGAATTTATGTATGTTTTAGCGCTAAGTATTCGTCGGGTTGTTAAAAATAATTTAATGAAAACCTTACTGCCTGATGAAAAAATAGTTTGGAGATTAAAAAACTGTACAGAGCTCCGCTAGCCGAAGCTTCCGTGACGTCACGCAAACTTTAACCCGCTATTTCTCAGCAATGGTTAGTCGTAGAATGACGAGGTTTGAACCGTCACTCTTAGATTTTTTTGTACTAAAACTTTAATTTTTGGTGCAAACCCCCTTTAATATAAGCGTTTATGCATCGATGGTGACTGATGCATACACGCGTAAATTCTAAATACTTCCGAAGATGTTCGAAAAAAACCATGAATTCTCGTTTCTGTTTTTAATTTTTCCTAGTGGTCTACCAAATCCCCAAACCTCATCCCATTGGAAAAATAAGGTTTACAAAAATAGACAGGTTAATACTGTACAGAGTGTCCATAAAATGACTGTACAACGCACAACGCTTCACCACAAATTCCCTAACCAAAAATAAGGCGATCTTACCTATATGTAATGTTGCTTCGTTTTGCCGCACACCAACATGAAATTAAAATCTAAACACTTTTTTCAAATAACTTTTTTCAACATCTTCCACTCTAATACTAGATATTCACGACAATATACTTTTCAATTTTCCAGACAAACGACTAATGTCAAAACAAATTTTTAGGTTACCAATCATGCAGAGGCAGCATAAAAAACGTGACAACAGTTCTATGAGACACCCTGTATAATATTTTTTTATGTCAAAAAATGCACAATTAAAAATAAAAATTTACTGGTCCGAGCGTTTTTCCTAGATCTTTTTCCTTTAATTGATATTAATTTTATACGGGACTTTTGGGAGACCCAGTATAAGTTTTGGCGCCACGTCTTGGTACTCTGTAATCTATTGGAGCATACTCGTCAAGGGTTTTACAAAATTTGTGAAAACACACAATGTCTTACAAAATAATACTGTTCCACATAGATTTTTAATAAATTAGTTAAAGTTCTTTAATTTTATTTGAGTTCCAAGAACTAGTGTCAAATAACATTTTTTTAAATGTATAAACTCTTTATTCAGTAAATGTACAGGGTGATTCATTAAGGTCGACGAGCGGCCATATCTCGGAAACTATTGGGCATAGAAATTCAGGAAAAAAAAATGATAACTAAAGTGGCCATGAGAAAATCTTGGAAATAATTTTTAAGTTCCGCATTTTGCCGCAAAAGGGCGTAATTAAAAAGTAAATTTTAAAATTTTACATACCTCCGAAAATTCCACATTAAGGTATATCTTTGGTAACAGCATTAAAAAGCGGAGACGGGCGGAAGCATGATTATTAAGTGAAGGTGGTCATTTCCAACAATTTTTATAAAACAAAATTTTTCATTATCAATGTTAATAATAATAATAATAATAATAATAATAATAATAATAATAAAAGTGGTAGCAGCAGATGCTGGATATACAGCCCTCAACTTAAAGCGAAACGGACTACCTAACATCATCCGCTCGCCGCCAAGTCAACAGCTTGTAACTTGGCAAGAGAAAGCTCTACACGACAAATACCCTACTGCACTCCAAAATCCACTCATAGATAGAGAAATGTCACTGAATTGGTTAGAGAAAAGGCAGCTTCAGGCTGAAACAGAAGGTTTTATTATCTCTATCCAAGACCGTGTCATTCGAACTCGAAACTATGAAAAGGTCATCATGAAAAGGAATGTGGAAGATGTGTGCAGAAAATGCAACTGCCCCGGAGAGACGATAGAACATATCACGGCGGGTTGTGGTGCTATGGCCCCCAACGCTTACCTGGGGAGACATAATCAGGTGGCTAAGATCATCCACAAGGAACTGGCCCATAAACTAGGGCTAAGGAAAAACCTTCCACCATACTACCAATACTCACCCGAGCCAGTCCTTGAATCCCCTGAATATCTCTTATACTGGGACAGGCCAATAATAACGGATAGAACAGTAGACCACAACCGTCCGGATATTCTTCTCATCGAAAAAACCACCAAGAAAGCTTTCATAATCGATATAGGTTGCCCACTAACACACAACCTCTCTAAAACCGAATCGGAGAAGAAGACCAAGTACTCGAATTTGGCTATAGAGATAAAAAATATATGGAAGCTAGATAAAATCGACATAATTCCGATCATAATATCGGTGGAGGGAGCTATGACGAAAAATTTCAAGCCCAACTTGGAAAAACTGGGCCTATCAGGTTATTTATACCAACTAATCCAGAAAAGCGTCATCCTCCAAACATGCCATATAGTACGGAAGTTTCTAAACAGTACAGGTTAAGATGAATTTCTTCTCTGTACTGTAAATAATACCAGCAATACCAACAAAAAGCTGTGAAAACTAACATTGAGAAAAATAATAATAATAATAATAATAATAATAATAATAATAATAATAATAATAATAATAATAATAATAATAAATAGTAGAGCTAATTTAATTTAATTATTTTAAATAAGAACGGTGTGCCTGAGGAGAAAAACGCAAGTAACCATTTTTATGTAGAATTGACCAGGCTAATCCGAAATAATATCCACATGGAAAAATATCAGTAACGCCCCCCTTTTTTCTAAAAAATATATAATCGCTTCTTCATTTAAAGTTTTAAAAATAATTCTATTGGCGATAACGCTGAAACGAACGGAGATATCGAGCTGCGGTTTTAATATTTTTTCCAGCAAATTTCGTCTACTATTCGATTATGGTATCCTAATTATACCGTATGATTTAATTTTTTTGAGTAAAATCAAAAAATGTTATGGTTATTACAAATTGCGCCCTGTAGCATTTTTTTTGAGAACTATTATGATCAACTAAATACGATTGGTGGTACATTTTTCTTTCAAACAGTCTTTAGTTTGCTAAAATCGGATAACTCGTTTATAAGTTACAGCGATTTAACTTATTACACTTTCAACAGCTTCCCCCACCCCCCTTAAAAATTATTTCCAGGATTTTCTCATTGCCACTTTAGTTATCATTTTTTTTCCTGAATTTCTATGCCCAGTAGTTTCCGAGATATGGCCGCTCGTCGACCTTAATGAATCGCCCTGTACTGAAAATGACATTGCAAGAATATTCCTTTAATGTTGAGAACATTCAGATTTTCATAGCACCTCTATAGAACATTCGTAGAACGATTTGTGTTATTAGGGAATATTCCAGGTTTCTTTGATACTTTGTAGAAAAAAACCGTTTAACTTACCATTTGAGACGGTTGACATTCTCGGGACTGAATATAAGCTCGACATGTTGTTTTCGTATTCAACGGGTAAAATACCGACTACACTGGTACTCTGCTGAAAATGGGTTCTTCCACAGGTTGCACAAGGGGTTTGATAGTAGTGGTGATAAACTAAAGGAGTGTTGTTTGATCTAAAAAAAATAGAAGGTACCCAATTATTTTACAAATCCTAGTGAGTTATAACTGAATGAATTTAGTCGTTTACGAATAAACAGTGTATAGCTTTTAATATTTTGTTTATTTTAATATAAGTTTTCCAATAAAATCAAAATTGTTACGGAATTCGGAGAGACTGAAATCGTACAAAAACCATATTTAAAATACAAATTTTAGTTGAACAAGGCAGTTTTTTTAATGAAAAGTGTTAAAGTAAAGGTGTTTTTTTACAATAACAAAATAGTAATCAAAAAGAACCCGTAGCCTCTACAAAAAAACACTATAAGAAGGAATACTTACTTCAAGAACTAAGGCCCGGTTGTACATTTAGAGCTTAAGTACGAGTTTCTCAGGGCCGTTTGCACGGGTTTCACTTAAGAAGTTTTAGGTGGGGGGCTTAACTTAATGTGTCACTCAACTAAAACTTTTCCGTTGCACAGTCGCTAGACCGGCACATAAGCCGGCCCTAAGTAGATATAAATTAAGCCGTAACAACCTTATGCTTAATTTATATGTATCTACTTAGGGCTGGCTTATGTGCCGGTTTTAGCGACTGTGCAACGGAAAAGTTTTAGTTAAGTGACACATTAAGTTAAGCCCCACCTAAAATGTCTTAAGTGGAACCCGTGCAAATGGCCCTCAATACTCGGCCTAAAGTTGAACTTTGTGCAAAAAGGTAATTCTGTTGTATAATCAATTCCTAACTACAGGTCTGCACAGGTGGAATCAATTAATTAAATTACCATGCTGGCAATAGTTACGCTGTAAAAAAACCATCAAACTTTATTTGTTATTGTCAAAGTTTGGGGTATTTACAATTTGCAGCTACTTTTTTCATGCATTCTAACACAAAACTATCTGCAAATTTTACTTTCAAAGGAGAATGTATTTGGGTTATCTATATGGTATTTTGGAAAATAAAAAAAAGTAGATAATATCACTAATAAAGAGAATATATAATGTTGGAAATAGATCGAGATTATTTAATTACGAAAATTTGAATATAATCAGGCCCCTGTCTGTAGTTTTGGAGTCGTCTTCGGATGTTTTCTATAACGACTAGTACATCCATAAAAACTTCAATATCCGAATCGTCTGTTAAATCCAGAAAGTGTCCAAACTTTAAAATAGTATTACCACAAAGTTTAAAGTCAAAAAGAATTTATTAGTCCGGTTAAATTAGACCAAAAAATGATAGTGAAGGTACATAAATTAACAACAAGCTGAAAATCAGTAAAAATAATCAAAATACAATTATAAATAAAATTTGTAAGTTCCCCATCATATGGAAAAAATTTGACCCGAGGTCAAAGGTCAAAGAAATGAGTTTTTCGCGATTTCTAGCAAAACGGTAAGTTTTATCATAAAAATACCCCACACAAAAATTGTAGATTATAAAATTATCTATAAAAAAAAATTTTCTTACGAGCCACCGTTTCAGAAATATAACGACCGTTTAGTAGTTCAGATATGACTTTATTTACAAAACTACACCTTACACATATACATATGTATTAGTAAATTTAATTTAAGAATAACACCGTGCACGAATTAATCTGCACCCATTTCAGTTATGCTTTAGTTCACCTATGTTTTTTGACAATATTAAATATTAATGTAATAATACATCTACTATTTATATACAGATATGTCAAAAAAAGGGTATCGTTTAACCATTTACTAAGAGCCAATCCGCAATTTTCTATCATTTACCGTTCGGATTTAATGAGCGCGTGAAATTTTGACAGTTCATGCAAGGTGCGCTAAAAATGTTTTTTTTTTAATTCGTGCTCATCAGAGGTCAAATATCGAGTATCGGCTATTTTAAACGAACTACAAAATGGTCGTTATATCTCAGAAAAGGTAGCTCGTAGGAAAAAAGTAGTAATACATTTTTTATAGATAATTTTATGATCTATAATTTTTGTCTGGGGTATTTTTATGATAAAAAATTGTATTTTGAACATTTTTACTGATTTTTAGCTTGTTGTAAATTTATTTATCTTCGAATGTCTAATTTGACTTGACTATATAAGGTTTGTTTTATTGGGCTATTAAGTCGGTCATTAATAACTTTTTTTAAGCCTAGAAAATTGACTTATCTGAAGAATGAAAGCTTAGTAGAACCGAGTTCAACTTTAGGTCGAGCTTTAAAAACTCCTACTTAAGCTCTAATTGTACAACCGGGCCTAAACATTTCCCTTCAAATACGACGTTTAGATTCGTAATCTACACTTGAAAAAATCATCAAATTTGGCATGGTGAGCGTATTAGTGGTAGTGGTCACGTGTACCAATTACAAAGCAATATTTGCCATCCAGTCACTATTTTAACAGTTCGTTGCCTAATAATATATATTTTTCCGAAAATCGATCGGAAATATTGACATTTTTGATAACATTTCTAAAAGAAAAAGTCAATATTTCCTTACACTTAGTCGTTGCTAGGCAACGGAAAATAACAGTTAGGAAATATTTATTGTACTGTAAGGAATAGTATATTACATAACAAGTGATGAAAGTGATACTTTTCAAACGAGGAGATATTTAGCACGAGGCGTTAGCCGAGTGCGGAAATTCTCCGAGTTTTAGAATAATCACTTTCACACGAGTAATGTACACTATTTTTCCTACGACCAAAAAGAACTATTAAAAAAGCCTTTGATTTGTAAAAAAACATATTTCAACTCTAGAGTTGAAAAAAAAATATTTCAACTCTAGAGTTGAAATTAGCATACCTAGGATTATGTTCCACTTAATATCTGGTTTCATATAGTTTGTCAATAGGCTTTTCCTTTATTTGTAGTTTAACATTTTCATTTTTTCATATTTTATATCTCATAGGAAGACCTAATCCTGGATTGACTTCTAGATTAACCAGAATGAAAAATTTTAAATTTCAAGGAAATATACATTAAATCAAAATTTAAAAAATCCACCCAACAAGGAAGATTTCAATTCAAAATAATTCTATAATTAATTATTTAATGTTTTTATAAAAAAAAGTCAAATACTCCTGATGGGATTTGAACCTGTGACCTCCCGTTCTGTAGACAAGAGCTTTAGTGTTTACGCTATGGCGTTCATGGCTACCAGTTAACATTTGTTGTTTAAATATATGACATTTTCTTCAGCGCGACTTGTTTTTTCTTTTATTAACATTTTTTATAATTTCACATGGCGTATTTTCACACTCTAATTCTAAATCACTCGACAAATACATGAAAAATAATTTAAAACACTTTACAATTACTGATTTCTAAAATTTGTTCTTTTTAATAAATAGGGATGGTCTGTCAAATTGACATCATATGTTTAAATTAAATAGTGTGCCTTGTATTACCACTCTAGAGTTGAAATATTTTCTTTCAACACGCGTGTGATATTCGGCGCTTTCTAGCCAGGTTAACCGTGCTTTTTTTCTCGTTTTCATAGGTGGTCGTAGGAAAATGTTATTTCTGTATGGCTACTTGTAAACTAAAATGTGTTAAGCTTGACAATTCAATATTACTGTGTTTCCATAGTTACAGCACAAATATTTAATGGCATCCCTTATTTTTGTGAACAAAGTTAATAATATTTATTTCCAAATTTTAACAAGTTGATTGTAATAAGCTATGTCCTTTTAATAATTTTCGATTTACGGAAAAATAGTATGTATACCTCGTAGAAAAAGTAACATTTCCGGACTCCGTATTGTCAATCTCGGCTTGCGCCTCGACATACAATCTTTACGGTCGTCCGGGAATGTTCAGCTTTTCCTACTAGGTATACAGTGTACTATTCCTACGACCACCTATGAAAATGAGAAAAAAAGCACGGTTAACTTGGCTCGAAAGCGCCGAATATTACACGCGTGTTGAAAAAAAACATTTCAACTCTGGTGCTGAAATACAAGACACACTATTTAATTTAAACATATGGTGCCAAATTGACAGACCACCCCTATTTGTTAAAAAAAAACAAATTTTAGAAAGCAGTAATGGTAAAATGTTTAACTTATTTTTCATGTATTTGTCGAGTGTTTCCGAATTAAAGTGTGAAAATACGACAGCTAAAATTATAAAAAATGTTAATATACTGGAAAATCTATTACTAGAAAAAACAAATCGCGCTGAAGAGAGTGTCATGTTCTTTATTGGTATCGATAGCGTAGGGAATAGAGCTCTAGCCTACAGATCGCAAGGTCACAGGTTTAAATCCCATCGGGAGTATTTGACTTTTTTTTTATAAAAACATTAAATAATTTATAGAGTTATTTTGAATTGAAATATTTCTTGTTGGGTGGATTTTTTAAATTTATGTTTAATGCATCTTTTCTTGATTAAATTTAAAATTTTTCATTCTGGTTAATCTAGAAGTCAATCCAGGATTAGTTCTTCCTATGATATATAAAATATGAAAAAGTTAAACTACAAATAAAGGAAAAGCCTATTGACAAACTATGAAACAGTGGAACATAATCCTAAGTATGCTATGTTTTGACTTTTTTTTGTCACAAATCAACGGCTTTTTTAATAATTCTTTGTGGTCGTAGGAAAAATAGTGTACATTACTTGTGTGAAAGTGATTATTCTAAAACTCGGAGAATTTCCGCACTCGGCTGACGCCTCGTGCTAAATATCTCCTCGTTTAAAACGTATCACTTTTATCACTTGTTATGTAATATACTATTCCCGAACCTCTACGAGCTGTGACTTTAAGAAGGATTATTTTAAGAAATACATAAGAGTTTTCGCCGAAAATCGTTTATAGGTTCAATAATGTATGAATCAAGTTTTATTATTTCTGATTTTTTTTTTTGATGCGGTGTTCGCAGATAATTACCAAAATTTGACCTCCATTGAAAAATGGTTACGTTTAAGGTACACAATTAAAGTTGATGTAAATAGGCGTTACTTACTCGACTGGTTTTGGCTCATTGCAGGTGCAACATTCTTCGTATGGTTTTTGAGGGATTTGTAGGCATCTACAACATTCGCTTTTTTATTTTGTTAGATTAACAAATGAGGACATTCTTACCAGTTCTCGTTGTGTTCCATTGAAGGAATTTCAACCCAAGAAAGCATTGGTCCTGATTTATATGAAAAACTTTACGGGAAATTTCGACGATTATATTAATGGAAATTGTCAGTTTTGACTGGCTTGTCAAAATTTGTCTACCTTTAATTTGGTTAAGTTGGTGGTTATATTTTTCTTTGGATCTTTGCCAACGCAGATTAAAGAAAAAAATACGAATTATGCTAAACTAAAATAGTAATTTAACCAACAAGTACATTAATAATGGCGATTAATGATCGAAATATTTTAACGCGTTCGCTACGCTCACGCGTTAATGTTCGAGATCATTAATCGCATTTTAATGTAAGAGTTGGTTACAATGTTTTTTCGTCGACCGTATTTTTTACTAAAGTGAAGAAAAACAGTTAACAACTTTTATTTTACAATCCAGATTTCACAATTCTACAAATACTAATGACAGCGGACGACGTTTTGGATTGACGTTTTATTATTTTGTTGATTTGTTTGCATGGCTGCCT
Organism: Polydrusus cervinus; assembly: GCA_935413205.1. Classification (NCBI taxonomy): domain Eukaryota; kingdom Metazoa; phylum Arthropoda; class Insecta; order Coleoptera; family Curculionidae; genus Polydrusus; species Polydrusus cervinus. Next base: position 30,756,130 of record OW284515.1, on the reverse strand, counting down.
TTAATTTGAATTACCAAAATCGTGCATTTACAGAAAATCATGCATTGATAGGGGTCATTAATGAATGATTTTGGGAAATCGTGCATTTACAGAAAATCATGCATTAATCGGATGTAAATACACGGTCGACGGAAATTATTATTTCATTTCATTTACATCCGATATTAACGTTCCCAAAATCATTCATTAATGACCCCTATTAATGCATGATTTTCTGTAAATGCACGATTTTGGTAATTAAAATTAAAGGCAGCCATGCAAAGAAATCAACAAAATAATAAAACGTCAATCCAAAACGTCGTCCGCTGTCATTAGTATTTGTAGAATTGTGAAATCTGGATTGTAAAATAAAAGTTGTTAACTGTTTTTCTTTACTTTAGTAAAAAATACGGTCGACGAAAAAACATTGTAACCAACTCTTACATTAAAATGCGATTAATGATCTCGAACATTAACGCGTACGCTACGCTCACGCGTTAAAATATTTCGATCATTAATCGCCATTATTAATGTACTTGTTGGTTAAATTACTATTAGACGATGAATCTTTCCAGGATTTCATATACGGGAAGCCTAATATTTTTGTTCAGACATCCATCGCATCCGGTGTCTTAATCTATCACGAGCGAATAATTCTCAAAGTATTATAATGGTTAGAAAGGTGAAATTTGGCATATGTAAACAATATCCAGAGACGGCGGGAACAAAGAAATACAAAATTGTAATTAAATGTTTTTATTTGAAACCATTCTCCATAAATAATAGTATATTTTTAACCAAGGTTTGGACAGATACTATTATTGACCGAGCGTCGATTATAGTATGGCAGTAGACGTGAGGGCAATATTAGTTCTCGCTGTATAATACATGAGTTCATATATTTTTATTCCTTTTACTACACTAAATTTAACTTCGCCCTGACTTTGCTGCTACCCAAAAGTGAATGTTTTACCGAAATATATGTAAAATTAGCTATAAAATAGAAAAAAATTGCAGTATTTTTTGTATATTATAAAAGGTTAGTACCTACAGACGTTTGACAAATCACCATAAAATAAAATGTTTTAATTTTAAAAAATCCAATAGGTTGAAGTTACCAAATATTAAATATCATGTAGGAATATATGTTTATAAAGATATCTTACCTGTATAAACATTCCTCATTGCCGAAATACCACATTTCATGCAAAATTGCAACTGATAAAACAGGTAATGGATGCACTAGAGTAGAAATCAATTATAAAAAGTAGAATGAAAGGTGTCTATTGTTGCAATGATTTATGGCGTCACTCTCGAAACCTACTTGACGTCATCAAAACAACCTAGTAAAAGAATATTACTTAGACGTTACTTACACATAAAATATTAATTACTTTAAGTTATGTAGCAACTTTTTAAAGTTTTCTCTATACTGCCGACTGCGGCATTATACTTTACATGATTGATTTTGACTCTACCTGTAAGTTACCCTTACTTCATAGTCATAAAACTTAAACGATAACCAATAACTGAGGTAGGTTTGTAAAATCACAAGTCCTATTTGATAAGTTTATGACGCTTGCCATTATTATTCAGGTGGAATCAGGTTAATTAACATCTCTAATGTGAGGTTGCAGAAACATTTTAAAAAATAACTAACTAATCAGCAAGTTTGATGACGGTAATATACAGGGTGCTACAAATTCGCGTGCGTACAAGGGGATTTCGAAAATGGTAAGAGAAACTAAAAACGCCATCTTGTAGAACATAAAGAACATCTATGAAAAAGTTGGTTTTTTCCTAAGTCAAAAATAAAGGCGCAAAAAAATTAAAAACCAAAATTAAAAATTTTGGTTTTTTTCGGGTCTGTTGAAATATTTATAATTTTCTTACGCCAAATTATTAAGCCCCAAAATAAGCAACTTTGCCTCAATTTAAACATCCTCGTATCTCTTACCGTTTTCGAGATCTCCTTGTACGCACACGAATTTGTAGCACCCTGTATATGACATTGGCGGCCCAGTTATCTTAATTTTTAATTTACTAATCAGGTAACTTCGATTGTGAATATATAATGCCTGCCAACGTCATTTATGTCATAGTGAAACTTGCTGATAACTTAATTCTAATTAAAAAACTTTGTGCAACCCAATCTAACTATAATAATAACTTATATTTAATATACAACAAATTTAAACATTTAATATATATTTTAATAGGTTTTTATAAAATATGAAATTGTATAAAATAATTAAAGGCTATACAATTTAAAGTTAACTAAAGCAATTAAATATATACCTTAATACAAGGGCAACTTTAAAAAAACATTTTTTGCAGCTAGTACAAAATATTTTTAAAACTTCTCTGTATACCAAAATAAACCTCCTCTTCTTTACTTCACTAAAAAAAATAACATATTTTTAAAACGCTGACACGGCAATGAATAGTAATAACTATGTAGTAGAAATTTAGTGTGTAATAATAAAATAGAAAGGTAAGTCAAGAGTCCTTAATATTCTTCCAATGTCAAGCCTGGCAACGTAAAGTAATAGGCCGAATCAATATTAAAACATTTATAGAAAAATCAACAACTTCAAAATCTCTTATTTTTTTAAAACCCTTACCTTATTTATAGTTATCGTACATTCACTTGGAAAAGTGTCTGTTCCTGTCCTTCTATTAACATCTGATCGTGAGCCAGACTCATGGGAAGTCTCCATAACGCTACTTAATGTTCGAACTGGTCTAACTGTAGTTGACACATTTCTAATTACCGCTATATAAAAAAAGTTCTATTAGATTTATAAAAAAAACTGGTATTGATGTATCATTAAAAAGAAATTTTTTCTAAATTCCGTATATACCGAATTTACAAGTTTTCACGGCAAATATAATTTTTATTAGGTGACATTTTTGACCTCGTTTTTGGACATGCTCGGTAGACTAGGAACTTATCTTGGCTTCACCCTTAAAACCTGCGTGACGTCATTAAAAATGAGTAATAGAATATTACTTAGAAGTTACTTACAAATAAATAATTAATTATTTTAAGTTATTTAGATCAGGTTGTACATAATAGCTTAAGTACGAGTTTTGTAAAGCTCGACCTAAAGTTGAACTATATAGGTTCTACTGAGCTTTTATTCTTCAGATAAGTTGTCAATTTTCTAGGCTTAAACCAAGTTATTAAGGACTGATGACATATGACCCCATATAACAAATCTTCTAAATTTTTTTGACTTCAAAATTTGTGGTAATATTTTAAAGTTATGAATGCGAATGATGAGGTTAAACAGTTTTTGGATTTAACAGATAAATTGGATGATGAAGATTTTATCAATGTATTAGGAGTTATAGAAAACTCTCTAAGACGGCCCCAAAACTACAGACCGAGACCTGATCATATACCTTTAAACTCCTTAACAAAAGTTAATCTTCTTTAAAAGTAAAATTTGCAGATAGTTTTGTGTTACAAAACTCGTACTTAAGCTCTTATTGTACAACCGGATCTTAGAAGCTTTTTAAAGTTTTCTCTCCGTCGGGTCGCCTACGCCATTATACTTTACATGATTGATTTTGACTCTATGCCATTCAATCGATAGACATTTACCACGAGTGTTTAATGCCTGCCATGGTAAAATGATAGACATTTAATAAATCATATTTAAAAACGTTACGTCAAAATGACGTTAGTGGCGAGTTAATTTTTGTTAAAAGATTTGCAATGGCATATCGTCATAGATTTGCAATGGCATATCGTTATATGAGTAACGCGGGTAAAAATAGGTTTTAAACAAATATCTTTTTTTTTGTCTGAAACTTACTTCTCAATAAACTCTCACTTCTGGGTCTCGTTGTAAATCTCTCACTGGGTACAGTTCTTAACGCTCCTCCGGGATATGCAGTCGACCTTCTTCCATGTACTTTCTTGAAGCTTCTGTCCGAAACTTGTTGTAAGTTATCATCATCCAGCTGAAAAACATATATTGATTATTAATATTTTGGGTTCATTATGAGTATGTTTTTCAATGATTAATATGCCTACAGTAAAAAATAAACTACAATTTTTGGGCATAGGTAAAAGTTTTTACGTTTACACAGCATTATTAATCACATTATTTATCGTAAAAAGAGAATAGAGAGTCTTGGACAAGGTTAGCTATAACCTCAAATTTTCCCTAGGACAAAAAAGTTTGCTTAGCAGTGAATACAAGGGCTATTTTACTATCAATAGTACACGAAACAAATTCCATTTTTTTTAATTGTTGGATTAACTTGGTTAAACTTAATAATTAAATTAATTGAGAAGAGAATTTACGTGGAAGGTTATTAGCCAAATAACCCCATAGAAGAGTCGCAATTGGTTTATATACAGGGCGTTATGAAATTAGAGCATTGGTGAGACACTAAGACTACTCGAAGTAAGGATTAAAGAACATAAGAACGACACTCAAAAAGGAGAGACCGAAAAATCAGGTGCAGCTGACCACGCCTGGACGCACTGCCATCATATCATGTGGACAGAGGCCGAAATCCCGCAGAAAGAACCCCACTGGGGAAGAAGAAAGTTTAAGGAAGCTGCCACCATACACCAAAACCCAGGTTGTTTTAGTAAACCTTCATTAGATATGAGAAACGTCTGGAAACCTTTGTTAAGTAAATGTAATCTTAGAATAAGACCAAGTAAGAGTTAAAAGCATAACTCGACGGGTGTAAGTATGACTTGTCCAGTTATGCTTTACATACCTAGCTAGTATAAATAGAACACGTAAGAGTTGAACGCATGACTCCGCCCACTAGTTAAGCATCACTACACCTACCTAGTATAAATAGAGCTGTAGTTACCATACTTATTTAGTATTCACCTGAAGACAACTGGAGATACTTACCAGTTGAAACGATGTGATTCAAAACAAATAAAGACAATGCAAGTCCAAAACTCTACTGCCGTTCAAGAAACGTCATTGTCAACTTTCAAACAGACACTAAAGCATTATATTTACATACGCGACTCCATGGATATCCTAGAAAAACACTCCATACTTTATTTTTTTTTTAAAGACGATCTAAAATCAGCATGATTTAGCGGACTCCCATGAGGAAAATTTAGACGAGTTAGATTACGTCCGCGTTGCTGAATGAGAACAAAAGACGCCGAAACCTCATCGCGGCCTTGGGCAATTCCATTATAGTTTTAATGCGTCATTTGGACTGGACTCCGATGACGATTTCTTATCAAATCGAATTCTATGTCAATTGGCATTTTAAATAAAAACAAACACACGTCACTCTTGTCTTGTCACTCTTTCTTTAAAACTCTTCCAGTGGCGGTGTGGTCAAGCCATAATTCCAAAAAAAATACGTCAATTAATTATCTCGTTTATTATAGTAATGTGACATTTAAAAATATGTTTTCCTCGATTGTTGTCATATCAGGATTTACGGCTTTAAATCTAATGAGTCAAGTCCATAACACCCTGTATACGATACCATGTTTTCTGTATACCAATATATTTCTTGATATTTTTACAGTATTGCTTACCGCTAAGCTCCTTTCTATATTTTTAAAACATATTCAAATCAATTTGTTAAAATGAAAAACTTGAACGTCATATAGTTCCGCTTCCTCTTAAAGAATTTGTACCGAATAAACTTCTTACCATTGCTGCTGGATATCCAGTTGGCCTTTTTCTAGCTCCTTTCTTATAATTTTCCTCCAAAACTTGGCCTGGTAGATTATCTTGATCAAAGAGCTAAAAATTACCAATTTTATGCCGCAGTTGAGCTTTATGAACTGCTATAAAATGTTTTTTTAATGAGGTATCTCCAATATTTTACATATACCGTATTGGCAATTTCGAATCTAGGGTGCCGATATAAACACATCAGACAGAGATTATTAGTAGCGTTTAACACGTTAAACAGAGAACACGCTATCCCCTACCTCCCACCTTCCATTCTTTAGATCACGCAGTCGAAGCAGGCACGGGAGCGATCGATACGTCGAACTCGGCCACACCACACATCCCCCTTTTCAGAAATGAAGGAGAGTGGTTAGGTGTCTCTTTTTAACTAAAGGTTTTGCCCATACAGGGTGTTCATTTGAAAACTTCCCACCACGGATTTATCGAAAACCACTGATTAAAAGGAAAAACGCCGAGACATGTCAAAAGATGTGCCAAAGGGGACAACTTTTTAACCAAAAACTACTTCATCCCCTTTTACCCTCTGTCCCCGGGGTCATCCCCTTAAAAATTTTAAATGACAAGGGGTATCAAGTAATAGCTTGCTTGAAAGGTTTTTCAAAGTGCTTTATTTTGACGTTTGATTTTTTTAAATCGGTCGATTCGTTTTCGAGAAAATTAGAAAAATCTTTATTTATCTTAATTTGTTCAGATAGAAAAAACAACACACGAAAATATTACTTTTTATTTCAATAAGTATTCAAAAACCAACATAAACAGCAATTCGGAAAATTATACGTGGCAGCAACCAAATAACAACCAGCATTTTTTTCCGCCTTCTTTTTATCAACACAGATAACATGGGCGAACTGTATTTATTCTTATACCTGTTTAGTTTTTTATAGTTGCTAAGGAAAAGAAAGAATTTAATTTGCTGTCAGTTACCTTTGTGACAATCTCGGGATAGTGAAAATTAATTTATTGATTCACATTTTACTTCCAAAATGGTTAACACACTAGCCGAAAGAGTGGAAATGATTCTAATTTATGGTGCCGAAAATCAATGTGCTCGGCAAACTGCCGTCACATTTAACGACATCCGGAAAAGATAACTTCGCATAGGTATGTTTTGGAGCTTGTTACTAAATTTACTCAAACTGGATCTGTTGCAAATAAAAAACGTAATCATCGTAGAGTTTTGGATGAAGCCGCTCAAGTTGAAGTTTTGGGTCATTTTGGCATAAATCCTAATACTTCATTACGCAAAATTGTTGATGCGACTGGTATTTTAATAGGCTCGGTACACACAGTTACTAAATTACATAAATTTTATCCATTCAAAATGCAAATATTGCAAGAGTTAACTGAAGATGATTTCAATAGGCGAGTTGAGTTTTGTGAACAAATGACTGCAGCGATTAATGATAATACCATTCATGTAAAGAATATCTGCTTCAGTGATGAATGCACATTTTATCTAAATGGATTTGTTAATAAGCATAACTGCATGTATTGGAGCAATGAAAATCCTCATGCTTTTGTAGAAGGGCATACTCAGTACCCCCAAAAACTTAATGTATGGGCAGGCATTTTAGGAAACAAAGTGATTGGGCCATTGTTTATTAATGGGAATTTAAATAAGGAAATTTATTCAGATATGTTGAAAAATACCATCAATTATCACTGAAACCATTGAAAACCAAATCGAAGACGATGGAAACCCTATACTTGATGAGGCTAAAATATTTTTCCAGCAAGACGGCGCTCCTCCTCACTATGTTCTTCCGGTTTGGCAATGGCTAGACGACGAGTTTCCAGATAAATGGATAGGGCGAAGAGGACCTATAGAATGGCCTGCTAGATCTCCTGACTTAACGCCATTAGACTTTTTTCTATGGGGCTATTTGAATTCTATTGTGTTCACTCCCCAACCTGAAACTTTGAATGAACTTCGTCAACGCATCATCGAAAGCTGCCATGATCTCCCACAACATGTTTTTGAAAATGTCCGTCAGGAATTTGAACATCGCCTATATCATTGTTTGGTCAATAACGGGCAACATTTTGAACACTTATTGAAATAAAAAAGTGTGGTTTTTTCTGAAGAAATTAAGATAAATAAAGTATTTTCTAATTTTCTCGAAAACAAATCAACTGATTTAAAAAAATCAAACGTCAAAATAAAGCACTTTGAAAAACCTTTCAAACAAGCTATTACTTGATACCCCTTGACATTTAAAATTTTTAAGGGGATGACCCCGGGGGCAGAGGGTAAAACGGGGTGAAGTAGTTTTTGGTTAAAAAGTTGTCCCCTTTGGCACATCTTTTGACATGTCTCGGCGTTTTTCCTTTTAATCAGTGGTTTTTGATAAATCCGTGGTGGGAAGTTTTCAAATGTGCCTTCTCTCTTGTTTGCATTAAAGATATCGCACCCTAGATTCGACCTTGTCTATATGGTAGAGTCAACAAATAAACTCACCTACAGTATTCTCGGTAAATGGTTACCCGTGCGTCATAACTTATATGTCATTAAAATCGTAAGGAACAAGTACAAAACCAATGTTATCAACAAATTATTCATGAATACCTAATTTTTGAGCGCATACCCCTTTAGGACTTTAGCCACCGCCGTAATTTTATTCGCGTCATATTTTACAATAAATAAATACGTATTAATAACTACTTACCGAAAATACAAGAGATTACGTACTTGATCTATGTTTCCAAGATCAATAGGACAAAAAAGACCATTGAATTATGATTTCTTTCTAAGAAAATTAAGCGTAAAAGTATCTACTGCATTCACATAAGAGTATATTATTAAGATAGTTCATCATATCTATGCAAGGAGAGTTGTACGTACCTCTGACGACAGTCGAGATGTGTTTTAATTGTTTTCTGTAGAATATTTTTAAATATGTAACTTATACCAGTATTTTTTGTAATAATTAATTAGTTTTTGATTGACCAAAGTGCGCCCTACTTTGTCCTTGTGTTTATGAACCTTATTGCCTCATGTCCTGATGATGGCCCTTTTGGCCGAAACGCGTAGGCACTGATTTTTATTTTTAATAACTGTAAGAAGGAAGATAGGGCTTTCTTTCCTAACCCCTTATTTTTTCTATGCAAAGATGTTCCATTACTTGCGATCCGAATGTTTAGATATGGTTAATTTTTTAGACTGAGAGAAACCTGAGCACATCGATGAAAAGTGAATGGAAGATACTGTTACTTACCATACTTGGCGACATGCCCCAAATTGGCTCTTGGTCTGTTGTGGTATAAGTTGATAATGTGAGTTTGGTCTTATCTCCACCTAACCAGAAATTAAAATTAATTGTCATTCTTTTACTTTAGAGATAGGCTTGTTTGACTAAATATTTGAAACATCTAATATAGTAGCTTGTGTTCAATTTTTAAGTTTGGTATAGATGCTGGTATGCTCAAATAGTCTTTAACAGCGACACTAGATATCGCTATCTTGCTGGTGGTTTATACTAAATATTGCTTAAGCAGTTTAGAATCCTCTATATTAAGTAGTTTTTGAAATATTTGCAATATTTGACACCCTAAATTATAATATTATAAAGATATAGGTACACTACATGATGTCTATAACTCGCGAGAAAGTAAATTGAACACGACGCCGTAGATGGAGTGCTTAAACTTACTAATGCGATATGAACAATATATGTTTTCTACGACCAAACTTACGAACGTCATGCTAAAAAATGTTAAAAAAAGTTTGGAGGCTGCCGGGCTTGAACTTACGACCATTGAATCCAAATGAAATTAATTTTCTATGAACATTTAGCAGTTTGCATTATTGATAACAGTTTTATATATGCGTATATATTTTTTTCTATTGAACAAATTAAAAACATATTCATATACTTATAAATTATATAATTTACTGCCTTAAAAAAGATGGCCGAGCCTCAGTAAATACAAGAAACTGTGATTGGTCAATACAGAACGCAGAGAAATCTAATTTTTATAACAATGTTGTCAACTAATGAAATATTTTCGGATTCCCTATTGGGTCGACACCATTTGGGTTGACACCATTCGGTCCAGACTATTCGGTCAGTAGCGGCAACAATTACGGGACCATTCCAGCAAAGTAGCCATTGAGAGCCTGCGCTTAGTTAAAACATGATTGTGTAAGTAGTTATAATTTATTCCTCCGCTCCGCGTCGTTCGGGTCAACTGCAGTCGCGTGCGGGAAAGTATCACTTTCCGCACTTGTTAGGAAAATAACTATTTTCTACAAGCGTGCGCGATTTACCGTTTTTCCGCACTCGTTTTGGTTCCGAAAGACCCATTTTCCCGCACGGCGTAAGAAAAGTTTTCCCGCACGCGGCGTGGGAAAAGTTTTACCGGAAAAATATTTTTTCTGTAATTTTATAATAAAATACAACATTAATGAATAAAATATGAATTTTTAAACTCATTTTTAGTGAAAGTAAATGAGGTATATTACAGAAACACTAATTTTTGCCGTTTATTATAAACATTTAAAAAAAAGCTGATTTAAAACGTTTTATTTCAAAAACCCCGTACATAGATGTTAACATGGCACAGTTCACCGGAGCGTGGCTTTGATTTTTAATTTCGTAAAGATTCTGATACAAATGTCTTCCATAGATAATTTCTCGGACGAGCAGCTTCCAGAAGATATTCTAGAAGCTGCAAGTGTCGCACATTTGGATTTGCTACCAAAAAAGTCATTAGTCAGGTATGAAAAACAATACGAACATTTTGTTAGGAGGTGTGAAGCAAAAACAGTAAAAGCACAGAGAGAAGAAGTACTTTTGGCATATTTCTTGGGAATGTCTAAACTTTGGAAGCCAAATACCTTATGGTCTCGATATTCCATGTTAAAAAGTATACTTAAGGGTAAGAAAGATTTAGATATCAGTAAATACTATAAAGTTACTGCCTACATCAAGAGACAAAATGTAGGTTTTCGAGCAAAAAAAGCGAAAGTTTTTACACAAGAAGAGATTGCGAAATTTATGAAAGAAGCACCTGATGAAATTTACCTGCCGCCGTGAGGAGCTAACTAAAATTACCATTGACGACATAGAAGACAACGGAGACGTTATAATTGTCACAATAAAGGACTCCAAGAACCATTCTGCTAGATCCTTTGTAATAACTAAAGAAGTCAATAATGAAAGTTTTCTAAATCTATACAGAAAATATGCAAGCTTACGTCCACAGCAAACTCCACACCGCCGATTCTTTTTGAACTACAAACAGCAGTTGCCAATGTATTGGAATTAATACCATAGGAAAAATGCCCTCCAACACTGCAGCTTATATAGGACTGAAAAATCCAGAATTGTACAGGCCACAGTTTTAGACGTTCCTCAGCCACTCTACTGGCTAATTCTGGTTAAGAAATAACAAACATTAAACGTTTAGGAGGATGGACATCCACGTCTGTTGCCGAAGGCTACCTGGAGGAAACACAAAAAAAGACATGTCTAACAAAATTCTCAATCTCAATATTCCATCAAATTTGAGCTGTAGTTTAGAAGCGTCCACGTTTTCAAAAACTTCACAGTTTCCCAGCAGCGGAAATAACAGCTCGGTACTTCTTTCTTCGCAACCATCTGCTCATCAGGATCAGTTGGCTTCGATGGTTTCAACCTGTCTGGCATCCGCAATCAATTTGCATAGTGCATCAAATTGTACTTTTAATATAAATATTATTAGTAAGTAACAATTAAATCTGTGTTTCTTTTTCAGTAAAATTAAATTTTTAGAAATATTTTGTGGTAGTTTTTCTAACGCTTGTAGAAAAATGTTGATCCTAACTCATGATAATAACAATTTCAGTATTGTGTGCATTCGTGGAAAATTTTTTTAAAAATGGGAAATTTTATTTTTAAGGGTCGCAACTCTGTGCAGCGCTGAACAGTAAGAACATGAAATTTTGTGGTACAACTGGAATATCCTACTTGTCTCGTTACTTAATTGTAAAGGAAACAGCAAATTTCCATGTGAGAGTAGAAGAAATTATTAATAATCGTATAAGGACGATTAAAAAGTTATGAGACCAGGATTAAAAAATTGCGGGAATATAAATACTAACGTTTCTTTTTAGGGGGTTTTTCAAAACATACTTCACTCCTTGAATAATCTCCCTCTCTAAATTCTTCGTCAGTTGAATAAATTTGAAACAGATTAGCTAATGGTGCATCGCCACTGAGATTAACGTTTTTTACATCTTTTTGTGGTTTGGAAAGTTTTTCATGCAGTTTAAGGTTTGGTACTGAATAATCTGCAAATAAAATAATTCTGTATTATTCCGATATAATCGGGCACACCTTAACAATATTTGGTTACCAAAGTAAATATAAATAGCCAAGCTTTTTAAGTGTTTGCTGTTATATGAAAGAATAATAAAATATAAGAACCTAAGAACCCGAAAATTATCAGAAGAATTAAAAATGTACCTAGTTATAGAATTATTTACTAAATTAAATTATTTATATTTTTTTTTAAATAATAATATTATCTAAATATTTGGACACCACACCTTTGTACAGAAAGTCGGTTTCAATAAAAATTAATCTCTGAACAAGTAAGAATCAAAGATGGACAGAACAGAGTGCAAGATCATTTCATTTAACCAGAAACTGTCGTAGTCTCACATTTTATTCTTATTATATTTTCGTCGTCTGTCATGTGAAAACTCAGTTTAAAAATAATTGTAATACCACTATATGTTCCTGTTAAATGACCATGATCGCGTACTCTATCTTTTGCTGTTGTTAACAACCCCACATTTTTTACCAGACCAGCAATTTAAAAATTTCGTGGGGCGGGTCTCATGGTTCCCCTAAATACGGTCTGTGTGTTTCCATAATATAAGAAATAATTATTTGATTATATTTAATTATATTACATATTAATTAATTTCCTCTATTATCCCAATAATATGTTCAAGTATTGTCGTATAAGCAATATAGAAAATATATGTTATATTTTTGTAACGTTTTTAGATCAAGGAATATTAACGTGTATTTTTTAGAAGTGTTTTTTATTTCACATAAAATAAAGTAATATCACACAACAAAGGTTGTCATCATAACAGTCAAAGTTTTACAAAAAGTTCTTCCTTTGGCTAAAACCTAACGTAAAAAGTGTAAACAGATTTTTTCAAAAAATACAATTTTCGGTTTAACGTTTTTAAATATTTAATTTTTTAAAACTCGTAGAAATATAGATAGATAGATAGATAGATAGCTAGAAACGTCTTTATTTTTGACTCGGCTAAGGTCCGGTTGCTGTTTGCTTAACCGAGCATATATGATACATTTTTTACAAAAATTTTAGGTGTTACAAAAAGAGACAAAATTCCAAAGTTGTATTACCTAAATCTAGTTAAGGCAGAAACTTAAATATTGGCAACTTAAACTCCAATGATATACATGATATTGATCTTACACATTTTCAGTGTAATTACCTAGTAAAAAACTGCGATAATATAATTATTCATATTCATATTATTTCCATCATTCATTCATATTAATATATGAACTTTTATTGTCACCAATGACTTTTAATGTTCTTACCATTCCTAAATCCTTCAGCGGGTACATCCTGATCCAAAACTGCGGTATATACTGAGTATGTTGGTGGACATTTTGAGTTCACTGTCATTCTTCTGGAGGCAGATTTTCTTGTGTCAATCTCTAGTATTTAATTTAAACGTATTAGTTTGTTATACAGGTTACTACAAAGCCAATATTTCGGGGTTGATAATATGGTCAGAGAAAATTACAAATATTTCTTAGATATTCAAAATTTCTAGTTGTTATTTTATATGATTTGATTTATAAATTTATAAAAAAGCAAAAAGTTAATTTTCACAGCAGTTTTTTATGTTCTAGTGGATTAGATTCAAAATTAAAAGTTTCATGTTTTATTGTTCGTTTTTAACAATGGGTTTTAAATATTTGAAACCGAGGAATCGGTTATTTTATCTACTATTCCAAAAGTTAAGCCTGTACGCGACATTGTAAAACTTCCTGAATAATACTTATCCAGCGCTACGAAGCTGTGTGCTTAGCGACGCCGATTCTCCGTTTTATCCAAAACTTAGTTATAAATAAAGCAGTTTTTGCTTAACAGTAGTATAAGCTTTCTTTTGTTACTGTGTTTTTGAATAATTGTTATTAGATTATATAAGAGACTAGAGAAATGTATTCAGTTAGTAATAAAATAAGGTACATTAATACATTTTTTTAAATAATGTTACCATAGTTTGTGGATTTAATAGATTTTACATGAACAAAAATATTGACTGTTTATTTCTGTGTTAGACATTGAATTCACTTTAATTTATCTACGAAATTTTTAATTCAGAGACTGATTTCTTTTAGTCTTATTCATGATTAATTTATTAATTTTTTTAAGGAATAGAAACTTGTTTATTTTAAATTTAAAATGTGTTGCATCTCTTATCCTTTACCCAGTGCTTCTTAACTTGTTGCAAAAAAATATACTAACCGTAACCTCGTTGGGAAGTAGTACTTTTTCTGCTTACGTAACTAGCTCTTGTTGGATCTAAAAAAAGGTATTATTAAAATATTAGACAAATACAATATACTGGAAAAGAGTTTCATTTCATCAGTTCCATGACCAATTAGTAAAACTAGGATCTGACCAAAGAGAGAATAGTAATGTACTACTACATGTACAGTTACGGCAATTAAATCTTGGACAGAACTTTTTTTAGCTTTGTACGCATCATTTTACTATAATAAAACAAACCTGTAATACCTGTTGAATAAATTACTTATTTAAAATATCACAATAGAAAAAACAATAATAAATGTCAGTGCTTTAATTTTCTAAAAATGCCAAACTTAACGACCAAGCAGAAAGTTTTAATAATGCATTATATTGAGCAGGAGGGCTGTTTCAGAAAGGCTTAACATTCCAAGGCGCACGGTTAATTTTATTAAAACAAAGAGGCAAGAAACACATGCCTTAAAAAGAAGACCTGGAATTGGTCGACACAAACAATCCAATGAAGAACATGATAATAATTTAGTAAATGTATTAAGGGACCAACCTTTTAAATCCATTGTAAGAGCTAAAACAGAGATACCATCCCCGAGATCTGTGAGAACAGCTCGACGAATGGTTAGACAAATATCTCAATTACGCTGTCATCCAGCAGATAAAAAGCCGTTTTTAACTAATATAAATAAAGAACAACGGATCGGTTTCGCGTTACAGTATTACCTTGAACCGCCAGTTGTATGGGAAAAAGTAATATTTACGGACGAGAAAGTGTTTTAGACTTGCTATAACGGAAAACTGAGCGTATATAGGCCTCCAAGAACTCGATCCGAAGAAAGATTTACCCAAAAGGGTCGAAATACTGGTCGATTTTCTGTAAAAGTCTGGGGATGGATGAGTGCTCACGAAGTTGGCGTGTGTCGTTTTATTGAAGGACTTTTTAATATAAAGATCTACATGAATATTTTATAAACTATTATGTTACTTTCAGTATTCGAACAATTTCGAGAAAGGGATTTCATTTATCAACAAGATAACTTCACCAAGCCCGACAAGCAACGGAATGGATGGAACAGGAATAAATGACCATTTTACCCTCATCTAATCCAGATTTAAATGTACCTAAAGGAAAATGTTCGGGGTGTCAAAAAAACTAATAGTGAAAATATAGGTTGGCTACAAAATTTAGTTGAATGAAAATAGAAACTTTTCGAATCGTGGAATAAGTTAAATTCTGACTTTGCAAGGGCCTTGGTAACTTTAATGCCTAGAAGGATAGACTCTGTCTTGGACAAAGATGGGGCCGCGCTAAAATATGAAAATTTGATTACTTAATATGATAAATATGTATTGATAGGTTGGAGATTGTTATAGTTTTATAGATAGTTTCTAATAATAAAAAGGTAAATCAACGTAAAAGAGCAATTTACCAAAAATAAGAAAAAAGTCAAAATCTGACAGATTTCCTGTCCAAGATTTAATGGCCGTAATTGTACTAGTAAAAAGCGTACCTACTTAAGTTCATAGTTGGAATATAACATAGTTGCTATAGCGTAATACTATGAAAATATTTACCCACGACGCTGACAGATCTTACACCCGCACCCTTTGTTGTGTGTATAGAAGCTGATGAAGCTGCTGCAACTTTGGGATACGGATTACCACCAGGTGCATCCGTACACCATACATCAGGGGGTGGTGAAGGGATGATATTTACTTGAACCATGGTCGATTTCCTGGGATCTTCTTCCTCTTCTAACAAATAATCGCGTCCCGAGGCTGTCGTCACGATCGATTTTCTAGGGGCTTCAAACTCGGAACCGTAAACGGTGGTGCCATCCTGGTCTTGAACTAACGCTTGTGTGGCACATTCGCAGCAAGGACAAGGAGGTCCATCTATAATAGAAAGTCGTTTAAAAATAGATCCAATCAATAAAATGGTTTTATGAAGTGGTACCCTGATCATTTGCGCCACATCCGCAGGTGTCGTCATCGCACGCGCAGGGTTCACCTGAAAAGCGGGAAAAGTAAATTACTTTCAATAGTAAACATATTACTGGAAAATGTTTAGCAGCTCTGAGAAAATTGAAATAGATAAATTTTATATATGCTGGGGATTGAATCCACGGCGAGAAAGCAAAGATAGACCCCGCATCTCATTCATAAAATTACTTTTGCGCCGAGCCTACAACTAACTGTTTATATGATAGCATGTGTAGACTACTATAAAATTCAGGCACTGAGTCGGTTATTTTGAAACCCGACACTGTCTCGCCATATTGTTTTGTTATAATTAACCCACAAAACTTTCAAACACTAAACTCTCCCCACTTTTTATGTAATAAAGCTGGCAATAAGTAATTTATTGTTCTTTATATCAAAATTGTCAATTTTCATTTCCGTATTTTCACTTGCTACCGCTAGAAGGCAAACGTTGCCAAGTTTTGCATGATCAATTCGAGGCAATTATAAAATGTCATCGTAATGCTGATTTACTGTGTTTTAAAATATATATTTACTTCTCGAATTCATGAAGAATAGATTACTATGTAGTATACTCAAATTGTTTTGACAAGATAACCATTTTATAATTAATTTATACAGTAGTTCAGCTCAAAAGTTAGGTTAAGTTGATTCTGTTGCGGTTTTTATTTAAATCTCGATACAGATACAATTACAAAATATGCCAACTTGACCTTGAATAATAGAACTCAATACCTGTGAAATTTTTAATTTATACGGTACGTGGATTCAGGTCGATTTCTGTAAATAGGTACTTCATAAAAATGTAATAAATTATTAGGAATACGAGAATATCACCTCTGGTGGCAGTCACAGAAGCTCTCTTAGCTGTCATTCTATGAGAAATTTTCTCCAAATGTTTGTCGTTATATATTAGTATTTTGACTAGTTTGAGGTTAGAATATGTTTAAAGCAATTCGATGCTTTTAATTAGGTATATTCTTTTTTCATCTGCGAGTTCACCGGTGGCACCGGTTAAGCTGAATCGCCTTCTTAAATTGCCTATTGGTTGGACATAAATCATGTTTTTTTATTCATGGTGGATTTCTGCTGATTGCTATCAACGTCAAAGAGAGAGGGATGGTAAAATAGTTCATCAACCGGTTGATGACGTCATTTCACCAGCTGTCAATCATAAGTTCATCAGTTGCACCACTAGTTGAATTCACCGGCGAAAAAAGAATATACCTATTTGAGCCCAAATAAAACCTACAATAGGGAATTTTTTTAATTATTTGGCAACAGCGTATTATACGCACGTAAAAATTTCTTACTATTTCCATATGGTTTCATTCATGGAATTCGTCAGAAACTAAGTGGTAGCATGAATTTTAGTTCTTGTCGGTTTGTTTTAATAAAAGGGAATGCGGAGTCTATCCTTGCTTTTTCGTCGTTGGATTGAACCCAGGACGCAGGTTTTTATCCCTAGAGGAGAAATACAACTTTTTCTATTTTAAAATTTTTGTTTGCAACATTTTTAAGTTACCTATATTATTAGAAACATGGTTGACGTTAATGGTCACAGACAGTGCATTTTTATAACAATTTTAAAAATAACTATCTAATGTTAACACTTACCCCAGTTATCACCACATCGGCATATCGGTCGGTCAGCTGAAATTTGAAAAGGTATTTCAAATTATAAAAATATGGGAATGAAATATTTACGTTCTTCTTCTTTTTCTTTGGGTAATGCCGATTTTGTAATGTTTTTTTAAAACAGTCTTGGTGTTTTTCTCATATTATCTGGATTAAAAAGTGTGTTGCAATTTATTTTCTAAAACTTTCTTTTATAGAATACACCATATCCCATGACCATAAGTCTACTAATTTTAAAGTTAGGAATACTTTTCCTTAGGTGTTCGCAGTTTCCCGTCTCTTCCCTATCCAGCCAGTAATTGGATGAACTATACCGGGTGACAACGAATGTTATTACCCCCCCTATTTTTTCCGTAGTTTTATATATTATATTTTAGAATAAATTTTAAAATTTCGGGAAATTCTAAGTGTATATTTTGTTAATTTTTAGTAAAGTCATACTTTTAAAATCACTTCCGGTTTGACCGGAAGTGGTATCAACTCTTTTATTTTAAATAGAAACCTATTATTTTTATTCGATATTTGAATTCTACCGCAAATTTCCTTTAAAATGACATATCACACATTATCATTTGTTTTTAAAATGGCTTCCAGGAAATTTTTTTAAGGAAATCCTTAGATGGTCATGGACTCGCTAATATAACATGACTTTTTGAGAGTGGGCCATGGAAGTTTAAAAGTGGTCTATTTTAACCCGTTTTATGATAAACAATAACATTCTTTGCGAAAGATGCTTCTGTCAAAAATATTTTAGATATGTCATATTTTTTTAAACAATGAGAAAGAATTACTCAATATTTTTAAATGGCAACAAGCCATTCGTTTATAACCAAAAAATAGCGTATTAAATTATCTTTTTAAAAATGTTTCATAAGTATGGTATTATACTTAAAGGAGAGAAAAATCGAGACATGTCATATTTCAAAAAAAAAAAAAAAATGGAGTTCTTCAGTTTTTGTTACGAACACTTTTGTCATTTCACAGAATATTTCATAGCCTACTTGTTTAACATAAAACAGGTTAAAATAAACCACTTTAAAACTTTCATGGCTCAATCTCAAAAAGTCATGTTATATTAGCGAGTCCATGGCCATCTAAGGATTTCCTTGAAAATTTTTCCTGGAAGCCATTTTAAAAACAAATGATAATGTGTAATATGTCATTTTAAAGGAAATTTGCAGTAGAATTCAAATATCGAATAGAAATAATAGGTTTCTATTTAAAATAAAACAGTTTATACCACTTCCGGTCAAACCGGAAGTGATTTTTAAAGTATGACTTTACTAAAAACTAACAAAATATACATTTAGAATCTCCTGAAATTTTAAATATTTTATTAATAAAACTACGGGAAAAATAGGGGGGGGGGGGTAACAACATTCGTTGTCACCCGGTATACGATTTTATTATTTCAAATTGGTGAAAAATTGACAATTCTGTACTTAATGGGTTGTAACCCTCGTATTTTAAACGCACGAGCCTCCACATTTTTAAATGTGACGTCAAGACGTTGGCTGACATATTTTTTTCATATTCAATTCTAATTTTTTGATTTACATAACCCGACAATTATTAATAACTCATTTCGGCATAACTAAAGATTTCTGGTTTGCCATTTATTAATTCAAATCTTTCTGCTTAAATTGAATACTTCACTAACTGACGTTTTATTTATATAATAAAAAATGTACTTACGTTCTGGTGCATCATTCGGATCGTAATCACCTAAAAACCAAAATAAAAATTTAGTATTTTATCATTCAACATACTGTTTCTTCATATTACCGGTGCAAACACACTGATCAAATTTGTCGTACTTTCGTTTAAGTAACCAGTAAGGTACTGGAAATCTCTTAAGTGACCTAAAAATAAAGCAACTTATTTAATAATGTAAATATTGACAAGATATTTTCATTTATAACACTAATTTTGAAAACACATGCGATTGATCTTTTATTTTGCTAACTTCTGGATTAAAAGCCGTTGTAAGTTAAGTATTACCCTCCACACCCCCAGTGGCGTAGCCAGCCTTTGGGGGAGGAAGGGGCAAACATATAAACATTTGGTTTCAAAAAATTAAACAAATCGTTAATATACAGTGTCCACGGATTGACTATCGAAGAGGAAAAACTTTTTTATTTGTGGGTTTATGAAAAAAAGTTATTTTTCATAAAAACTTCTGCTTGTTCTTAAACGATCAAAAATCATATTATTTTTTCAAATTTATATACTGGGTGTTCAGAATTTAGAAAAATATAAAAAAAGCTAAGAACACACTGCCCTTATGTGTAAAGATAGGATTAAAAGTAAATAATAAAAGTTGTTGTGGTTGAAAATCTACGTCTCATTACCAAGTTTTAACTTATTAGCTAAATGTACAGAGACCGGCAAAAAGTTTCAACTCATAAAATATGATTTGCTTTAAATTAACGCATTTTGCAAATTAGTTATTCTTTAGAAGGACAATGGACGAACATTTTCCCGACGAGACGGCGTTGAAAACAAATCGCGGATCGAAGTATTTAACAAATTAAAAATGTTTTCGACAATTCCTCGTATAAAGATGAGGATTTTATAGAATTATACCTTTCAAAGAATAACTAATTTGCAAAATGCGTTAGTTTAAAGCAAATTATATTTGATAAGTTGAAACTTTTTGTCGGTCTCTGTACATTTAGCTAATAAGTCAAAACTTGGTAATGAGACGAAGGTTTTCAATCACAACAACTTTTACTTATTACTTTTTATCCTACCTTTACACATAAGGGTACTTTTATCTTAGCTTTTTTTATATTTTTCTAAATTCTGAACACCCCGTATATAAATTTGAAAAAATAATATGCTTTTCGGTCGTTTGAGAACAAGAAGAAGTTTTTATGAAAAATAACTTTTTTTTCATAAACCCACAAATAAAAAAAGTTTTTCCTCTTCGATAGTCAATCCGTGGACACACTGCATATAATAAAGAGCAAAGGACCTAATATGGAACCTTGTGGAACTCCACTAGTTACTTGCAATAAAGACGATTACCTACCTTCAATCGCCACTTTTTGCTGTCTACCGGATAAATACGATTCTAACAGTTGTAAACCATTACCCCTAACCCCATACCTACTTAGCTTTTCCACCAATAGCTTATGAGATATGCAGTCAAAGGCCTTACTTAAATCGCATAATGTAAGAATAACATCCTCGCTTCTCTCGAGACCCCCGACTACCATCTCAACTACCTTTGAGACCGCTTGTACCGCCAAGCGTCCTTGCATGAAGCCAAATTGATTAGAATTGATAAACCTATTAGCAATAAAATATTGTTCTAATTGGTTTTTAAAAGTGCTTTTAAAAATTTTTCCAAAGATTGGGATTATTGATACCGGTCTATAATTTTCTAATAAACTTTTGTCGCGTTTTTTAAATAACTGTACGACTCTACTTACTTTGAAATAATAGAAAAAACACCCGTATCAATACATTCATTTAATAATATTTTTTAAGGAACGACTAATTGCAAACACATATCCTTAACAATTTTGGCATGAATATCATATACATCAAAAGAGGTAGTATTTTTTAAATTTACTATCGAATTAGGAGACTAGGGCAACGATACAACATCAATACGGTTTTCAGTTCGAGAGACACTTTAAGAAGCCACCTGACGAAGACAAAACCAACAAGTTAAAAAGACAGTAAAAACTGTGTCTACCAGATCCCTTGCGAATGTGGCCGATCCTACATTGGTGAGACTTTGAGGCCACTTGAAACTAGGATCAAGGAACACATAAACAATACGCTTAAAGGGGAAACCGAAAAATAAGGTGCAGCTGACCATGCCTGGACACACGGTCATCACATCAAGAGGACAGAAACTCAAATTCTGCATAAAGAACTACACAGGAGAAAGTTCAAGGAAGCTGCTACCATACACCAGAACCCAGATTTTTTTAGTAAGCCCTCAATAGATATAAGAAATATCTGGAAACCTTTGTTAAGTAGATGTAAACTTAGAATACCACTCACGAACTGAACGTATGACGTATCTCAGTTATGCTCCAGTGCATCTAGCTAGTATAAATAGAGCTGTAGTTATTGTACTTATTTCGTATTCACCTAAGGACGACTGGAAATACTTACAACCTGAAACGTTGTGATTTAAAGGAAATAAAGACAATACAAGTTCAAAACTCTTCTATCGTCCAAGAAACATTATTGTCTCCAATCTTCTAACAGACACCAACGTTGGGTTATGTTTTTGTTCACCTTTATTATTATAATAAATAAAGATGGGGAGTTGTAAATAACGTTTTCGCTTAATCGTCGAGGAACGACGATGAGTAAAGAAACACTGAGAATACTGTAATTGGTACTATTTTAAAATACTTACAATAAACAGCATATGGTGTCTCCTAAAAAAACAAGTGCTGTAATGCATCCAAGTATAATTCCAACTATTCCAATAACTTCCGATACATTAAAGAGGGATATACCGGCGTAAACCATAAACATTAGAAATGCTGACGTAGAGGCAGCAATCCAAGAAAAGTATGTTATCGGCCTAAAAATAATGTTTTTTACACAATGGGGGGGGGGGGGGGGGGGGTAAAAACAATAATGTTCCACTCTCTCCTTAGATTTATACCGTTTCGGTACTAAGAACAAAGCTATTGAATTTTTATTTGCATCACAAAAAACCAACAAAAGCTGGTACAAACGTTTATTTTGTATAAATGTTGTGCTTTAAATTTTGCAGCGCTTGTCTAGAAATGAATGAAACATTTTTGGAATAAAAAAGTAAACCTTTATTTGTGAACAAAGTTTTACTTCGGTAAAAGTATATTTTGATTTAATATTTTCGATTTTGGCACCATTTCGTGCATGCCGAAGAAAAAATCGGTGTGTGCATAGGATCTGAAATAAATCTTTTGATTAAAAAAAAAATAATTTGACCGATTTGCATCTTTTTGAGATACCTATACAGGGTGCTACCAATTCGTGTGCTTACAAGGAGACCTCGAAAACGGTAAGAGATATGAAAATGGTTAAATTAAGCCAAAGTTGCATGTTTTGGGGCTTAATAATTTAGTGAAAAAAAATTGTAATTATTCCGGATGCTTTCATAGATATTCGAAAAAAGCCCAGACTTCCATTTTTGGTTTTTAATTTTTTTGCGCTTTCATTTTTGACTTGGGAAAAAAATTAAAAACACTTGTTCATAGCCGTTTTTTATATTCTTCAAGATGGCGTTATTAGTTTTCAAATTTTACGTTTCGTTCTTTAGTTACCAACCTCAAGTCAGTTTTTTTAAATGCAGACCTGAAATTTTAAATACAGTTTTGGGGATTTTTAAGCTTTAGAAATTTAATACAATGTACACATTTTTCAAATTATCTTTTTCATTTTATTACGGTTCTGAACATTTGGAGCCAAACTACAAAAAACAAAAGATTTCTGATTTGAAAAATCCGTCCATTTTTACTCAAAGAGGCCTGATATTTGATATTTTCTAAGAATAGAGACCCAAGGTCTCGACCTCAAATATGTTTTTGTCTGTTTATTTTTGTTAGATGTTTCGCCTAAAACTAGCATCATCAGATCTTCTAAACTACAAAAAAAAAATGTAAATTGTTTTTGAAACAAACATAAGCGCATCACAGTAACATAACTAGACTAACACTCCAATGACCTTTACTTCACTCTGGAGCATTCTTTTTTCTCTGTTTTACAGTATTTCGGTCTAGGTCTAAGGCAAAAACCATATGACTTAAGATATACGTTATATTAATAAAATACTATAAAAAATAGGATTAATTCTCATGCCTTAAAAACTTGCTTACTTTCTAGAATATTGTGACGGTAAATCCTATTGAAAACATAAACGGCCCAAACAACATAACTTCCTGTAATTTAATTTTAATATTTAAGTAATTCTAAAAATAATTGCCAGGGCCGTAATAGTAAAGAAAGGATAATTTGAAATGTTAGTGATGTGTTATTTGATAACAAAACGTTAACATTTTAAAAACCTTTAAATTCTATTAAATTTGTAAATCTTAGAAGTCCTTAAAATTGTTTTAAAATTTCCAGGTCCGTATTTGAAATAAATTAATTGAGGTTGGTATCTAAAGAACGCAACGTCCAATTTGAAAACTAATAACGCCATCTTGCAGAACCTATAGAACTGCAATAAGATAATTCGGATAATTCCGAAGGTATTCGGAATATTTACAATTTTCTCTCACCAAATTATTAAGCCTCAAAATACACTAATTTGCCTCAATATAACCATCTTCGTATCTCTTACCGTTTTCGAGATCCCCTTCTACGAACACGAATTTGTAGCACTGTGTATTCTATACCTCACTTTTGCTAATCTGATCTGATCACTGCGATTGGTCAGTTTTATATTCTAACAAGGATTTTTAGACCTTGGAAAACCTCTTTTTTAGTTTTGTTATTCAATAATTTCGTTGTTAGGAAGTAAATTGTTCTACCTTGTAATAAGTGTATATTTTTTTATAAAATTAAACATACCTTAAAGAACACCAAGAAAGTAGATCTACAAACGTCATGGCTAGATATACACTTGATACTATTACAGGGACTCTTGGTAACATTAAATATTTTATGTTTAGATTCCAAGGAAAGAGTAGGCTCGTAGCATATGCTACGCCAAGACAAGCTAGACATAAAATCTAAAAAATATGTTTTTAAATGTTAATACGTTTTTAAAATACTATGATCCATTCAAGTGAAAATGAAAAATACAATGACGTAGGTGTCTACGGAGATATATCGGGTGATTCCTAAGTTGATACTTCTGTTTTAGCTGTGTATAGAAGGCATTAAAATAAACAACATTTTCAAAAAACTTAAAAATGGGCGAGATACAGAAGTAAAAAATTTGGCCTGATCAACAAAACGTAGCCTGCTATACTTTATGTTGTTTTTGTCTTATTAGTCATGCAATTTACGGGTCGGTGGTCAATTATTTATTTGGCAATGCGCTGCGGTATGTTTTTCTGAAGCAAGTTAATTTTAAATTGGTGACACGTGAAAATGGTAAAATTTGAAAACAGTGAACTAGTGCGGCTGCTGCTTCAAGATTATACGCAGAACGCTTTCCCTTGCGGGCTCATCCTATACCC
Source organism: Polydrusus cervinus (assembly GCA_935413205.1). Classification (NCBI taxonomy): domain Eukaryota; kingdom Metazoa; phylum Arthropoda; class Insecta; order Coleoptera; family Curculionidae; genus Polydrusus; species Polydrusus cervinus. Next base: position 30,731,157 of record OW284515.1, on the reverse strand, counting down.
TGAAGTTTTCTTAATGTTATTCAACGGGCAAGTTAGGCAGGACCGTATTTAAGCCATAGTGTAATAAATGAATGTAAGTATTTTATTTTTGAGTTCTTTGAAAAAGGTATTTGAAAATGTTTATTTCACCCTGTATATTGTTGTAACGATTGATGGCAATACTCTCGAAACCTGCGTGACGTCATCAAAAACCAGTAATGGAATATTACTTTGACGTTACTTTTAAATAAAATATTAATTATTTACGTTATGGAGCAGCTTCCTAAAGTTTTCTCTCCGCCCTCGCCTAGTTCATTGTACTTTACATGATTGATTTGGACTCAAAAAAATATATTTTTACGCATACCTTCTTGATTTAAAAGGAGTAAGCGAGACAGAATTGCCAACCCTTTCATGTCGGATTTCTGTACCTGGACGCATTCAGGTAAGGGAACATTTTTGAGGGGGAGTCTGAGGTAAGGGATGATCCCTCAGTTTAGGATATTTGATTTGTATCTTTCTAGCTGTATCGGAGTAGCAGAAGGCTATGAGTCAGCCTCTTGGCAAACGTCAAACTCACTTGTTTAAAAAAAATCAATGTATGATTTTTCTTACTCCTCCTCAATCGCAGTAGGCCTGGATTTTGCGAAACGACAGATCATGACAACAAGTTATCATTTTTATTAAGTTAGTAATTTCGTCGTATACTACTTATTTATAGGTATTATAGTTTATATTTTTTTGAATGTGATAATAAAATAAATATTTTAACTTGTTTCCCACTTGTATGTACAGATAACTTTTCCAAGTGTTTGATGGCATACATGAGAAAGTTTAAGAGTAGCCTAAGGGTCTAGTACCGGCTTTAAATACTTTCTTTCTATGGAGCTATTTTTAATTAAAATCACTTTTGGTTCTCCAGCCCAACAAAACTATATTGCATAGTAGGCTATGACAAACTTATTTAAAATAAAAACAATAATTTTTGACCGACGTAGTATATACGTAATTATTATATGTAACATAAGAACTATGATATAAAGAATATCTCAAAAACTAAATCGTTTTCAGATTCGTAATATACGCCCCAAAATACATCCTTCCTGAAAAACCATGTATTTTGACGTGGTAAGCGTATAATACCGTAGTACAGTAACTTTGCACCAAAGCTGTAAAATATTATTTTTGGTAGCACAATGCTTCATCTTAATTTGAGGCCCCTACTAGTTTCATGTGCAGAGAAAGAACACTGCAATATATCATTTCAAGGGGTTATACACTCCCGCATTCCGTCATTTGTCAATCATTTCCCGTCATAATATGTAACCTCTAAATTATCACATTTTAAAGCTGTGTAAAATTTTCTTGCCGAGAAAGCCTAAGCTGATAAATATTGATAAGTACCCGTTCAATCGCATGTACAATTATTAGTTTAGAGATGCAGGTAATAAAATAGGTCAATAATATACATATTAAGGTTTTTCTATTTTTTTTGTTTACATTGGCATATAAAATTGGGAATACTTTGCACCGTACAACTGGTGCAAAGAATCCCCACTTTCTTACGAAATTGGGGATACTTTGCACAATATCTGAAATGGTGTAAAGTATTACTCGTATGCGGTTACTTTGCTTTAATTGTAGATAAAACGGTAAAACTAGTTTAAAATGAAGTGGCGCGCCGGAGCAAAGTATACCCTTTCCGTAATATACTTTGCACCAGGATGTAAGTCGAGTTTTTGTCCTAATCTTGCAATAAATCAACTTAAAAATGTAATGAGACTTAGTTAATGAGCCTAATGATATCCACCGAAAATCATAAAATAGTTATATTAGTATTAAGATATTTTTATCTTTCAATAAAAAAAAAATTGTGCAAAAAGCGGTGCAAAGTAACCCCGTTTTACGGTAATTATAAAAAAATATTCAATTTTAGCGTAATAATCGTATCTTACAACCAGTGGCGGTTCCTGATAGTCGATACAGGTGGGGCCAAAATATCAAGTCAAAAATCTTCAATGAGAATACAGGGTGTTACAAATTCGATGCATTAACATTGCTATTTCGGTAACTATAAGAGATAGCGTTTTAGTTAAATGGAGGTAAAGTTAAAAAAAAAACGATGACTTCCAGAGCATTCGAAAAAAACAAACGAAAAAATGAAATTTTGTTTTTATTTTCTTTATGGCAAAATATTGATTATTTTGAAAAACCACCAAGAGCACTTACTTAAGACAATTTTTTATGCTCTTCAAGAAAATAATTTTTTTTTTGAAATACGACGTTCGTTTTTTAGATGTCTACCTATATCAGCTTAATTTTTTTTAAATACGGACCTGCATTTTTTTAAATTTTTGGTTAGTTTGGTGACCTCTTAAAATTATAATCTAGAAAAGTGCCTTAAGAAAGTGCTCTTGGTTTTTTAAAATAATGTATTATTTTGCCATAAAAAAAATAAAAACAAGTTTTTCGTGTCTTTTTTCTTCGCAAGTCATCGATTGAAATATGCGACTTTGCCTCTATTTAACCAACTCTTTATCTCTTATGTAGTTACAGAGATCGCAATGCTAATGCATCGTATTTGTAAAACCCTGTAGAAAAATGGAAAAAAACTTACCTACTAATTAAATGAAGCATTTAATAAGGTATTCCAACACTTTTGTTCTTGAAGTTGCCAATATTCTTTACAAAATGTTTTTCGGCAGACAACATAACTAAAGTCTTTAATTTTATTCATTTTAAAACTGATACACCTAAACCCGGAATATATTCCACTGACGGATTAACTTAAACCTAACCTACAAGCACAGAACTCACCTTTAAGAATAATTTATGTTAAATAGTAAAAACTGTTTAAAAGAAAAATATTTTAAAATTAATATCTCGACAGGCAAAACCGTTTTAAAAACAGCTGCTATCTAGTAGCTAGTAGCGGTAGCAAAGCCGAAAGCACCCAGTAGTGCACTAACCCGATTGGGACTCTTCACTCTCGATAAAATAAAACATCATATTATTATGAGGATCTGGCCAGGCCAGGTCGATTTCTCTACGCGTCAGTAAGAGAGGGCGATATATTCATTGGCGTGAGTCTCTCTCTTGTACGGGTTTTATCGTGCCAAATACAGAGTTGGCCGGAGCAGCGTGGCTGCAGGGAATTTTCGCGGCGTCACCCACACATTAAGGAGTTTTTGCATAGTTAGGCGTTAATAGATATCAACGTCCTTAATTAAAAATTATTCACATTTACAAAAAGAATGAAGCGTAGGGAGACCAAGTAATAATAATTAAAAATAAGAAATAAAAAGCTTGGTGTACAGGTAGGTACTGGCAAGGCACTGTGGCCATACTGTACGAGCCGCCACTGCTTACAACTTCGCGCGATGTCATAAAATACTTACAAATTCGACTATCGTCAACCCTGCTAGTCCACACCATTTTCTAGCTTTATCTTGTTTCTTTTTTCTTTCCTCTGCACGTTTCTGGTTGATTTCACTAAAGTCTTGAACGCCTCTGCTCGGCATACGGACTTTTTAATATTAATTCACACAATAAAAAAGAAATTAAATTCCATAGTGGTTGCCAGTGTCATTCTTTTAAATATTGTCATATAATATGACATATTTCAAATGATTGCTTAATTATACATGGTCTACACATTCAACGCCATAAATTGCTGTATTTAAAAAGATATTAATTTTGAGGCCAAAGTTAAATTTTAGTATATTAAAGTATAAGTGGATATTAAGATCTTTAAAACACGCGTGATTTTGCAAGCACGACGGCGCAGGTAGTGCTTAAAATAGAGCGCCCAGATGTCAAAACCTCGTATCTCCAATTTGATTGTTTTTAAGTTATTAAGGCCGAGACACAATTAAAAAATAAGCAATATGCAACAAGAAACAGGTAATAAGAAATAAAAAATATAATGTAAATTTTATTCCTGTTGCTTGTTGCGACACAATACACACTATTTCCTATCACATTTAGGAAAGATCGACCAATGAAATGGTTGAATTTCCAACTGTCAACAAATGACATTTTCAGTTTTCACTGTGTCAATAAAACAGGTTATTTTGATGTCCTCTTTGTTTTTGTGGTTTTTTCCAATTTTAAAAAAAATATGGAATCAAGAGAAGTTTTAAATTTCCTAGTCTTTGGCACAAATAATAGACACCAGTCTATACTTATATATAGCATTAAAGTTAAGACGCAATGGAAGATATAGGGACAGGCGATGGTGGATTCCTCCTATCAAAAGCGGCAAAATATGGGCATTTTAAAACAGTTTTTATTGAACTAAGGCAAGATCCTAAAAGATTCTTTCGCTACACTAGAATGTCGGTAGCAAGATTCTACCATCTGTTGTCCTTAGTAAGACATAAATTAACAAGAAAGAGTCGGAGGGCTCCAATATGCTCTGGGCAGCGATAGGTTATAATATCCAAAGATTCAAGCAGTTCTAAATCTATTTCCGAAAAGAATTTTAAAGAAATAAATTATTGCGAATTACAAAAACACCACTGACTATAATTATTTATTTTTATATTTTAAAGATGTTTTATTTTTGTTATTTTTAAATGGTTTTTAATACTGAACTACAGTAGCGTTCGGCTAAAATGATTCTATATTCAAGATTTCTGCAGGATCCCCTTGAAAACCTTAAAGATACATTTTTTGGAAAAATATATAATTTTTCCTATCTTCACTTCAATTTACCGGTTTTATCGTAAACAAATTTAAAAATATTAAAAAGAACCCTCTTCAAAATTAAACTGACAAATGTCTAAATAATTTTATGGGCCAACGATAAGAAACTTGCAACAGAAAATTCAACATTTTGATATCTTAAATTTTATTTCCTGTTGCTTGTTGCTTAAAACTTAATTGTGTCATGAGTGATTTACTTGTGTGTATTAAAATTTATTTCTGTTGATTAATGCTTATCGCTTAATGCTTATTTTTAATTGTGTCTCGGCCTTTAGTTTTATTGTGACTAGAAATCCATTTTTCATCAATTTAAAAACCTTGTATCTCAGTAGTGAATATTGAGATACAAGAGTTTTAAATCGATGAAAAATGGATTTCTAGTCACAATAAAACTCATAACTCAAAATCAATCAAATTTAAGATACGAGATGGGCGACGAAGTGTTTTAAAGACCAGTTTTATTGGTACACTTTGAAACCATTAATTGATTGGTATAACTTAATTTGTGATGTGATATACCTGCCGTTGTCATGAAAATGAGGAGAACAAAAAATAACTTCCAATCTGTCACATAAGATTCATTGTTGTCACCGTTGACATTGATTGTGTATTGCTTAAAAAAATTAGTTTTATTGATTACTTAAGTAGTAAAATAGAATCGCTGTTAATACCGCAAAAAACTGAAGCCGCTTATAAAAAAGAATACGACAAGTTCATTAAATGGATGGAAGAGCAAAATGTAACAGATTCAGATGATCGAGTTGTGCTTGCGTACCTTCAGAAATTGTCGGGGCATTACAAGGCGTCGACTATGTGGGCTATCCATTCGAAATTGCACAGTATGTTGAGGATAAATAAAGGGGTCGATATAAAATCATTTACGAAAGTGCATGCATTTATGAAGGCAATTAGCAAGAATGACGTAGTCAAGAAGTCTTATGTATTCAAGGAAGACGATTTGCGGAAGTTTTTCATAGATGCACCGGGCATTACGTATTTATTTTTGAAGGTGGTCATTTGTGGTATCTTTGGCTCTTGTAGAAGATGTGAATTGTGCGATTTACGCTTACATGATATAAAGAAAGAAGGAAGCGTATTGCTTATTACTATCCGACCATCTAAGTCAGTAAATACTATTGCCGACAATGATGAAATTGGATATGTGCATTTGGTGAAGCAGTATTTATCATTGAGCCCCCAAAATGTAAGTGCCAACAGAGTATTCTTACGGTATGATAAGGGAAAATGCATCAATCAAGTCGTTGGTATTAATACATTTGGATCATGTCCCTTGCAAATTGCACGATACCTTAAATTAGACGATTCAGAAAAATACACGAGACATTCGTTTCGACGTACGTTCGCTACCATTATGGCGAATAGTGGCATGACAATAGATCAAATCCAACGACAAGTAGGATGGAAATCGGCAGCTGTGGCGACTGGTTACGTTGAAGAGAGTATTAGTAATAAGTAGAATGCTTCAAACATTATTAGTAATAAGAAGAATGTTTCAAACATTAATGAAAGTGCAACCTCATTGACTTCTGAGAATATTAGCAGCATTTTCTCTGATTTAAAAAATGGAAGTATTAATATTTCAAACTATACCAGCTGCACTTTTCACATTTATTTAAAAAAATAATATTGTTAAATATTTGAATAAAGCTTTTCAAACATTTGTTAATAATATTTTATTTGACGTTGAAAGGTAATTCTGTCAAATCAATAATTAAAAAGTTGACGTATTTAGACTTGACGTTTCACGGGTTGTTGATGTTGCCGTGGTAACTTTAAAACACGCGCGTTTTTGAAAGTGGGATTTAAACACGCTGAGGCGTACTTTAAATAAGCGAAATAGGGTATCAATAAAAAAAAAATTTAGAGCAGTCTTTAGAATAATTGGTAAACTTTAACCTTAGAATGGAACTCTTTTATGTATATGTGTAGTAGTAGTAGTAGTAGTAACAAGATTTATTTAGCACATGGCTACTAATACATTTAAATAATTATTTAATTTTTTTTTTAATACAATTTTAAATGACCTTATGAAACATTTTTATTTATCTTGTTGTTTTAATTTATATTTTTTTAAACCCTGTTTGAATGATCCTAAGCTTTTTTGTGTTTTAATTGATTTATTTAAATTATTAAATTCAATAAGCCCTTTATAAAATACCGATTTATAAGCTATGTTTTTTGAAAAAGTATTAAGAAAAAAATTATTGTTATTTCGCGTTAAATAATTATGATGATCACAATTTAAAACAGTAAACTCTTTTAAATGCGAAGGTAACATACCATTTTGAACTTTGTAAATAAATATCAAAACCAAAAATAATATTAAATTTTTTACATTTAACCATTCTAATTTTTTTAACATTATATTAATTTTTGAATCTCTATCCATATTAAGTAAAATTCTCATCGCTTTATTTTGTAAAATTTGTAATCTGTTTAATACACCTTCATCAGCGTTAAATAAAATTGTAGAACAATATAAAAGACCTTTAAAACAATTGAGTACTCATTGATTGATGCAATAGTATCAGATTTAAACATACAATTAGGTGAGAATATATAGCTTTGTTCCAACCCAGCGCAAGAGAATCTTTATTTATTTACATCTGAAGATGACTGGAGGTACTTACCAGTTGAAACGTTGTGATTCAAAATAAATAAAGATAATGCAAGTCGAAGATTCTTCTGTCATTCACAGCTATTGATGTCTTTCTCTATAAATAATCAGGATTAACATAAAATGATGATATTCTTCAATATATGTATAACTATAAATTGTATGTATTTCAAGTTACTATTTTTTTTCAGGAACTTGGACTTGATATCAAAGATGAGCAGATTAAAGAAATGGAAGCTCACGTGCACGATGTGGATTTTGCAGCAGCTGCCGAGGAAGAGAAACTGACCAGACATGATGTCATGGCACATGTCCACCTATTTGCCAAAACCTGTCCTACAGCCGCTCCTATCATACATTTAGGCGCTACTTCTTGTTTTGTAGGAGATAACACCGACTTGATTGTTTTACGTGACGGACTCGAACTTCTTCAATTAGGAGTTGCTGCCGTCATTAAGAATTTGGCGGGGTTTTCTGAAAAATACAAGTAAGATCTTCGAAAGTATATCCTCCAGGGACCACGTATAGCGAGTTAACTCGAGCATTACAGCACTAAAATGATTATGAATATTACGGCATATTCTATATGATTTTGTCGTGAATTATCCCGGTTCAAGTTTCACGCGCCCCATTGAAATGACCAATTAGATTCAATTTCTACCTATTTCTGTTTCCATTGCGGCTATTTTGTATAATGAATTTAATTACAAAATTTATTTAGATCAACCGTTTTCTTTAAATAAGTTTATTGACTATGAAAATATTTTGCAAATCACCTCATACATACCCAAGAAAATGCAGTATTTTCTTTTTTTAGAAATTTAAATTCAATAATTCTCTTAGATTTTCTTAGTTGAAATCGATATAAAAAAATAAATAATTGAGTAGGAGAATAATACACACAGTATTCTCCTACTCATAATATCACTCCACTGAGATATGGACTATTTCCACAAAAAAATAAATAATAATTATTAAAAAAGTTTTAAACCAAAAATATTAAATTTAAAAAAGTAAACTGTTCGTAGCGAGATTCGAAATCGCGACCATTAGTCCCAAAGTGAAAAACGGTACACTTTTAACAAATTGGTCAAATGCCTTACATAACTATAAAAAAAAAAAATGTGACAAATACTTGTAAAAATAAGTTGAAACTGTTTATAATTTGCCTTTAAAAAAATATCGTTGCATTGCGAACCATTATGTTTAGGTGGTAATATTGGGTGCTATGTTACATATCTAGACCAGATGAAAAAATATATTTTTTATTTGGCAAAGTTTTGCAACTTCTTTTAAAAACATGCATTTTTTTACTTTGCCCCACAGTAGGGGTAAGGTGAAATAGCTATGGGGGCAAAATAAATTTTTTTTTTCTTTTTTCTATTTTGAATTTTTATGTTTTTGAGTCTCCGCTCCCGGGTCCTTTTTGACCCGGGCCCGTGTGCTTCGCACACATTGAAAACCGGTAGTTCCGCCACTGCTTCAATCATTAAAAACAGTGGCAGTATGAGCCATATGCAACGAGATAATGTAGATTTTTTCTATATTTTATATTTTCAAGTAGTATCCGAAACATTGCCAGAAAGGAGCAAGCACATCATAGTTTACTAAATTATCTACACCAGTTTACTTTTTTACAATATTCAAAAAAAAAAATTACCATAATACTTATTCTATTTAAGGGCTCTTCCAGCACTTGGTTTCACTCACTTACAACCTGCCCAGCTAACCACTGTAGGTAAACGGGCTACTCTGTGGCTGTTTGATTTCTTATTAGATGAGAGGGCTTTGCGTAGAGCTAAAGATGATCTGAGATTTCGAGGTGCTAAAGGTAAATAAAAAAATTACTCCGGTTTAATTTTATTTAAGTATAGGATAAGCGTAGTGGGAACGAGGGCAGGCAACTTACAAAAATATTTATTTAAGTTAATACGTTATCTTTAAAACAGGCATTTTTCCAGAAATAATGAAAATGTCATTGATTTAAAACTAATTAAAGATATGAATGCAAGATTTCGGTTTACTTGTTTTTTAAAAAATGATAAATACTAAATTATGTGACATTCTGGGAAACTAAAATTTTCAATCACAGATTACACTGGTGAACAAATTACAACTTTTTTTTTTGTTTCCTAAACAAAACCTACTTTTTTGGATTCAACTACACACAAGCAACTAAAACATACCTCAAAAAAAAAATCTGAACTATTTGTTACAAAATTCTAATTTATAGGCAATATAGGCATATACAAAGAACATACAAGATACAGATAACAATACATTTTTGGTTCAACAAAAGCAATTAAATAGCACAAGTTTATCATTGAATCTAAAGTTTAGATGCTCATTTTGTGCTTCTTAGCCTGCCTCTTGAAAGCAGCCTCTGGGGCATCTTTTGTAAGAGCCCAGCAGTAATGGGTTAACATCTCACAGTTCCATTAACCTGATACCTTCTTACCATGTTAGAAATATCCTGATGGAACCATTTTTGCTATTCCCCAGTGTTATATTTAGTTTTCTGGAACAACGCGCTTTTGGAGAATTTGCTGGGCTCTGATGAAATTATGTACTTTCAAAAAGTTATTTATTTAATCTAGGTACTACAGGAACTCAAGCATCATTCTTACAACTCTTTAACGGAGACGGTGAAAAAGTAAAAGCAGTGGATAAAAGAGTTGCAGAACTAAGTGGGTTTGATAAAACTTACCCTGTTACTGGTCAAACCTATTCCAGAAAAGTCGATCTGGAAATTGTGTCGGTTTTATCTTCTCTTGGTAAGTTATTTACTATTTCTTTATTTAATGTTTAGGTTATAACTTGAATGAGCGTGAAATCTTGGGAAAGGCTGTGCGGAATATTTATTTTCTATCTATACAGAGTGTTAAAGTGGCAGAAATATTGATTAACTTTCAAAAAAAATTAAATATAAAACTATATTTTAATATGCAATTACATCCTTTTATTTAATTTTAATAAAAAAGATAAATGTTCAGTTTTTCGTAATTTGAGAAAAATTTGTAAAAATAAAAAAAAAATAAGTAAAAGGATGTTCATATTAAAATATAGTTTTATATTCCGAACAACATTTCATAATTACAGTTTTCGATATTGTCAAAAATAAAGGTACTTTACCCTTATACGACTAAAAAAATTTAACATCTGATGGTTGCATTTTAGGTTTTGGGCCATGCAGAACTTTTTATGAAGAATAACTTTTTTTTGGAAAATTAATAATAAAAAAGTTTCCTATTAGTTGCCAACTTAAAAGTAGACACACTGTATGTATATGTAGTTAAAAACATCACATAGAATGAACGAAACCGTTTCTGTAATGGTACAAGATTGGTCAGAAAACATTGAAGAACCAAATAGTTCCTTAAAAGACAAATTTAGCAATATAGTGTTTGTTGTACTTACTTATTCTTCAAAATGATATAGGAAAACAAATTTTAAAGAAATAACAAAAGCACAATGAAAATGAAAAAGACTTAAAAATTGAACAAAAGTCATTTTCAGAAAAAGAAGAGTTTTCTTTCTTGTAGTCAGATTCATTCCAGACACGCTTTGCCATCTTATCAGTGATATCGAATCTGATGAAAGAAAGGAAACGTGTACGCAACTAGTTCAGGCGTAAAAGTCAGGTAGAAAGGAACCTGCGGCGCCATCAGTGTCGAAGTTGAACACTACCAAAGCATACCCAGCCTTCCACAATCAAAAATAAGCAAATGCTGAAAGAAATTACCTGTAAAGACAGGAGTCACAATTACAGGAGTCCCGCTATAGCACAAATACAAACGAGCGTTTACGCGCGGGAATAAACGTGCACGTCTAAATTCGCACGGTTCAAACGTGCGTATAAAGGCCGCTATTGTTAGTTAAGCAATAGCCCAGCCCGTCTCGAAATTCTTAATTATATTTCCTCGGAGAGGGTGTCTCAAGCTCCAAATTTCTTATAAAAGTTCACGGGTTCGTCCTGTCTAGGAGTGCCGTTGTTAACTATATGGATGTGCCAATATTCAGTAGTTTTCGAGATATTTACAATATTCGAGAGTTTGTGACGCTCTGTATGATCTCAAATACCAAATATGAAGTAGACTATTATTTGGTGTTACCGCTGGTTTTCAAGATTTCATTAACACAACATATCTTATATTACACTACTATTTACCATTATAGTATATTTCAGAAAGGTGTAGAATAATAAAAGCTCATTAGGTATGCAAGGGAACTACAGAGTGACCCAATGAATATTTAAGCCACTCTCATAATTTGGCATTGATTTCATTGCACAATTCTTTATTTACATCAACTGTAGGTAGTACCACTTTGGATTGGGTCAATTTATGGGTTTAGCCAATTCTTATCCATTCACAAACACTGAAAATTGTGTGATAAAGGCGTGCATTATGTACAACATAGTACTAGGTACACATATTTTTTATTAAACATTATAAAAAAAAATACAAAATATAAAAAATACATTATACAAAAATTAAATTATAAAAATTTAATATTTTTCGTCATCTGAGGAACTGTCATCTCCTTTTGACGTTATAATTAATCGACCAGGTAGTCAAGATCCCTCATTTTCTCTTCTTTTTTAATGACATGATGAACTGCTTGTCGCCAGTTCTCTGGTGTCACTTTCTTAATGGCTTGATCAAACAGTAGCTTAACGTCTTTTATTTAGAATGTCGTGTTGTGCCTTGCTACAAATTATTTTACTTGCGCCCATACAAGTTCTATAGGATTTAGTTTGCAATGATATGGCGGTGTGCGCAGCACAGTTACACTGTAACGGCAGTAGAACTTTGGACTTGCATTGTCTTTATTTGTTTAGAATCACTACGTTTCACAGTTACACTGTGTTTTTCAGCTATACCTTTCACGGCATATTTCATAAAACGATGTTTGTGTAAATTTGCTATAGCTCATAGTTCCTTCTTTATAAAATTATCTTCTTTATTCGTTCTTTGGTTAGTTATCATAAATAATTTAATGCACAAAATTTACCTGCGCCTACGGCCGACACTGAAATTGAGCCGAAATGGACGGAATTTCCCTACACCTTTCTGAAATAGACTATAACACCTATTTTTCTTCGATTAAGGGTCAACTATCCATAAAATGTGTTCGGACCTTCGTCTTTTGGCCAACATGAAAGAAATAGAGGAGCCTTTCGAAAAAAGCCAGATCGGTAGCTCTGCCATGCCGTACAAGAGGAACCCGATGAGATCTGAAAGATGTTGTGCCTTGGCTAGACATATTATGGCTTTATTTTCCAATGCTGCTAACACTCATAGCGTTCAATGGTAACAAGCGGAATTTATTAATGCTAAATCCACTCTGAAATTTATTTTTAATTTTAAGGTTAGAACGAACTCTTGATGATTCTGCTAACCGGCGGATAACTCTTGCCGAAGCATTTTTAAGTGCGGACGCCGCCCTTGTAACCTTAATAAACATAACCCAAGGTTTGGTGGTTTACCCGAAGGTTATCGAAAGAAGAATTAAACAGGAGTTGCCGTTTATGTCCGCTGAGAATATTATTATGGCTATGGTTAAAAAAGGAGGAGATAGACAGGTAAGAGAATTATGATGGGTTGCACAAAGACTTTTTACAATAATTAACTAACCAGCAAGTTTGACTCTGACATAAATAACTTTGACAGGCATTATATACTCACAATCAAAGGTACCTGAATAGTAAATTAAATATTAAGGTAACCGGGCCAGTATGATTGTGAGAAATTTATTTCTGTCAATGTCACAGTTCAACTTGCTGGTTAGTTAAATATTATTAAGATTCTTTGTGCAACTCGACATTATTCTCTATTATACAGGGTGGCCCATTAGTCTGACAAAGTAATATACCGTCTTTACTATTAAAGATATCAAAAAAAAGTTTTTACAAAAGTTGTGAGATATAAAAAAATATATGTTCTAAAATTATTTTTAAACATACAGGATGGTCCAGAGAAGTAGGAGAAAAAAAGGTAGGTACATTTTTTTAAATAGAGCAATCTATATATTTTAGCATTTTTTGTTCCCCTACAAAGTTATCCATATGACGCCATATTTCGTTTTTTATTTTTTTGCCAAACAATATGCAAAATTCTTAAAATTTTCGAAAAATACATGATAGTAAAAAATTACCTGTATTTCTCAATAAGAGTATCGAAGATAGAAAATTTCTTGTAAGCTCTTAAGTTTAGGGATAGAAAAACTGTCTTAAATCTTTAAGGACCTAAAATTTTGTACAGGGTGTTTTCTGTTGACATCTGAATATAGCAAATTTTAAAATATATTTAAAAAAAAATGCCCTATATTTATTAGGCTCACCTGATAGATATTGAAACTATCTTTAATTATTATTAAGTCATACCTATACCTAAATTTATAGTGTTGCCAATATTTCGATTTTTATTTAAATTTTCGTGAGAAATACTGTAATTTATATTTTTCTAGTTAATTATGACCAGTAAAGTCAAAATAAATGTAATTGAATATGTCATTTTAAAATAAACTGATAACCATAGTTACGTATTTATTTAATTAAATAAAACTTCTTTTTTATTACGTAACTGATATTAAAAATAAGTTCACAAACTTTTAAATTGTGTAAAACAACACCATTAGACTGAACTCACGATTTACGAGGTTTCGCGTCGTTTGTTCTTGGTTCAGTGATAGTCAATTATTAAACATTTAGCTCATTTTTAGTTTTTCTTTTATTTCTTTTATGGCCATAATCACGCTTTCTGTTCTGTCAAAGCTCTCCAATAATTTTTCCATTTCCATTTTTCATAGTCAAAGTAGTGAGGCTGTCTTTCTGCGCAAACTAGAGCGGGCTACGATAACTCGTTAATTTTTTACGGCCGATCTCTTAAGCTCAAAAAGTACGTTTTTCAATGTTTAAAAAAAAATGTAAAAAAAAATATTTCCCGAAGACTGACATCAAAATTCCCCACTGTGAAAAAGGGGGGGACTTACTTAACGGTACTGAATTTTACTAAATTTTATTAAACTTTATTAAACTTTACCAAACTTTAAACTAAACTTTATTGAAGTTTTTTTGGACCAAGTTTTATACCAAAACTTTTAAAAAAGGTAACAAAGAGCCTATGAAAAAAAAAAGATGAAAATTGGTTTTAAAGTTATTGATTTGGATTTGGGATATGTTATAGAGTGATCCTGTAGCTATCTTTTTGCGTAAACTAGAACTAGATATCATATCCCGTTTTTTTTACAGCCGATCTCCCTAGCTCAAAAGGTGCGTTTCTGAAAAAGCTGGTATTTTACTTTTACATTATATTCAATTACATTTGTTTTGACTTTGCTGGTCATGGCTTACTAGAAAAATAAAAACTATAGTTTTTTTCACCAAAATTGAAATAAAAATCGAAATGTTGCCAAAACTAGTAAATTTAGGTATAGTTATGACTTAACAATAATAAAAGATACTTACAATATCTACCAGACGAGCCTAATAAATATAGGGTGTTTCATTTGAAAAAACAGAGTTATTGTATTTTAAAATTTTGTCTATTTGGATGTCAACAGAAAACACCCTCTACAAAATTTTCGGTACTTAAAGATTTAAGACAGTTTTTCTATCCCTAAACTTAAGAGCTTACAAGAAATTTTTGATACTATCATGTTTTTCCAAAATTTTAAGAATTTTGCATTTTGTTTGGCAACGTTGCATAAAATTAAAAAACTAAATATGGCGTCATATGGATAATTTTGTAAGGAAATAAAAAATGCTAAAATATATAGGGTGTTCGATTTTAAAAAAATAAATCTTTTTAGTGTCCTACTTTCTGGACCATCCTGTATGTTTAAAAATAATTTTAGAGTATATATTTTTTTATCTCTCACAACTTTTATAAAAACTTTTTTTTTTGATATTATAATAGTAGAGACGGTATATTACTTTGTCAGATAAATGGTCCACCCTGTATGTAATAGGCCCCCTTTGCCAAATGTGAACATTGATCTGTATTTATTAATCATTTATGATTAATACATTGTTCGTATTTTGTAGGTGTGTCATGAAAAAATCAGAGTTCTTTCTCAAGAGGCAGGTAACCAAGTAAAAATTCACGGAAAAGAAAACGATCTGTTGGACCGTGTAAGAGCGGACACATATTTCGCGCCGATAGTAAACGACTTGAACTCTATCTTAGATCCGTCAACTTACATAGGAAGAGCCCCGGAACAAGTAACCGAATTTCTAGAGAACGAAGTTCGACCGATTCTGAGTCTATATGATTTAAAAACAATAACTAAGGCTGTGAGTCTTAATATTTAGAACTCTGTAGATGTTTTTGTGTTTCTTAATGCCAAATTTTGAAATTAAAGGGTACATTTTTGAAGTAAAAGTTTTCTTAATTTGAAGCCAGAGAAAATCACTTCCGATTTTCTTTAAACATGTCTACGCTCCAGGTTTTTCTTGACAAAATATAGAGATAGTGCGAAGTTATCAAAGCCGATGACAAAAGAGGGAGATATGTATTATACTCCAGTTAATAAGAAGGTTAAATAATGACCAATTTGTGCATTTTTGGAAAGAACACAAAATTCAACTTGCATATTGGAGGTATATCGTATATCATTAGGACTAACAAAACTAGGCAGTAGTGCTTTAATTTAGCCGGTGGGGGCCTCGTCGGTACTGACTGCATTAATATAAATTATTTTGACGAGCCTCCTTGCTCCATCTATGAATTTAACTTAGCAGATTGGGTAGCACTGCTTATATGGCGTTATTTTTATATGTTAATTATTCAAATACAATAGTAATTGAAATCTATTACTGATATACTGCAGTATTCTCTCCGTGAGATTATCCTGGCCACTCAATGAGCTGGTGAAATTTGTGAAATGCTAATCTAATTTAATTCTGCGAAATATAAATTATTAATTTTCTAACAATGTCGAACGAAAGACCTCGTCAAAATGACACTTATTTTTTATTTAATTTTTTGTCTCAAAAGGGCCCCTTCAGGCAGCTTTAGATAAAATTTGAAACTCGTATGGACTCCGATTATCATACACCATTTGTATGTTTTTAACAGTTTTTTTTTTACTTTTGAGATACCCAATTTTTTCCGTAATTTTAAAAGTAAAGATTTAAAAACTTGAGGAGTTAATAAGTGTGTAATTTACCATTTTTCGGCCAATTCAAACCTTTAAATCCACTTCCGGTTTAACCGGAAGTTAAGTCAACCTTTAAATATTAAATGGAAACCCCCATGATTATTTGATACATGAATTCAATGAAAAATTCTATTTTCAATGATATACCTATCACACTTATCAAATGATCGAAGAGAATAAGGCTAATATCGCCTTAACCAGAACTCAGGATCCAGTAAAACAAACTGTCATCCTCCCAGGTGTCGAATAAATCACCGACATCACCGGGCTAAGGAGTCTGGACGACCAATTATGATATTGGACATCGTACGCGTTACATTGCCAAGCAAAGCCACAGATGAGTCGCCCGAGAACGGCGCAAACGTCTGATCAACAACTATGATATTAACTGACAGTCATGACATGACACAGGCACTTTAACTAACGTCCACCTCAAGGCGTGAAAAACCTTAAACGAGGTAGACCACCTCATCGGAGATGGGATGAATACCTACCTTTTTTGGTGGGAGGTATTTCTCCCATCTCCGATGAGGTGGTCTGCCTCGTTTAAGGTTTTTCACGCCTTGAGGTGGACGTTAGTTAAAGTGCCTGTGTCATGTCATGACTGTCAGTTAATATCATAGTTGTTGATCAGACGTTTGGGCCGTTCTCGGGCGACTCATCTGTGGCTTTGCTTGGCAATGTGACGCGTACGATGTCCAATATAACACTTATCATTTGTTGATAAAACAAGGTGTAAAGAGTAGGCCGTGGAAACGTTGAAATGGTTCATTTCAACCGGCTTTATATTATAAAATTGACTTGCTTGAGAAAAATGTGTCCATTAGGGCTATCTGTTAAAAAAAACCAAATTTCTGGAATTTTTCAAATAGCAACCCACCTTTATTTTATTATAATAAAATTCTTCATTTAATTTCCTTTCTAAAGGTATATTACAAGTTATTAATTATTTTCTATTTAACGGTAGAAATTATCAAAAAATATTATAAATGGAATTTCTAGACCAGTTTTATAAGTCATGAGAAGTTATGTCAAGTATGTCGTGGAAAACAATTCATTTATTTCAATTTTCGTAATTATTATTTAATACCATTTGACATTTTGATCTAATAAATGCAAAAATAATAATTTTGTTTTCCACGGCATACTAGGGTCTTGACTAAAATTCTTATATTATTTATTTGAGTCTAGAAATTACCCTTATGATGTTTCTTGTTAATTTCTACCATAACTCAATAATTTTAACTTGTATTACATCGTTAGAAGAAAAATTAAATTAACAATATTATTATAATAAAATTAAGATGGGCTGCCGTATAAAAAATAGAAGAAATTCCGCTGTGTCTTTTTAGAAAACACGTTGTAAATAAAATATCCCTAACGGATACATTTTTCTCAAGCAAGTCAATTTTATTTTATCAAGTAGGTTAAAATGAGCCATTTTAACGTTTCCATGGCCTACTCCTTACTACTTCCCTTGTTTTACCAAAACTATGAACATTTTAAACAACAAAGGAAAATTGATCTAGGCGGCCATATTTAAAACAAATGATGAATGTTAACTTCACTTCCGGTTAAACCGGTAGTGGTTTGGAAGGTTTAAATTGGTCGAAAAATGGAAATTTAAAATCTTTACTGTTCAAAAATTGTGTTTCTTGTGTCACCCGATGCCGATATGTATAAAAAAATTAAAACTCGAGGGCAAGTCAGCTGGGAACAAGTGTAGATTAAAAATATACGTTCTGATAACAAAACGTTTATAAGAGGATTGCTTGCAATACGTAAAGAGTTTTACAATTTAAAACAAAATAAATAATAAAAAATAAATCATAAGAATTCTTGTACTATTTTGCTTAAAACTATTCGACATAATAGTTGAAATTTCTTCTACCATATTGATCATATTCTTCAATTACGCTTCCCGGTAATACTGTGTTCTCAAAATATGTATAGGATCTCTTAACGGAGGAATTTTCGGAAGATAATTGGGATATTTTTTCTTCCGATATCTGATCCATTCGTTCCAGTTCGAGGAAAATATTTTCTGATCTTGCCGGTGAATTACCTTCAGATCTGCTTGACATATTTTTCCTGTATGCTTTGTCTGACATTAACTCCTTTCTAGGAGAACTTTTCGGAGAATTTCCTGTCATGGGGCCTGGTGTGATTGGTACCAATTCTTTGTTTACAGCAAAGGTGCCTATAAAACAACAAAATACACCATACATAATAGCTATAATACGGAGTGGCCTGCTTTCAGCTCAGAATTTCACAGCAAAATTACTTAACTTTTTGATAATTTTCAAAAACAGAATTATACAGCGTGTTCGTGGATTTGCTTGCCAAATGGAAAACTTCTTTATTATCAATTTTTCGAAAACAAGTTATTTCTTGTAAAAAGAATTTCCTTTTAATATTGTACAGGGTGTCTCAAAAACAAAAAACTTTAATTCTAAATGTGAAAAACTTTATACCAATATTTATTAACTGGCAAATTGGAAAGAGCGAAAAGCGCATTAAATCGTCAACTAATTTGTAGTATACAGGGCACTGATAAAGTTTTTTTTGAATAGTTTCTTAACATTTTTTATAAACAATATGGATAATTACCATCGCAATATTTATTATTAAGCTATCAATGTACTATTTGCAGGTTAATTTAGTATACAGAGTGATTAAAATATTTAGATAATTTACAACCTAATTGAAAATTTATTAAACAGTCATATATGATCTTCCTGAGGTCGTGTTTCCCAATGAATACAATCTTCAACGTTTCAAGACCAACGTTAATCGCTTTTTTCGCACTCGCACCGCTCCCAGAGCGCCTTAAAGGATTTTTCCTACAGTGCAGGTGTTTTATCATAAAAAAAAAAATATAAACATATTTACACATAACAAATTTTTCAATTACTAGTAATTATACAGTAAACACGAACAAATATACATAGAAGATTAAATTTCAATAAGCCCCCCGTTGTTTATCATACACCTAATAATTTTTTTTTCAAAACTTCTGACGGCATTCGATAGTTGATCTCTCCGTAGCCCGGCACATTCCTGAGTTATTCGTCTCTTGAGGTGTTCTCTGTCTCGGGGTCGCCTTTTATATACCCTTTCTTTGAGGACACCCACAAAAAATAATCCAGTGGGGGGAGATCCGGGGACCTCGCTGGCCAATGTCAAAAACGCAAATCTTGATCTGTACCTCTTCCTATCCCCCTATAAGCAAAATTTCTGTTCAGCCAATGTCTAACTTGCAATGCAAAATGTCAGGGAGCTCCATCTAGCTGGAGCAATAAGTTCCGTATACCGGCCAAAGGTATGTCATCCAGCATATTACTAAAATCATTTTCTAAAAAATTTAGAAATACCTCACCGTTTATATTATCATCAAAAAATATTGGTCCCAACAATCGGTCCCCGACTACACCACACCACACATTTACTTTTTCAGAATATTGGTTTCGGCACTGTATAACTCAATGAGGGTTATCCACTGACCAATAATGGGAGTTTTGAGAGCTTACAATACCGTTGGTCGTAAAAACAGCTTCATCTGAAAAAATTATTTTAAAAGGTAAACGGCGATCGTCCTCCATAACGCTTAATAACCACGCAGAAAAATCTAGTCTCAATTCCGAGTCCCCTGGTAATAATGTGTGGGTAAATTTTGGCTTAAAAGGTTTAATTTTATGTTTTTTTAGAACCATTTTAATAAAGTAGATTTTTAAGTCCAAATCTCGAGACATTTGCCTTAAACTCGTTTTAGGGAATTCGTTGATGTAGAGCAAAACAGCGAGGAAGATTATTTTGACCCTGGTTTTCTCTTCTCCGAAAAAAGTTTGGAGAGCACCGTTTGAATTTACTCATAACATTACTTATTAGGGAATCCAAACCACGTGATTCAATATGGCGGTTGGATGGCAAAAGCATTGAGTCACCAGTTAAATGCCACCAGCAACATTATTTTAATGGTCACGTGCACCAATTACAA
The DNA here is from genome assembly GCA_935413205.1 of Polydrusus cervinus. Classification (NCBI taxonomy): domain Eukaryota; kingdom Metazoa; phylum Arthropoda; class Insecta; order Coleoptera; family Curculionidae; genus Polydrusus; species Polydrusus cervinus. Next base: position 30,710,674 of record OW284515.1, on the reverse strand, counting down.
AGCAGTATTTGCCATCAGCCAGCCGCCATTTGGACACATCGTTGGATTGCCTAATTGTTTGATGGGTTATTATTGGTGTTGGTCTTTCCGGATGATTATTGTTAAATTCTTCGGCTGCTTCACTATTTGTGCGATAATTATTTCCAACTATTAAAACAATCTAGACTTTTTCTTAATCAGTTAAACTTATTGTTAGAGGAAAAAATACAAACTAGAAAAGTTTTATTGTCATATGTCAATTCGTGAAATGTGTCTTTACAGGTTTTTACCTTAACATTTAATTATTTATAGGTAAAAGTTTAATTTATAATTATTAGGCTTTATTTAAAACTTTACTTAATGAAACAATAATTTATTGTTGTTCTGTATGGTGTATGATGAACAAGGGGGGGGGGGGGCTTATTTATCCATATTGTTTATCAAAAATGTTAAGTAACTATTCACAAAAACTTTATCAGTGCCCTGTATACTACAAATTAGTTGACGATTTAATGCGCTTTTCGCTCTTTCCAATTTGCCAGTTAATAAATATGGATATAAAGTTTTTTCACATTTAGGATTAAAGTTTCTCGTTTTTGAGACACCCTGTACAATATTAAAAAGAAATTCTTAAACCAATCTTAATAATGTTAGAAGCAAAACTTTTTATAAGGAATAACTTTTTTTCGAAAAATTGATAATAAAAAAGTTTTCCATTTGGCAAGCAAATCCACGAACACGCTGTATATACAGAGTGTCCTTGAAATGACTGTACAACGCTTCACCACAAATTCCTTAACCAAAAATGGGGCCATCTAGGCAAACTTACCTATATGCAATGTTGCTTCGTTTTGCCGCTACAGGGCGCTAAAGTTTTCAAATTAATATTATTTTTTCGGAATAATTTCTAAACGCCCTTATAGATTTTCACTAATTTTGGAACTAAGAATGACCACTATTAATAGCGTGTTTTGACGTATTCGCCGTTTTTTATACCTGCAAATTTAAAAAGGGCGTGTGATTAGTAATATTTTTGTTACCCCCCGTAAAAATGACTTAACTTATTTCTATAACAATAGCTGACTTCACGTTGAAACTTTTTTGTCTCTTGTAAAAATTTATCCAGACATGCAGTTTCTCTACAAAAATATTATTTGCCATACCTTGTAATTCTTCATTGCTGTTTATTCAGAGCGAGAAAATATGAACATTTTTTAAATTCTAAATAACTACCAACTAGTTTGATTTTTATAACAATTGTTCGAAACTTTTTCATTTTTTGCATCGTAAATAATTTTTTTGTAGAGAAGCTGCATGTCTGGCTAAATTTTTACAAGAGACAAAAAAGTTTCAACTTCAAACACGCTATTAATAGTGGTCATCCAAAATTAGTGGAAATCGATAAATGCGTTTAGAAATTATTCCACAAAAACAATATTAATTTGAAAACTTTAGCGGCGTGTAGCGGTAAAACGAAGCAATATTTCATATAGGTAAGTTTGCCTAGATCGCCTTATTTTTGGTTCAGGAATTTGTGGTGAATTGTACAGTCATTTCAAGGACACCCTGTATATAAAATTATTGTAAATTATACATGTTTTTTTTTTAAATGGAATTCCCTATTGAATTTCACGCATATTTTGTATAAAATGTCATAGGTCTAAATTCAATAAAATTGTTTTTAAAATATTAACGTTTAAAATACAGCACTTCGAACTTTGACTGGCTGTAGCACTGGAACGACGCAAAAAATGGTTTTTAACTACCTATCTTAGTTTTTTATTCTGTACCTAAAAGTTACAACTTCAGGTTTAACATATTTAACCGTAAAACCGACTTTTTGGTTAATATGTTAAAACGAAAGTAGGTCTCTTTGGATAGAAAATAAAAAACCAAGATACTGTGACGAAAACAATTTTTCTCTAAGATGCTTCGTTCCAATGCTACAGCCATGCCATATTTTAAATGTCAATATCTCAAAAACAATTGAATTTGGACATATGACAATTTATACAAAATATTCGTGGTATTTAATGTATAAAATGTTCTATTAAAAAAAAAACATGTTTGATATGTCCTGACTATTTGGGAAACCCTGTATAATTTAAAATAATTTTAAATTGTAGCCCTAAGACCTCCTTATAACTATTCATAAATATTTTACTTGATTAACTTTCAAAATTTAAATGTCCTCATTTATTTTAATTCTGTTCATATTTTGTGGTATGTTATTTGGATTTGAAGTAAAAGGAAGTTAATTAGTTTTATCAATATTAATTGTTAATAATTTGTTATCAAACCGATTTTTTAGAATTTTAATATCTTTTTTAATTTTGTTATTTAAGTTGTCCCAATTTATATCTGTATAAAAAATTGCAGTATCATCTGCGAAACTTTGAAATTCTCCATCACAATGTATGTGCAATAAATAAATCATTAATATAAATAAGTTTTTATAGGAAAATGAGTTGACGGAGACTATAATAACGTATAAAGTCTGGTAAAAAGTATATTACGCACGAATGGAAAAAATTGCAAACGAGCCGCGTAGCGGGTGTGTAATTGCTTTACAACACACTATACGTACTATACTTTTTCTGCGATTCTTACTAATAAATTAAAGATTGGTTTATAATTTATAAAGTATCGATTTGAACTTCAAATCGCAAATAATGACAATCACTGTCAATTATTCAAAACGCAAGATAGATAAATGTCACGATTTGAGTGGTTCAACGCTAACTTGATTGTTATATTGGGCATTATAACGCACGTGTGTTTCGTAACGAACAGTTGTACGTTTTTATTCTTTACGCACAGTTGTGCGTCAGAATGGATATACTTATAGAGTGTACGTAAAACAATGTTTACTAATATGGGAGTAGAAACAGTATTATAAAATTACCACTATAGGTTATGGGTGTAGACATTGATGCCTGTTTCCTGGCTTCGAACTTTCTACTGGAATGAGGCGTTGCACAAGTCCATGGTGATTTCTTGCGTCGTTCATCTTCTGCGTATACTGATGGAGTTATAGTAGCTAAAAAATGGATTTGTGTTTTATATTATACAATATTGAGTTGTTTATTGGCTGCAGAATTTAGGGATTTTTTTATTTATCGCCATACCACCCCAATATTTTTTTACAAATGTAAACAAAAAATTTTAGTATGTTTCTAACCATTATTGTTTGGGAAATAAATAGGTTTCCATATAGCCTTATGTAGATTCCTATAATTATATACAGGGTGTCCTATAACTTATGGGCCGTAGAGTAACTGGAGATACTAGACATTAAACTAAGCCGAATTTGGGTTTTTTCGGATTGTTACTCGGTCTAGAGATACAGGGTGTTGAAAGTAAAAGTTTATTCTCGAAAATAAGCCATACATTTAAAGCGGTTTAATGAATCGAATTAAAAATTGGCAATATTATGTTTTCATGAGCAAGAAATAAGAATTTGTAGAAATTTTTAAGTTTGAAATTAGAGGGCGCTAGTTGCATACACTGGGCTAGATAAATTTATGATTTTTTTTCTTACCTGTGATATTAGGTGTTTTTCAATTATAGTTTCTTAAAGAAGGGCATTTTCAGAGTCAACAAGGTGTACTTGATTGATCTTAATATCTTTAACGGGTTTCGAGATATTTCCCTTTAAACATCCCAAAGCATAAAAAAACATAGTACATAATTAAATTAATATTTTAATTATCAAAAAAAAAACATAATCAGCTTAGTTCGATGTCTAGTATCTCACTCTACGGCCCATAAGTTATAAGACACCCTATAGGTAATACCTTTTTCGTCGTGATCCAAGTAGGTCTGCACAAATTTGCTTCTTGTTATTTTCTCCCCAGTATATGTTCCCACTGAAAAATTTATTCCGGATGATGATCTACTTTCTACGTATATTGGAGTTTGTACCGTTCTACTTCTTGTTCCTAAAAATTCATTTAGAGTAATTTTTTTTTCTACAATCGTTCACAATTTGATATATTTCTGGTGTGTTTTAACGTCACAAAAATCAATATAACCGTATTGTAGCTCAGCAATGGGACATATAACTGCAGTTGACTATTGGATTCCCGGCCGAGAATATTCCCGTACAGAATTTCGTTTATTCATACATACATACAATCTTACAGACATCAGATAAAACTAATATTCCTCATAATTGTTCCCGAATTTATTACTTAGTTTTTTGTTACATTTATTGTTATAGTACAGGTTTTGCAGTTGTTAAACAGTAGCTGGGTATAGTAGGAATCCTGCGACATATGGTCATGAGGTATGTTACCATTTTGATTGCCCCCCTTGTCTGCTTTAAGAATCCTGTTTACCACATCGTTTTTTTTATTGAATCCTCAACATAACCTTTAACAACATAGACGGACCGCCAGCCTTCAGGATTCAGGATTGACGAAAATTGTCATAGAGGAGCGGTGCCGGGGTACTCTCGAGGATTTTTGAATTTTAAAAGGTCAGCAACGGCCTGCAGCATTTTTCTAAATTGGTGAATATACCAATTAAGTACTACAACTCTTGCCTAGCAACTTTTACTTTTATAACCTTGTCTTCAATGTCTTTTTATTTGACAGGGTTCCTCCGGTCAATATGCCCAGGTAACACCACATATTAGGTCAACCTAAAAGTATAAAAAATAAAAATTATAAATATATCTCCAATTATGTATGTATAAATTATATTTTAAACTTACCTTGGTCATTAAATGCCCCAGTCCAAGTTTTTTTTTCCGAGGGACCGTCCGGGCGCCGGATGCACTTAGGCCAGGTTTGGCTCATTGTGCTCACCTTGTTTGGTTGTTAGACCCACTCCGTGATGTTAGTTCCTTGCACTAGTTTGTGTTGGTCACATAGGGGGAGAGGGTAAGGATGTCCTCTGGTTCCAGTTTTGGTGGACAGAGTATTTGTTGCCTCTTTCAATCTAGTGACTCGCAATGGCAAACTATGTGCTGTATAGTTTTCCCGTCTTGTCCGCATAATCTGCAGTCAAGGTCTCCATTGTCCATTTGCATTATGTGCCGATGGTTATTGACAGCCATGTGTCCTGTCAGAATTCCTATAATGGTTCTCAGCTGGTTCCTGTTCATTTTGAAGCAGCTGTTTCGTAAGTCTTGGGTCTTAATCCTTGTCTATTGCTCCAGTGGATTTTGCGTTCACTCCTCATCCATCGCTTTATGGGATCTCGTACTGTGTACCTTGGTTCTCCGAGTGCCGGTTCTGGACCAATGAATGTATTTTCTGAGCCTTTCCTTGTAAGCTCAGTCCAAGTTCGTCGTCACTTTCTATTTTTTCGTAGTTTTTAGAAAACAAGCTGAACACAAAAAGCGAAATTCATGCTGATATAGCTTGTCATAAAGAAACAACAATAAGTAAACAGTGACTGTTAAGCAATCGCACACTTAAGCAATATTTTATTTAATTATTTAGAAACCACTGTAATTATTAGAAACCAGTAATTAGATTTGCCCTAAAAATCATTACCTTTCTCAGGCGTTTGACAACCCTCACTGGGAGGAATTCTTTCCTCTGCCAAGAAAGGCGGCTGATCTTTACCAATTGGAAATGTTCCTCCATAAGTTATCGGAGTCGTGGTTAAAATGGATCGATGTTGGGGACATTTCGGTTTGTTTCCCCCTGATGCTGATGTGGATGCTAAAAATTGTAATAAATTAGTTAAACTCTGTTTCGTTGGATACCTAATTGTCAACAACCGAAAATAACGTTAGACCTTTTTATAGTTACAGGGTGTTATGGGAGTTAACGCATTATGTTTAAATCCGTATATCCTGATATTACAACATTCGGGAGAAATATTTTTAGATGTGGCATTACTATAATAAACTAGAAAATTCACCATTGTTTTTTGTATTGTGGCTTTACCACGCCGCCACTGGAGGAATTCTAAAGAATTGAAATGTCAATTAATAGATGACAGTGATTACATGTTCTAAGTTAAGAAATTAAAATTAAACCTACCTCCTCAAAATCCAACACTGGCACAACCATAACAAAAACAATGACAGTAAATAAAATCTAATTAACGATTACAATATTTGCCGCATTTCACATCACAGCAAATTTTTACATCTTTTAAATGGAAAACACAACTGCCAAAAGTCCCACATTAAAAATTATTTGTTTAGCCATAAAGTCCACTTAAAATAGTGTAAAGTTAAATAAAGAAACAAAACGACACGATTATACTGGAATAGCGTAAGGTGAGGTTTAAATTCGGCTCTGTCGTAAAGCATAAGTACAAGTAAATTTTCCCCATTGGTGTCTGCAAATTGAATCTAGTTTTACCAACTTTTTAAAGGGTCGTTTAAAAAAAACGTATGAAGTGTTTTTTTAGGATACCCAAAGAATTAACATTTAAATATAATGCGACAATTTTGTAACACCCTGTATGTATGCAGAGTAATTCACGATAAACGTTTGTTAGAACTTTTGGGAGAACCAATTATAATATTTTCTTCAAACATTGCTAGTCTATAAAGTAGTAGAGTTTAGTGTCCGTATAATTAAATAGAAAAGAAGATTTTTTAGCGGCAGGCGGACAAAGTAGTGCATCTATCTTTTGCATTGTGTACACAGGGACGCCAAAGGTAATGGATTTCCTGGGGCACAGGTAGACAATGACAGGCTGTTTCGTTCTTATTAGAACTCATCAGAAAGCCATAACCTGTAAGCGACTCCTAGTACAGCGAGACTATGCTTTCAAGGCATTTTTAAGAAATAAAAACGCGATGAAAACCCAGTAACACACTACAAATCCGTAGAAAAATTGGGGGATGCGATAAATATTGCCTATACTGGTGTGTTGGCCTAACGTATTTGGTTTATTGTTGCTTCGTCACGACTATCTTTTGGATTGAGTTGATTCCTATAGATGGCGTTACTGGGTTTTCATCGCGTTTTTATTTCTTAAAAATGCCTTGAAAGCATAGTCTCGCTGTACTGGGGGTCGCTTACAGGTTATGGCTTTCTGATGAGTTCTAATAAGAACGAAACAGCCTGACATTGTCTACCTGTGCCCCAGGGAACCCATGCACTACTTTGTCCGCCTGCCGCTAAAAAAACTTCTTTTCTATTGCTAGTTTATATTTTTTAATGTGCTCTCATTACCCAAATTATTGACTTTTTTCTATCATTTTTGGTTATACCAGAAGTAGCCTGTCAACATTGTTATTTTAAATAGGATATGATTATTTTTATGACATTTCTGGATTTTTCTCAACATTATAAACGTATTTGGTATAAAAGGTCAAACGCCTATTTGAGATATTAGCATTTGAAAATGCCATTTTTAACACTTTGGCTAGTCTTTTTATTGTCAATTTTGATTTTCGACTTAAAAAAATTAACTTTCGGTTGTTTGGTTAAATCGAAAGTTAGATTTTTTTGTATAATAAGAAAAATCATTTATAGTCTATTTCAGAAAGGTGTAGAGTAATCAAAGCTCATCAGGTATGCAAAGTGACTACAGAGCGACTCAAAGAATATTTAATCCACTTTCATAATTTGGCATTGATTTCATTGCAAAATTCTTTATTTTCATCAAGTGCAGGTAGTACCGCCCGGGTTTGGGTCAATTTATGCGTTTCGCCTATTGTTATCCATTCACAAATACCAAAAACGGTGTGACAAAGGCTTGCATTATGTACATAGTATTAGGTACACTTATTTGTTATTAAAACATTATAAAAAATACAAAATACAAAATTATTCAGAAATAAAATTATAAAAAATCATAATATTCTTGACGTTATAATTAACGGGTCGACGGTCTGATCGATCAGGTGGTCAAGATCCTACAGGTTCTCCTCTTCTTTAATAATATAGTGGACCGCTTTTCGCCTGTTCTCTGGCGTCACTTCCTTAATAGCTTGATCAAACAGTAGCTTAACGTCTTTTATTTTCAATGTCGTGTTGTGTCTTGCTACAAATCCTTTCACTTGCACCCATTTAAGTTCTATAGGTTTTAGTTCGCAATGATATGGCGGTGTGCGCAGCACAGTTACACTATGTTTTTCAGCTATATCTTCAACGGCATATTTCATAAAACGATGTTTGTGTAAATTTGCTATAGCTAATAGTTCCTTCTTGATCAAATTATCTTCTTTTTTTTCTTTGGTTAGTTATTATAAATAATTTAATATACAAAATTTACCTGCGCCTATGACCGACACCGAAATTGAGCCGAACTGGAGGAAATTTCCCATTTCATTACTCTACACCTTTCTGAAACAGGCTATAAATGCTAAAACCTGTCAAAGTCCTATAAGAGTCATTTTTTAAATGCCCATATTTTAAGAACTATTCAATTTATACGTATGACTATTTATACAAGTTTCCTTTAGAATCTTGGGCAGAATCAAAAAATACGATATTATATTGCAATTGGCATTTCCTTCCGGTATAACCGGAAGTGATAGGAATACGCCTATATTTTAGGTAAAACATAAACTCGCAAGGTCTTAATAAAATATTTTTGACGGTTCTTCCAAAAGCTCTAACGAGCGCTCGTCGTGAATGACCGTTTTACCAGAAAAAAATTGAAATGTTTAGGTTGAAAATCAAAAATTTGTTCTTTTATTCGCTTAATTAAAACTGTTCTAATTTGCAATGAACACGCAACTGAAAAAACCAGATACTTTTGAACCTGTTTGAAATCTAATTTATTGTTGTAAAAGGCACAGTAATGAATCTAACGACATAATTGAGGTACACATTTTTATTTCTTACGGAAACAAGCGCTTACAGCAACATCGGCTACGGATCTCACTTTCGTAGTTTGATAGAGATATCTGGATATTCTGAAAAAAAGTAAAAAATGTATGAAGGTAAAAATAGGAGTATGTAAGTAGCACTTTTTACTAAAATAAGAATGTATTTGCTTTTTTAAGACACTTAAGGAGTGTCTCATTTACAATAAGTAATTTTAGTACCACACTGTATTACGACATTTATGGTTTTGATAAGTGTGTATGCCTAATGATTCCTAAGTTGATACTTCTTTTTTAGCTGTGTATAGAAGGCATTAAAATAAACAACATTTTCAAATACCTTTGGCGAGATACAGAAGTAAAAAATTTAAGAGCGGGCCTGGTCATCAAAACGTAGCCTGCTATACTTTATGCAATTTACGGGTCGGTGGTCAGTTAGTGACCAATACGCTGCGGTGTGCTTTTCTGAAGCAAGTTAATTTTAAATTGGTGACACGTGAAAATGGTAAAATTTGAAAACAATGAATTAGTAGATATGGTGCTAATTTGCGATGAGTGTCGTCAAAGTGCGGCTGTTGCTTCGAGATTATAGGCAGAGCGCTTTTCCTTGCGGGCTCATCCTACACCCAGAAGTTTTCTTAATGTTATTCAACGGGCAAGTTAGGCAGAATCGTATTTGATCCATAGTGTAATAAATGAATAAGTACCTTATTTTTAAGTTTTTTGAAAAAAGTCATTTGAAAATGTGGTCTATTTTAATTCCTTCTATACACAGCTAAAAAAGAAGTATCAACTCAGAAATCACCCTGTATAAGTCAAAATGAAAACATGTCTATTAAAATAGATAATTTAAATATATTTTTGACAATGCCTTAGTTAATTAATATTGTTGTGAATAATTCATACCGTATTGGCAATCTCGAATCTAGGGTGCCGATATGAACGCATCAGACAGAGATTATTAGTAGCGTTTAACACGTTAAACAGAGAACACGCTATCCCCTACCTCCCTCCTTCCATTCTTTAGAACACGCGGTCGAAGCAGCGACGGGACCTATCGATACGTCGACTCGGCCACACCACACATATCCCGCTTTCAGAAATGTAGGAGAGTGGTTAGGTGTCTCTTTTTAACTGAAGGTTTTGCCCATATGTGCCTTTTCCCTTGGTTGCATTAAAGATTTCGCATCGTAAATTCGAATTTGCCAATACGGTATAATAAGTAATAGTTTTCAAAATTTTATTTTATCTAACATAAAAAATCTGCGTCTATATATATTTAAATGTTTTTGATTAAACATTTAATTGTATGCAATGTTAACGAACATTAAATATTTTTTTTTCATATTCTTATATATTTATAATTGTAAATATTAATTAAAGAAATACATATTTGCCCCTAACAAGCACATCTTCAGGGATTCAAAGAATAAGTCTATTAAAGAATATGAAATTAACATACTTATTATGTTTTAAACATTTAAAATAAACTTATTATTATATATTATAATATAAATATTTTACTTACATTAGTCTGCAAATAATATCTACCAAGAACAAAATGGCCGTAAAACCATTTAGGAAAAATACTGTTTTCACGAGTTCATGGTCATTGTCTATCCGATATATTACGGCAGCTGTCATAAGAAATATTGAAAAATTCGTGACAGAACATAATATCTGGGCTATTAGTGGTAGAGATCTATAAAATAATTATGGAATAAATTCTTTTACACCTACAACATTATTTCCTTCTAGCCGAACAAGTACCGCAGTTCCATAAGCTTAAGCTGGAAGGTCCTCCTAAGTTGGTAAATCATTATACGGCCGGGTTCTTTTAGCACCTTGGATGAAATCATTCCTTCTCCAAAATCCACCCTATTTTGGCACTAAGGGTAGTTACAAGAAGTTTCACTTGATTACCAGTATAGCGCCCACCCCGTATGCTCTTTCATTATTATCTTAATCGGTTGGCCTAGCTACGAGGTGGTGACTACAATTTCTACTCCAGTGTGGATCCGGAGAGAATTCGGCGTCTTACAGCCCACTATTCATTGTCACTGAGAACTGATAATTGTTTTCTAAATTTTGTCTATTACTTTTGTCCATAAATTCTCGATTTTAATAACTAATAAAATACTTATTTTTGTTCCGTATTAAAAATACGAATTTCGTTCGTCTCCAAAACTTCCGTTTTTCCGACTAAAAACCCGATTTAAAGTTTAGACAACTTTTTTGTAAAATTCTGCACTATTTCAAACTTATTTTATTTTTAAAAACTTCTAAAACTTCCGGCTGGAAGGTGGGCCGAGGTCCCACCCTCAGATTTCACTACTGACAGAACAAACAGAACTAACTTTTTAACTTGGACTCCGAACTGACGTAATTTCACTTTTAACGCGTACTGCACCTTTTTATAGACTCCCTCTTTCAATGCGCTGTCCCGCCTTTTATACCCCGTTTTTCGCCACCTGCTATGAGTCAGTTTTAGGTCATGATCAAAAACCGCTTATTTCCGGTTTAATCTGACAGAAATAATAATTTATGAGTCTATGGGGTTCAATTTCGTGTATTTCTGTCCTATTTAGGTCGCGACAGCGTAAAAATATACTATTATTTCTAAGAATCAGGTGTGCATAGCCCATGAATCATCGATGCACGTGCAAAGGAAAAATCTGGATAAATCCGGTTTATAACCAGTTTTTTTTCCCCGAATTTCTATCTATAATTAGGACGCAGGTGTTCGGTTAAACATCAGGTCATCGCGGAGAGTTTCTATTGGCTTCTATTTTTAACTTCTTGCAGGTGTTTGGGACATAGAGGGGGTAAACTTTCTTGACAGAGGTTTGTTCTCTGGAGGTTTAGTTTATATAATCTTGCGTTAGTGACCAGTAGTTCCTGCACGTCAAATTTTTTAGTGAAATATTTTTGTACATTTTTATTTCTAAAGTGCATTCACAAAGTGTTTGTGTTTTATTTTGCAAATATTTGGATTTTACCTGACAAAGTGAGTTTTTATTTTTAGAAATTATTTTCTGAATTTTTCCTTGAATTTTACTTTGAATCTTGACTCATTTTAAAATACTTTTAAAATTTATTTATTCAATAATAAATATTTTTCCAATTTTTTTTATATAATTTTATTTAGATTGACGAGTTTAAAATATTTTTAAAATTTGTTTATTTCATAAATAAATATTTTCAAAATCCTTGATTGCTGTTTAAATTAATTCTCAATTATTTTTAAATTTCTTTTTAATTAATTTTAATTATTTTTCAAATTTCTTAACATTTCTCAAAACTTGTTGGCAATTTTCCAAAATTTTAAATTTGTATTTAAAATTTTTAATCGTTATCAAATGATTTTATTTTACATTTTATTTTAAATTTAATTAGAAACACTTAGTTTATACACTGAAATAAATAATTTCTTTCGATTGTTTTATTTTTTTAGATTTAAATTTAAGAAATATTTTTTTATTATTCTTAAAAATTCTTGATTCTATAAATTTTCTTAAGAAACCTTAATATTTGCAACAACTAACTGATTGAACTAATGATTGAGACTTTCGACTTTGAGTTTCCCCATTTAAAAAAAAAAAAAAAAAAAAAAAAAAAAAAAAAAAAAAAAAATAACAACTAACTGGTTCAAAATTTTACTTTTAAAGTAAGCAAATGTCGTGGTCACTATACCAGAGGCTTTTTTTATCGTTTCGTATTATCAAATCTTCTGCTGTACTATTGCGTCATTTACATACAAAAAGTACCACGCGATTACCAGAGTCTGTTGACCAAAAGATCCTTATGATTTCTAATGCCCCAACAACACGTCCTAACAACCCTTAGTGCCAAATTGGAGCGGATTGTGGTGAAAGGGATGATTCGATCCGAGGTGTCAAAAAGGCATAAGCCGGTTGTAGAACCCCGCCTGAAGAACTACTATGATAAATTTATTTAACTTTGTACCCTTACAGGACCAAAATGTTTTGTTAATACTTTGTGTGACTTTCTAGTTTTACCGTGCGTGTGATTCTGTTTTTTGTACATCGCTGATAATAATTATTAACTGTGTACTATAATGGAAGTGGTTTTTAATTTAATTAATCTGAAGAGGTTTTTTTAAATATTCATACAAGGGAAAAATCGAATTTAAAGGAAAAGGTAGACCATTCATTACTCGATATTATTATTGAAAAAATAAGTTACACACACAAATTCAATACAGACATTTATTTAAAAAATAAATGGATTTGTGGATGTAAAAAAAATGCTTTATACTATTTTTACTGCTTACATTAAATGGCGTACTACCTCTTTTAAAATTTTTAATAGCAAACAATTTAGGAGAAAAGTTGAAAGAGACTAGAATAGTAGTTTGTACAACAAGAGAGGATATGATGCCTATATCTCACGAGGAAATAAACTGAGCACGACGCCGTAGGCGGGATGCTTAAGCTTCCGAGTGCAATATGGACAAACCACTCGAGTTGAACAGTATATTTTTCTACGACCAAACTTACCAACCTTATGCTGAACAATGTTTAAAAAAAGTTTGCAGGTTGCCGGGCTTGAACTCACGACCATTCAAGCCAAAGCTAGATGTTATGTCGGTTCGCCAGATCCTCATATTAAAAATTAGACTAACTTAATAATAATGCTAAATGAAATTAATTTTCTATGATCATTCAGCAGATTGTATTATTATTGATAAAACTATTAAAGATGCTTATATACTTTGTTATATTAAACAAATTAACAGAAACTTTTACCACAGTGTTATATTCGTAGGAAATTCTTTAGGATCACTTGTAGTTGTGATCTGCTAAAAAAGGACTTTTTCATTATTGTGTCCATTCGTGCAAAAATTCTTTAAAAATGGGAAATTTTATTGTTAAAGATCACAACGCTGTGCAGCACTGAACAGTAAGAATGTGAAATTTTTTCGTACAGTTAACTGAAATAGCCTACTTTTCTCATCACTTAAGTGTAAAGAAAATAGCACATTTCCATGTGAGAGTACAGAAAGTTATTAGAATGCATGGTAAAGCTGTTTTTAAACTACGAAATAGACAAATTTAATGACAAAATGATTACCAAAATTGTGAACAGAAAAGAAGGTAGTATAAACGTAATTTATAAAAAATTGTTTTTCTTGCAAAAATTGCAAGACACCTTAAAATTTTTCTCAGGAGCCGCCACTGTAAAAACATATAAACAAATCCCATTTTATAATCACTTACTCTTTTACATATGAATACGTTAAGTCTCCTAAAACAATCAGCAAACCAGCAGATGTGGAGGTTATTGTAATAATTACATCAAGCCTTCGTATTTTAGTAGCAATAATAGTTATAATGACAAAACATAGGCACAGAAGGACAAAAATCTAAAACGAATAAAAATATCAATAGAAATGTTAATAACATAACCATAACCATGCTTTCTATACTCGTTAGATTGCATAAATATATATTAAGTAAAAAATCATTAACTCACCAGATAACTTTGATTTTCATGCAAATGACATTTACTTTTGGGAATTATCTATTATAGCTGCTATACCACGCCAAAATCGTTTTTTTTTCAGGACTAAATGCTAAAATATCTAGTTCTTGTTTTTTTTTCTTAAAGTATTATCTTAATGTTGTTTGAGGTTATGTTTCGAATGGATAATGAAGCATATTGTTTTTTTTTTATCATTACTTTTTTGTTATAATAACTTAGATTTACCCTTTTTCTTAAATAGGCAGAAAAACCTCTGTTTTCAAACTAAGATTTTTAACTTCTTCTTTAAGATTTTTAAATTAAATTTTTGTCTTCAAAAACAACAAAATCAATATTCAGCACTAAAAGGGGCTGGTTGTTAAAACTTTGTTTTTTGTTATTATGTTGTTGTGTACTTTATAAACATTTGAGTTTGTTGAATGATAGAATAGTTTTGGACTTGCATTGTCTTTAATTTGTTTTACATCACAACGTTTCAACTGGTAAGTATCTCCAGTCGTCTTCAGGTGAATACTAAATAAGTAAAGTAACTACAGCTCTATTTATACTAGCTAGATGTACTGGAGCATGACTGAGATGGGTGCAGTCATGCGTTCTTGTGCGGTATTTTAAGTTTACATCTACTTAACAAAGGTTTCCAGATATTTCTTATATCTAGTGAGGGCTTACTAAAACAATCTGGGTTCTGGTATATGATAGCAGCTTCCTTGAACTTCCTCTTCCTCCAATGTGGTTCTTTGTGCAGGATTCGAGCTTCTGTCCACTTAATGTGATGACCGTGTGTCCAGGCATGGTCAGCTGCCACTGATTTTTCGGTTTCTCCTTTAAGCGTGTTGTTTCTGTGTTCCTTGACCCTAGTTTCAAGTGGCCTTAGAGTCTCACCAATGTAGGATCTGCCACATTCGCAGGGAATCTGATAGACACAAAAGAAGCCAGTAGAGTCACAATCAACACTCAACATTCCGTATGTCAAAGGGGTATCTGAGAGAATTAGAAGACTAGGACAACGATACAACATTAATACGGTATTCAGCTCAAAAGACACTTTAAGAAGCCACCTGACGAAGACGAAACCAACAAGTCAAAAAGATAGGAAAAACTGTGTCTATCAGATTCCCTGCGAATGTGGCAGATCCTACATTGGTGAGACTCTAAGGCCACTTGAAACTAGGGTCAAGGAACACAGAAACAACACTCTTAAAGGGGAAACCGAAAAATCAGGGGCAGCTGACCATGCCTGGACACACGGTCATCACATTAAGTGGACAGAAGCTCGAATCCTGCACAAAGAACCACATTGGAGGAAGAGGAAGTTCAAGGAAGCTGCTATCATATACCAGAACCCAGATTGTTTTAGTAAGCCCTCACTAGATATAAGAAATATCTGGAAACCTTTGTTAAGTAGATGTAAACTTAAAATACCGCACAAGAACGCATGACTGCACCCATCTCAGTCATGCTCCAGTACATCTAGCTATTTTAGCTATATTTAGTATTCACCTGAAGACGACTGGAGATACTTACCAGTTGAAACGTTGTGATGTAAAACAAATTAAAGACAATGCAAGTCCAAAACTATTCTATCATTCAAGAAACATCATTGTCTCCAACCTTCAAAAAGAAACATTTGAGTTTGTTGGTGAAATATTGGATTCTTTGAAGGAGGGAGATCTGGCAATGGGTCTGTTTCTCGACCTCTCCAAGGCGTTTGATTGCTTAAGCCATGTTGATTTGTTAAATAAATGATCTAAATGAAGTATTAGGGGATGTGCATTGTCATGAATAAAGAGTTATTTAAGGGGAAGATCCCAAAATGTATATAGTAATTAATACTGGCCTATCTAAATGTAATTGATCCACTTTTTATTAAACTCGGGTACCACAAGGCAGCATATTGGGGTACTTTTTACTTTTTATAATTTATCTAAATGATTTTCCAGGTGCCTATAGTAATCTTATTTCTTTGATTAATTACGCTGACGATACAAATATCATTATACGAGATAAAAATATAACTAATTTAATGAATAAATCGGCCGAACAATTTTTATCTATTAAAGAGTGGTTCCAAGAAAATGGTTTGATCCTGAATGCCGATAAGTCTAAGTCTAAAATATTTCGAACACAACAAAATAAATCAAATTTTCCTGAAACTGTTGCTCTTGGTGAAAGTGATATAAGTGTTGCGAGCCAGAATACATTTTTAGGCGTGTATATTGACTTTATTTATTTTAGTAACTTTTTGTCGTTTTCGAGGTATGGTCTAATATTTTGGGGCCACCAGGTATCTAATCTAGAAAAGACCCTGGTGATTCAAAAACGCCCTTTCTGATTGATTTTGAATTTAGATCATAAGCAATCTTGTCTCGGGTTGTTTAAAAAGCACAATTTCTTAACCGTTCCGGCAATATTTACATTTGAGAGCATAATGTTTATTAAGAAATATCCTCAAAAGTTTTCTAACTTTAAAATTAACCATACATACAGCACTAAACCCAAAAATATTGTTTATAATTTTCCTGAATAAGTAAGAAATATTGTACATATTCTGCAATTACTTTTTATAATGCATTACCTAACAACATAAAGAGTCTCGAAAGAATGGATATATTTAAATGAACTTTGCACGGTTATTTGTGCAATATAGAGCCCTATAACATATCTGAGTTTTTAACTAAATAGTATGTGTCTTTTATAGTGTTTTAATAATTCTTTGTTATTTGACGTATTTCAAACTTTGTCATTGTATAAACCTGTGTTGAAATAAATGATTCTTATCTCATCTTAATAATAATAATGATTATAATTATTATTATAAAAATGTTTTATTGACTTCGGCTATGTTCTAGAAATGGTAAAAAAGGACAGAAAAGGCTTGCTTCTTTTATTCGTTCCTCCTTTGAAAAAATATCACAAACGAATATAAGGACGATGGATGCGCCCGAAACTTAACCTCTACGAATCATCACCTTACGAAGTAATACTTCGAAAAGTAAGCGTTTCCGACAAAAACCTTCAGATTCGTAATATACTCCCCAAAATACATAATTCTTGAAGAAAATATCAATTTTGGCTTGGTATAGATATAACAAATAACCTTATTTTTTAGGTATAGTACCTCTTATTTAAAAAAAAGAAAAAAAAAAGTTAGTGCATATTTTAATTTCAAAAAGAAAACTGGAAAACTTACAAGATACTTACTAATTCACTCCATTTAAGTACAAATAGAGAGTCTTTGGTTTTACTTTCCACAAAATATATTCTGGCATGTGATCTACTGGGCACTCTAAATTTGCTTCTTACCGGAAGAATAGTTTCATCGAACATTAACAGTGCAATTTTTTCCCTTTGGTTTTTATTTTTCTGAATAAAATAACGCTAAATGTCATGTTCTAATTTTTGACATTGAAGAGTTGACGTATTCAGGACAAAAATGCAAACGTAAATGTCAACATTTAAAAAAAATAATAGGTAATACACGTAGATATATATTATATCTTTAAAAAAAATTAATCTATAGAATTAGCAATAATGATAGTTTGTACAACAAAAGTGGATATGATGTTTATATCACGAGGAAGTAAAATGAGCACTCCGCGTATGGCGTCGTACAAACTTTCGAATGCGATATGAACAATCCATTCGAGTTGAACAGTATATTTATTATACGACCAAACTTACGAACCTTACACTAAAAAGTTTAAAAAAAGATTTTTAAAAGTTTGTAGGCTACCGGGCTTGAACTCACGACCACTGGATACAAAGTTCGCCATTTTGCCGTTTTGGCCAAATCCTTATGTTAGGAATTATGGTAAAATCAACTCAATAATAATGCTACATGAAATTATTTTTCTATAGACATTTAGCAGGTTGCATTAATAATGAAACTAGCATAGATGCGTATACAAGGGCATTCCTAAGTTGATACTTCTTTTTTAGCTGTGTATAGAAGGCATTAAAATAAACAACATTTTTAAATACTCTTTTTCAAAAAAAGGTACTTACATTAATTTATTACACTTTGGATCAAATACGGTTCTGCCTAACTTGTCCTTTGAATAAAATTTAAAAAACTTCTTGGTGTAGTAGGATGAGCCCGCAAGGAAAGCGTTCTGCGTATAATCTCGAAGCAGCACCCTTACTTTGACGATACTCACCGTAAATTAGCATCATATCTACTAGATCATTGTTTTCAAATTTTGCCATTTTCATGTGTCACCAATTTAAAATTAACTTGCTTCAGAAAAACACACGCCGCGTATTGCCAAATAACTCACCACCGACCCGTAAATTGCATGACTAATAAGAGATAAGAAAAACAACATACATCATTAAGTATATCAGGCTACGGTTTGATGACCAGGCCCGCCATTTTGACCGGAGACAGGTTAGCAACGGCCACTGGCAACGCGAGAAATGTTCATCGACGGGGGACGCCGCGCTCGCGGTCGAATTTCGTGGGTCGACTAGAGGGGCCTGGACCATCTGCATCGTGATTGATAATAAAAGTAGTGTACTTATTTAAATAATTAGATAGATGCTCACTCTTAGTTAGTTATTAATCGATTTTTCCCATAAAAACATGGTAATAGCCAGATCGGCCCGATTTGTTTTTTTTAAATGGTCTCAAAGTTGAAAATTCGTAAATATGAAGAAATAATTGTGAGTCAGTGATGGTGTTTTTTAAATAGGCTTAAACTAAAGAACACTTATCTTTCACATGATTTTTTCCAATATCCCTAACGATAAACCATTACTTTTTTTTAAATATTTATGAATTTTCAACTTTGAGACCGTTTTAAAAAAACAAATCGATCGGCCACCGGCCGATTTGCCTACTACGATGTTGTTATGGTATACTTAACCAATATCCAAAATTTGGAGAAAATTAAATGACAGCAACGGTCCTTTTTTTGTAAAAGTTCATAGACGTGCGTTTATCTTAATTCCTGTTTTTTTCTAGTACGACCCTGATTATTGACGTATACCGGCTGATCGTTGGTGATATTGGAAAAAATCATGTAAACGATAAGTATTCTTTCGTTTAAACCCCCTAACAGGTCACAGGATAACGTCCCTCTTCCTTTTTAAAATAAACCATTACTTTTTCTAAATATTTATGAATTTTCAACTTTGAGACCGTTTAAAAAAAAGAAAACGGTCGGCCACGGGCCGATCTGCCTACTACGATGTTGTTATGGTATACTTAACTAATATCCAAAATTTGAAGAAAATTAAATGACAGCAACGGTCCTTTTTTTGTAAAAGTTCATAGACGTGCGTTTATCTTAATTCCTGTTTTTTCCTAGTACGACCCTGATTATTGACGTATACCGGCTGATCGTTGGTGATATTGCAATAATTCATGTAAACGATAAGTATTGTCACGTGGGGAAGAATTAAAGGCGACAAGTCTCCATAACACCTACTTTATTATATAATACAAAACGACAGTTGAACGGTTACATAAAATTAAGTTTTACTTACAACATTATTAACTAGGGACGAGCTCTCTAGGGCAAAGGGCTGATAACCGGAACAGGACTCTGCGCTGCTACTGACCCAATATTAGTTATCTGGACCGAGTCGTATCTGCCCAAATGATCGGCTTGAATGGTCTTGACCAAACTGGTATCTTTTGCATAGTACCGGCCTGCTATTTATACCAATCAGTATCAATAAACTTAACCCAGTTATTGATTGGTAACAATATGCAAGCTCGGCAATATGCTAAGATAGCATCCTTGCAGTCTGCATGTTTTGATAACAAATAATTGGGTCAGTAGGTATATTTAATATTAACTTTTAAATAATAAAATTGAATTTTGGATAAAAGAGGATATTCATATATGTCTATATATGACATATTCCCCGGGCCAAAAAAAGCTAGCCCCTAGCTTTAAATCTTAAAACTAAATAGGCTTATACAAAAAAAATATACTCTCTAGAATACAAAAAAATATACACACTTTATACAAACAGAAATATACACTGCTGGCTCTCTTTTTTGGAAATAGTCTTATCGCTAGAGTTCCAACACGCTACCAGATCCTTCGAGCGCACACCTAACACAGTTTGTCTTTCACACTCCCGCACACGGTTTCCGGTAATTCGTCCTTCGATTTCCCATGCAGGATGTTAAAGGAGAATGCAATGCTGAGTCTAACCACATAACAGTTCATTGTTTCCACGATACAGTTGGCTGTTTCGTGCTAAGGGTTGGTTCCATGCTCAGGGGATTATTGGCTTAATCACCCCTGTGTTTTAATAATACCAGCACCTAGAAGATTGATATCGGTGGCTGGTTGGTGTAGCTATGGATCTCCCTCTTCTTATGAGTTCGGCCACCGAACTCTTGGATTAGACCCAATCTTGTACTGATTGACTGCAGGGTTAAGCATTGGTACCATCAACGTACCGTACCGTGTGAGGCTTGGTGGGAGCATGTTTGGCATAACATGCTGGCTGCCAATCTGTGGGTGTTTTCCTTGCTCTGGGCTGGAAGGTGGAAGCGTGTGGACTCCATTGGTAACATGAAATAAAGAGAATGACCAGCAGTATATTCATAGTCAATGACAAGTATATAATATAATAAATACTATTACACAAAAACCTTAATTTAAGACGGATTTTAACCCAATTAAGTTTCAGAAATGAAAGAAATTTTATACCAAACGATTTTTACACCTCCTTTTCGATTATCTAACAGATTTGATACATGAACCAGGTCCCCATAAAATTATTGCTGATGATGACACTCCACTAGTGTCGAAACATGTCCCCAAAAACAAGTTATTAAATATATAGTGGTGTGCGACAGAGTTTCATTTAATTTAACAAGTGTTTAAAAAGTATCTAATGTTCTCCCAGATTAAAAAAATGTGCATTACTTTGTTTTAACTTTCACCCTGTTATTACAATCTCCTTAGATTTCTTTTACTTTGCTACACAATTATTAAACACAATCTATTTTTTTGTGACTTGTTAATTCTACTCTTTACTCTTCATAACCTCTTTTATATTTCTTTTTTCACTAACAATGGCAAATCCCTATTTTGCCTCGACGAACATTCAACTCAGTAATAAACTCTTTTTTTATGTCTCTCACATACTACCTCATATAGTATAATACCTCTGATACATTTTACAGGCGAACATTCAGCTTTTTTTTTTACATCTAGCCATCTTCCATGTTCCCCTACTTATTCAAAATATAATTCTTATGGTTAGGCAAGCATTCAACTTTTACGCATTTGAAAGTCATCTTCCATGCTCCCCTACTCATTTATTTTAAAATATAATTCTTATGTTTAGGCAAGCATTCAACTTTTAAGCATTCAATCATTTGCAAGTCATCTTCCATGCTCCCCTACACTGTAATTATTTGAGTAGTAGAATTACTGCTATATAAGTCACGCTTGACTCGTAGGAACCAAATCAAAATCCCAAAACAACTACTCCCCTGGCTATATGCCTCGTCAGATATTGGATCATATGGGATTTTGCTTGTCCTCTCGCCCTATATTTGTAATAATTTTATAGTTCAACAAGATAATAGACTAATCGAAATCCTTTATACGTATCGCATATATAAAACAACTAAGATTAACGTGGGTGAAAGTTTTTTAAAAATTATTCATCCTTATAGCTTATTATCGATTTTGATTTTAACGTTTTAAATGTATATGAAATATTTATTCTTACATATTATAAATTTTTTATTTTTCAAATTTCTTTAGAGAACAGGAGATATTTGTAAACCGGTAATTTACTTATTATTATACATTTTTAAGATTAATCGGTCATGTTTTAAAAAATATTATGTTTATATTATTAGATACATTCAGATACAATAACAAATTATTTATTTAATATTTAATATATTTCTATACCAAGTTACAAATTTATATTAAAAAAATTTATATTTTTATAATAAGATGGTGGCCATTTGGTTTTAACCATACCATAAAACATACGCACATACACACTATATCACACACACCCTCTCACACGTTTTTGAAAATACTTGATAATTATTTTGCCAGTCGTTGTAGCGGGTACTTTTTTGACTGCCCTTAGTACCATTGCACCCTCAGTGCTAGCGAAATTCCTTAGATGAATTGTTTGTTGTAATTGCTATATTTTTGAATTTGAAAACATAAATTATTTGATTAATATTCTCAATTGGTAAAAAATAATATAGTACACTATATTAGTGTAGTGTTTCAAAAATTAAATTACTAAGAATTGACTGTTTAATATAGATATCAATTTAAGATAAAATCATATGACTTTGTAAGTAATAGATATTAGGATGAGATAGAATGTATTTTATGATAATAAAGATTTTTGAAATTTAAAAAAAAAACGTCCGGTAATTTTTAGCTTGTAAATAAAATATACTCAATGTCAAGTTTAAATTACTTTCGTAGTGCAACCTAAAAAATAAACGTAAATAAATAATTGTTTAATTATTTGCTGACTAAGCCAGCTATTAACATTAAACTTGGTTTTGTTATATCGGCAATTTGTCGAGGACGCGATATATTAAATTTCATTGTCGCTAAATAATTCCAAAAGTTTCTTTTTTAAATAGATTTCGCGATTTTTAAAAGACCTTTTTTCCTATGCATTTGGGGTTACTGGCAGACTTGTTTCCTTGTGACTTTGTACGGTTTCCCCCGTGATTATTAAATTTAATTTTTCGCATCTTTTTTGTTCTCTATTGCGCCATAAAAATTTAAACAGTAATGCTAATATACGGAATTCCAAAATATTTGTTTTCTTTTTAAATGGTTATTTTTGGGAAATAGTCAGTATAGTTATTCCCGCCAGCGTGAACGGGCACAAGAATAAAAAACTAACTTGTACTGTTGACAACAACTCTAAAGCCCCGCCAGCGTGAACGGGCACAGGGTAGAATTATTATCATCCGTACTGGTTACAGTAATCCTAGCTCGCCAGCGCTAACTGGCACAAGACGGGATTATTTGTATTTTTGGTCTGGATAACCCTAATCTCGCCAGCGTTAACGGGCACAAGACGGGGTTATATCAGAACTCTCAGGGGTTATGAAATATTGAAAACACACAAATTAACGAAAATACACCTATTACAATAATCCTAACCTCGCCAGCGTTAACGGGCACAAGGCGGAATTATTAATAATCTACGGTTTATATAATGCTAGCCCGCCAGCGCGAACTGGCACAGGACAGAATTATAGTCAACCTCACAAAAAAAAAATAATATTATTATAAAAAATAAAATAATGTCATTATATAGAAAAAATTAGAAATATAGGCACTATGAAGGTAAAAGCTCAAAAAAAAAAATGAAATAATATTAAAACACTTGGTAAGTTAGGAAGAACTTACCAACGAGAACAAACACGGCGCCTCCACCAAATGTCACGTGGGGAAGAATTAAAGGCGACAAGTCTCCATAACACCTACTTTATTATATAATACAAAACGACAGTTGAACGGTTACATAAAATTAAGTTTTACTTACAACATTATTAACTAGGGACGAGCTCTCTAGGGCAAAGGGCTGATAACCGGAACAGGACTCTGCGCTGCTACTGACCCAATATTAGTTATCTGGACCGAGTCGTATCTGCCCAAATGATCGGCTTGAATGGTCTTGACCAAACTGGTATCTTTTGCATAGTACCGGCCTGCTATTTATACCAATCAGTATCAATAAACTTAACCCAGTTATTGATTGGTAACAATATGCAAGCTCGGCAATATGCTAAGATAGCATCCTTGCAGTCTGCATGTTTTGATAACAAATAATTGGGTCAGTAGGTATATTTAATATTAACTTTTAAATAATAAAATTGAATTTTGGATAAAAGAGGATATTCATATATGTCTATATATGACAGTATTCTTTAGTTTAAACCCCCTAACAGGTCACAAAATAACGTCCCTCTCTTCCTATTTAAAATAAACCATTACTATTTCTTAATACTTACGAATTTTCAACTTTGAGACCGTTTTAAAAAAACAAATCGATCGGCCACGGGCCGATCTGCCTACTACGATGTTGTTATGGTATACTTAACCAATATCCGAAATTTGGAGAAAATTAAATGACAGCAACGGTCCTTTTTTTGTAAAAGTTCATAGACGTGCGTTTATCTTAATTCCTGTTTTTTTCTAGTACGACCCTGATTATTGACGTATACCGGCTGATCGTTGGTGATATTGGAAAAAATCATGTAAACGATAAGTATTCTTTAGTTTAAACCCCCTAACAGGTCACAAAATAACGTCCCTCTCTTCATATTTAAAATAAACCATTACTTTTTCTTAATATTTACGAATTTTCAACTTTGAGACCGTTTTAAAAAAACAAATCGATCGGCCACGGGCCGATCTGCCTACTACGATGTTGTTATGGTATACTTAACCAATATCCAAAATTTAGAGAAAATTAAATGACAGCAACGGTCCTTTTTTTGTAAAAGTTCATAGACGTGCGTTTATCTTAATTCCTGTTTTTTTCTAGTACGACTCTGATTATTGACGTATACCGGCTTATCGTTAGGGATATTGGAAAAAATCATGTGAAAGATAAGTGTTATTTAGTTTAAACCTTCTAACAGGTCACAGGATAATGTCCCTCTCTTCCTATTTAAAAAACACCATCACTGACTCACAATTATTTCTTCATATTTACGAATTTTCAACTTTGAGACCATTTAAAAAAAACAAATCGGGCCGATCTGGCTATTACCATGTTTTTATGGGAAAAATCGATTAATAACTAACTAAGGGTGAGCATCTATCTAATTATTTAAATAAGTACGCTACTTTTATTATCAATCACGATGCAGATGGTCCAGGGCCCTCTAGTGGACTAGGTTCGACTGCAAGCGCGGCGTCCCCCGTCGATGAAAATTTCTCGCGTTGCCAGTGGCCGTTGCTAACCTGTCTCCGGTGCCATTTTGCCATTTTGGCTAAATGCTCGTGTTAGAAATTATGGTAAAACCAACTCAATAATAAAGCTACATGAAATTAATTTTCTATAGATATTCAGGAGGTTGCATTATTGATCAAACTATTATAGATGCGTATATATTTTGTTATGTTAAACAAATTAATAACATATGGTGTCTTGAAAAGAAAGCGATGCCTCAGAAAATACAACAAACTATGATTGGTCAGTACTTTATAAGGACGCCACAGAGGAATCTAATTTTTATAACAATATTGTCAACTAATGGGAAATTTCCGAATTCGTGATAAATAAAGATTCAAAACACGTCAGCGGCCAGCGCTGTCTTCAAAGGGAAACGGGAAATGTTTACACACAGTGTTATATTCGTAGGATATTATTTAGGATTAATTATTGTGGTTATGATCTGCTAAAAAATACTTTTTCAGTATTGGGTGTATTTCTGGAATTTTTCTTTAAAAATGGGTAATTTTATTTTTAAAGGTTACAGCACTGACAGTAATGCATATGAATTTTTTATTCATCCTGTCCAGTAAATTTACTTACCCTGTACTCATTTGCGGCCGGTAAATGGAACATTACAGTATCAGATACTGTAATGGGTTGCCCCTAGCAACAATGGTATGATTTTAGAAACAATGACTGGTTACTTTCGATCTTTGATTAGTTGTCACTTAAATGGTAATATGACCTATTTGTTTATTCTTTTTAAAAAGGATTATAAAGAAAGGAAGAAATAAAATATCATACGATACACGTCCGTTAGGTGTTATTACAGCACTCATTTATATTCCAGACTCGGCTCCTACGTCGCCTCGTCCGTAAACCAACTCGTACTGTAATAAGTCACCTACCGGTCTTGTAACGTAAAATACTATTGCCATACAGTTAACTGGAATAGCCTGCTTTTCTCGCTATTTAAGTGTAAAGAAACTGCAACTTTGTAATTATTTACGATATTTTTGTATACCAAGACATTGTTTTTAATAAATAAACAAAACCAATTATTTTTAACATAAAAGGTAACCTGTTTATAAAATGTATGGATTCTAGAACTTGTGAGAGCTTGCGGTCTACCTGCTAATTTACGCCTAGAGATAAAAGACATCTTAAATTAATGTTGTTATTTTTTCGTTTTAGCTAATTATTTTAAGGCAATTATAAGTAAAGGGATGTAAGTGCAACTTTTGCGATTCTGGGAGACGTTTAAAGTTGGAAGTCTATAAAAAAATCATGGTCAATTGAAAATTATTTTTTTTTGGTACCAAATAAATTCAGGCTCCAGGATTGTTGAACTGATATTATTTAATAAGAAATTTGGAAAAAAGTCACTTACATCCCTTATTTGCCTGTATAATTACTCCAATTGAGACACAAATAAATAAAACGTACTGGACTTCTGCCTTCTCCGTGGACTACCCGTTGTCGTACCTAGTTAACTATTTTTTTATTAATTATAATATAATAATTAAAAAATTAAACATCATTTGATGATAATTTTTTTATTTGTTATACAGATTTATTATATTCTCCTTACAAGAACAAAATAAAGTATAGTGTATTGCGAGTACCTATTAAAAATGAGCGTTCCCTACTATAGTCTGTAAAATTACTGGCTAGATGCACGTCACAACTCGCAAATACATAACCATAACAGAAAAAAAAAATAAGGCAAGTCTGCTATTAACTAAAGGGAAAAGATCCTGCCAATTGACATAAAATTTGTTTTGACAACCTTTATCATTTCGAAGAACTTTAGTAGTTAAAAGTGATTTGAAAGCGAAAAATAGAAGAATATATTCTGAAAATATGTCTTATTGTTCAGCAAAAAAATAAATGTTCATTTTGAAGCTTTTAAGCCTTCCATACCAGCGTGAAACGTGGTACAAAAAAAAATACAAATATTTTATTAAGGGGGTTCACAAGAACTTCAAATTTAGCGAATGATACATAATTTTTTTTTTCAAAAAAAAAATATTTATTTTAAGGTTTCAATTGAAACCTTTATATAATTATATTGGTTCAAATTATATAAAAATAGAAATATTTCGGCTATTCATGTTAATTTCTTATTTTTCGTTAATATTATAAATGATGCCCCGATATTATCCTAACTGACACCGTACCACTTAATTCTGGTGAAATTAGTTTTTATAATTATTTTGTATATAAAAAAAGACATTTTATTGCCATCGCCAGATACAGGTACAATTGGCGCAATGGAAATGTACTATTTGTTCGTGATGACTCATTGACTACTGTTTGCTCTTAAATACTGAAAGAATTTAAAAATATACGATTTAATCAAGGACATGACCCGAATCAAAAATTATATCAGACGCTGTGACGTGCTTCCAGCCAGTAATTGTACGGACTTTAGTGGTATACTACACTTTTTCTACGACTATACTTTTTTTAGCAGAAAATTCCCTGAATTGCTTGGTAGTCGTAGAAATTCTTATAACACTTCGCGTAATGGTTATAAAATATAATTTTATGCCTTTAGTGTAAGGGACAATAAAACAAATTAATATTTAATAGTAGATATACTTAAAACGAGATTGCTAATTATAATATAGCTACAAACATGGACGGATCGCAATAAAAACATCTGATTGGGCAAATTCAATCAAATTTCCTAAATAAAATTATGCTAACAATACACAAATAAAAAATAAAAATTATTTTACAAAATTTTTTAAAAGTTTACAATTATACAGGGTGAGTCGATAATAGAGTTCATATTTGCCTTTATCTTAAGAATTAGATAAAAGTTCGAAATACAACAGTTGTAGGGACCATTGAGGTGCACATTTTAAAATTATGCTGGAGTATATGGGATAGCACAAAAAAACGTGATGGCGAATATAACTTGGGTTTTTTAAAATGGAACACCCTATGTATTGTATTATTTTCTGATTCCCCACAAAATTCTACGCTTATTTTGTAAATGTCATATGTCTAAATTCAATAGTTTTTGAGATATTGACGTATAAAATATAGTATTTTCAGAACTTGTCAGGCTGTAACATTGGGACGGTTCATATTAGAGAAAAATGGTTTTTACCACCCTTATCTTAATTTTTTATTCTCTATCTAAAAGTTGCAACTTCCGGTTTAAAATGTTAAACCGTTAAAACCGGTTTTTTGGTTTAACATGGTAAATCCGAAGTTGGTCTCTACAACTTTTGCATTTCGAATTTTTATCTAAAGCCGCGTTGACACGGTTCAAGTGACTTGAACAACTCACTTAAATTCAACTGAATTGGACGTGTAAACCTCCAATTCATCTGACTTGATTCATTTCATTTGCAAGAATCGCCATTTGAACAAGCTTCAACTTTTTCGTTCAAGTCGACAAATTCAAGATGGACGACACTAGGTGGACCGAGAAAAGTCGCTGAAATTTGTTTTAGCCTATCAAAAATATCAATGTTTGTGGAACACAAAAAGTGTAGATTATAGAAATAGAGATTTGCGGGCAAGTGCCATTGCTGCTTGTAAAATAACGAGATGAATCTTTCTCGGCGCCATTTTTTTTTACTGAAATGCCTTCATGTTAAATGAAACGTGTAAACTTTAGCAAGCGTTCAATTGAGTTGAATTCAAGTGAGTTGTTCAAGTCACTTGAACCGTGTAAACGCGGCTTAATTCTTAAGATAAAGGAGAAAATGAACTTTACTTATGGTTGACTCACCCCACTTTGGTTTAATTAATATTTTAATTCATTTTAAATAAATTAAGATATACATTTTTTCTTCCATGATGGAAGTTGTTTTTGTTTTTTCATACCTTTTACTTACTCCGCAATTAAGGTAATTTTAATAGCAGATCTTCATATATGTTGGAGCAATAACCTAATATGTTCTTTAAAAATTTACTCTGGAACATTTGCTTTTTAAAAAACGCTTTTGTAGGGCCACATTGTTTTTAAAAAAAACTACGTTCCAGTTTTTAAAAATCTTCTTTTAACATAAAAGTGTATACTCCATCAACTGCAAAGATGACTGCATTTATAAAACAAAGCACTGTAGATGTGGACAACATAGTAGCTAAATACATATGAGGCTCGTAGTTAGTTGTTTGAAACTTATTTTTTCGATCAACAATCAGTAGTATCGCAGCGACGAAGAATAATACTGCTGCTATCATAGACAACAACGCAGAAATCCTAAAAAAAACAGAAACAACATTATTAAAACACCTTGACAACAGGCCCGGCTTGTCCATAAGATCACTTGATCAATGATCCACCTATAAATTTGACCCACGTGATTAATTTTTTTCTAAAACAAATAAGAATGATTATCCTGCAAAAAATGTAAATACTCCAAAGTGTGTCATGCAAAAACTCCCCAATATAGATCAAGGCCACCATCAAACCGCTGCGCTCGGCCGTTTTTTAGTTTAGCTCACGGTTGACATGGGTTTATATTGAATTGGAAGATTATATAAATGGATTAAAAACTAAGAGCGAAAGAGACATACACGCTCTCGGAAGTTAAAAAGATCGTCCGTCGTCGACCTTGGCACACATCACGTTCAATCGGCATTAGTGATTCAATTACGTTTAATAATCATTCATAACACGAACAGCTTCTTGGATCATGCCATTTCAATTAAAACTTTACGTTAGACAAAGAAACACTTATTACAAAATATGCGGATTGTATTTGCATAAACCTTTCGTTTCATTAGGAATGCCGGTAATATTTTAGTAACGGTGGATTTTATAAAACATGAAAAGTCGTTCTTTTTTACATATACAGGGTGTCCCACAACTTATGGGCCGTAGAGTAACTGGAGATACTAGACATCAGTTTCAGTTTTTTTTTGATATTTAAAATATTAATTTAATTAAGTAGTATGTTTTTTAATGCTTTGGGATGTTTAAAGGGAAATATCTCGAAAACCGTTAAAGATATTAAGATCAATCAATTACACCTTTTTGACTCAGAAAATGCCCTTTTTTAAGAAACTATAATTGAAAAATACCTAATATCACAGGTAAGAAAAAAAAATCATAGATTTATGAAGCCCAGTGTATGCAACTAGCGCCCTCTAGTTTGAAACTTAAAAATTTCTACAATTTCTTATTTCTTGCTCATAAAAACATAATATTGCCAACTTTCAGTTACTCTACGGCCCATAAGTTATGGGACACCCTGTATTTTGTTCGTACTTTACGTAATTTCATCTTAAACAAAAAAAAAATGTAAGTGCCCTGTATAAATGATAAAACGTTAATCATAAGTCAATGCATTCGTTGATTTTAACACATAACATCAACTATTTTCATTCCTTTCCATGCCAACAAGAAACTATAAACACTGTGAAACGTCGTATCGTTTGAGAAATCACTGTTAAAATGAGCAGATCTGATTAACGCTTACCAGACTCTATTCTGGAATTTGAAATTATTGTAAGTAAAATCTCGTTAAAAATGTGAGAAAAAATATCAGCGTCTTGAAAAGTGATGCCACAACAAAGTGTTAAGAATGAAGTTTTCCTGATTAATTTTGCGGTTTTGCGAAAAACATTTTACCCAAATACTTTGTGGAAAGAGTAATCCCTAAAAGAAGGTGAAGAATGAAGTAAAGTGAAATTTAAGTTTATATTTAAAGCTAATATGAACAGACTCAGCAGAGTACGTTTTGTGTTCAGTATAAAAAGGAATGTGCAGTACCCAATGAGTTCAAATGAATGACTCGTTTAATTTATAAAAAAATCTATGAGAACTTCCTGTTTACTCGTTTAGCCAGCGTTATTAGTGTATTTGCATAAGTCACTATAAATAAAATATACTATAAAAATTAGAAAAAAGTAAGAATTATCTTTTATAAGTTACACTAATTAATTAAATTTAAATTAAATTTTTTATAATCTTACCTAAAGGGGATTCTGTCTTTTAAAATTCTTCCAGCAATAAAAACTGCATTTATAAGCATGTACCCTGTGAAGGCTAGAAATA
Source organism: Polydrusus cervinus (assembly GCA_935413205.1). NCBI lineage: Eukaryota > Metazoa > Arthropoda > Insecta > Coleoptera > Curculionidae > Polydrusus > Polydrusus cervinus. The sequence goes on along the minus strand of OW284515.1, from coordinate 30,679,502 downwards.
TTAAGGCTACTTGTTCTAAGTGATGTTTAGCAATATTTGCAGATTTACTGGCTGGTTCAAAAAAGAACCCTAGGCAAAGAGCACATAAGACCTAAAAAATAAAACTGTTGTTTAAACCGGCACCTTATTCACTGAGTCACTTTTATCACATTATACAATGACCATTTTTGACATATCTTCGATTTAAACTGGACCTCGGTTTAAATCGACTTTATATAATTGGGCCCGAGGCCCTCATGATAATAGATGGATACATCTCCTGGTAACTTTACCAACCAGATATTTTCTATGGAAACCATTGTTGAGACAATTGTTTGACTGTGACATGCATGACACTGGCAGACATAATTTTATTTATATCACAGTCAAACTTGCTGGTTAGTTAATTGTGGTTAAAAATCTTTATACAGCCCATAGTCTACCAGTTAAATTCTCGCCGGGCCGTTGATATACCACTGACGCTTTTGTATTAATTTGATTTTTTTTGCAATTAAAAGGTGTTACCAATATCTAAATAATTTTACAAGGGTGTTGTTGCAAATATAGTTATATAAATAACTTGAGTTCACTTATTCTGACACTTGTAATTTTAAACTCAGAACTGTCAAGTTAGTAAGCTTTTAAAGGACCCCGCACAAATGGGAAATGGCTTTCGGCTAATTTTTCTGAATTTTTTGAATTTTCTAGATCTTGACGTCCTGATTAATAGTGTCCATGGCCGTAATCCAATCCTATGACTAGTTTTTGAGTTATGTCTTTTAAAGTTGGCATATACCTTGAGATTTTATTTATTGTTTATTAAAAACTATCAACTTTTTTATTTTTCTTTATTAGTGAAAAAGTAGGCCTTAAGTTTTCTTTCACTTATATAGAAATAAAATATGTACAGGTTGTTGAATAATTTATAGGCGGATTAAATAAATACTAATATTAAAAAATTATGAAAATCCAAAAAAAAAATTACCCATTTTTGGAATTTTGAAAACAAACGGCTAGATTTTGTTTACATTTTAATATCTTGTAGTACCAAGCTATGGATGAAAAAAATGGGTATAGGTTGACGTAGAATATATTGCCGGGTAATTTATTTAAAAAAAAAAATTGAAAATTCACCTGAATACGTAATAAACGACTTTCATTTAATTATTATGCCCATCTGTAACAATTTTCTTTCACAACAATTATTCTCTAACACATTCCTATCTTAGATATACAGGGTGAACCAGTTACAATGATTTACACAAGTGATAACTTTTAAATAGGTATCTATAGATAAATAAAAAATATAAGTTATGAAAAAAAAAACATTTTGGTATGACTCTACAATAATCTAAGCGTATCATGTACAGGAGCCAAGGTATTTTACGAAAAAAATATTTTATAATTTAACAATATTTTGTTATTTGATAAAAAAAACCATTTTTTAATTTTCCTATATTTAAAAGCTTTCACTTGTGTAAATCATTGTAACTGGTCCACCCTGTATATCTAAGATAAGAATGAGTTAGAGAATAATTATTATTGTAAAAGAAAATTGTTACAGACTGGGATACTAATTAAATCAATCAATTAAAAGTCGTTCATTACGTTTTCAGGTGAATTTTCAATTTTTTTTTTTGAAAATAAAATATCCGGCAATATATTCTACGTCAACCTATACCCATTTTTTTCATCCCTAGCTTGGTACTACAAGATATTAAAATATGAACAAAATCTAGCCGTTTGTTTTCAAAATTCAAAATATGGGTAATTTTTTTTTTTGGATTTTCATAATTTTTTAATATTAGTATTTATTTAATCCGCCTATAAATTATTCAACATCCTATACATATTTTATTTCTATATAAGTGAAAGAAAACTTAAGGCCTACTTTTTCACTAATAAAGAAAAATAAAAAAGTTGATAGTTTTTAAGAAACAAGTGAAAACTCCAGACAATGCATAAAATCTCAAAGTAAGAATATGCCAACTTTAAAAGGCCATAACTCAAAAACTAGTCATAGGATTGGATTACGGCCATGGACAATATTAATCAGGGCGTGAAGATCTAGACAATACTAAAAATTCAGAAAAATGAGCCGAAAGCCATTTCCCATAAGCTTTGTGCGGGGTCCTTTAGTGAATATGACTGAAATTCCCATATTTATCATCGTTTGTTGAGGCTTCCTTACTCGAGGAAAATCCTAAGTGTGCCAACGTGACATTGATTGATATTTACTGTTTCTTGAGGACTTCTTAACGACTAATTTTAGTCTATACAGTTTTTTTATTTATCAATAGACAATTATATTTGCTACAAAAAAACGATAAAATTCACCATTTGTTAAGATGTTATTTTTTAATGTCTATATAGAGACGCGTTCCAATAGATACTTATAGTATTAAATGCCGACTTACCAATTCAATAAATTTTAAAATTAACTGCCATTGCTCCTTAATTCTTTTACCTATTGACTTTGGTGCGTCTTTATTTATTTCGTCTATATCTTTTTCTTCTTCGTCGTTTTCACTTTCTTGTTTGTCTTTATCTTCTTTATTGTTTTTTTCATCTTTATATTCAATTTTTTCCTTCTCTTTCTCGTCTTCGATTTTTGTTACTTCCGCTGACATCCTTACTTTTTTAGGAACGTCGTAAACCGATTCTCTGTCCGCCACTTTGGATAATTTTTAGGTAATCTATAAAATGATGGAATTATTTAAATTAATACAGGGTGGAATTTTTAACTGGAATAAGTTCAGTATTAGGAAGTTTCTCTATTTACTGAAAAAATAGAGAACTACGACTGCGTTTATTTTTAGTTTGGCATATTTTTTTGCGTCTTTATGAAATTAACCTCTCTTTTTGGGGTAGAAATCGCCCCCGCCTATATATATATATATATATATATATAGGTATATATTGTTATTGTGATAGCTCGTTCCTCGTTGAGAAGGGCAAAAATAGGGAATACGTTCCACTATTTACTTTTGCATTTATACTTTTTTTATTGAAGAATTTTCAATAAAAAAATAGTGCAGAAAGAAATGAGAATACTTCATTATGAATCCAAAACCTAACTTTTATACAAAACGGTACTTTAGGAAGAAATATTTTAAATCCTAAGCATTTGTAACAAAAACGACTCTCAGATTCGTAATCTACGTTCCAAAATTACATGATTTCTGAACAAAAATTATCAATTGTGGCGTGGTGAGCGTAAAAAAGGAATTTACTTCATTTTTAAACATGAAAAATTGAGTCCGAAAATCCCTGGTTAGAGTCATAGATACGTCTTATGTAAAAATTTTGAATTGAAACACAACATTCATTAACATTATTAACTTATTGTACTGTATCAGTGGCGTGGTCAGAAATTTTTTTGGGGTGCCCAAAAGGATCTGAAGTTAAGTAGTTAGCGCCGCAGGCTAAAGTTTTTTCGGGTGCCACGCCCAAAAAACCCTTTTCTAGACCATAAAAAATTGAAAATTAGAAAAAATATATATTTTTAAAAAAATTTGTAGGGAGTTATACTAATACACTAATATAAATAATTTAAAACTTATAAAAAAACTTTATGAAATAAGCATAACTGAACAAAAAAAATATTGAAAATAAGGTTTCCTTTTTTTTAAATTTCAAATTAGAAAAAATATATAATATTTTTATAGAAATTTGTAGGGAGTTATACTAATACACTATACAAATAACTTAAAACTTATAAAAAAATACTTTATAAAATAAACATAACTAAGCAAAAAAATAATAAAAATATAACTAAGCAAAAAAATAATAAAAATAAGGAATAAATAAAAATATAAAGTCTTTCTCCACTGGTTCATTAAATAGTAAAATTAAAAGGTGGTAGATATTCTACATGTTTCGGGTGTAGTAACACCCATCATCAGGAATAAAATATGGAGAGAAAGTATTTATAAGTGATAAGTGAGAGGAACAGACCTAAATGGTGAATGGTAGTGAACCTCGATGGAGCTCTCATCGAGCCATGGAAGATCAAAAATAGAGAAATGGGATAATGATAAAAAAATTGGTATACTTAAGGCTTAACACTGACCCTGGGCTACAGGTAACAGTGGTAAGAGGAGGCCTGTTTGGGTAAAGAGAAGAAAAAATATTTAAGAAATGTAAGAAAAATGGAGACTCACAGGTCAAGAACTTTCATCCCGGAAACCATGGGGAGAAAGAAAGGTTGTTTATTTAACCCTCTTTTTATATATAAAAAAAATTAGTTTAGAGGTAGAAAAGTTAAACGCATTGAACTGATGTGTGAATCTGTAAAGAATAAAAGAAATTGTTGAGTAAAATACATTGAAATGGTTATTTGAATAATTTATTCGAAAAAATCTCTCTTATATAAGAAAAGAGGGACTTACCTTAGTTCATAGCAAAAAAGAAAAAAAAAATAGGGAAACAAGCCCGAATAAACGGACTGGAACCCCAGTGGGTGTTAATTTTAGCATAGCTGGAAACTAGCTAATAGAAAAATTTTTAAAACTTAAATAACTTTTTAGTAAAACTTTAAAAAAGGACTAGAGAACCGGTTCTCTAGATTCACACATCAGTTCAATGCCTTTAACTTTTCTACCTCTAAACAAATTTTTTTTTATATATAAAAAGAGGGTTAAATAAATAACCTTTCTTTCTCCCCATGGTTTCCGGGATGAAAATTCTTGACCTGTGAGTCTCCATTTTTCTTACATTTCTTAAATATTTTTTCTTCTCTTTGCCCAAACAGGCTTCCTCTTACCACTGTTACCTGTTGCCCATGGTCAGTGTTAAGACTTAAGTATACCAATTTTTTTATCATTATCCCATTTCTCTATTTTTGATCTTCCATGGCTCGATGAGAGCTCCATCGAGGTTCACTACCATTCACCATTTAGGTCTGTTCCTCTCACTTATAAATACTTTCTCTTCATATTTTATTCCTGATGATGGGTGTTACTACACCCGAAACATGTAGAATATCTACCACCTTTTAATTTTACTATTTAATAAACCAGTGGAGAAAGACTTTATGTTTTTATTTATTCCTATAAATTACCTCCACTTTAAGAATGGACTACTTCTTCAAAAATAAAAATAAAGTTTACTTATTTTTTACCAAAAAAATATATTAACTATAATCGATAATTATTAGAACCCGTAGTCATGTAAAAATTATACATGCAAACACCAATAAAATTTTAAATTAATAAATAAAATCCGAAGAGGGTGTTGCGTGCCGCGGGTGTATTTAAAAGTTTTAAGATTTGCATGGATGTTCGTTTGTCTTGCAAGCATTTTGTATAAGGTAAGATGATGTGTTATTTTATTTGTTGCGTTATTGATAAGGTTGCCGTAATTTTGTTTTTAAATTATATTTTAAATCTTCTGGTTTTTTGGATTTCGGGGAGCCCCCCCCCCCCTCGCTACACCACTGTATAAATACTGATTCCATATAAGTAAAGCGCAGTAGGTAAAATCAATTTCTCAAATAAATGTTTTAATAAATACCACAAAACCGTGATTAATTCCACAAATGTATGGTCAAAATCTACTAATATTTTCACTATAAAACTATCAGATTTCAGAAGAAACTCTTAAATAACACTAACCTGTGAATAAACCTAATACACACAACTGCACAAAACTAAATAATTTGATGTCAACTGCTTACCTAAAGAGTAAAGAGAAGATCATTTTTCTTAATTGTTAAAATTAACCCTTAATGACCTCAGTACTTAAGATGTCGAATTCCGACGCCCACAGAGTTTAGTCATTCAATAAATCCACTAACAAACGTTAAATACGATTATCAAATTATACATCCGTAATATAAAATGTGTACTACGAGTATTCGGAAGCCATTCATATTTCATTTTAATTGTGAAAATATATTTTCGATCTATTTACCTATTCTACAGTGCCGCAATGAACAGACCCGAACAAACCCAATGCGAGTTTGTGAAAAAGTCCTCATCCTGTTCTTATCTGACTATTCTGCAGTATACCACGGTCCAAAATTCTAGTTCTGCAGAAGTTTCTCCAATAACACGTTGAATGAATTCCTTAAGAGCATCTAAACCCTTCTCCATGGTTATCATCCATGCGAAATTATATTAGAAGGCAACAAATAAGAACCAACTTAAAGTCTTCCTCCACTGTTATATTAACTTGTCTTAAATTCTCAACATGTTTCGAACTCAGAAGCATTCATCCTCAGGAGAACAAATGGTATTAAGAAGTAGTGGCGAAGCCAGAAGATATGCTCGCTCGGGGGGGGGGGGGGGGGGGAGCATGGAAGAAATGGAGGCCATGGAAACAGACTTCATCTTCCATCCACCGCTGTTGAAATACTGCATTAATATGCTCTCGCACATTAAGAGCAAAATGTGCTGGGCAACAATCCAACTGCAAAAACAAGTTTTGCCTCGTTTCCAAAAGCACATATTACAACAACCGTAATTGATTGGCCAAAAAGTGAAGAAAGACATTGCCATTTAGGGATTGATCAAAAAAATATGGCCCAATAATTCTGCCTTCCAGTATGCCACACCACACATTTAAACTCCAACGTCCTTGGTGCTGAACTTCACGCAACCAACTCCGATTTGGATAACGAGCGGCGTAAACTCTTTTAGCTACTGCGGCATTCTGAAGACATTCAAAATAAACCGCAAACATATCAACAGCTTCATCATTCGTAAAATGCATTTTGTAAACACAAAAATTACTCAAAGTAACGCAAAACTTTGACAACTATTGACAATTTGGATTATTTATGTTTTGATTAGGTTTTGTTTCCATTGCCTGCTTCTGTTAATTGTCTTTCTTGTGCATAGAACGTGATATTTATGTTTTGATTAGGTTTTGTTTTCATGGCCTGCTTCTGTTAATTGTCTTTTTAGGGCCACAACTTACATAATAGAGAGAATTTCAGAAAAATATAGTTACAATATTATAGCCAAGAATAGCTCCTTTTAACGAACCCAAGTTTGTTCAAATCGGCTTAGCCGTTTCGAAGATACAGGATGTTATTTACGGAAATGTTTGAATACCCTCCACCACTTTATTTTTAGAGATACTGCAAAAAGTATTAAACAAAAAAGGTTCACATTATCCTCAACTTTAAAGATCAGAATTTTTTAAATTAGGTTAATGTAGCGGAATTTACAGAAATATGACTTTTTGGATTCAAGATTGCAGTTACGCCCTCTAGCGGCCATTTCAGAAACTTGAAAATATTTTCCAGGTTTTTCTCTTGGCCGTTTTAGTTATTTTTTTTTTGCCGCAAGTCTTTACGAATAATAGTTTCCCAGATACAGTACCTCGCATTCTTAGTTGGCCACCCTGTACTACTTTGTCCGCCTGCCGCTAAACATTTTCTTTCTATTAATTGCACTTATTTATATAATGTAAAAGAACAAAATTATACAGGGCATTTCACTTAATTAAGTGAATCTGACCGCACTAAAATTTACCGTGTTAAATTGCGATTCTACTTGGCCGGAATTACAAAAAAATGTAACCAAGTTTTGTTCCCACTCACAAGGAATTTTTTTTACATACACATACATTTCAGTAATAGTACCTCAATGACAGTGTTGTCTTTTTGTTCGTTTTTTGCAATTCAATAAGCTTCCTATTAAAAACAATATGAATAACCTATTACAATAAGAACGTGCGAAAATAATTTTTCAAGGTACATTACGAAATATGAAATTATTTTATCGTTTGACCTTTGACAGCTTCTCAGATCTCCGGTGCATTTATATATATTTTGTATAAAAATTTATAAAGCACTGGGAACCTCCTAAAGCCATTTACCAATATTAATATCGATATTTTAAGGGGGCCCGCCTGGCCTGGGCGATTTTTCTGATAAGTTACACATGTAAAGGGTGGAACTTTTAACTAGAATAAATTCAGTATTGATTGTATTCTTTATTTTCTAAAAAAATACAGACCTAAGGCTGCGTTTGTTTTTAGTTTGGCATATTTTTTTCTTGTTTTAATGAAATTTACCCCTTCTTTTGGGGTAACCACTCCCAACTTTTTTTTTTAATGTAAAGGCATGTATTGTGATCGTTGGAAAGGGCATAAAAGAGGTAATACGACCGACTATTTACTTTTGCCTTTCGGTAATGCAAAAACCTTTGGGGTCACCTAAAAACCAAAGTTTACGTAACAAAACCAGAAAATTAAGAGGAGCTTAGGTAACGACCTCGCCAAATAACTCCGATTATGGTACATATAATGTCAAGAATAAATTTGACTTGACTTAAGGGGCTTGTCAAGAAAAAAATGGGGAACATTTACAATAAAACAAATTGCATCTACATTTCCGAATTTCAAAAGTAAATAGTGGATGCCTTTTTTATGCCCTTTCCAACGAGCTATTATAATACATACAGGGTGAGTCAACGATAGAGTTCATTCTCTCCATTATTAGATAGATAAAGAATTAGATAAAAATTCAAAATGCAAACGTTGTAGAGATCATTGAGGTGCACATTTAAAATTATATTAGAGTAAGTATACGGGGTGGTCCAAAAAAACGTGACGAATATAACTTAGTCTTTTTAATTGGAACACCCTATATATGGTATTATTTTCTAATTCCCCACTAAATTCTACGCTTATTTTGTATAGCCTAAATTAAATAGTTTCTGAGATATTGACGTTTAACAGAATATGGAATTTGACAGGCTGTAACATTGAAACGGTTCATCTAAGAAAAAGATGGCCACCTCCCTATCTTAATTTTTTATTCTCTATCTAAAAGTTACAACTTTCGGTTTAACGTGTGATGATGTCAAAGTCTGAAAATGCCATATCTTAAACGTCAATATCTACCTCAAGAACTATTGAATTTAGACATAAGACATTTACAAAATAAGCGTAGAATTTTGTGGGAAATCAGAAAATAATACAATATGTAGAAAAACCGAAGTTATATTCGCCACGTTTTTTGGGGCCACCCGTATACTCCAGCATAATTTTAAAATGGTTTATAAAACTTTTGTATTTCGATTTTTTATCTAATTGTTATGAGAAAGGAAAAAATGAATTTTACTCTATAGTTGACTCACCCGGTACCGGGTGGTCAACTAAGAATGACTGCCGGCCATATCTCAGAAACTAGTAATCGTACAGCATCCGGGTAAATTTTTTTATGACAAAAGTGTCCAAGAGAAAATGCTGAAAATTATTTTTAAGTTCCGCATTTTGCCGCCAGAGGGCGTAATTGAAAAGTAAATTTTAAAATTTTACATGTCTCCGAAAATTCCACATTAAGGTATATCTTTGATAACACCATTAAAAAGATTGGACAATTATGCATCATTTTGGTCTTATGCTCATTGGCGTACCGACTTTAATAAAAAGGGGGGGAAGCTGTTGAAAGTGTAATCAGTTAAATCGCTGTAACTTTTAAACGACTTATCCGATTTTAGCGAACTAAAGACTGTTTGGAAGAGAAATGTATGCACTTTCGCCAATCGTATTTAGTTGTATATAATAGTTCTCAAAAAAAATGCTAGAGGGCGCAATTTGTAATAATAACACATTTTTTGATTTTACTCCGAAAAAATAAATCATACGGTATAATATATGATACCATTTTTATGCAGAATTGACCAGGCTAATCCGAAATAATATCCACATGGAAAAATATCAGTGGCGTCACACTTTTTTTCTAAAAAATATTCTGAATTTAAATTTTAAAAATTAAATTTTGTTTGGGGACTATTATGGACAACTAAATACGATCAGTGAAAGTGCATACATTTCTCTTCCAAACAGTCTTTAGTTTGCTAAAATCGGATAAGTCGTTTAAAAGTTACAGCGATTTAACTGATTACACTTTCAACAGCTTCCCCCCCCCCCCCCCCTTTTATTAAAGTCGGTACGCCAATGAGCATAAGATCAAAATGATGCATAATTGTCCAAGCTTTTTAATGGTGTTATCAAAGATATACCTTAATGTGGAATTTTCGGAGATATGTAAAATTTTAAAATTTACTTTTTAATTACGCCCTCTTGCGGCAAAATGCGGAACTTAAAAATAATTTCCAGCATTTTCTCTTGGGCACTTTTGTCATAAAAATATTTACTTGGATGCTATACGATTACTAGTTTCTGAGATATGGCCGGCAGCCATTCTTAGTTGACCACCCGGTACATATGCCAAACTAATAATAAACGTCGTAGTTCTGTATTTTTTCAGCAAATAAAGAGGCTTCCTAATACTAAATTTAGCTTAGAAATCTTTTTTTTTTAGTTTGGCTCTAAATGTTCACGGCCGTAATAATATAAATAGATAACTTGAGAAAATGTGTCGTTACATGACAAAACGTTAAAATTTCAGAAACCTTTAAATTGTATTAAAGTCCCTTAAACCATATTTAAAATTCCAGGTCCGTATTTACAAAAATGAACTTGATGTTGGTATCTAAAGAACAAACCGTGGAATTTGAAAACTAATAAAGCCATCTTGTAAAGCACAAGAAACGGCTGTTTTCGTTTTTTTTTCAAAGTCAAAAATGAAGGTACAATAAATTAATAAACAAAACTAAAAATTTAGGTTTTTTTCAGATATCTCCGAAGGTATTCGAAATTTTTTTAATTATTTTTCATCAAATTATTAAGCCCTAAAATACGCAACTTTGCCTTAATTTATTTATCTTCATATCTCTTACTGTTTTCAAGATTCCCTTGTACGCACACAAATTTGAAGCACCCTGTACATGAAATATAACGCTTTTTATGCTAAATATCCCCGTTTCTTCTCGTGCATTCTCTCGCTCGCGGTACAATAGGTAATATTTATTCCGTAGCGATATACTACGTACCTGCCAGTGGTACATGCAGGGGGTTTAAACCCCCTTCTCCCTGAAAATATTTGCTGCGTGCGCCCCTGGACTACCTGTAGACTAGGCATTTCATGCCAATGAAAAGAGACAGTACACTTATACAATACTTTTTATGTTATACCTCATAGAGCTCAATGACATTTAAAATAATGATTTTGTTTATCTTTGAACCACCATATATAATTTCACACAGTCACATACTCACATAATAAAATTAATTGTAGAAAAAATTATGTATAATAGATTTGAGTACAAAAAATCATGGCTAATGCATGCATACTCTTGAAGGCTAAACCTTACATTTAAAACTTATTCAAAAAACTACGACAACTCTGATTATATTTTATAGACAAAAAAAAGTATGAGGCATATTATTACTTATTTATTTGTTAAATTATTTTTAATACTTGGCTAATTTAATAAGTTTTTAATCTAAATTTAATATTACTCATTACACCGAGTCAAAAAAACTAATGTGAGTGGAGGGGAGGAGTGTCGCATGATTGAGGATCATGGTTCGAAACCCACGTTAAGCTGTAGGTTCCTAGACCAAAAATATTTATAATTTTTCTATTTTTTCGGAGGGTTGTCATTGTCATTTCTTGCCATTTCTTCGAATTAACCTTTTTACCTCTTCGTTCGCTGCCAGGGCATTCCCACGGGGACCTACAGCTTAACGTGGGTTCCAAACTATGATCCTAATTTATGCGACACTCCCCCCCCCCCCCCATTCAAGGGCTAACCCTTGGTTTCTTACGCCATTGCATGACCTACCGATGGGGGAGTGTGTACCTTCTTCCGCACCCCACAAAACAACCGATCTTATTCGGCCTGGTTACCGGCGTGAATGGGGTGGGTTGGGAGATAATACATTTTATACTCTTCCCTGCATTCTTAAACCTACTAAAATTCGAACTTTTTTTTATTGTACGTATGCCCACTCCGAGGATCGAACACGGAATGCCACGGTCGAATGCTAGCGACTCATCGCTGAGCCCCGGTAGCCCCCCCCCCTCTTTAATACGCCACTGACTGTGCTGAAGGGAGATTATGTTGATGCAATATATTTTTCATTTTGAGAAACAGTTACCACGATATTGTCCCTTGTAGTCTATTGCGAGAAAATTACTTTACCGTCATGTAAACTACTCAATACATAGATAACTATACATAACACTGCCGAGCGTTCACACATAATTTTTATAAAGACATAACAAAAATAATTGTTTTAAACAAAAGCCGGCATTATTTTTTATCAATGTAGTTGGAAGTAGCGTTTACAATTTAGTAACAAGGAATCGGTTGTCAACAATGTTAATAGTTTTTGTTAAAAAATAAGTGCATTATCCTCAAGTGCGTAGTCGTATTAGTAAGTTTCTAGGGCAGGTTTTTCAGTGATAGTTTATGTTAAGTTCAGTTGCGAGGGGAGAGTGTCAAGTGATATTTGTTGCTGTTTAAGTAGTTTTTAATAGAAAATGTAATTTTTCAACAAAAAGTTTTAAGCAAAAGAAAATTATTGTGTTAATCAAAAAAAAAACTAAAGTATACAAATATTTGAACTTGATTTCAAAAGCTTCTAAGTGCTAAGGTTTGTATTAAATTAATAAAAACAATAAAATTACATAATGTACGATAAAAATACATTTAGGTATTCATTTTCTCGTCAAAGGAAATAAGAATCGGAAATTTAAATTATATCACAAAAAATATTTACACTAAGTTCAATTTTTATATTGGAAACAGTTTGATATTTAATAAATATAAATATAAATAAAAAAATAAAGGGTTTCCCTCACCTCCCGTCTTCTATAGCTCACTTATTAATTAAGTTAGGATTTTGATATGTTGCAAACTTTATCTGTATCCTAGGGCGCATTTCAGGAAAATATATTTGTTTATACAGGGTGTTCCAAAAGAATGTGACGTCATAAGGATCTATTTTTTTAGATTACATGCTATATATATTCTTACTTATTTGGATGTCTCATATAATTGCCTATATACCCCCAAAATTTTAATGTAATTAGTTCAGTATTATGAGCGAAAGAATATAAACACTAGGGAAAATCAGTATTGCACCACTGGTTTTCAAAATTAATAAAAAATAAAAATAATGCCTTGTTATTAAAATTATACAAAGGTACTTAATAAATAAGGTCAAACAATCTCGTTAATCAAGTTTGATTATTACTAATTGTGCAGGGTATCCAAAGTTTAGTGTCAAACTTTGCAAACTTTAAATAGGTACATTTATTTTTCTTATTTCAAATTGGAACCCCTGTATATTATTATGTCATTCGATGCAGAATTAAAAATCAAACATTTGTTCTAAATACAACCCTATTGCAATTTCTAACACATCAAAACTTATTTGCAGAAAACATATTTTAACAACTATTACAACAGTCATTATTATAAATAAATATCAAAGGTGGCTTTAAAAAACAATTTATTGATATTAACGTTTACTAAAATGACAAAAAATAATTCTTTTCGCATGCTCCTAATATGAAGATAATATCTACGAGCTCTTCTTGTTTGTATTCCACCAGAAAAAATAATATAGCTTAAATAATTAAAAATAATTTAACAATATTTGTAACTACCAACTGAACTCAAAATGGGCTTTTGTCACTTTAATAAACTTTAAAACCAATAATTTTTTTTTTGCAAAGCCACCTTCGATATTTATCCATAATAATGACTGGTGGAATAGTTGATAAAATGAGTTTTCTGCAACTAAGTCTTGATTCGTTAGAAATTGCGATAGGGTTGTAATTAGAACAAATGTTTGATTTTTAGTTCTGCATCGAATGACATAATAATATACAGAGGATCTAATTTTTAAATAAGTAAAATAAATTGCTTTAAAGTGTGCAAAGTGTGACACTGAACTTTAAACACCCTGTACAATTCGTATTATTCAAACTTAGTTAACGAGACTATTCGACCTTATTTATTAAGTACCTTTATATAATTTTATTAACCAGGCATTATTTTTATTCTTTATTAATTATTAAAAACAGTGGTGCAAAACTGATTTTTCTTACTATTTATTTTTTTTCGCCTATAATACTCAACCGATTTTATTAAAATTTTAGGGGTATGAAGGCAACTATAAGAGGCATTCAAGTAAGTAAGAATATATATAGCATGTAATTTAAAAAAATAGATCCTTATGACATCACACTTTTTTGGAGCACCCTATATAAACAAAAATATTTTCCTTAAATGCGCTCTAAGATACAGGTAAAGTCTGCAAAGTATCAAAATCGTATCTTAATTAATAAGTGAGATATAGAAGACATGACGTGAGGTGCAGGACCCTGTATAAAGAGGTGGTGCTAGTAACGCATTTGCCATTTCGTTTTTGATCAATATTTCCTAAATAAAAAAAATTAAATTTAATTTTTCGTTTTATCCAAAAATTGGCCAAATATCCATGTTTGGGCATAATTATCTAAAGTTTAAATTAAAAAATCAAGTAAAAAAAAAACAAAAAAAGAAGTATTGACCAATTTCACAATTTTTTTTTTTACTTTTACATCAATTAAGATTTGTTTAAATTCAAACTGTGGGTAATCCTGCCCCAAATCGAATATTTAGCAGCCTTTTTGGATAAAGCGTCGACAAATAAATTAAATTACAAATGCGTTCCTAGCCTTAACTCTGAATTTTAATTTAGTGGGATTTACATTAATTATAAGATATAAGAATGTTATAAACACAAACAACTTAAAGTGGTTGCTATTGATGTTAAAATAGTTTATTCTGGCATAGAATAGGCACAACCATTTTTTACCTGTTGCGGCGCCACTGATGAAAAATAGTTTCAGATTTAAATTGTAAAAAGCAAAGACTAAGGTACTTTGACGCTTTTGAATTTACTTTTTAATTAGTTACATTTGAACTGAAATATTATTAAAATATGTCATTTACGTAAGGAAGTAATCAACTAAAAATGGGACGATTCGATAGATGGACTGCATTAAGGATTATAGAAGTGGTAAGTACACTAATTTATATCAGTGAATATGATGTCCTATATTTACTAGTATCGTAGCCAGAGAGGGACGAAAAATTTTGGGGGTGTCATGTTTACAATTTTATTATTATATATACTTACTGCTCTCAACGCAGGTTTCCATAGCATCTAAACTATTCAACTTTTTAATATTTTTCAAAAACAGAGGTATAAAGTGAAATGTCGAAAATAGTCAGGTGTCCCAGAGGCACTTTACAAGAAAAAAGTTGCGCCATACTAAAGTCTGCAACATTGTGTTTTTAAAATTAAAAAATACTTCCGAAGATATTTGGGAACAGAATTTTCGCGATTTCGTTTTAATTTTTTTTCTGACTCGAGAAATATTAAAATAAATTTTTCATTACTACTTTTTTCTTTTACAAGTTGTTGGTGTAATTAGATTTATAATTCGACGTTTTGTTTTTTCAAAACCATTATCAACTTTGCTTTTTTAAATAATCGAGAAATTTTATTTTTATATTTTTAAATTAATTTGCAATAAACGATTTCATTAACTCAAACTGTCATTTGGTATTTATAATTTATTCACAGCCTATTATACAGTTAAGACAGAATACAATTAGAGATTGAAAATAAAATTACTTCAAATAAGATGAATTTGCACTTATTCTTATTGCTGATGGGCTTTTAAATCCGCCCCGTGTTATTAATACATAGTACGTCATTGACTTATAAAGAAGGAGGGGAATTTAAAAATAATAAAATAAAATGGTCCGACTATTTAAAAAAGTTGATGATGGTTTTGAGAAAATGAAACGTCGGATTAAAAATCCAATTACATATCTCTATTCATATAATATTCCCGTATTAACATATCTCTTTAAATAGAGTCAGAAAAGAATAAAAACAAAATCGCGAAAATTCAATTTTGCCGAAATATCTTCGAAACGAGAAGAGTTTTTTTAAATTGAAAATACATTGTTGTAACTGCTCAGAACTCAACCGAAAAAAATTACGGGATAGACCTTAGGAAAATAAATTTAAAAAATTATGACTTAATACTTGCAAAATGTAGTCTCTGATTATTTATTAGCTTGTTCTATGTTTCAATGAAGTAGCTGACACCATTCAAAAAATATATGGAAAAATCTTAAATTTGTTTTAATTTTGAATACCCTGTATTTGGAAAACGAAGCCGTTATGGACCCATATTATAGGAACATTTGTCTTAAAATCAATCAAAGATTAATCCGTTAAAATTTTTGTATTTACTTAATGAACACTCTTATAACACAGGCAGATACGGTCGACCCCCTTTGCCCGCTGTGGCTACACCACTGCTACTTACAAAATTCATTATTTTGGTTGGCTTTGAAGAAGAATAACATTCTAACCTATACAGGGTGATTTCTAAGTTGATACTTCTTTTTAAGATGTGTATAAGGCATTAAAATAAACAACATTTTCAAATAACTTTTTTCAAAAAACTTAAAAGTAGGCGAGATACAGAAGTAAAAAATCTAAATGCGGGCCTGGTCATCAAAACGTAGCCTGCTATACTTTATGATCTTTTTGTCTTATTAGTCATGTAATTTAAGGGTTTGTGGTCAGTTATTTATTTGGCAATCCGATGCGCTGTGTTTTTCTAAAGCAAGTTAATTTTAAATTGGCGACACGTGAAAATGGTAAAATTTGAAAACAATGAACTAGTAGATATGGTGCTAATTTACGGTGGGTGTCGTCAAAGTGTGGCTGCTGCCTCGAGATTATATGCAGAACGCTTTCCCTTGCGGGCTCATCCTACACCCAGAAGTTTTCTTAATGTTATTCAACGGGCAGGTTAGACAGGACCGTATTTGATCCACAGTGTGATAAATGAAAGTAAGTATATTATATTATTTTTGAGTTTTTTGAAAAAAGGTATTTGAAAATGCTTTTTTATTTTAATGCCTTCTATACACAGCTAAAAAAGAACTGTCATCTTAGGAATCACCCTGTATAAACACCAGTAATAAGTATTTTTTTCGACTTAACCGATTTTACCTTCTACTAAACTGTCTAAATAAATTAATTTTATTTAATTCTACATACTTGGAAACGCCCAATTAAAGTTGTTTGGTGACGAATCGTTAGTTATCAAAATAATCATACAGACATTTATTTTCCATGTGTAGGTACCCATAAAAATATGTAAACAATACAGGGTGGCACGCTCCGAACGTAGGATTCTATATAGCATCTATACTTAACTTTTTGATATTTTTCAAAAACAGAGTTTAAAATATGGCATTTTTAGACTTTTGACAGGCTGTGAAACTGTAAAAATGGGTTTCTCTTCCCAATCTTAGTTTTTTATTCTCCATCTAAAAGGCAGGTACAACTTCCGGTTTACATAATTAAACTGTAAAATGTAAAACCTTTTTTTTTGTTTAACAGGTTAAACCGGAAGGTCTCTATCGATAGAGATTTAAAAACTAAGATAGGAAGGTAAGAACCGTTTTTCTATAAGATGTGCCGTTTCAATGCTACAGCCTGTCAAAATCTGAAAATGTCACATTTTAAAAGACAATTGAATTTAGACATATGACATTTTATACAAAATATACGTGGAATTGTAGAGGGAATCAGAAAATCATAAAATATATAGGGTGCTCCATTTAGAAAAAAAGTATGTTAGATATGCCCTGACTATTTGGGACAGCCTGTATAAGTTAAAATAATTTTAATTTATGGATCTAATAACCCTGTTTTTGAAAAATATTATAAAGTTGAGTAGTCCAGATGCTGTGAAATTCTTCGTTGACAGCCACCCGGTATAATGTTTGGATATTTTATTTGACTAAACTCTAATAACAGTGGTGGCTCGTGATCCTTGGTGCAGCAAAATAAGATATGTGTCTGTTAAAAGGTTTGATACAATAATGTTTCTTAAATGATAGAAGGTCTTGGACTTGGATTGTCTTTATCCGGTTTAAAATCACAACGTTTCAATTGGTAAGTATCTCCAGTCGTCTTTTTATTTAGCATTCACCTAGAGACAACTGAAGATACTTACCAGTTGTAGTAGCGGCGCCAGGATTTTTGGGTGGGTAGGCACAATTGGGCCCGATGATTTTTGGGTGGACACTACCCAAATCAAAAGTGACTTCTAAAAAAAAAATATGGGTAAGGTTGCCACCTCCCCCACGCTCTATAACGCCATAAGCGGGGTAAACAAAACCCCCTCTTGTCTAAAAAAAAGGTCATCATCGTTCTGTTTATCTCTTATTACATTATTTATAACCTTCTGTAATACCATTCCTTCTCATCAAAAATGTCTTAGTCAAATCCCCCTTCCCCCACGGAAATGAAATTACAAAACCAAATCCCTCAATTTTGAGTGGGCACTAGGGTGGACACCAGTGGCGTATTTAGGGGGGGGGGAAGCCTAGGAGCTCGGGTCTAAAAGTCTAATTGCAACCTTTGCTTGGACTCTTAATTTAAATCTTTAAATAATTTATTCTTGGCTTAGATTACAAAGGTCTTGTAAGAAATGTTTAGTTTTTCAACTTTTCCTTCTGAACGTCCTGTTTTATACAGAGATTAAGGTATCGGACGCATATCGTTTTAGTTTTTGATTTATGATGCATTTTATAGGAAAACGAATAAAAGAATAATATTTTATAGTATTTTTCTATTATATACTTGTCTTTTCCGTTTTCCCTTTTTTAGAGCTATTATAAATCAACAAAAATATAACCCAATGCAATAAAATATTTTTACAACAAAAACAAAAAACAATTAGAAAGGTATTTATTTTTAAAGAGAAAAATTAAAGTAAAAATTTTAATTAAAACATTTTTTATGGAAGAAGTGTGATAATTTGAAATAAAACAAAATAGTGCGGGAAGAAACGAGAATGCTTTATTATGAATATACCAATCGGCACTTAAGAAGGAAAGCCTAAGCATTTGCACCAAAAACTGCTCTTAGATCTATGCTCCTAAAATACATGATCTGTGAAAAATCATCAATTTTGGCGTGGTGAGCAATATTTACTTTAATTTTAATCATGAAAAACCGAGCCCGAAAAACGCTGGTTAGAGTCATACATACGTTTTATGTTAAAATTTAGGATTGACACCAATATTCATATTTTTCACAAATATAAAAAGTGTGCTAGACTAGGAATATCAAAAAAAAAACTAAAAACAAAACATTAACAAAAACAAAATTTAATTTTCGAAATTTGATAGTAGTTGTGTGAATTTTAAACGAACTTCGGGCGTGGCCCCGAAAATTTTTCGTCTGCGGTGCTTTTCTGCCTTCTTCACCAGGTACACTATCATAAAATACATGTAGTCCCCACGGTCTCTCTCTCCAGAAAAAAAGTCCTGCTTACGCCCATTGAGCCCCCCTCCTCGAGCATATTTTCTGGCTACGCCACTGATGGACACTCATGTTTTTAGGGTGCCCCCCCCCCTGGCGCCGCCGCTGACCAGTTGAAACGTTGTGATTTAAAAACAATTAAAGACAATTCAAGTCCAGAACTATTCTATCATTCAAAATAATATATATTACGGTGCATTTGTATGTTTTTAATCATTTATTATTTTTAGTAATATAGTCTTCCCTTCCCTAGTCTATTAGAAAGTGGAGACAACAAATCATACTGCGTTTTTGACGATATTCTTTAATAATAAATGATTTTGTCACCTTTAATTTTTGCAGTGGCGAATTAATGGGAACTAAGGACTGCAGCCTCTACTACACAAACTTTTTATGCCCTCAGCACCCTCCTACATAATTTTTCAGAACAAGATCTCTTTTTAAAAATATCTGGACACAACACAAATTTTGCGAAAAATTCTTCTTTATAAATTGTAAACTACACTGTGTTTGTAATTTATGGAATAAAGTAATTGAGTAATCTGGCCCTTAATATTAGCTCATGATAGAAATAACATTTCATTCCCTTTCTTTAAATCCCTTTATTCAATGGTAAATAACCATACCTTTAATATTACAGATTTTGGTTTTGGCTTGTCTAGTCTTCAAAAGAGTGTCAGACGACGAGGCGAGAAGCATATACCTCTATCTCCAGAAAATTTCCCGGGAATGGGGTCTTCTAAACAACATAACATGGAATAAAGTGGGCAGTTCCGTAGCTGACGCCACCTACGGGGGTTATTTGATTATTATGTCCGCATTGCTAGCGGGAAAGCTGTGTGGAGAGTTGCCTACCAAGCGACGTGTTACGGAATGGGTTTTGTTAGGAGTTGGTGCTGTACTCTTTATTGTTTTAGGTATGTCAATATATACCTGGTTAGTAAAAAGTACCGGAACGCTTAAATATCTTCAAAAAATAAGATATATTTTCTTTTAAGTTTGTCTTTACAACCATTAATTTGTAAGTAGTACCTAATACGTTTCGCCTACGTTAAATCCATCAAAGGGTCGTCACTCGTCAGTCTACAATAAGACTTGGAATAGGATGAACGCTGCGTCGGGCCCGGATGGGTTCTCCCTTAAAAGTAAATTTCCATACCAACTGCTAATGTGCAAGATACCTACCGGGTAAGTAAATGGGTTTCTCTTTAATTTAAAAACTAGATAAAAACGTTAAACAGAGATGAGAATATTTTAAAATTATACTGGAGCATACAAGGTCAACCACAAAAACACTTTTAATTTAATCATAGGTCCTAACTAAGTATGAGTATTTAAAACTGGACATTCAGTATGGCACTTACTTAAAAAGTGCCATCAAAAATAATCAGAACGTAAAATTTTAATAAACGTTTTTATCTAGCATATCAAATTACCATCATGGGAAAAAGTCGTTTAAAGCAAATAATGTAATTTTCTTACTAATTGGTTACAATTAAAATTTATTTTCTTTTTATGATGTCTGGCTAATGGCTAATTAACAATGTAAAAATATACCATTAGATTTTAGAGAAAACGATACTTACATTTTTGTACACAAAATTAAAATCTACAGGGTGCTACAAATTCGTGTGATCATAAGGGGATCTCGAAAACAGTAAGAGATACAAAATGGTTAAATTGCGGAAAAGTTGCGTATTTTGGGGCTTCATAATTTGATAAAAGAAAATTGTTAATATTCCGAATGGTTGCGGAGATATCCGAAAAAAATTTCTATTTTTAATTTTTTGCGCCTTCATTTTTGACTTTGGAAAAAAACACTTTTTCATAGCCTTGTTTACTGTTCTACAAGATGGCGTTATTAGTTTTCAAATTCAACGTTTCGTTCTTTAAATAGCAACCTCAAGTCATTTTTTCTAAATACGGACCTGGAATTTTAAATACAGTTTTAGGGACTTCTAAAATTCAGAAATTTAATACAATTTAAAGTTTTTGAAATTTAAATGTTTTGTCATCTAATAACACATTTTTTCAAGTTATCTTTTTATGTCATTACGGTCCTGAACATTTAGAGCCAAACCAAAAAAAAATCTGATTTGAAAAATCCGTCGATTTTTACTCAAAAAGATCCGATATTTGATATTTTGTAAGAGAAAAGACCAAAAGTCTCGGTCTCAAATATTTTTCTGTCGGTTTATTTTTGTTACATGTTTCGCCAGAAACTGGCATTATCAGACCGTATAAAAAGTAAAAAAAATTGAAATTGTTTTTGAAACAAACTTAACCGCATTTCAGTAACATACCTAACTAGACTAACACTCCAGTTACCTTTTTTTTTACTCGGGAGCATTAATTTTTTTCTGTATTACAGTATTTTGGTCTAGGTCTAAGGCAAAAACCATAGGACTTAAGATGTTATGTTAATAAAATAAATAATATACTAATAAAAAAATAGAATTACTTCTCAAGTCTTAGAAACTTACTTACTTCCTAGAGTATTGTTGCGGTAACTCTTATTGAAATAAAACGTTCTAAACACCTTAAGTTCCGGTAATGTATTTTTAATATTTATGTAATACTAAAAATAATTTCCAGGGCCGTAATAGTAAAGAAAGAATAATTTAAAATACTAATGATGTGATTTGATGACAAACAGTAAAATGTTAAAAATCTTTAAATTGTATTAAATTTTAAAAGCGTAGAAATTCCTAAAAATGTTTTTAAAATATCAGGTCCGTATTTAAAAAAACTGACTTGAGGTTGGTATCTAAAGAACGAAACATCAAATTTGAAAATTAATAACGTCATCTTGTAGGCCATAAAGAAAGGCTATGAGAAAGTGTTTTTGTTTTCTTCCCAAGTCAAAAATGAAGGAGCAAAAAATTAAAAACCAAAAGTAATAATTTTGGTATTTTTTGAATATCTCCAAAGGTATTCGGAATATTTAGAATTTTCTTTCACCAAATTATTAAGCCCCAAAATACGCAACTTTGCCTCACTTTAACCATCTTCGTATCTCTTACAGTTTTCGAGATCCACTTGTACGCACACGAATTTGTAGCACCCTGTATATTAGACAGTGGTCTAACAATGTAGCAACGGGCTTATAGTTCATACATGCCAGTGACGTAGTGAGGAAATACGATTCGGGGCGGGGCCGTCTTTAATCATGTAAGGAACCTTTTGATAGCTAAAGAAGTTTAAAACAAACATGTGAGCTGGAGACGCTGGAGAGTGATCGGTGGGATCCCCTATGATCTAGGGGCCATGGGTAAAGATAACACTGAAGACAAAAAGAAAGAGGACTTAATAGGGGAAAAGAAGGAAGAATCAGCCTCTCAAGCAATGGTTTTAACTCACAATTAACAATAACAAACAAATTATTATTACAAAAATTATTATAACAAAGAAATACTTTTTTATGTTTTATATGATTTTTTAGCAATTTAATTTTTTATCCTGGCTCCTTTCTCCTAGCAATATTATCATTCTATGAGGCTCTGAGAGGTTCTCGGGTCCCCCTTGTTACGTAAATACGCCACTGGGTAAAGCACATTAATCAAGACAATGAGAGTCAAGAAGGCAAGGTCATAATATTTTTAATTCATAAGTAATCCATATTCTATAATTTTTAACCTTACTATATCTTCCCGTGCACTAATAAAAATAATAAATATAACTATTTTACGCCATCTTAGGCAAATCAAGGTTAATAGGTGCGATCTGATGCGTCACACATGCAAACGATTATATTTAAAAAATTATACAATAATTAAAATAATAAATATATTTTTTTTATGAAGGATAAAGTGCATGAAATAGGATTGGCTCCTCTGACCTGAATAAATTGTCCAACAAAGGAGTCGTAAAAAATATGATTTATTTGTTAGCTGAGACCATAAACATAATAATAATAATAACAATAACAATAACAAAAATAATAATGTTTATATTGTAACCCAAGTGAAAATAGATTTTTACGAGAATATTATTTATATTTCCTATTTCCACGTGGATATTGTACGTTTTATTTATAAGCAAGGTACTGGATAAATGGGCTATACACTAGGTATTGCCTATATTTATAGTTGTTCCTTGAAGCGTCCTTACTCAAGGAAAATCTCAAATTTACATTGATTGATATTGACCTTTGCTTGAGAACTAACTTGTGTCTATAATAGTAGTTTGTACAAAAAGAGTGGATATGATGTCCATATCGCACGAGGAAGTAAATTGAGCACGACGCCGTAGGCGGAGTGCTCAAACTTCCGAGGGCAATATGGACAATCCACTCGAGTTGAACAGTATATTTTTTCTACGACCTTATGCTAAAAAATGTAAAAAAAGTTTTCAGGTTGCTGGGCTCGAACTCACGACCATTGGATCCATAGTAAAACGCTCTACCTCTCGACTTTCGAGACGTTAAACTAATTATGGGAAAACTAACTGATAAATGATGCTACATGAAATTAATTTTCTATGCACATTCAGCAGGTTGCATTATTGATAAATCTATTATAAATGCGTCTAGATTTTATTATATTGAACAAATTAATAACAAATTGTACCATATGCATTTAAATTATATAATTTAGTGTCTTGAAAAAGAAGGCGGAGCCTTAGTGAAAATAATATACTGTGATTGGTCAGTACTTTTAAGAACAACAATGGCTTCTCTGTAATTGACTACTGTGATTGGTCAGTTTCATTACCTATCTAGGATTGTTATGAATTTTGTCGCACAGTTAACTGGAATAGCCTAAGTACTGTACTCGCCAGTTAAGTGTAAAGGAAACAGCAAATTTCCATGTGGGAGTAGAAAAAATACGTTGTGGTACATGAGGCTTCTTTAAGTGTCGAGTCTTCCTCAAGGAAGAACTATAAATACCCACCAAAGCCATTTTTTATAACGAATTTTATAACTATTTTGTTTTTCGCTCGGCGTTATTATTCTTGCGAAATGAGGCAACCAAGAATATAATTTAGCACATCAACAAATCAAATTATGGTCTAGAAAAAGAAATTGTCCATTTTCATTAATAAATATATCGCTTTTTATCTGTTATTCTGCAAAAGGCCGAATGTGAAAAATATAGATATTATATTCAAAATTATTTTGTGTTGATATAGGGCTGTTCAGAAAAAACAGTAATTTTATTTTTATATAACTTTTCAATTTATGGACCGATTTTATTAATTTTCATCTTGTTCGAGAGAAGACGCATTGATATCATATTTTTGACATTTGTTGAAAAAACAAAATGGCGGACACACCTAAACTTGGTTAAACTTTAAAACTCGTTGAAACTTTTTTGAATGTGTCTAAACAGAATAAGATGACGTAAATGTAAATATATTAAAAAATAGACGTATCACAAAATAAAGATCTTCGATTTTTCTTTCGTTACTTTTCAAGCAAGAAATGACCCTAATCGACAAATATGTAATGTAATTTGGTCCATGGATTAGCCCCCAAAATGATTTTTTTTTTCAATTTTTGTTTCATCAACTTTCTCATAAGTTACAAAACCTAATTTAAATAGCTTTTTTAAAGTTTTGAAATAAGGTTCGTAAGTTGTGCCGTAGAAAAAATATACTTTATAGAACTAGAGTGGATTTTTAGTGGTGGGGAGCCCGAAATGTAGGCAGTATCTATAGAACCAAATGTTTCTTAATCCGGTACTGATTTATTTACTTGCTTTATTATAAAAATTATTTAAATTTTATTTTTTAAATTTCAGGTAGTTTAGCCTTTGCCGCCATTGATTCAGTCCCTCAAAATCTAGTAGACAATGCTGCCATATTGGGCACTATTTCAGTGGTTACAGGTGTCCTCTTTCTACTGGATATGGGCGCACCCAAAGCAATGAAGAAACTACCACCAGCTGAAATTCAGCAAGTGCAAAGAAATGGAAATAGAAATTCTGAACACCGTTCATCAGCTGATCAATCAAATGACAATCGACCCATTAGGGATATTACTGAACAAGTCTATAATATTGAAAGGGTAATTATTTATGATATCTTGTGTTATTTATTTATTTACAATTGGAGTACACTACAGAATCATAGATTTTAAATGGTACCTAATATAACAACATACACCATAAAGCAAATTACTGTCTCTTTAATGCCACAAACTCTAAAAATATCACAGTTTGGAAAATGTTTGTTGTTGTCAGTGGCGTATTTAGAGGGGAGGGGGGCTGCAGCCCCCCCCCCCCCCCCCCGTCTTGGACTTTTAATTTAAATTTTTAAATAATGTATTCTTGGCTTAGATTACAAAGGTCTTGTAGGAAATGTTTAGTATTTAAACGTTTCCTTCTAAAAGTCCTGTTTTATATAGAGATTAAGGTTTTGGACGCATATCGTTTTAGTTATTGATTTATGATGCAATTTTATAGGAAAACGAGTAAAAAGAGTAATATTTTATAGTATTTTCTATCATATACTTGTCTGTTCCGTTTTCCCTCTTTTAGAGCTATTTTAAATCAACAAAAATATAACCCAATGCAATAAAATATTTTTGCAACAAAAACAAAAAACAATTAGGCATTTATTTTTAAAGAAAAAAATTAAAGTAAAAATTTTAATTAAAACATTTTTTATTGAAGAAGTGTGATGATTTATAATAAAAATAGTGCGGGTAGAAACGAGAATGCTTCATTATGAATATACAAAACGGCACTAAGAAGGAGTATTTCAAAACCTAAGTATTTGCACCAAAAACTGCTTCTAGATCTAAGCTCCCAAAATACATGATTTCTGAAAAAATTATCAATTTTGGCGTGGAGAGCAATATTTACTTTATTTTTAATTATCTAAAACCGAGCCCGAAAAACGCGTGTTAGAGTCATACATACGTCTTATGTTCAAATTTTTGATTGACACCAATATTCATATTTTTCTTAAATATAAAAAATGTTTTGTTAATCAAGAGCCAACTCGGAAAATCAAAAAAAAAACATTTACAAAAACAAATTTTAATAATTTTGATGAAATTTGTTAGTAGTTAGGTGAATTCTTTACTAGGTACAACATCATTAAATACATGTCGTCCCGACTATCCCTTTCTTCAGAAAAGAAAATTTCCTACTTACGCCCATTCAGCCCCCCCCCCCCCCCCCCCCAAGCATATTTTCTGGCTAGGCCACTGGTTGTAGGGTTGTAGTGACTTAACATCCTGTTAATGAAAGCACTTCGACCACATGTTGGATAGTCTCATTATGACACAGCTGCGTCAAGGCTTTTCAAGTTCGATCCTCGGAGTGGGCATCCGCACAATAATAAAAATTATGTCCGAATTTTAGTAGGTTTAAGAATGCAGGGAAGAGTGTAAAATGTATCATCTCCCAACCCACCCCTTTCATGCTGGTAACCAGGCCGGATGAGATCGGATATCTCGTGGGGTGCGGAAGAAGGTACACACTCCCCAATCGGTAGGTCATGCGTAGACGCAAGAAACCGAGGGTTAGCCCTTAGAGGGAAGTATCGCATGACTGAGGATCGTAGTTCGGAACCCACGTTAGGCTGTAGGTCCCCTCGGGAATGGCCCTGGCAGCGAACGAAGAGGTAAACAGCCGAATTCGAAAGAATGGCAAGAAATGACATGACATAAAGTTGTGTTGCGTGTGGAGCTGGATTGAACTTTTTCTTTATTAATTTTTTATTTAAAATTGCCTCTGCTCTAGATATATATTACTATCAAGATCTATAATTAAAAATGTTAATTTTTAGTTAAGTCATTCTATAACTGTTAAATGCCGCATTCATTTGCATATTGTATTTGGTAAAAACTGTTAGGTAACTGACACCAGGGCCGTATTTACTTAAAAGTAATTAATAAATTCCTGATGACGTGAAGATAACATCAAAACGTCTAAAAATTATTATAGGTGTGACACATGGTTACATTTATGAATTAAAGATATTTCAAAAAATCAATCAAATTGACAGCTCCACAAAAACGAAACGTTGTATCGAAATTCTGCAAAGACGGTAGTTTAAAGCCAAAAAAGTTGCTTTAGCAATGTTGTATTTGTTTTTCTGTAGCGGTTAAAATAAGTCAGTTAAATTAAAAACACAAAATCTCAAAATTTTAGTTTTTTTTCCAATATTTCAAAAATTAATTAAGTAAACTTACATATTTTTTTACGAAATTACTGGGAACGAGATTTCGCAACTTTCTCTTATAGTTTTCGAGATACCCATAACATCGAATTTGGGACACCCTGTAAATAAAAAAAAATTGCCTTAAAAATTATAATACATGCATACATACTTATAAAATCAACAGTAGAAAAACTCTTGTTTATTAGAAGTCTAAGAAACTTAGAGGGAGGAACAAAAATGTCCTCCCCGCGGGAGGAAAAGAACCATTTTCTTCCCTTCTTTCCAGATCGAAAATGACGTTTTCTAGTAAGGTAGTGGAAGAAATATTTTTTGGCCGTCATTTTTTTCCTTAGAGGATAGTCCATGTCTTCTAAAAGATCTATTTCAGGTTTGCATTAATTTGTATATTTAATTTGCAATATTTTATTTTGTGTTAACTTTTTTTGCATTTGTACACTTTTAAAAAGGTTAGTTACCCCCAATATTTATTTTTACTTAATTTTTTTTTAAATATAAATGTTTATTAATGCGGTCACGTACCCACATCTTTCAAAAAAAAAATTTTGAACAACAAAGAAAAACTTCAATGAACAAAAAAAAAATTATTTAAATAGTTAATATTTAAAATTAAAACAAGCACAGAGCACATACAGCAGTTAAATTTATGTTGGTGAAATTAAAAATCAAAACTAAAAATTTCGTTTTTTTTTTGGATATCTCGGAATTTTCTTTTACAAAATTATTAAGCCCCAAAATACGCAATTTTACCACAACGATACTATAGTCGTATCTCTTACCGTTTTCTAGATCCACACAAATTTGTAGCACCGCGTATGCGTATGGATGTACCAAATTTTAAAAAATTTATTCAGTGGTGTATGAAATATACTTTTTTACCACACTGTATACATTTTTTATTTTAGGAAATTGAGAGATCAGAAAGAACAACTCATCTGGATGATCCCTCACGGAATGTGGAAGACGAAAGACGTAAAATAAAAAAAGAATTAAAAAATAATGGAATCAAAAATGGCGGACAAAGAAATGGCGTACCACCAAATAGAGTTGAGATGGTCGTAAAGGAACCTACAGGTTTTCCAGGAAGAAGTATGTTTTGTTAATAAATATGCAGTAAATACTAGTAAAAAAACTAACTAGGATTTTTTGGTCATTCTAATATAGTAAAGAACTCAAGAAATAGAAATATCTATAAGTAGCAATGAAGTACTTTTGAAAAAATATTAAGAAAATTGCTTATTTCCTGCTTCTTCCTAAATCCTCGACTGGGTTAGGCCTCTTTTCACCGTTAGTCTAGATTACTGTTGTGCTTTAAAATCTTTATATTTCCGACACTGATAAAAATAAAACAAATACATTAAATTTGAAGAAAAAATATAACTACTTACACATAAAATATATGAAGAAAGAGCAGACATCTTTATTATCAATTTTTTGTTTATTATTGTTATATTTGACCATGGCATGATTTAAAAGGCTACAAATTGTATTAATAGTTTTAAAACACGAAATATCGTTTAAATCAAAATATTGCATAATAATTACTGGTATAAGGCATAACCATAACAAGTACAGATACTTTGACTACTTTGATAAACCAGAAGGATTCTTCTTTGGGACCTTCTTCTTTTTATCTTTAGCAAAGGAGGCTCGCGGTCTTAAAAAATGATGAAGAGCTACGTATAGTGCGGATACTTAAACAAACATTGACTAAAAACCCATGTAACAAAACGTCTCTCTTATCCTCATCTGTCCAGCGACTGAATGGAGTTTTCAACAAATTACAAGCTACTGAACACTACTGAATTAACTGAAAAATAAAAACAAAATTTTTTAATCACACAGTAAATCACGTAAAAACGATATCTATAACCGTAAGTTTCGCGAAGTCTCAAAATAAATACTTTAAGGTTAGGCGAACCAATGCTAAATCAATGATGCATACGACTGATCTATTTTTAAATTGCCCTTCATCATAATGCAAATTGTTACATGTTTGCGTGACTGACGTCACGTAACCATAGCAACGGTGAATATCAAAGCCATGTTGGGCGTTGGGTCTTCACTTGCTTTGAGCTAACGATGCGACCGGCTGGGGCGCGGCAAAATGCCCTAGCATTTATAATTATTGTCCATTGGAGATAACCGTGGCCCTATTATACATAGTTACATTCAGATTAAATTAATATTATTAATTCGAATAATTATTTTTTAAGACTAAAATGGTTGCTGTATTGGTACATTAATATTTAGTATTGTTTCCTCCTGGTTTTATTTTTTTTTTTTTTGAAGAGCCCCTTCACCCTGACGAGCCGCCATTGTTCTTTAGATTGATATGTACAAATGAGCAGGATTGTTCTATAGGTATACGTTTTATACAACTACGACCGAGAAAACAAGAATATAAAGGGGGGGGGGGAGAGGGATTTTAGCCAAGGATAAGTAGAGGAGATTTATTGATTTATTGTCAGTCAGGACCCACCTTTTGCCTCCTTGTTGGCACTATCCCGCGATCAGGATCTAACTCTTGTCTCAACACCTCTTTCAATTTTTTTATTTTTCCCTGTTTCAATGCGACTTATCCATGCAGAGGGGAAACTGAAAAGGGGTGGTTCTTAGTCGTTCGCTAGGATGGCAGGGACTGTGGAAAACTGGTTCTTTTTTAAATTGTTTTGATCCAACCAACTATGAAGTTTATTGCAGGGAATCACTAATTTGTATAGTTTATTTTCCAGAAGAAGCTTTTTTAAACATTTCTAAGCTTTTAGATCCGGTTGTACAATAAGCGCTTAAGTACGAGTTTTATAAAGCTCTACCTAAAGTTAAACTCGGTTCTGCTAAGCTTTCATTTTTCAGGTAAGTTGTCAATTTTCTATGTTTTAACCAAGTTATTATCCAATAAACCTTGTAAAAAATAATTTTTAACTTTAAAATTTGTGGTAATAATATAAAGTTTAAAGTTAAAAATATTCTTCTTTGAAAGTAAAAACTTTGAAAACAAATAAAGTTTGATGGTTTTTTGACAGCGTGACCATTGCCAGTATGGTAATTTCATTATAGATCCCACCTGGTCAAGCCTGTGGATAGAAACTAATTATTCACTAGAATTACCTTTTTGAACCGAGTTCAACTTCAGGTCGAGCTTTGAGAAACTCGTATTTACCTAAGTTCTAATTGTACAACCGGGCCTTAATGTCTGTAATCTTTTTTGGTAAATTTTTATACAGGGTGTCCCATAACTTATGGGCCGTAGAGTAACTGGAGATACTAGACATGAAACTAAGCCGATTAAGTCATATAATTTTTTTTTTTGATAATTAAAATATTAATTTAATTATGTACTATGTTTTTTTATGCTTTGGGATGTTTAAAGGGAAATATCTCGAAAACCGTTAAAGATATTAGGATCAATCAAGTACACCTTTTTGACTCAGAAAATGCCCTTCTTTAAGAAACTATAATTGAAAAATACCTAATATCACAGGTAAGAAAAAATTCATAGATTTATGAAGCCCAGTGTATTCAACTAGCCCCCTCTAGTTTGAAACTTAAAAATGTCTACAAATTCGATTCATTAAACAGTTTTAAAACTATGGCTTATTGTCGAGAATAAACTTTTACTTTCAACACCCTGTATCTCTAGAACGAGTAACAATCCGAAAAAACTTATATGACTTAATCGGCTAAGTTTGATGTCTAGTATCTCTAGTTACTCTACGACCCATAAGCTATGTGACACCCTGTATATAACTATTCCAATATATAAAATTAATCTTTTTCCAAAATTACTATTTACTGAAGAACTGAGTTTTTACGCTTATTATGTTGATGTAATGAATTAATATGTGTCAGTGTAATGTTTGCATGCTTTACTTGAATGTTTATAAAGTGTATTAATGGTGCACATTTCAATTTTATAAAGATATACCGGGTGTCCCATTATGGATGGCCACCAACCGTATGTCGGAAACTACTGAGCATAGAAACTCGAGGGAAAAAAATTATATCTAAAGTGGCTATGAAAAAATCCTGGAAATAATTTTTAAGTTCCGCATTTTGACGCAAGAGGGCGTAATTGACAAGTAAATTTTAAAATTTTACATATCTTCGAAAACTCTATATTAAGGTATATCTTTGGTAACACCATTAAAAAGCTTGCACAATTATGCATCATTTTGGTCTTATGCTCATTGGCGTACCGAGTTAATAATAAGAACGGTGTACCTGAGGAGAAAAATGCAAGAGACCATTTGTATGCAGAATTGACCAGGCTAATTCGAAATAATATCCACATGGAAAAATATCAGTGGCGTCCTACTTTTTTTTTTAAAACTATATAACCGTTTCTTCATTTAAAGTTTTAAAAATTATTCTATTGGCGATAACACTAAAACGAACGGAGATATGGAGCTGCGGTTTTAATATTTTTTCTAGTAAATTTCATCTACTTTTCGATTAAGGTATCATAATTATACCGTTTGCTTTATTTTTTCGGAGTAAAATCAAAAAATGTGTTTTTATTACAAATTTCGCCCTCTAGCATTTTTTTTTTAGAACTATTATGGACAACTAAATACGATTGGTGAAAGTGCATACATTTCTCTTCCAAGAAGTCTTTAGTTTACTGAAATCGTATGTCGTTTAGAAGGTACAGCAAAAAAATGATTACACTTTTAACCTCCCCCCCCCCTTATTAAAGTCGGTACGCCAATGAGCATAAGACCAAAATGATGCATAATTGTCCAAGCTTTTTAATGGTGTTACCAAAGATATACCTTAATATGGAATTTTCCGAGACATCTAAAATTTTCTTTTCAATTATGCCCTCTTGCGGCAAAATGCGGAACTTAAAAATTATTTCCAGGATTTTCTCATGGCCACTTTAGTTATAATTTTTTGTTCTCCGAGTTTCTATGCCCAGTAGTTTCCAAGATACGGCCGGTGGCCATCCATAATGGGACACCCGGTATATTATTATGTTATTATTATTAATTTTATTGGGTTTATACAACTGTTTAGTGGTATTAATAATTCTCTATCCTCAAAAATAAAGGAGGAAGTAGGTTTTAAAGCTGCAGAAAGACCATCTAAAAATGGCCAATATTTTATTCTTTTTAAACCACTATCCTGGGACCAATATCCGATAGATATTTAAAATAATCCTTGTTTCCTTAAAACTAGAATTTTGAACCCAAATTTTACATACTTTCCCTGCTTCGATCATTTTCTTTTTTAATTTTAGTTTTTATCGTTTTTCTCTACGTTGTAAAAAATGAACAATATCATGCAATTCTGGGTAAGAAACGACTGTGTTTTTCTAGGTTATATACACTTAGACCCAACGTCCAAAGGCTATCAACAAATGAAAGACGAGGATTTTGATATTCCCAGAAGATTTGGCATCTATGGACGAGATGTTACGGATTATGGCACGGATACCGATGAGACAGCGAGTTTACCCCCGAAAATCGAATTGCATACCCCCGTGTGGGGTAACATTAGAAAGGGTAGAACAAACGCTTCGAATTATGGGGTAGTTAGCTTAAGGTGATTGGATTTTTTTACGTGTTATAGCTTTATTTGTCTAATACTAAATGTTACCACTCTTTTTAGAAATAAGTTGCACAATGTGACATTGGGTTACTGGGTAATTTTATGTGAACAATGGTATATTCTAGTTAAGTTAATAAAATGCATTAGTGTACGTTAAAAATAAGATCGAATAGTGGAACCAGTGGCGTATTTAGAAGAGCGTGGGTCCAGGGGGTCTGTACCCCCTAAAAACTCTTCTTGTATTAAATATAAAGAAATCTTAAAATTATTAAAACCAAAAAAATTATAAAAAATAGGTTTCAATAGAAAAAGGCCCTGTTACCTTATTGTCAAACATCACATAGCATTTTTTTTTTAGAGAAGGCCCAAAAGCATAATATCCCCCCAGTAGTTTTGCCTACTCGAAACACCTTGGAAGACGACGATCTAATAGCACCAAGTGGTCCATTAGATCCCGGATACGTCCAATACACTGCTCAACATTGGGGAGAGTCTAAACGTGAAGGGACGAAAACACCTAGACATAGTCCTACAGAAGTATAACTTAATAATTTAATTACTTATAGTAAAATACTTTAATTTTAGTACCTACCAGGCGCGGCTTGTCTATAAGGTCATTTGGACAATAACCTACCTAATTAATATATTTTCCACAAAACAAATAGAAATGAGTATACTTCAAACAATGCAAATACTCTAAAGTGTGTCATGCGAAAACTCCCCAATATAGACCGAACCGCTCCGCTCGGTCGTTTTTTAATTTAGCTCACGATTATTGACCTTAAGGGTTTATATTGAATTAGAAGATTACCTACATAAATGAATTGGAAACTAAGAACGAAACATACTTACGCGCTCTCGGAAGTAAAAAAGAGACGGCAAAAAGACAAATTCGTCGTCGACTTCAGCACACTTCGCGTTCAAGCGGAATCAGTAGTTTAATCACGTTCAATAGGCATTTATGGATACATAGCCGAACGGCTCCGTGAATCATGCCATTTCAAACAAAATTTTGCGTTAGACAAAGAAAAACTTATTACAAAATATGCGGATTGTACTTGCAACATTTGCATAAAATCTTTGTTTTATTAGGAATGTCGAATCGCCAGTAGTATGTCCTTAACCTTTATATAGTTCATTTATGTATGTTTTTGATGTGTAATTATGTGTGTTGTGACTTGTATTAAAGAACAATAACTTAAACAGTTCAATAAATATTACAGTTCAAAATAAAATAAGCGGTGTGTTCACATTTGAAAACCTTTTATTAGAAGTATTTATAATTTTAATGACATATAACATTTTCTCAAACAAAAGAATAGAAGGATTGATTTGAAATTTAAATACACAACTACATAAAGGTAAGAGGATTTTATAAAAAATAATAATAATAAAGTAAAGTTATTTGATGCAACTCAAAAAAAAAATCGGCAAAAAAAAGCATTTTTAGTTTTTGGTGCTGTTTATTATAGTAAGTATATAATTATTCCTTGGCAAAACTATGCACAAAACTGCATTTTGCGTGTTAGGTTATTGCCATCAAAATTTGCCCTACCTGTAAAAACTCACGATACGCGCCTGGTATCTACCAATTGTTAATACGTTTTATCTACATGAAAAGTGTTTCAACTAAATACTTTTTGTACTAGAGTACATGCATAAGACCGTCATTATATAAATAACTAAATTTAAAAGTGAAATGTCTATTCATAATAATTATGAAAACACAATAAAATTTACCTTAATGATAATCTGTTTATAGTATTCTTACCACAACTTACAGTCAGTCATCGTGGTTGGAAACTGGAAATACCATTCAAGTTTTAGACTGTCCAAATATTTGCTCCCCTGTTGACTTTAGAGCGGGGTTGTAGGGAGACTTTTTTAGGGTCTCTGTGTGGTGAGTGCACACAATTTTGGAAAACCAAATCTTAACTTATTTGATTAGGATAGCGAAACGAGAGGCGGTTGGTTTTTCATTGGAATTCAACAGGTGATGCTGCGGACACCAGCATCGATTGAACAGTCAACCTGTGATTTGTGTGATCTCATAATATTTAACGAATACATTTTTCACTGGATTTAACTGATATTTTCAAAACGGATCTTTTAATAGAAAACGAATTATTTTACTTACAATAAAACATATTAAATAGTTTTTCTACCCCTTGCACGAGAGTCCTAGTGCTAGTATTTTTATTTTCTTCGACGTGAAGTAAAATATTAAGATCTCTATCATTGTTTTCTTCAACTCTCTCATGATTCTGTGATGTGCATTTTTAGTTGTTTATTATAGTGCCTTTCGCCTCAAACTTAGTAATAACTTTGGGTATTACGGACTTGGTCTATCAGAAAAAAAACGGAAAATATATGACATACAATACTTAGGCTTTTCCCCGCATTTTATCATAGCTACTTTTTCCTTTATTGTGTAACTCATAATAATTACGTAGGTAAACAATTATTACTTGTAAAAAATCTAATACTTTCAAATTACATTTTATAATGATGGCAAGTCCAATCACTGCTGGTGTCCGCAGCATCACCTGTTCCAATAAAAAATCAAGTTAAGATCGGGTTGTCCAAAATTGTTAAAATTTCGCATGTGCACTCACCACACAGGGACCCTAAAAAATTCTCGCTACAACCTGCTCCAAAGTCAACAGGGGAGCAAATATTTGGACAGTCTAACACTTGCATGGGATTTCCTGTTTCCAACCACGTTACACCACCCGTTATATTTAGTTCTTTGTATAATAGAGTAAGTATGTATTTCCGAGCTAACATAGCAACGTAGCTTAGTAACATTGTTAAAATTATGTTTAAATATGACTTAATAATAATAACTTTAAATATCTTTAATGTATAATTGAAACTAGGGATAGCATAGGAACTTTTAAATTAAAACATGTTAAGTAAATGTATAATAATATATTTGTTTTTTATTGCAGTCACCACATGTTATGTATATTACATTAATGAACAATAACGTTTCTGTAGACTTTCGTAGAATATGATTTTTTAATAAAAATATAATTCACAAAATATTTGGAGTGTTATTGGTTAGAGTTAAAACTATTATCAATGTATATGGACGGAGTCAAATACAAAAAGAGATTACAATTTTTGTATATATTTAAAGCATAACTTTTATTAAATTATATATTTGATGATATAAACAATAACAAATAAAATATATGGTTTTTAACATAAATCTACTGTAAAACCTATTTATTTACACTAAAAATAATAATTATGTGCTAAAATGTTGATTGAAGAATATATATTTTTAATTTTGAAAACCTATTGGCTAAAACTACTTAAATCAAAGATTTATTTTGAATTAGACACAAGAAAATTTGTCATTAATATTGAGAAAAATAAAATTACGGTTGTACTTAAAGAGTAAACTCTAGTGATGCCTTTGCCATTTCAAAAAGGAGCTAAATACCCGTAGGTACTTGAGTAGCAATTACCTAAAGTTTTAAACTAAAGAGATTTTGAATAATGAATTAATAAACTTAAAAACCGAAATTTTATTGAAATTAGTCCATTTTTCTTTTTCTGCTTTTATTACTTTATAGAATTAAACGTGTTAAACTTGAAATGGTAGGTTATTATGCTTCAAAGTGAGTATTCGAACGATTTTTGAATAAAAGTAAAATGAAACGAAATATTGATTTAAAAACAAAATGGCGAATGCGTCACTAGACCGGGTGACACAAGAAGTTGTACCAGCCAATATTTTCGTAATTCGTGAAATAAAGATTTAAACATTTTAAGAGTTAATAAGTGTGTAAATTGCTATCTTTCGACCAAGTTAAATCTACATTTGTTATCTAAATTTAATAGATACTTTTCTTTTCAATAACACATCACACTATATAGTTTATTTTATAAATTGCCACCTAGATCAGTTTTCCTTCGCTTCTTAAAATGTCCATAACTTTGGTAAATCAAGGTAAGTTGTAATGGGTAGGCCGGGAAAACATTTTTATAATATGAAATTAACTTGTTCGAGAAAAATGTATCCACAGTGCTGTTTTATTTATAACCCTATAATTAAAGAAATAAAGTAAAATTTCTCGATTTTGTCAAATGGCAACTCATATTTCTAATTTTCTTGCTAAAGGTGTATCACAAGTTAATAATTCAACAAATAATAGTAAAAATTACCCATGGGCACAACTAAAGGGGGATTAGGAGGGCTTAGCCCCCTAAAATCGAGATTAAACCCCCCCCCCCCATGGAATCGAGATTAGCCCTCTAGTCCATTTGGTGTTTTTACATCCTATGTAGGATGACTTTCTTTTAGAAGTCATCATTTGGAGGTGCTGGATTATTACGAGTTCGACCATTTCTTTAGATGTCATTTTCAGGAGATGTAGTGGCATTATGTAGGATTTCCATATAAGGCTTAAGCCTTTTCCCCCAAATAAATGTGTTTAGTTGTGCCAATGAAAACTAACAAGATATTTTATAAATATAATTATTCAGGACATGATAATTTTGAATGATAAAAGAGTTTTGGACTTGCATTGCCTTTATTTGTTTTACATCACAACGTTTCAACTGGTAAGTATCTCCAGTCGTCTTCAGGTGAATAGTGATAATAATTTTGTCAAGACAAGTTTATAATGTCGGGGAAAGTAAAAATATTACTTTGGTTTTTTTACTATACCACGTTTTATTTAAGTTATTGTTAAATAATAACTACGAAGGTTAAATAATGATAGAATTGTTTTCCGCGGCATACAACACTTGTCTTGACTAAACTGCATATGGCTTAAAGAAATTTAAAAATAACATTTATGATATTTCTGGTTAATTTCTACTACATAATGAATAATTATTAATTTGTGATACATCGTTAGAAATAAAATGAAATAAAGATTTTAGACATTTATTAATTCCAAATATTTAAAAAATTTTACTTTAAGAATTACGGCATTATAAAAAAAGATTTGTGGGGGACCACCCTTTTGTTTCACCCATTGATTTGAACATTGATTTATTACTAGGGTGCGCCAATTTACTTTTATTATCTGGCCAGGCCATAAATAACTTATTTTACTTACTATATCTACGCCTCATGGTTGTCTGTGTTTTGTTTACATGATATGCGCAGCCGAAAAGGAAAGATGTATAAATGTGCATAAAAATGTGTAAGTGCTTATATTTTATGTTTATTTGTCGACACCACAGTGGCGACGAGTGGATATTGAGTTTGGGAGGGCGCAAATCTAGATACGCAAAATTGAGTGCCTGCGGATATTTTTACTAATTTTTGAGGAAAAGCCCAAAATGCATGACTTCATATCGAAAATTAATAATAATAATAATTTCTTAATTTTTTTAAGAGCATCCGAACAATATTCTAAATTCCTCTCCAAAGTTACCAACTTTATGCGAAATTATATCAATATATTATATTAAAAACATTGGGTTCTCGCTTGACCCGAATCCTGGTTGAAAACTTTTTAAATTTGAACTCACAGTTGCACAGATATTGAAGATTGTAAAAAATGTATTTTTCTAGAAAAATAATTTCAAATAAATTAATTTAATATTCCCAGTAGACTGTTCAGATAATCTACGCCTATGAAATTTAACTAAGAAGGCACTCCCTAATTATTACAATATAATAACAATTTTACGGTCTTTGACAAAAGAAACTATTTAACTTATAACTCTATAAAAATAATTGATTCTTATCCCTTACATTCTTTATAGAAATTTGAGCCTCATTCTTACCCAACTACCTTTACTTTAATCTTTATCTAAACAACACATTACACTTAACATATACAGGGTAAGCCAACGACAGAGTAAAATAAATTTTCTCCTTTATCTTAAGATTACGTAGCCACCATTGATGTGCACATTTTAATATTGTATTGGAGTTTACGGGGCGGCCCAAAAAAACGTGGCGAATAGAACTTAGGTTTTTTTTTAATGGAACACCTTATATATTGTATTATTTTCTAATTCCCCACTAAATTCTACACTTATTTTGTATTATAATATATGTCTAAATTTAATAGTTTTTAAGATATTCACGTTTAAAATATGGCTGTCTGAAAGCAGACTTTGACAGGCTGTAACATTGGAACGGTTCATCAAAAATGGTTTTCACCTCCCTATCTTAATTTTTTATTCTCTGTCTAAAAGTTACAACTTCCGGTTTAACATGTTAAACTGTTAAAACCGGTTTTTTGGTTTAACATGGTAAATCGGAAGTTGATTTCTTTGGATAGAGAATAAAAAACTAAAATGAGGAGGTAAGACTTATTTTTCTCTAAAATCAATGTTACAGCCTGTCAAAGTCTGAAAATGCCATATTTTAAACGTCAATATCTCAAAAACTATTGAATTTAGACATATGACATTTACAAAATAAGCGTTTTATATTGTGGGGAAGTAGGAAATAATACAATATAAAAAAAACAAGTTATATTCGCCACGTTTTTTGAGCCACCCCATATACTCCAGCATAATTTTAAAATGTGCACCTCAATGGTCTCCCCAACTTTTGTATTATTATCTAATTCTTAATATAAAGACTGAACTTTTTTCTATCGTTGACTCACCCTGTACACACGTTTTTAATGATCTAACTACACTGAGCAAACACTTTTGTCAGGTGACTATAGTCATTTGAAATCTGGAATATTTCGTGTTAAATTTTTCACCGCCGCGATTGCGCGTCGGTTTGTTTATAAACATTTCACAAATTTTCCATTGGTATTTCCAATATGTTGTTACTTATTCCTATCGCTATGTTCCTGCTCCAAATTAATATACTGTCTAACAAGTCTCGAAATCTCATGCGCCTGCTCTGTCTGGAGTCTTGTGACTCTTTGTTGCAAGAGGTTGCCACATTTCATATCCAAAAATAGGGCGCCGTCCTCAGACCGAACCTTCCTAGTGCTTATGACTTCGGCAAACGGCCAGTGTTGCAACGTTTCGTGTGTGTTCATGTCCAAAAAGTGTACGCCGCCACGATTAAGGGCTAAAATGTGTTCTTGCCAGTGTTCTGGGTCGCCTATGACGCGTTTGACGGCGAAGAATGAACTTCCTGCAAAAAAATAATTCTTATTATTTCTCTATACAATTCTCTGCACTTATACGCAGGCGCGGCTGTCCATAAGGTTAGCTACCTAATTAATTTATTTTTCAAAACTAATAAACATTATTATTCTCAAAAAATCCAATTATTCCAAAATGTGTCATGTGAATGCTTCACAACCCTAATACTGATCGAGACAAGCATTCCGCTCGACCGCTCGAGTCATTTTTTACCTGGGCTTATGATTGACTATATGGATTTAAATGGAATTAGAATATTACATAATTGGGAACTAAAAGCAAAACATACATGCGCGATCTCTGAAATTAAAAAGAGACGGGGAAACGCTAAATCAAGTCGTCGCCTCGTCACAAGCCCCTTCAACCATGCGAACAGTCGAATAGTGGACAGCGGGTCAGTGTTCAATCGAATCGCGCATAGTATGTTATTAACCCAATACAAAACTACATAAAGGTAAGAAAATTATATAAAAAAAAACAATAATAAAGTAAAGCTGTTTAATGTAATTTAAAAAATGAAATTTTAATATTTTATGTATTTGCGGCATTTATTAGTAGGTAAGGGTGCACTTTGCTTGTTAGGTTACTGCCCTCAAAATTTTCCGTAGGTACTTAAAAAGTACACGAGCCTCGCCTGATGTATATAATGTATAAACCTTCCGGAACAAACCCCAACTTAACAGACGTATAGGTCTATGAATCTAGGTGGATCAAGAGAAAAGTAGCACTCCTGATGAGATGACTCTGTGATGAAAAAATGCACTTTGCCGAGGAAGTCAAATCGATCTGAAGAAAAATCTTCAATCAAGTAAATTTTTATGTAGGTAGCACAATGCTCGGCGTAGCATACTACCAAAGCAGTACGTATTTTGGGTTCATACATCTCTAATGATAAAAAAAAGTTGTGCTTTATTATTTTACACATGACTCTTTAAACAGTTCATTGATATGGTGTGCAATCATTTAGGACCGTGTCATTTGCGATCAGGGTAATTATAGTATCACGTACGTTTGCCTTTTAAAAATAAAAGAAAAAGTAATTATGGTGTCATTTACGAACAGCGCAAAATATTTAAAAATTATTTCAGCGTCTGGGTTCCATTTGCGCACAACTTCTTGGGAATTATTTTAAAATACTTACGGACGTTAGCCAGGTCCAAACTAACCACTAGGATTATTGCTGATCAGAAAAAATCTACTATTTGCTTCGAAATTTATGTTTTAAAAGGTTTGGTGAGGATTAAACCAGTTTTAGAAATTAGATACGAATATCTAATTAAAATTCCTTAAGTAATAGATATATAGTAGTAGTAGTAGTAGTAGTAGTAGTAGTAGTAGTAGTAGTAGTAGTAGTAAAAAGATTTATTTAGAACCTGGCTACTAATACATTTAAATAATTATGTAATTTTTTTTTTAATACAATTTTAAATGACCTTTTCAAACATTATTATTTATCTTGTTGTGTTCGTAATTATTTTTTTAAAACCTGCTTGAATGATTTTAAGCTTTTTGGTGTTTTAATTGACTTATTTAAATTATTAAATTCAATAAGCCCTTTATAAAATATCGATTTATAAGCTACGTTTTCTGAAAAAGTATTAAGAAAAAATTATTGTTATTTCGCGTTAAATAATTATGATGATCACAATTCAGAACAGTAAACTCTTTTAAATTTGAAGTTAACATACCATTTTGAACTTTGTAAATAAATATCAAAACCAAAAATAATATTAAATTTTTTACATTTAACCATTCTAATTATTTTAACTTTATATTTATTTTTGAATATCTTTCCATATTAAGTAAAATTAGCATCGCTTTATTTTGTAAAAATTGTATTCTGTTTGTTGTACCTTCATCAGCGTTAAACAAAATTGTAGAACAATATAAAAAAATAGGGCAAAATTAAAGTATTAAGTATAAACAATTTTTTTCGAATAAAATTTTAAATTGAAACTTATTCTTTTAAAGTAGTTTATTTTTCCCGCAATTTTAGAAATTAAATTTTCAAATTGCATATTAAATTTTAATTTTGAATCAATTACTATACCTAAATATTTAACATGCCTTAATATATTATTTAAACTGGGCACCTAGCGGGTGAAGCTTATTGGTTGCTATTAA
Source organism: Polydrusus cervinus (assembly GCA_935413205.1). Lineage (NCBI taxonomy): Eukaryota > Metazoa > Arthropoda > Insecta > Coleoptera > Curculionidae > Polydrusus > Polydrusus cervinus. Next base: position 30,637,400 of record OW284515.1, on the reverse strand, counting down.
AATAAAAATTTTAAAGGGTATATAGGTACTTACCAAACAACGGCCAACTGCTTAAGGCTTGTAACACCCTATGTTTTGCTCTGGAAACCGACAATCCTACGGCTTGTCCCCAACTTGTCTGCACCAAGGCTAGCCATTGTGGAGGCCTTGGCTCTCTGAGACCCAACACTGGTTTTGGTAACAAAAATTTGACTTCTTTTAAGCTCGGGGAGTGTCCTAAGTCAGCGGCTCTGTAAAATATAAATCGGGTTAATTTGGACACCAAATTCTAACAAGCGTTTATTAAGTATTTAACATTTAAAAACCCATAACTTGTATATTAGGCTATTTCGACCTCTATGTTTCATGCTCATCCTCAGGGTAATACAGATAAGATATTTTCTATTAAATAGTTCCAAAATACATTAACAAATAATTACGTATATTTTGAAATTATATAGATAGGGCCTATTCTAGATTCTAAATTATGATTGTATTCAAGATAAACTAATGCTGCATTTAAATATTTTTCATTAAGAAAAAACACTTACCTATGAAGAAGAGCTGCTACTAGGGCCATATCCCGGACAACACTTGGAGGTAGATTCGGGTTTCCTAGGCGTAGCAGAAGACCTTCTAGGTAGTCAGGTGCTACTTGATTAAACAGAACTTCAGTATAGAGAGGACTAGCATCGTGTTTAAGCGGATGATACCTAAAAGGGAAAATAATATAATGAAATAAGATGACAAAAATTAATATAATTTAAGTATTATAGGCTTTAGGAAACAAAAAAAAACAACAATTACTAACCAAACAGATCTACAAAAAATCAAATAAAACGGTTGAGCAGCCTTATGTAGTTCAGTGGTTACATCAAGAATATATTCATCTGCAGCCAAGGGCATTGTAAACGCATCACCCTGCACGATACAGTACAGACTGAATTCCTGTTGCTCGGCTTCAGTTGCTACGCCAATGAGGCTACAAAGCTCCTGGATAACGTCAGCAACGACAGTACTGCATCTGGTGTTGACCACACGTTCAGCACCGCCTGGTAGTCGATAAATTTGTCTTCTTGCACTACGACCTACAAATTTTAAAACTAAGCAACTGTGTACTAAGTTAAGCTTACTTAAATGACTTATCTTGATTTAAGGAAAATGTGGCAGGTTTTATGAAGACCTAAACCCCGCATAGCATATTTAGCGTACTCTTTTAATGCTTTGACGTTTCTCTTGTCAAATGCGTTGGCCAATATGTGATTTAAAAATTCCTTAATTCCGACAAAGTCTTTTCCTCACGAACATTGGCTAGATTCATGAGACATGAATATATAATTTAGCGTATATTTACATGTACACGACAAAGATAAACACTGAACGCTCCAATATGTTGCTCTTCAATCAGCTAAAAACCCGTCAGGAGATTATTGTAACAGTACCGACATCGACTGCCATTATAGTACTATGTGATCTCTTTCTTACGCTCTTGCGCTCGCACATCTCTTTCCGTACTTCATCAATACAATTGTCTTTGCTGCGTTTCTTTAATATCATAAAGCCGACATTTATTCGTTCACGTGTTGAATAATAAGTGTAGTATTGTTGTTGTATTTGGTATGTTTAGACAACATTTTGCTATATTATTTTGTGCGTAGACTTTTTGGTTATAAACTGTTGGACTGTGTGTGTGACGTGTTCTTTTTATGAAAAAGCAAGTAAATATATTGTTTATTTGGTAATTAACTATTAGAGGAACACTAGTTCGGCCCTAACCAAACCTTAAGTTCTGTGAAATAAATGTTACTAGAAATAACGCGTGTTATAGGCATTCTTGCTTGGTATAGTATTCTTTTTTTGTATATTATACCAGAAATAAATATAAATCTATACCTGCACTAACTGCTGTTACTTCCTCCACCGACGGAACGTTCTTCCTTCCCCCACACCTCTGTGTTTTCCTTAAATTTGTAAGACACACGGCTGCCGTTCCATGACAGATTCTCCTCCTGTCATTCGCTGCACTGGTCAAATGTTCCATTAGATATGGCAAAAGGTGTTCTGAACAGCCAAAGTAAGCTGCGACTATAGATAATAACCGCCATGCCCTAAGAAATGTCAAGGAAATTTTAGGTAAAGCTTATCAAATAATAAAGATGATTCAAATGTTACCATGCATTTTTGGAGAAAACTTGAAATTTAAATTGAATATTATAAGGTATATCGAGACTAATTATTTATTTAAAACGCGATTTGAGGGACTCAAAAGTCGATGGTTCGTCCGCATCTTAGAGAAAGGGGGTGACATTGATTTTCCCTTATATTTCGAGTTCCAATAATTTTATGCAAAAACTATATGGATAAATTTTCGCCGCAACAAAAAGATATAGGTACACTTTTTATATAGAATTGTTTTTCATATCATGAAAAAGTTATTAACAAATATGCTGCAAAAATTAGGAGTAGTTTTTCTTTCAAGGTCGATTTTTTGAATACTGTTAATTTTATCTTTAAAGAGGAAGATATATGATATTAATCATTTGTATAATTATTGGTTTTAAAATGACTATTTGGAAAATATAAAAAAAATCGGATCTTCATCATCTTAACAATCAAAATGTTTCACGTTTTAAACTTAAAACAACGCCAACACTGACCCAGTGAGAATCTACCCATTTAAGCTGATATATGCTTTAGAGGAATTAAAAACTGTTTAAAGAAATTAGTTATTAATTATCGAGAACCAATATTTGAAAACCAACAATATTAATAGGTTAATTAATTGTTACCTTTGACTTGATTCTGGTGATTCAGATTTGTTGCTGGTAGTCTGCTTCATCAGTTGGCAGTAGACTTCGTCCCTGAGTTGGTTATACTTGTGGCAATGCTGCGAAAGATATTTAATCTAATCTGAACATTGTAAAAAATCATATTTGTGGGTTGAATATATAAATAGGTACTGACTGAAGTATTTTTTGTAAATTAATATTATTAGGGTTCTGTTATAGTTTTTTAAACGGTAAATTGTATGTTTGTGGGTGCATCAACATCAATCAGCAGAATGATTATACAGGGTGGCCCATTTGTCTGACAAAGTAATATACCGTCTCTACTATTAAAGATATCAAAAAAAAGTTTTTATAAAAGTTGTGAGGTATAGAAAAATAAATGTTTCAAACTTATTTTTAAACATACAGGATGGTCCAAAAAAGTAGGACAATAAAAAGATACATTTTTTTAAATGGAACTCCCTATTTATTTTAGCATTTTTTGTTTTCTTACAAAATTATCCATATGATGCCATATTAAGTTTTTTAATTTTTTGCAACGTTGCCAAACAAAACGCAAAATTCCTAAAATTTTGGAAAAAATACGATTGTGAAAAATTACCTGTATTTCTCAATAAGAGTATCGAAAATAGAAAATTTCTTGTAAGCTTTTAAGTATAGGGATAGAAAAACTGTCTTAAATCTTTAAGTACAGAATATTTTGTACAGGGTGTTTTCTGGTGACATCCAAATATACAAAATTTTAAAATACAATAACTCTGTTTTTTCATATAAAACACCTTATATTTATTAGGCTCGTCTGAGAGATATTGTAAGTGTCCTTTATTATTGTTAAGTCATACCTATATCTAAAATTACTAGTTTTGGCAATATTTCGATTTTTATTTAAATTTTGGTTAAAAAAACTATAGTTTTTATTTTTCTAGTAAGCCATAACCAGCAAAGTCAAAACAAATATAATTGAATATAATGTCATATTTATAATTATTATATTTATATTTATAATGTTTGTGAACTTATTTTTCATATCAAGTTGCGTAATAAAAAAGAAGTTTCATTTAATTAAATAAATACTTAACTAACTATGGTTATTAATTTATTATAATATGACATTATATTCAATTACATTTGTTTTGACTTTGCTGGTCATGGCTTACTAGAAAAATAAAAACAATAGTTTTTTTCACCAAAATTTAAATAAAAATCGAAATATTGCCAAAACTAGTAATTTTAGGTATAGGTATGACTTAACAATAATAAAAGATACTTACAATATCTATCAGACGAGCCTTATAAATATAGGGTGTTTCATTTGAAAAAACAGAGTTATTGTATTTTAAAATTTTGTATATTTGGATGTCAATAGAAAACACCCTGTACAAAATTTTCGGCAGGTAAAGATTTAAGACAGTTTTTCTATCCCTAAACTTATGAGCTTATTAAAAAATTTATATTTTCGATACTCTTATTAAGAAATACAGGTAATTTTTAACTATCATGTTTTTTCCAAAATTTTAAGAATTTTGCCTTTTGTTTGGCAATGTTGCAAAAAATTAAGAAAATAAATATGGCGTCATATGGATAATTTTGTAAGGAAACAGAAAATGCTAAAATATATAGGGTGTTCTATTTAAAAAAATGTATCTTTTTATTGTCCTACTTTTTTGGACCATCCTGTATATTTAAAAATAATTTTAGAACATATATTATTTTATACGTCACAACTTTTATAGAAACTTTTTTTTGATATCTTTAATAGTAGAGACGGTATATTACTATGTCAGACAAATGGGCCACCCTGTATGTTAAGCATGAACTAAGGAAACATGCGTTTTCCCGTTTTCCCATTGCACCTTAGCGATACTTTCGCCCATGTTACCACATCTGTGCGTAAAGAATTAACAAGGTATTTTTTGATTTTGAATAAATAAGAAGATTTAAATGTTTTGTTAATACGACAGCTTTGTCAGATGAAATTATATGTAATCTTAGTAACCACAAGCTTACTCCTGAATAACCCTCAAAAGTAAACCCAGTGAAAATTAAATTCTAACATGTTTTAAAGTTTTGATGAGGGAAAGCAAATGAAAAGAATAAAAAAAGAACATAAGACGAAAAAACAATGCAATTAAACAATAAAGCGGTACAGAGAAGGATGCAAATTAATAACAGAAATAGAATATAGAGTAAGAAAGTAAAGTGTGAGAAAGTATAGTGTAAGAAAAAGCTTAACGTTAACAACAAAAATCATAATTACCATTAAAACTGTGTAAACACATTTCACTTCCGACATCTCCGGTGTTAAAGGTTGATCTCCACAATATCTCAAAATACAGTCGAAGCATTCTATCGCTAAGGGAGATATCTCCGGATCATCTAGTCGTAGTAGAGAGCCATCTATCGGAGAACCCTGCCATTTAATGACGTCAGTTTGTTGCTTCCACGTCCATTCTTTGGATTTGATTTTGGATTTTTGTTGCGAAGGGTCCATTCTTTGGTGATCCAAGCTAAAAAAAATAATAATTTTAGAAAATAACATTTTTGGCAGAACTAAATATTATTCTTTCTTGAGTTTTAATTCTAACAAGACCGTTTGACTCAACAGGCATTTGACACGATATTGCATTGTCTTAAATTCAAACCCCGACGGCTAAAATTATTTTAGCACAGTTCCTAAGTTGTGTCGTAGAAAAAATAGACGGTACAACTCGAGTGGATTGTCCATATCATGTGATATGGACAGCATATCTACTCTTATCGCACAAACTACTATTCTAGTCAAGTTTTGCTTTTTATGTGGCACCAATTTAGTAATTTATTGATTTTGTATTCTTTTGCATTTATAAAGTTTGTTTTCAGTTCTTGTTAGTCATTTATATTTAAGTACTTTTTGGATTATAGTTTTGTTTCTTTCTGAGGTAAATACCGGGATTTTTTTAAATGGCAACCCATCTTTGTTTTATTATAATAAAATTCCTTATTCAATTTTCTTTTTAACGGTGTATCACAAGTTAATAATTATTTATTTCGTAATAGTAGAAATTAACAAGAAATATGATAAATGTAATTTCTAGACCTGTATAAGCCATGAGAAGTCATGTCAAGTATGCCGTGGAAAGCAATTCATTTATTTCAATCTTCGTAATTTTATTTAATACCATTTGACATTTTGGTCTAGTAAATGCAGAAATAATATTTTTGTTTTCCACGGCATCCTAGCCTTCAAAATTTCTTATGTCTTATATGGGTCAAGAAATTACGTTTATGATATTTTCTGTTAATTTCTACTATAACCTAATAAATAATTATTAACTTCTGATACACCGTTAGAAGGAAAATTAAATATAAAATATTATTATAATAAAACAAAGATGGGTTGCCATTTGAAAAATCGAGAAATTTCACTTTGTCTTTTTTTTTAAATAGGTTTGTAAATAAAATAGCCTTAACGGATACATTTTTTTTAAGCACGTCAAACTTATATTATAAAGTCGGTAGAAATAAACCATTTTAACGTTTCCATGGCCTACTCTTTACCACTTGCCATGTTTTACCAAAGTTATGGACATTTTGTTAAACAAAGGAAAATTGATCTAGGCGGTCATTTTTAAAACACATGATAAAGTGTAATATGTCATTCAAAAGAGATTTCTTTATTGAATTTAAAGGTGGAATAAAAATAAGGGGTTTCCATTTAAAATTTAAGAGTTGACATCACTTCCGGTTAAACCGGAAGTGGTTTGGAAGGTTTAAATTGGTTGGTTATTAGGGTAAAGTCGCCAAAATCGTACCGTTGCCTAAATCGTACCACTACAAGTTTTCATATTAGACGATAAATTATACGACATCTATCGGACGTTGTTGTAGTGTCTAACTAGTGCCAGTTGCATAGTATAATCGTTTTGCACCGGTTGTGTTTCGCTAAGCGGGAAAAGCAAGTTAAAAGAATTCGGCTATTTTCATGTTAATTTTGTGGATTTTTTGAAAGGCTATATCTCATTGGTAAGTAGTATTTATACAGATATTTTTTTCTAGTAGCATAGCCTGGGAAGTTCTTGTAATTTTGCAAAAATTAAATTAAATTTTAGATCTATATTGGGGTTAGAATTGTATTATTTATTATTTTGATTGACAGTTTCCTAAATCGTACCACACACGCACATGAATAGTGTTCCAACGTGACACGTCTTAATAAGGACAACATGTGCGACTTTTGTTTGTAGGTACATTTAAAATTATTTTCAAAAGTGTGATAGATTTTTAAATGTTTTTTTTTGTAAAATACTTAATATAAACAATAATTTTGTGTAATTTGTTGTCTGTACAACAAACTGTACTCATTTTTATTTAATATACCCCAAAAGAACACTGTGGTACGATTTAGAAACCCACTAGTACGATTTAGGAAACCAGTTTCTTAAATCGTACCATTTGCTATTTCTTACGAAAACAGCTGTTTTTTATAAATTAAATAAAAACTAATATTTTAAAAATTGCAGTTAGGTGTCCAATAGACCGATCTATTGTTTTAAACCAAAAAATATACATTTCATTTATCAGTTTATAAGAAAAAAAAATAAAACCAAAAAGTGGTACGATATAGGCAACCTTACCCTATATTTTAATATCTTCACTGCTAAAATAACGGAAAACATTGTGTCACCCAGTATATTTTCGCACAGCATTTGGGTTAAATTAAAAATTTGCCCCAAAACCTTGTAAAAGTATTGAGTGACAATATATGTTGTCCGTATTTAAATGTCAAATCGATTTTTAAGTTAAACTGAAACAGAAGATTTACATCAGTGAAAGTACGAATTAAAATGTTTTTGAAATTTTCTATTATCAACAAAAGCCCATTTTTATAATTGCTATTATTTATTACCATTGTAGGAAGATATATTGTTATAATATTTAAATAAATATTCATAATTAAAACGGGCACTTACTTATATTCATAATTTTACAATAAATTTAATAATGATATACAAAAGATGCCGCCAGGATAAGGAAATCGTGAATAAATACATTACTAAATATCCTGTTATTGAATTTTAATTATAAGGCATGGTAGATAATAGATATAAAATTTCACTATTACTTATTTATTAAGATTTCTTTGTAAAATGTACCAAAATAGTGTTTAAATTAAAAATTCAATATATTTTAATTGTATTTATATTCTGAAGATCGCCCATCAGTATTGGGAAAGGCACAATTCAGCGCGACCGATTCGGTGCGAAGTCAAATCGGCGCCCCTGATTCGCCGCGGTCGATTCGGCGTAATATTAATACGTTTTATACTTTCGTTACCTGAATTTTTTTTAGTAGGTTTTAACCTCCCAAAACTAGTGACACATCACTAAATTGTAAGAGCACTTTCATACGGCAATGCTTTTTCAGCGGCGGCGCCAGGGGCAGGGTGGGCACCGGGCTACCCTACAAACATGGGTGCCCACCCAAAATTGGGGAAATCGGTATTGTAATGGAATTTCCGCGGAGGAGGGCTATTTGACTATGAGGAGAAAGGAGTGGTATTATAGAATGTATGTTCGTTGGGAGAAGAGGAGAGTTATGGCGTTATAGAGCGTGGGGGAGGCGGCGACACTTTTTTTTAGAAGTTATTTTTGATTTGGGTAGTGCCCACCTTAAAATCATCGGGCCCGCTTGTGCCCACCCTATCCCAAAGATCCTTGCGCCACCACTGATGCTCCTCAAGAAAATATTATGTTTCTGAAAAAAAAATTATAAGCATAAAAATTGCCTTAAGAAAGTGCTCTTGCAATTTTGTGATACATCATTAGTTTAGCTACTCAAAAATAAAATTCCGGTCGGTACTAAAAAAAATTAAGTTGATCTGGGAATCTAAAAAACGAAAAGTCGTATCTGAATAATAACAAAATAAATTAAAAATTATTTAAAAAAATTGATCTTAGTTTTTCAAAATAATCAGTATTTTGTTGCAGAAAAAAACAAGTGTTTTTCGGACATGTCCGGAAGTCATTGGAATTTTTGAAATTTTATTATTTGTTGGCTTTTTAAATTTCCGAAATATCTCAAGCGGCAAGATAAACGGCGAAAAACTTTTTTAAAATAGTAAATTGTATGGATTCTTTCACTAATCTCGTATTTGATAGTTTTGACAAATAAATTGTTAAGTCGGTGTTATAATAGGAGTTTATCATCAATAAAACTAGTGCTAGGTCATACCATATATTTTTTGGAGCTCATTGAATACATGCACAAATTTGACCAATTTTAAAATCGCAAAACTGGCACTCGATGACCGCTATCCGATAAAAATTTTTAGTGAGCATCATTTTACTTGTCATTTCATTTTTTTTACATCTGAATTATTGTGGAATATTGATGTATTTTTGTTTAAAATAAATTTAGAATTTACCAGTACCAACTCTCTAATGTTCGTAGAGAATTTTACGATCGTTTAAGAAATTGTTTTATTAGGATAAGAATTAACAATATTCCAAAATATTGTACAGTTTTCTTAAACTTAAACTATTAATTTTTTTTTAAACTGTGTAAATTGTCTATTTTTAATTCGTAATGATTTTAATACAATTTGATAGGTTTTATTGTAAGTAAAATAATTTGTTTTCCATTAAAATATCTGTTTTATTTGAAAATATTAGTTAAATCCAGTATAAAAAGTATCTGTTAAAGATTTTTAAAAAGCCTAGGGTCTGGTCGACTTAAGAGACAGTAGATTTTTCGTTTTTTTTTTCTAATATAACGTGGACATATAAAATAGTAAATATCACCAAAAAATTTGCGGAATATCGAGTATTTTTGGTAGAAAAAATATTTGACCTACGACCAACATTAAGCCACAAAATATTTCAATATTAAGCTTTTTATAATTTCAATCGTAAAAACTAGCTGGAGTCATGTTTATTAAATAATAGATGACAGCAACGTTGTCAGATTGTTTACGAAATATGTTAAGTCAGGAAATAATAGTCAATAGTAACATGAACAAAAAAATTGCCCTGTTGAACAAGTTCTAACCCGCCCCAATATACCTTTTGGAGCTGAACTGAAGATTCGGTAATCTGCTCTAATAGGTGTATTAAGGTAGGTTAGCACGTGTTTAACAGGGGATTTTTTTTGTTTTACAATTAAAATTGTGTATTGTATAACAAAAACACCTATTAGAGCAGATTACCGAATCCTCAGTTCAGCTCCAAACGGTGTATTGGGGCGGGTTAGAACTTGTTCAACAGGGCATCTTTTTATTCATGTTACTACTGACTATTATTTCCTGACTTTACATATTTCTTAAACAATTTGACAACGTTGCTGTCATCTATCATTTAACAAATATGACATTAGCTAGTTTTTACGATTGCAATTATAAAAAGTTTCATTTGGTCGTCGCAAACTTTTTTGGTGATATTTACTATTTTATGTCTACATTATAATAGAAAAAAAAATTTCAAAAAATCTACTGTCTCTTAAGCCTACTGTTTGCAAATTACATTTGACAATGGCAAATCACAGGTTGGCAAGTCCAATCAATGCTGGGGTAAGCAGCATCCCCTGTTAAATTCCTATATAAAACCAACCGCAATCCTATTCAAATTAGTTAAGATCGGGTTGTCCAAAATTGTTTAAACTCCACGTGTGCACTCACCACACAGAGGCCCCAAAAAGTCTCCCTACAACCTTGCTCAAGTCAACAAGGATACAAATATTTGGACAGTCTAAAACTTGCATGGGATTTTCTATTTTTCTAACCACGATGCACCACCCGGTATATTTTCTAGTAAAGCACTTGTAGCTTTCTAATGTTTCATTTATATTTATTAGCGAGTTACTCTACATATGTTTAGCCTTTTTAGGGCTTTTTAAGAGTACTTCGCACGAACGTACTCTTGTGATAGCCCTCAAAAGACACAATATATGTAGAATAATTCTCTAAAAAATATAAATAATAAAAAGTGTTTTACTAGAAAATAAAAATTTAAAGTCATTATAATTCGGTCAAAAATGGATTGTTCATATAATTCACGAAGAAGAACAGAAACTCTTAACACTATACTTAACCACAAAAACCGCAAACTTAACATGCCAAATTGATATTAGTTATTGTAAAACACAAGCGATTAAACTCACCAAGAAGTTAAAATATGGAAAACCTTCGAACACATAAACTACATGTAAACACCATCGTTTTTAACATAAAAATGATATTAAGAGAATGATGAAACCACCTGTCTAATATTAATGTTTATCGATTTTATAATACGAGAGAATTAACACAAGTTCTGATAGTTTTGGAATAAGTAAATAAATTATATCTTGTTCTACTAATTCATAATAACATTTTTTCCTAATGTATTTGACGGCCATAATTTACTACCTTATTGAGCTGAGGAGAAAAAATTAAGCAATGTAAAATATATTCTTCTCATTTTCTTTTTTAATATCCGTTTCCACCAATTTTTTTGAAAATCATAATTTAGGCCTTGAGTTTTAGTATAAACATGTAGTAGAACATAAAATGATGTATGTTACTAGTAAATTAACATACTCTATTGAACTTTCCTTCTTTTGTGGCCTCACTTGCTATACGCTCCCTCAACCTTGGTTTTCTAGTGCTCAACCCTAACCAATTGTCTACGATAGTCTACTTCAGAAAGGTGTAGAGCTCGGTGTAGAGTAATAAAAGCTAATTAGGTATGCAAAGGACTACAGAGTGACTTAACGAATATTTAAGCCACTTTCATAATTTGGCATTGATTTCATTAAAAAATTCTTTATTTTCATCAAGTGCAGGTAGTACCACCCGGGTTTGGGTCAATTTATGGGGTTTGCCTATTGTTATCCATTCACAAACACTGACAATAGTGTGACAAGGCATTATGTACATCGTATTAGGTCATTTTTATAAAACATTATAAAAAGATACAAAATACAAAAAATACAATGTACAGAAATTAAATTATAAAAAATCATAGCATTTCTTGTTATCTGAGGAACTGTCATCTCCTATTGACGTTATAATTAACGGGTCGATGGTCCGATCGATCAGGTGGTCAATATCCCACATTTTCTCCTCTTCTTTAATGACATAATGGACTGCTTTTCGCCAATTTTCTGGTGTCAATTCCTTAATGGCTTGATTCAACGATAGCTTAACTTCTTTCATTTTGAATGTCTTGTTACAAATCCATTCACTTGCGGCCATATAAGTTCTATAGGATTTATTTCGCAACGATATAGCGGTATGCGCAGCACAGTTAAACTATGTTTTTCAGCTATATCTTCCTTTTTTATCAAATTATCTTCAAATTCAATACTTTTGGTGGTTAACCAGTCGATAATTTTTAATAACCACTACTGAATCATCTGAAAGATATTTTATCATTTCACCAATACATGGTGAGTCGGGAGGAACGGTCCAAATTTCAGGAGTGTATTATACACGCGAATGCAATGTAAAAAAACCATATGTTCTTATCCGATAATCATTTGTTACACTTTAATCACTCAAACTTGAAAATAAACGATTAATTACTGCAACAATACACAGACACATTGTCAAGACAACATAGATCTCAAATAGTTTAGAGTCTTGAGCATGGCATACTCTAATTACGTAAAAATATTAATAAAAATGGAACGTAGAAAAAAAAACTTGAAAACCAATGAATATCGGATAAGAACATGGGTTTTTTTACATTGTTTTCGTGTGTATAATACACTCCTAAAATTTGGTCCGTTCCCCCCGACTCATCCTGTATAGTCCTCAAAAACATCCGAATCATGTCCTCGTGGTAATCTCTCGAATTGAATAACGCAATTACTTGAAATTTTAATATTACAAAAAATACTATTTTATCTAAATACCCGTTAACTTAATTCTCTAAAATTTTTGGTTAGTTATCATAAATAATTTAATGCACAAAATTTACGTGCGCCTATGGCCGACACCTATATTGAGCCGAACTGAACGCAATTTCCAATATTATGACTATACACCTTTCTGAAATAGACTATAATAACATAAATCTACCACCATTACACTGGTATATAATTTTGACATTCCACACTTTTTAAAAGTTTAAAAATTACACTTTTTCACTGACTTTCCACTCGAGTAAAAAATGCCTAGTTTTAAATCGACTCCGTAAATCTTAGCTTTATTGGTACTGGTTCACGATTAATTATAATATATTATAAAACTGCGAATACATATTAATGTTATTAAAAAAATCTTCTATGCTTTCTAACTTTTTACAATGCAAAAATATTCTTATTGGCTGCACACGGTTTCACAAAAGTAGCTTATTAAATACAGTTTCCAGTCTCGTATTAAAAAGTGCTTGCGTTATAATTGGGGATTAATCCAAGTGCATGATAGAAAATGTGTTTTTCCGTGACCATTTAATAAATTATTCATTACTAAGTCATTTTAAAGAAATTATTGAAATCATATCAAATAATTTTATTGAATAGTTGTGAATAATTTATTACTTACGGTAAGAAATCATCAATGACAATAAGGGCATCGTTTCATTATTCCACACTTTTAATTTAAGGGATTATATTGACCAACCCCATGGAAAAAAAAAATCACCTGCGCACTTGTTAGATAACTATTTTAAATTGTATTATAGATTTATGTACTTACTCTACTAGCTGTCTGAAATTTTGCATGGCGAATTGCATTAACGAGTACTTCCCAGTCGACGGTAAGGGGCTACTGGGTGATCTAGCCCCTTCCCGGCTCTCGTCCCGGGATATGAGCCTGGAGGGAGAGATTTCTTCTCGTAATTTTGGACTAATGTTGTTTGGTAGCATATCCAAACGTTCCATTGCCGGTGATCGGCTTCTTTGTTGGGATTTCGCCTGAATCTGAAAAAAATAAAGATTGTAAAGTGTATTATCGTACACAATGTGAGGATTTGAATTATATTCAGGGTGTGGAATTGACGCAATTTATTTAAATGGGTGTCCTAGACACTCCATATATTTTTTTTCGACCGTCTAAAAAGTTGGATAAGGCTTTCCAGTGGCGGTTCGCGGTCTTAAAAAATGGTTAAGAGCTAGGTATAGTGCGGGTACTTGAACAAACATTGACTAAAAACTCGTGTAACAAAACGTATCCCTTATCCTCATCTGTCCAACGACTGAATGGAGTTTCCAACAAATTACAAACTACGTCATTAATTGGGTTCATTTTAAAAACACACAACTAAGTAGGTATGGACACTACTGAATTAACTGAAAAATAAAAACAAAACTTTTTAATCACACAGTAAATAACAGTAAAAACGATATCTATAACCGTAAGTTACGCGAAATAAATACCCGAACGTCCCGAACCTATGATAAAACAATGGTATACGACTGATCTATTTTCAAATTGCACTTCTTTAAAATGCAAATTTATTCATGCTGCTGCGTGACGTCTCGCGTTTCGGACGCCAGTGAAGTCACGTAACCATAGCGACGAGAAAACAAAACCGCTTGACTGGATGGCTCTGCTTGCCTTCCAATACTGGGGCGTGCCAAAATGCACGAGAGTGTATAATTATTGTCCATCGGAGTTAACCGTGGCCCTATTATGCATAGCTATATTCGGATTAAATTAATATTATTAATTCGAACATAATTATTTTTTAAGGGCTAAAATGGTAGCTATATTGGTACATTAATATTTAATTTTGTCGAAATATATAATCAAAATTGCTCTTATGTTATTGAGACACTAAGGGCCGTTTGCACGGGTTCCACTTGAGACGTTTTAGGTTGGACTTAACTTAAGTGACACCTTAGTGTCACTTAACTAAAACTTTTCCGTTCAGCCCCTACAGATTGGCTCGTGTATAGAGGCTTTCAATTGTTTGGACACATTGTCTTATTCGGATGGAAATAAGATTTGTAAAATGTTACATCTATCAACAATTTTGTTACAAAACAACAGAATAGGATAAGACTAAAAAATCTTCACCAAGTTATACAGGGTGATTCCTAAGTTGATAATTCTTTTTTTGCTGTGTATAGAAGGCATTAAAATAAACAACATTTTCAAATACCTTTTTTCAAAAAATTTTAAAATAGGTGAGATACAGAAGTACAAAATCTAAGTGCGGGCCTGGTCATCAAAACGTAGCCTGCTATACTCTATGTTGTTTGTCTTATCTCTTATTAGTCATGCAATTTACGGGTAGATGGTCAGTTATTTGGCAATACGCTGCGGTGTGTTTTTCTAAAGCAAGTTAATTTTAAATTGGTGACACTTGAAAATGGTAAAATTTGAAAACAATGAACAAATAGACATGAGGTGCTAATTTACGGTAAGTGTGGTCAAAGTGCGGCTGCTGCTTCGAGGTAATACGCAGGACGCTTTCCCTTGCGGGCTCATCCTACACCCAGAAGTTTTCTTAATGTTATTCAACGGACAATGAATGTAAGTACCTTATTTTTGAGTTTAAAAAAAATAAGGTATTTGAAAATGTTGTTTATTTTAATGCCCTAAAAGAATAATTAACTAAGGAATCACCTTGTATAGTAAAATATTGGTTAAAACATCGGTGGAGTTATGAATGTACTAAAGGTATGTTAAAAAAAATAATATTTCTCTTTGTTTTATTAATTTCTGGTCCTTCCTGATGATTATTAAGAGAGTTCTTATTGCACGATTAATTTTAATTACTTGGATAGCTACAATATGTTACCCAATTAATAATGTTAATTAAAACCGTAAACTAACTCTTTAAATTTTTAAACTATTTTTTAAGTACTATTATGTAGGTACTTAACGGTGTTATCTTATTCTCCAAGTGCATTGCCTAGCATGCAATTTACCGCAATAACTTTAAATCGTTTTAATTATGCATATCTTATTAGTATTCGATTAATGGTATACTAACAGTGGCGGCTCCTCTTTGAGGCCACGTGGCCGCGCGCCCCTCTTCCGCCTGCCACAAATACGTTAATTTTATTTCATCATGTTTATTGTTTAATTCATCGGGAAACAATACATAAATTTGGTATATCTACCGATAATTCAGGAGGTTTAGCAACACTGCCGGCAACTCTCCTATCCCCTTTGTTACCTGAAATCCACGAGCCACGCGCAGTCATGTAATGCGCTCGGTTGTGGCGCGGTACCACCTTTTATACGATCACGTAAAATCAGCGACTTTCGGACGGCCGTATTCCACGCGCTGTGTAACTGTAAATAGGCTATAATCTCGTTAAATTTTCCGCGAAAGTCTCGCGGCTTTCGGCAACGCACTAATGTAAAGTGGAGAAGACGCGGCGAGTGGATCGAATATACGTTTAAAATCCGTTTGAAAAAATAAAATCGGCACTATTGCTTATAAGAGATACGACGTCAGTTAAATAAGTTAGAGTTATAGTTTTTTGAGCTGATAATTATGGTTATGTCAAAAAATAATTGAACATTAGAATAATCACGCGATATTAAAAAAAAATCGCGATTTTTAATGGAAATCCGGTTAAATGTATATATGTCCGTTATTATTGAGTTTAGCCATATGTGGTAAACACAAATTTTGCTTAGAATTTCACTCTCTATTAATCAGTTTAAACAGAAATAGCACTTTCCATTGAAAACTTTTTTTATTAATATTACGTGATTCTGATGATTAATTTTTTTTACATCACCCTAATCATCAGCACATGAAACTACAACTTTTTACTAATTTAACCGAAGTCATATCTCTTATAATAAGAAAGTCAGCAATAGTGCTGACTTCATTTTGAACACACGGTATGTGATCATGATTGCGTTAAAATTTCCCATGTAAAATAGCGAGTTTTTTACCCAAATTACAAAAAAACTAAGCATGATCTTGAATTTCTGGGTGTAGGATGAGCTCGCAAAAGCGTTCTGCATATAATCTCGAAGCAGCAGCCGCACTTTGACGACACTAAATTGGCACCATATCTACTAGTTCATTGTTTTCAAATTTTACCATTTTCACGTGTCACCAATTTAAAATTGGCTTGCCTCAGAAAAACACAAAGCAGCGAATTGTCAAATAAATAACTGACCATCGACCCGTAAATTGCATGATTAATAAGACAAAAATAACATAAAGTGTATACGACGCTACGGCGTCGTGCTTAATTTCCTTCCTCGTGCGATATGGACATCATATTCACTTTTACTGCACAAACTTTAACGTAGCGCAAATCTTGATTAAGGCCGACTTATTACCCACCGTCTGTGAAGCTTTACTTCTATTCCTAAAAACCGCCGTACGTTTGGAATTTCACCCTTCGACTATTAAAACAAAAAATTTAATTATTTAATTATTATTTAATTATTAAGAGAGACTGTGGACCTGTTCGCATCATTTTTTGCCTCAGTCTATGTTCATAGCAATGAGCCTATTGACATTCCAACATATTCATTTCGGCGTGGTGTTAGCATCGATCATTATCATACCGAGATCACTGAGGTTTACGATGCCCTGGCTAATTTGCCTTTGAGGACGGCTTCTGGTCCAGATGGGATCCCATCGTTATTTCTTAAACAGTGTGTTAGCACACTTGCAATACCTTTGAGTGTACTGTTTAATATTTCCTTGAGTACAGGTATTTTTCCCGAAGCCTGGAAGTCCAGTTACCTAAAGCCAATTTTTAAATCAGAAAACCGTAATTTGGTGGAAAACTACAGAGCGGTCTGTATCCAATTTGATATGCCCAAGATGCTGGACCGTTTGGTGAGCCAGAGGTTGTCTTGGGATCTCCGGAACGTTATTAATCGGGAACAGCATGGGTTCATTAGGGGGCGGTCAACCAGCACTAACTTGTTTGTTTACCAGAACTTTATTATTAACAGCCTGGAGCGTCGAACTCAGGTTGACTCTGTATATACTGACTTTTCTAAGGCCTTTGACAGGGTTAATCATTGCTTATTATTTAGTAAATTGCGAGCTCTCGGTGTCGGTGGTGCTGCCCTTGAGTGGATTCAAAGCTACATTTCTGGTAGAACACTGTGTGTTAAGTATGGGGGTTGTGTCTCGAGACAGTTGTCGGTTCCCTCTGGGGTTCCACAAGGGTCTCATTGTGGCCCGGTGCTGTTTGATTCTTACTTGATAGATTTGGATCCTTGTATTTTATACGGCTGTCTTTTGATGTTTGCGGATGATATTAAAATGTTTCGCACAATATCCTCTGTGCAGGATTCTTTAATGTTACAGGAAGATATTAATAGTTTCTACAAATGGTGTAATGATAATAAAATGAATTTAAATATAAAAAAGTGCAATATAGTAACATTTTCAAGATCTTGCTTACCCTATCTCCACGAATATACACTTGATGGTTTAGTTTTGCCTAGACAGAGTAATATACAGGACCTTGGCGTTGCGCTTGATTCTAGTTTTTCTTTTGGTCGTCATATTTTAGGTGTTTCAGTAAGGGCCATGAAGATCCTGGGATTTGTACAGCGTCTAAGTGTTGGCCTCTCCATTGACACTTTTAGGAATCTTTATTGCTCCCTTGTTAGACCAATACTGGAGTATTGCTCGGTAATCTGGTCTCCTAATTACAGAATCTATATAGAGACTATTGGGGGGGTTCAACGCAAATTCCTGAGATCTGCGGCCTTCAGATTGGGTCTCTTTCGTGATGAATATACCTATGATGATATTTTAACTCTGTTGAGTTTAGGAACTTTGGAGTCTAGGCGTATTGTTATTGATCTTTGTTTTTTACATAATATTATCAGTGGTCGTATTGACTGTCCTGTGATTCTGGGTCTTATAAACTTCAACATCGTTGAAAGGCGTGGTCGCCATACTCATACTTTTAGAATACCCTTCCACTCCACTAATTATGGGAAGAATGAATCAATGACCAGAATTGTCAGGCAGGCAAACGAACTATTGGAAGAGCATAATATATGCATTTTTGGCTCTTCTTTGGCTGGTTTTAGGAGGATGTTAAGGTCTAGAGTCTAGGGACCTGCACTGGGCTGTTACGTGTTGTAAATATTGTACAATTACTCTATTGTTTTAAGCATTTATGTTATACATTATTTTTTATATATATATTATGCATTTTTTTTTTATTTATGTAAAATGTATATTGTTTCTTGTAAAGTGGATTTACCGTAAATAAATAAATAAATAATAATATTATTTTCAAATTTATGTTCTTTAAAAACAAAATCTTATAATATGCATTAAAAAAAAGAAATCTGTGAAGACAACAGTCTTGCCAATCAGAAAAGGAAATATAATCGATTAGCCACAATAAATTGCCATTAGCAATGTACTTTCTTTAAGTATAATTCTTTAACGATAACTAAGATACTGATATTTTATAAGAATCCTTTTTTGTAAATTTGGCGGAAACAATTCTTCCTAGTCGATTTTCAGGCCAGAAAATTCAATTTTACTATAAGCAGGTAATAATTAAATAGTAGTTTGTACAATAAGAGTGGATATGATGTCTATATCCCACAAGGAAGCAAATTGAGCACGACGCCGTAGGCGGAGTGCTCAAACTTTCGAGTACGAATAGACAATCCACTCGAGTTGAACAGTATACTTTTTCTTCGACCAAACTTAAAAACTTTATGCTAAAAAAAAGTTTGCAGGCTGCCGGGCTCGAACTCACGACCATTGGATTTAAAGGTCAACGATTTACCTTCTCGACTACATAATCATTTAAGAAATTATGGTAAAACCAACTCAATAATGATGCTACATGAAATTAATTTTCCATGCACATTCAGCAGATTTCATTATTGATAAATCTATTATAGATGCGTACAGATTTTGTTATATTGAACAAATTATTAACATATTGTACCATATACATATAAATTATATAATTTAGCGCCTTGAAAAAGAAGGCGGAGCCTCAGTAAATATAATAAACAGTGATTGGTCAGTACTTTTAAGAACACCACAGATAAATGTAATTTCTTTACCAATGTTGTCAACTAATGGGAAATTTCCGGGTACTTGAGAACAAAGCGCTGTCTCCAAAGGGAAAAGGGAAATTTTTGCGCATTCGTAGGAAATTCTTTAGGATCACTTGTGGTTATGATTTGCTCAAAAAAGACTTTTTCCGTATTGTGTGCATTCGTGGAGTTTTTCTATAAAAATGGGAAATTTTATTTTTAAAGATTGCAACACTGTGCAGCACTGTTATGAAATTTTGCCGTACCAGTAAACTAGAATAGCCTACTTTTCTCGTCATTTTAGTGTAAAGGAAACAGGCCTTCTTACTTTTAAATTTTGTTTCATTTACTGTGTTTACTGTCTAAAAAATTTAATAATAAACAGTTTGGAAAATGTTACTAACCACCATTTCCCAAATTAAGGAAGTTATGTAAGCTATGTTGTATTGCATTTTACCATTTTGTCAATCTATTAAATTGACATGTACGACAAGCAGGCCCGGACTGGCCAGGTCCGCAGGTCCGCGATCGCGGAGGGCCCCGGGGCTGAGGGGCCCCAAATGGGCCCTGCACAGTGTTTCTAAACTGTGTAAAATTGAAAGAAGTCGGCTGCTGATAGAGCTGCGACAGTTTGCATAACAATATAGGAACTTCATAGCGGCAGAGTCCACTAAAAACTACGGAGTACGGAGACAGATGCAGTGACGAAGAAGACGATTTTGACCCAACCGAAGAAGCGGAAAAAATGATCACATTTACTGCTCTGAAAATAGACAATGTGTCCAGTGTTTGAAATGTGCTTTTTCTGTTCTGTTTG
Organism: Polydrusus cervinus; assembly: GCA_935413205.1. Taxonomy (NCBI): domain Eukaryota; kingdom Metazoa; phylum Arthropoda; class Insecta; order Coleoptera; family Curculionidae; genus Polydrusus; species Polydrusus cervinus. The sequence goes on along the minus strand of OW284515.1, from coordinate 30,616,900 downwards.
AACTTACTCAATCTGGACTGTTTACCAACCTGTAGGATATTGCATATAAATTTGTTCTTACCATACCTTCTACCCAAGTCATATGTGAACGAGTTTTTTCTAAACTTTAAATTCTTAAAAATCGACTTCGGTCGTCTTTAGGCCAAGACCTTATGTCCAGTCTGCTTTTTATTAATGTTGAGAGGGATTTATTTTATGATTTGGACAAAAATAAAATAATAGATGCGAAGTAGCTTTAACAAGTGAGTTGCTTACAAAGAATCTGTCAGTTTAGGTCTAGGGGAGTAAAATGTTGAATCATCTCAGTTAATTTAAGCTCCTTCTATTCTAGTATAACAACATTGTAAACTGTTAAATACACAGGATTTTATTTAAATGTTAGTACTATTTTTCTAATCCCTAAAATCCGTTTGTCATTATTTTTATTACATAAATAATTTTGACATAATTCATTAATACTTTGGGGTGAATAAAATACTGCACTTTATTTTGAACTCCGTTGTAATTATTAGCAGTTCTACAGCATGCGTTTTGTAGTGTTGTGGGATCTTAAAAATACTGTGAATTTCTTATTTTAATGAATAATAAAGTTAACAAAAGTCGAAAATCATAATATTCGTATAAAAACCTAGCTGAATTTATTCTTCTTTATAAGTGCCAAAATAGCGTTAAAACGCGTTTTCATTATTTTCAAGCACCTAATTTTCAACACCCAGACCCCCCCCCGTAGAGGGCCCCTTTACAGGTTTTAGCCGAGGGCCCCAAATGATCCCAGTCCGGGCCCGATGACAAGTATGTGTATTTTACATTCTACAGCATATAGGGTTCCCCCGAAAAAACATATCGGTTAAAAATCATATATGGACTAAATTTTCTATGTTCAGGATTTTTCCTCTAATCTTAAAACAGTCACCCTGTATATAAAAGTGTTTGCACCTTCAAATGTCCATTAATTGCTGACAAAAAAGAAACGATATTTTTTATGTTACCACTTTGCTCATATATTTACTTGAATGGTCAACTCTTACTTTTCTTTTCACTAATCTAATAAAGAAAAACTATCAAGTCCTATTTGGTGTTATCTGAAGTACCTGCTTCACATACCCAAACTATTAAAAACATGTTTAGGTGCATGTTAAGTAGTGTAGAAAACGCTTGTCAAGATACATTTTATGTCTGTATTTTTTTATGACATTTTGTTCCTTTCTGCTCTAGATAATGTAATCAGTATCCTTAATGGAAAAAAGTAGAGAAAGGTTTTGTACCTAGAACTGCATTGTACAGGGTATGTATCGTGGATATTTCTGAAACCATAAGACATACAGCATCGATTAAATGGTTACGAAATTTTGTGCACAGTAATATCTTTAAAAAAAAATTAGTTTTCTTTTTCACTTGAAATATTCGAAAAAAAAATTAAATTTTGAGTTTTTTTTAAAATTATCTGACTTATTTTAACAGAAAAACAAATACAACTTTGCGCAAACAACTTTTTTAGCTTTATACTACCGTGTAAAACGATTCATTTTTGTGGAACTGTTATCAACTTTATTTTTTTTTAAATACTATACTGCCATTTTTATTTTATTTTTTAAAATATCTTTAAGCTCTAAATTTAACCATGTATCACATTTAATAATTTTTAGACATTTTGATGTTATCTTTACATCATCAGGAATTGATAATTACTTTTAAATAAATACGGCTCTGGCATTTATTTAAGGTATAATTGCATACAGCAGAATATGAGTAATTATAAGAGAAAAGACCAACAACAAAACAAAAAGTAAAAAACTCCTTTATATAAGGTGTTCTAGTGTATTTCCTCTCGAATACATTTTTGAGTAAGCCTTCGTAATTTAAGTATCGTCCGTTGAACATAAAATGGTGACTACTCACTATATCAGTCAACATAATTAAGACAAACAATCAAGTACATATAGAGATTCCATCATAGTCACCTTTGGTTTGTTTAGCTTTATTTTATGCTTTGCTATAATTTCTATTAAATCTTAAATTTAAGTTTTCTGCCAGTGTTGCTGGTATGGCTTGATTGAACTTTTTATTTATTTATTTTTTTATTTAAAAATTTATTAGCTTTCTAATTATTTGCTTCAGATATATTATTTAAAACTACAATAAAATATGTAATTTTTGGTTAATAGTTCGATAGCCCTTTAATTTACGCATCAGTAATCTAAAAAATAAAATTTGCTCGAATCAGATATAAATAGATATTATACTATAGTTAATTCATTTTATAATAATTGTTAAATTCCGAATACATTTGTATGTTGTATTTAGTAATAATTGTTAAGTAACTGACACCAGAGCCATATTTCATCAATAACCAGCAACCATGCGCCGATGAACTTACACCAGTATTTTGTAGACTTTTCAACTTATCCTACAAAAAAGGAATATTTCCATCCTGCTGGAAGTCGGCGCGTGTCCAGCCCATTCCAAAGAAAGGTAAAAAGACCCTGCCAAGCAACTACCGACCCGTCGCATTGCTTTCAGTAATTTCAAAAGTAATGGAGAAAGCTATTAACCAACAACTCCTAAAGTATCTGGAAGGGCTTAACATTATCAGCGACCATCAATACGGTTTTCGAAAGTCCAGATCAACAGGTGACCTTCTGGCATATGTCACCCATCTTTGGAGCAACACCATCGAACATCATGGAGAATCCCGGGCTGTTGCACTGGACATCTCTAGGGCTTTTGATCGTGTTTGGCACGATGGGCTTCTAAGTAAATTGCGATCCTACGGTATGCCTAATGGATTTTGTTTATGGTTAACCAGCTTCCTTAAGAACCGTTCTCTGCAAGTGGCGATTGACGGGTTTCTCTCAGACACCTTCACCATCAATGCCGGTGTTCCTCAAGGGTCCATATTGTCGCCTACCCTCTTTTTACTGTATATTAACGACCTTCTAGTGAAAACCCAAAATCCAATTTATAGCTTTGCTGATGACAGCACACTTGTCTCATCTTTTACCTTGACTCCCCAAACATCCGCTGCCGACGCACATCTTCGCAGGCAGCATGAAGTATTGCGCCTCAACAATGACCTGGAAGAAATTTTGGCTTGGGGTGACAGTAACCAAGTCGAATTTAATGCTAAGAAAACACAGGCAGCAGTCTTCTCCAAAAAGGTTAACATTGCAGAACCGGATATAGTCATGGCAGGACACGCAATTCCCCTGGCACCGTCTATTAATTTGCTGGGGGTCAATCTGGGAGGTAATATGTCTTGGCATGATCACGTTGCCGCAATTGCCAGGGCAGCTGCACAGAAACTTGGTGTACTTTTCCGCACTAAAAGGTTGTACACACCTCATCAACTTTTGACCCTCTACAAAGCCCAGATTCGACCATCATTAGAATATTGCTCTCATGTCTGGAGCTCTGCACCCAAGCACACCCTTCGGCTACTGGATTCCATTCAAAGGAGAGCCGTTCGTCTGATCGGCGACCCCGAGCTGACCAAGACCCTCGATAGCCTGGAGCATCGAAGACAGGTTGGTGATTTGGCTCTCTTTTACAGATATTTCCATGGCAGGTGTTCGACTGACATTGCCGACTTGATTCCACCTAGAGCAATGCAAAACAGAAATACACGGCGAAACGCTGCCGCTCATCCATATGTTGTTCAGCTTAGTACTCCTCGAACTTCATTGTTCAAGAACTCTTTCATCTGGAGAACGTCATCATTGTGGAATGAACTTCCTGAGGTCGTGTTTCCCAATGAATACAATCTTCAACGTTTCAAGACCAACGTTAATCGCTTTTTTCGCACTCGCACCGGTCCCAGAGCGCCTTAAAGGATTTTTCCTACAGTGCAGGTGTTTTATCATAAAAAAAAAAAAAAAACTTTGACGGTGACATGAATGACATTGGCAGAAATAGTTTTCTTAGAATCAAAATGGTCCGGTTACCCTAACTTTTAATTCATTAATCAGGCAGCCTTGATTGTGAGTAAATAATGCCTGTCAATATCATATATGTCACAGTCAAAGTTGCTGGTTAGTTAATAAATATTAAAAATCTATGCAGCCCAACATATATCTGTTTTAATTTGTTTTTATAATGATATATCTTTACTTTTTTATTATCAATATATTTAGATTCTGTATGTTAATAGACGTGTTTTGTATCCACGAATATTTCATTTATCACCCCTTATCATACCACTGTCCTTTATAAAGGACGCTTAGTATTGAAGAAACTATTGTTAATAGAAAACCGCGGTTGTGGCTCAGAGGTAAGTTACTGGCATTCGACCGGGGCGACCCGGGTTCGATTCCCAGAGTGGGCATACGCACAATAAAAAAAGTATGTCCGAAATTCAATGGATTTAACAATGCAGAGAAGAGTGTAAAATGTATCATCTCCCAACCTACCCCATTCACGTCGGTAACCAGGCCGGATGAGATCGGACATCTCGTGGGGTGCGGAAGAAGATACACACTCCCCAATGGGTAGGTCATGCAATGGCAAGAAACCAAGGGTTGAGAGCCCTCGGGGGGTGTCGCATGACCGAGGATGTTGCAATTAAAGCATTTTTTATAAGAAAAGTTCCCTTCATAAAAAAAATAGCTTCGGTAGTATCTGGGTTAATGATAGTCCAACAGGCACATTATGGAAAAATTGAACCCATATCGATAGTCTATAGAAATTTAAAAATCATATTTAAATATGGAAATAGTCTAGTCAAAATAAAAACCACAACAATAACCAATTTTTGTTACTTTAGGTATTTTTCCCACAATAGAAAACAACAACAAACAATTTTATTGTCATAATGTCACACACATTATAGAAATGTATACACGGTAACACTTAAAATGATTAATTTGCTGTGACAACCTTAAAAATGACCAACACGTAATTTTCATTTTGTTAAATTATGAACCGTAACTCCGCCATGGCTTTTGTTGACAAAAAATAAGTGCGTAATATATATCTCTACAAGCATATCAAAACAAAGAATCTCATGTCCGTAAAGGAATCAGTAAAATATTACTTCTGGTACCTTTGGTAATATTTGAACGATTAGAAAATTGAAATATCTACTATTACATGATTACAGCATCAAATCACCATTCCTCTGGGAAACTACGCCACAGTATACCAAGCGGAAATACGGTATACAAGCATGTGTACAGAAAAATATCGAAAAGGGCTACCACGACCAGGTAATATACATTCTGTCAGACAGTCAAGCTGCTCTGAAGGCCCTAAACTTCAACCGACTCAAATCGACGGTCACAATGGAGTGCCTAAAAAATAACCTGAAAGACCTAGTAGCAAGGGACAGCATGGTAGAACTCCTATGAGTTCCTGGTCACTCGGGAATAGCGAGCAATGAGAAAGCAGATGAACTGGCTAGAGCCGGATAATCTCAAAAACTCAGGGGTCCTGTACCCGACTTTGGCATATCAAAATAGGCAACCAAAGCAACATCAGACAGGTGGGCGCAACAACAACACCTATCCCGATGGCACAGGATACCTGGTCAAATCCAAGCGAGGGCCACAATTGGAAAACCCTCCAAAAAGCTATCAACTAAAATCTTGCTTTTAACACGCACCCAGCTAAAATAAGTAGTTGGCCTACTAACAGGCCACTGTCACTTAAAAAAATACCTACGCCGAATAGGAATTTAAAATGGCCCCATTAAATGCAGACTTTGCGGCAAAGAAGAAAAAACCGCCTCCATAATCGTATATAGCTGCGAGGCACTGACCCGAAGAAGATTCAAAATCTTTGGAGGAATCCAATGTGGGAATAATCTCCCGCATGACAACCTTGGTAGATATTTACTGGACCTAAATAACAAATATTTTCGAGCAAGATAGGGATGCACTATAAGCCACTAGGCTGCAGTGCAGGAAGCTTGGGCCGAACGCCCGACCCCCGCCTTAAACCAACCAATCGACCAACCAACGTGATTACAATTGATATTATTGTATATAGTCCGTACAATTACTGGCTGGATGCACGTCTCAACTCGCAAATACATAATCATAACAGAAACAAAAAATAAGGTAGGTCTGGTTATTAATTAAAGGGTCCTGTCAATTGACATAAAATTCTTGTAGACAACCTTCGCCATTTCAAAAAACTTTAATTTTACGTGTTAAAAGTACTTTGAAAGCAAAGAATAGTTAGTGGGAACATATTCTGAAAATATGTCTCATTGAGAATTGAAAAAATATACGATTTAATTAATGCCAGGACTGGAATCAAAAATTACGCCAGAAGCTGTGACGTACATCCAGCCTGTAATTATACAGACTTTACCAACACAGGATTCTTCATAAATAAACATATTGAATTTTTCAAAACATATGGTTACGTGTTTATAAATTACATGACTTTTAAACCAAGACCAAATAAATGCGACAAAAATATATAATAAAGAGTAAAACTGATTTTTATTATTTATTTTTTTCACTAATATTATTTTTCCTCTAAATCCTAAATTAAACATATATACAGGGTGTCCCAAATTCGAGCAATATCATGGGGATCTCGGAAACTATAAGAGATACAGCATCGGTCAAATAGTGGCAAAGTTGTGGAATTTTGTGCCCAGTAATATCTAAAAAAAATATTTTAGCTATCTTTTTTAGTTTTAGAAATATTTGAAAATAACTAAAATAGTGAGATTTTGTTTTTTTAAATTGGCCGACTTATTTTATCCGCTATAAAAAAACAAACACAATATTGTTATGGCAACTTTTCTTGCTCCATATCGTGGTGTATTTAGAATTTCGTTACAACGAGTCATAACCTGTAAGCTTACAGGTTATGACTTTCTGATGAGTTCTAACAAGAACGAAACAGCCTGTCATTGTCTACCTGTGCCCCAGGGAACCCATTACCTTTGGCGTCCCTGCGTACTTTAATGCAAAAGATAGCCGCACTACTCTGTCCGCTTGCCGCTAAGCTTCTCTTTAATAAATGTCAGTGTTTCAATTTTTAAAAAATGCCAAGTTTAACGACCCAACAAAAAGTTTTATTATGCATTATATTGAGCAGGAAAGTTGGTCTGACAGGGATGTTTCAGAAAGGCTTAACTTTTTAAAGAGGTCGGATAATTTTAATAAAACAAAGTGGCAAGACACGCATTCCTTGGAAAGAAGACCTGGAAGTGGTCGTTCCAAACAATCCAATGAAGAACAGGATAATAATTTAGTAAACGTATTAAGGGACCAATCTTTTATCTCTTGTAAGAACAAAAATAGAGATAAATTTCCCGGGATCTGTGAGAACAGCTCGACGACGCGTTAGACATATATCTGAATTGTGATATTATTCAGCAGAAAATGAAAATAAAGAACAACGGGTAGGTTTTGCTTTACATTATTACTTTGAACCGCCAGTTTAATGGGAAAAACTAATATTTACGGTTGAGAAAGTGTTTTCGTCTTGCTATAATGGAAGAGTTAAGAAAATATAGGCCTCCAAAAACTGGATTCGAAGAAATATTTACCCAAAAGGATCGAAATAGTAGACGAATTTTTGTAAACTTCTGGGGATGAATGAGTGTCAGGGAGTTGGTGTGTTTCACTTTATTGAAGGACGATTTAATCAAGAGGATTACATGAATATTTTACAAAATACCATGTTACCTTCTGTATTAGAACGATTTCCAGAAACGGATTTCATTTATCAGCAAGATAACTTCCATTAACACAACCCGACTAGCAAGGGAATGGATGGAACAGGAACAAATTACCATTGGCCCTCACGTAGTCCAGATTTAAATGTAATGGAAAATGTGTGTTAGTCAAAAAAATTAATAGTGAGAATAATGGCCCCAAAATTTGAATGAATTAAAAAAAATTGAATAAGCGTGGAATAAGTTAAACCCGGGCTTCGCAAGGGCTTTGGTAACTTCAATGCCTAAAAGGATAAACTCTGTCTTGGAAAAAGAGGGGGCTTGATTAATATGATGTACATATTGTAAATAAGTATCGACACATTTGAATTTTTGTGTCCCAAATTTACCGTAAAAAAAACTATTCTCATTTTTGCACCCTGTATAAGCCTAAAACTGAAATCTGAAATTTAACAAATATCACAGCGCAATTACCAAAGAAAAAAGCTACAGTTCAAAATTGTTCTTACCGAAATCGATGTATCAATCGTGTGCCTTATTTTTGCGGCTAAGTGTATTTCTTAGTTATTTTCTTTTATTTATACACACAAAATTGAATCTTCAAATTCAAGGATTTTTCCATTCAATTTCACATTCATGAAATTACCACTTTTTTTTATCAACTTGCTTACATATAGCAGACTTTTTTTTGTAAAATTAGCAAATAATCGCTATAATTACTACACTCCAATTATTTTGTAAATATATTTCAAAGCCAAGAAAATGCTGTATAATGATCATTTGGACTTGTAAAAAATTGTGCATACCTACCAATAACCATAACACAGTGATTATTAACTTTGTTCTATAAAGTAACCGTGCCATAAAATTCTATATTATTTAGCGTTTTTATGGTATACTAGAACGACTTACTTGGTCAGATTTTAGATGTAAAAATTAAAAATAATTGGTGCCCGCAGATATAAATGTACTTGATTTTCTTTTTTTGAAATATTAATTTTTATTAGGTACCTATACACACAAAGTGGCCAAATATATCTATTCGGCTAGTAATTAGTAATTCAGTCTTGTCTCCGTATTTTTCTCAGTCTCGTCTACTTTTCGCGGTTTTTCCTGCACGAATATTGCGAGACGAGACCGAAATTATGTGAGAACGAGAAAATGGGACAACAAAACCTCTGCAATCTATTTAGACATCGAAAAAGCTTGTGAGAGTGTATAACATAAAGGACTTTTTTAAACTGATGATTCTAGAGATGCCAAAAAGTTAGTATTAAATTATTAAAAACTATCACAGCACATCAAGGAGTCCCAGAAGGTTACTCTTTTTTTATTCTTTACAATATAATTATATTGTTATATTACCTCGGGCATCTCAAAACATGTCGACCACGCAACCATATTAGCCTACTGTAAGTCGTTTCTAAGAGCAACAGAAAAATTATACTCATCTATTAACAAAGTCGAGGATATTTTTCAAAATTGGTCACCGCTACCAAACTCCGTTTATGGTTTTTAACAACAAAATAACTGTCCAATCTTTATCTTCCTTTAGCAAATTTGGCTTCAAGACAAATTAAATTTCTTTAGAATAAGCATAGACAATAAGCTTGACTTGAATTAGCACACCAACACATTGAAAACTTGTATGAAAGGCTGAGCAATGCTTTTAGTGCTATAACATAGAAAAAAAAACGAAGGTATTAATTTTAAAAGCTATACAAATTAATATGTAGTCCAATGTTGGACTATGGCCATACGTTGTACTCCAATATAAGACAATCTGCATATAAAAATATCAAAGTAGCAGAAATGTCTTTATTAAGGATCATGATGAGAATTCGTGATCCTAATAACTCTATTCACAATCTAAATAACGAATTGTTGTATCAAAAACTCGAATTCAACTAATATAAAAGAATGGATCCATTAGTCATTTACAGCCAGATTTGTTTAAAGATAATGTCAACTTAGAATTGATTAGACCAGTGTACAGAACAAAAAATGTAGTCAGGACGGCAAAAAAATATTCAGAAGCCACAATTGTTAAAATACTCTAATGCCCGCATTTATAATTCTTCCTTGATGAAGCCTCGGCACTTTCAATGGTTAAAACGGATTTTATAGACAAAAATGAGCCATTAAAGATTTCTCAATGAACTGTCAATATCGAAGAAGGTCCTGACATACCTGAGGCGCCCTAAAAGAAATGTTAGAAAACAAAATAAAAAGGTTAGACAACTTTTTTTAAATAGTTTATGATTGAAAGGTGGCGTTTGATTTTTGGTGAATTTGTGTTATTAGTGACGAGACAAAATGAAGTTATGATGCTTCCCGTGGGCCACAGATTTTTCTTGATTTCTCAAGGCAATTCGTTTCTCAAGGAATGACTATAAATATGGGCATATGAACTTCCTCAAAACTAGCAAATAGTGCTGGGCCAGTTATATCTACAATCATTGACCATAAAACTTGTTCATTTATTTAAATTAGTACTGCGAAGATCTTGGGTAGGTACATATTCTTTTAGTCAGTCCAAAGATATGAAAACTCAAGGTAACTACTCTCCTGGAGGTATGGCACATTGAACATGACACCGTTTCAACTTCCCCGGCGACGATCTTATATTACATATGGTAGTGTTGTATTTTTGCTGGGGTAGTAATTATTGTTTTGGATTTTTGTATGTTTTAACGGTTTAAAAGGTTGTGTGTTCTTTAAAGCTTTTACATAAATATGAACTTTTGTAGAAAAAAAAAACTATGGCTCGAATTATCATTAATAAAATGGGTTTGCCATAGACATATAGACTGTCAATTAAAAATGCAATTCTAGTTTTTGTATAGTATGAAAGTGAGGTAACTATTTGTTCTCTTGCTGATACTAGAGGAAGGGCGTGTTTACGCCCTACCACGATATAAACCACAGTTCTCACGGTAGAGCATAAAATATTTGTTTTTTTTTGTCGCCATATTGTATAATAATTATAACCAATGAAAATCGCCGCAATGACAATAAGTCTGGTAAGCCAGTGTAACTGTTAAATAAAGCACGGGTTATCACTAACTTAATAACAAAAAATCAATTTTGCGTTATTAAAAATTTTGGTTCTATTATGACGAAAAATGGTTAGGGCAAATTGCAAGAAAATGGGTAAATCATATTTAAGTAAGTGATGCTGAAAATAATAAACGGTACGTCATAATCAGGAAGATGCTGTGAAAACCAAAAGTTGGTAAGTCATATTTAAGAGAATGATGCTAAGTCGGTATATCATGCAAAAATATATAACAATAAGTAGGAAAATTTAAAATTGATGGACGATTCAATAAATTTTTTTAGGATTTTACAAATGTACATCATTATTAACCTTATGGGGTATGTAAAAAAATTGGGTATTTGCAATTCTGCATCACTAGATGTATTGAGGCTATATTTTATTAATTTCACAATCATTTTATAATAGGCTCATACACTCGCGTGAAAAAAAAACGGCCATTACAAAATTCTAATTATGTTGTAGGCTAACTTTTTTATTTTTAGTTCGATTTTAGTGATTTTGTTGGAGAACTGCAGGTACAACTTTCAGTTTTAATTTGACTTTAACAAATTTTAACTAACATTGGTTATTCGATGTATTATACAAAAATAATGGAAATATTGTTTGTTTACCAAGTTTCAAAACACCCTGTAATATAATCAAGTAGCAAAGTCATTTGAAGATACCAGTTTTCGTTTAGAGTCCTGTATTCTTTACATTTTGTTTTTTAGTTCATGTCAATACATGCATTAATTCGCAGACAAATGCCAAATTATTTTTTATCAATATTTTAAATTAATGCTTGAAACAAATTAACTATTTTAATTACTAAAAAAAGGATTTAATCACAATTATCTGAATTAACTAAGTAAATTAATTAGATTTTAATAATAGGTATGACCTCCTCTTGCCCTAATAACATCTCTCATACAATTAGGCATAGATCTAATTAAGTTTGTTACTGTTTCTTGGGGGATATTAAGTTACTCTTCTTCTACTGCAACAATAAGCTCTGGGATCAAGGTTGGGGCATGAAGTTTAGCACGAATTCGTCGTTTTAGCTCATGCCATAAATTTTCGATCGGATTTAGGTACGGACTATAGGCTGGCCAATCCATAACCCGAAAACCGACTTCAGTAATGTAAGCTTGCACGATTCTTGAGCTGTGCGGCCTCGCATTGTCATACATGAAAAGAAATTTATCTCCGATGTAGTCGATGTAAGGTATCCCATGAAGTGAAAAAATCTTAGTGCATCAATATCACCCGTTAAACCTTCTCTGCCGCGAGCACGGTCGTCCCTACGGATGAAAGCAGAGTCGCTTTGTGCTCCCATAGAAATTGCACCTCAGATCATCGAGGAACCATTTGTGTGAGAATAAAAAATGCATGTACATGAACCAAAATGTAAAGAATAGATGACTCTAAACGAAAACTGTTTTTTTGAAATAATTTTGCTACTTGACTATACCACACGGTGTTTTGAAATTATGTAAACAAAACAACATTTCGATTATCCTTGTATTATATATCTCATAACCAATGTTAGTTGAAATTTTTAAAAGTCAAGTTAAAAGTGATAGTTTGTTGTAACTACACTTCTCCAAAAAAATCACTAAAATCGGGCTAAAAATAAAAAAGTTAACAAGCCTATAACTTAATCAGTGCCGCAAGTGTAGAATTTTAAATAATTTTTGTACCTCTAATAATGAGTATTCTTTTTAATTATTATCTTTAGGAAAAGGCTAAAAGTACATTTTTCAATTTAAAATAAGTATCAAATAACGAAAGAAATTATTAATTTTAAAAAACAATCTTACCTCTTTGTCAGAAGATCCTTTTCCGCATTCAACAGAAGAGCACACTGAAGCAACACTACCGCCAGAAGAACTACCCGCTACAGATGGTACACTCTTAGTCACCGAAACGTCTTTTTCCGTATCATTAACAGTTTTTTGTATTTTAATTAGGTCCTGAGGCACTTGCACTGGCGACGATTGTTTATGGGTAGAAGAAATAGAAGTTTTGATTTCTTTTGGATGCTTTTTCAAGTACTCAAGTTTTTCTTGGTAGTTTTCTACTGCTACTGGTTTATTTTTAACATTTTTCTTGTGTTCCTTTATAACTTTGGCTTCTTTCTTTTTATTTGATTCTACTTTTTTCACGTCTTTTATTACTGATACGTTCTTATTTTCCACTGATCCGTAGTAGTTATTATTATTATTATTTCTATCCTTTTTTGTTGCCTTGCACACGTATGCCTCCCGGTCGTCTCTCAAATTTTCAAATCTCGCTAAAATTTCTTTAACAGATACCTTTGGTTCGTACTCTTCAGGTATGGTTTCCATACGGGAATGTTGCTCGCAGCGTTTCTCTCCACACATTTTGCCATCGCACTTGGTCTCGGTCCCGAGATATTCGGAAGTGACATATTCGTACGACGTTTCTGAGTTGCTGGAGTCAGATTTGGTCCAGGATCTATGGGGATTTAAGTAAGAGGTGTCCAGAAGTTTTAAGAAGTGTTGGAAATTTAGTACCATTGTTTGGTTAGGGCAGTTTTAGACGAGGCATTTTATTTAGTATCTTGCTGTTGTTTTGGAAATAAGTTACGTATTGTTGTCTAAGAAGCTCAATTTTTTCAATTTATGAAAAAATTGTTTTCTGAAAATCGATTGGAAATATTGACAATTTTGATAACATATCAGAAAGAAAAAGTTAATATTTCCTTAGACTTAGTCGTTGCTAAGCAACGGAAAATAACTGTTAGGAAATATTTATTATTTTACTGTAAGGAAATATTATTTCTGTACGGCTACTTGTAAACTAAAATGTGTTACGCTTCACAATTTAATATTATCGTGTTTCCATAGTTACAACACAAAAATTAATAGACATCCTTTATTTGTAGACAAAGTTAATAATTTTCGATTTACGAAAAAATAGTATATATACCTCGTAGAAAAATCCACATTCCCGGACTCCGTATTGTCAGTCTCGGCTTCCGCCTCGACATACAATATTCCGTCGGTCTTCCGAGAATGTTCAGCTTTTCCTACTAGTTATACAATGTACTATTCCCATCATATTTTGAGCCGGAATGCAAACTTTAAATAAAAATTTGTATATTGGGTTGATGGATGTTATTCACGCTGATGATGTTTATGACACGTGCCGTAGGCGAGTCTCATACATCATCCAAGTGAATAACAATCATTTAATGCGAGTAGAATACTATACTTTGTCCAGAACTACCAAATAATTTTAGCTACAATTAAGTACTACATATCTTTATTTTTAAATAAATAACACTGAATTAATTCAAAACCGAATATTATTATTCAGAAAACACATATAATATGATGATCATGTTATACAGTAGTCAAACGTGCTGGTTAGTTAATTGTGGTTAAACATATTTTTCACAGGCATTTTTTAAAAAATATTTGTTCTTCCATTACATAATAGTTTTTATTTTAGTACTTACTTTAAAAAAAAAGTCAAAAATTTTCGCTAGACGATTTTAAAAAATTTCATATGGACTCTAAAAATTTTTGAAAAAAATAAATGCTTCTGCGCGTCCCGTAAAATCACTTTAAGATCGTGTTATGTACAATATTTTTTCTGCAGCCGTTTTGTATGTTAAAAAGTATATCGATGGATAATAACGTATGAACTTTAAAGCAGATTCAATAATCTCAAGTGGAATCATTTCAGTCTCACTTTCACTACTGATTTCCCTTTTTTTGGATTTGAAAAGCGAAAAAACACACACCAATGTTACGTGACAAGCGCTGTCGTAATAAAATACAAAGTTCATGTTATGGTCAAATCCGCCTACATAGATATCCAAAATCGTCCCGAAAGTAACAAGAATCGTCCCGAAAGTAAAGAAATCGTTTCGAAAGTAAAAAAAATCGTCCCGAAAATAGCTACTTTCAGTACTATTTGTATTAAGTGGTACGTTCGATTTAATAAATCATAAAAAAAAATTTGGAAATTTTTGATAATTCTCATATATTAAAACAACTTTTTTTTAAATTTCAAAAATTTTTTTTTTATGTCAACAATGAGGATACTCTACTCTTAATGCAATGACGAATTTTTTGCCATAGGACTTTCACTGTTTTTAATTGGTATTATATTGGTTCAAGAATTTGCCGAACTTTTTCGAAATAAAAAAAAATTACACGTTCTGAGTCTGATGATGCTCGTTTTGGACATTATCAGACTTTTTAGAGCAAAACATATGTTACCACGAAGGTATATTCATTACTAATGGGTTAATTAGTAATAAATAGACCTTTGTGAGACCGAGAACTTGTGTCTTTTTCTAAGATATATCATAGGCTATCATACAGCGGCTGCGCCGGGTCTGTAAGAGCTAAAGAGAACGAAGATGACCTTTTTCTCTTTTTAGACGCCAGTTTGGACAAAAGGGTAGTTATGTTTACCCCGCTTATGGTGTTATAGAACGTGGGCAAATTTTTTGGTTTTTTAGATATCATTTTTGAATTGGGTAGTACTCATCCTCAAATGATCGGGCCCACTTGTGACCACCCATCCCAAAAATCCTGGCGCCGCCACTGCTATCATATCATATCATATTTTACGAATAAAGACTGTTCTGACAGAATTTTTAACGCATACACATTTTATTTTCCAGGATCTATGAGACCAGTAAAAAAATCGAAAAGATTGGCAGAAAACATGCAACAAAGCAGCAAGACGTTACAAGAATTTAAAGGACAAATCGAACAAGAAATAAATAGAACGGTGACCAGAAAAAAAAGTAAAAAAAAATCCCATATGTTGCAAACTTTCTGACAGTCACTGTGTAAGAGAAGATCTAGAAACTTTTACGTTTATATTACATTGATCTAAAAGTAAGCGTTTTGCTAAATATATTATGTCAACTCACCACTCTAACATTTTAATAATTTACACTTAAAAATAGAGATAAAAGGCATTTAACTATTGTGGGATTTCCGTGAAAGTTTAAATATATTTCAGGCATGCCTTTAATTTAATGGAACGCCAAAAATAGCCCGAATATTTACAGAAACGAGTTATAAGCACTTTCTGTCCGGTTTCAGTAATTATTATGTGAAAGTGATTCTTCGTCAGACTTAGGCATTGAACTCTACAGCTGTAAAGCATACATTTTCGGTTTCTGTCGCATACGTTTGTTATTTTAAATACGATTTTGTAGGGATATTGAAAAACGTCATTACCAGACCTCAGAGAATCGCGTATTCCCACAGAGTCAGCTTTCCAAAACTTGTTTTTAACGAAGAAAAAATGTTTTGTGAAGGCTAGTGGTGTGTTATTTTATTTTTTGATCAATATTTCTTATCCTTTTCGCTTTATTCAGAAAGCGGCCAAATACTCGTTCTGAGTAGTAATTACCTATAGTTTTGAACTGAAGAAATTTTGATTATTGAAATAATACAAGCAAAAAACGAAAATTTGTGCAATTTGTCCATTTTTCTTTGTCTGATTTTAATACTTAGTAAATTCAAACTTATTTAACTTTAAATTGTAGATAATTACGCTTAAAATATGGGTATTTGGCCGACTTTTGGGTAAAAGGAAAAAGTAACGAAATATTGATAAAAATACTCTTTCTCTAATAAAGCGAAATATATATAAATTTCATGAAATTTTTTCTTTGACTTCGTACAATCCGCTGCTTTTCATGTGACAGCTATGAATCACTGACAATAATATTGGCCCAGGAGTATAGAATTCCAAATAAATATCAAGTAGTATATACATTTATTTGTTGCTAAACTTTACGACTATAGTTTATTTAGGCAAACATTAACTCACACGCCACTTCCTCCAAAACCGGTTATAACAATATGGGGAACTGTGCCTGTTTAAAGGTTGGAGACAATGATGTTTCTTGAATGATAGAAGAGTGTTGGACTCGCATTGTCTTTATTTGTTTAAATCACAACGTGAGATTAGTGGACAAAATATTGGAGAGTCGTAAGAATCGGCCAAATGCAAAGCAGCAAAAAGATGCACAATCAACACCTAACATGTTACTAATACAACATCAATACGGTATTTAGCTCGAGAGACACCTTAAGAAGCCACCTAACCAAGACGAAACCAACAAGTCAAAAAGACAGGAAAAATTGTGTCTACCGGATTATCTGCGAATGTGTGTGAATTGGTGAGGCACTAAGACCACTAAAACAAGGATCAAGGAACACAAAAATATTACGCTAAAAGAAGATACCGCTACGCTAAAATCAGGTGGAGTTGACCATGCCTGGACACACTGGTCATCACATAAGCTAGACAGAAGCTGAACTCTGGCATAAAAAATCACGCTGGAGGAAGAGGAAATTCAAGGAAGCTGCTATCATACATCATAAACCAGGTTGTTTTAGTAGTCCCTCATTAAACATAAGAAATATCTGGAAACCTTTATTAAATAGATGTAATCCTGGAATAATACCGCGCACGAACTGAACGCCTGACTGCACCCATCTCAGTTATGCTCCAGTGCATCTAACTAGTACAAATAGAGCTGTATTTACTGTACTTATTTAGTGTTCACCTGAAGACGACTGGAGATAGTTACCAGTTTAAACGTTGTGATTAAACAAATATAGACAATGCAAGACCAGAACTCTTATATCATTTATTGGGAACTTGGTTAGAGACTGCATTTTACTATTATAGTTTTTTTGATATAAAGTCAGTTAGAGAAAAGCACATTTCTAGAGTTATACAAACTAATAAAGTTCCAAGAATATAAAATTACTTGTCTTCAGGTCTTTTTATATTAGATGTTTAAAGTTAGTTTAAATGTGAAAACTTGCATTAGTTGATTAAAATGTAATTTTTAATCAACAAGTTTTTTCATTGAGAATTACCACTTGCATTTAATGTAAAACGGCTTTTGCATACATGCAAATTTTTCAACGATTCTTACTATTAAAAAACTTGAAACATTATTAAATTAAAATATCAGATTTCAAAAAGTTTGGTGCTTGATCGACATTTTAAGTGAAAAAAAATCGACCCAAAGCATTTTCAAGAAAATGAGGCTACGATTCAAATGATACCGTTTAGGTATGCATTTGCGATGACCGTAAGGGTGAGAGCCAATGGCGCATTCGCCATTTCGTTTTTGATAAATATTTCGTTTATTTTCCTATTATCCAAAAATCGGCCAACATAGCATATTTACCTATAATTTAAAGTTCAACAAGTTTAAATTTATAAAGTAATAAAAGCAGAAAAAGAAAAATGGACAAATTTTCGTATTTTGCTTTTGTTAAATCATTAATCAAAATTTCTTTAGTTCAAAACTGTAGGTAATTGGTACCTAAGGACGGGTATTTGGCCACTTTTTGAATAAAACGAAAAGGATAAGAAATATTGATCAAAAAGCGAAATGGCGAATGCATCACCAGACTTAAAGTTGAAAAAAAAATTTCAAAACTACAATGGATTTTTAGCGACATACGGCGTAAAAAATGCCAAAGCTTGCTGCAGATTAGAAAGCCGACTCTGTATTTTCAGCGCAAAACGTCACTGTCCGAGATATAGTCAATGGTGACATTTTACCAACCAACAAAATCCCGCTAACTAATTTTTCAGGTGCTAAGAATTATATTTGCCGCTGAATATGAAACAGGTTTTTACAAAATTGTTAGTGCGGATTCCGAGAAAATCACGTTTGAAATATCGTTTAGGGGGATTTTGTTGGTTGGCAAAATATTTTTTTTATTCATTTCAGTAAACACGAACAACGAAAAATAATGCATATATTTTTTTCCAGAAAAAGAACAATTTTTTGGACGACAGGGATAATTTTTAAATAATGAATTGAATAATAAAACTCATTGGTTCCGATTCCTTTACTAATTTTATTGTTTCGGCGGATATTTCAATTACTACGCTTTTTCTTTAAAATTATGCTTTGTAGTTCCGTCCATAATCAAGTGACAAAGTCAAATATACTTCATTTTATACTGTTTTAAAGTTTTGAAAATATAAATTTTTTAAAGAAATATTTTACAGAATTCATTTTTAGAATTCTAGTCATTTCATTTCAGAATATCTTCATTTATTAATTATGTTTCACATGTCATTTAATTCTACGACGAAGTATTCTCTACATTATAATGTTAAGGCATTCTATAATGCCACACACTAAATACACAATTATACTTTTTATTAGAAAGCTGGCTGCTGACCAGGATAAGCATTGGGGTTGTGCCTCAATGGGGCTGTGCCTCAATGGAGCTATTGTTGACTTTTGTTTAAGTCATATCGGACAGTTCCAGTAACCCATTCACTGCCATGAAATAATTTTGTTGTTAGTCACGCCTTTACAATTTACTGTGTTACGATCGCTTGTTTATGAAAATTTTCCAATTTGTGTTTGCTGGAAAAACGTCTGAAAAAACAAGCAAGAATTGGAGAATTCTAGTAATCTAACTGGATAAAGTGACTTTTATATTTTATATAAAAACCTAAGAGCTGCCGTTTACAAGATACTAATATTTAAATTTAAAACCGACGTTTTTTACACTGTAAGAGCGTTTTCACACGGCACCATATATTGCGCGCGACAAATGGTCGCAATATTGCTTTTACACCAGATTATGTGTTTTCTAATGAGCCATTTTCACACACAAGCGATATTAGAGAACACATAATTTGGTGTAAAGCAATATTGCTTTATATGAAAACATTAAATAATTTATAGAATTATTTGAATTGAAATCTTCCTTGTTGGGTGATTTTTTTTAAATTTATGTTTAATGCATATTTTCTTGATTAAATAAAAAATTTCATTCAACAAGGAAGATTTCAATTCAAAATAATTTTATAATTTATTTAATGTTTTTATAAAAAAAGTCAAGGACTCCTGATGGGATTTGAACCTGTGACCTTTCGATCTGTGCCTTGTATTTCCACTCTAGAGTTGAAATTTTTTTTTTCAACTCTAGAGTTGAAATATTTTTTTCACAAATCAAAGGTTTTTTTTAAATAATTCTTTGTGGTCGTAGGAAAAATAGTGTACATTACTCGTGTGAAAGTGATTATTCTAAAACTAGGAGAATTTCCGCACTCGGCTGACGCCTCATGCTAAATATCTCCTCGTTTGAAAAGTATCACTTTCATCACTTGTTATGTAATATACTATTATGTATATAGTACATTTAATGCATTCAATCTTGTAGTAATTGTCTAGAAATGAGTGGAAAACAGGATAATTTTTAAATAAGAAAGTGCATATGTGCGCAAATCTTTAGTTCGGTCAGAAAATAACAATAGTTCGGTAGAAATATATTTTGGTATAAAACCTTAAATTTTCGCACCATTTTGTGCACTCTTTAGGAAAAAATTGTGTATGCATAGGCTCTGGGATAAGGTTTTTGATTTCAATTATAAAAGAACTAATTTTATCTGACAGATTTGCATATATAAGATCTTAACCTCACTTTTACCGAGAGTCAGAAAACGACTACAACATGTTAATTTGGTTTCTTTGTAATTGACCATTGTGATTGATCAGTTTTATATTCTAACTAGGATGGATATGAACTCATATCCGTTCAGTTAACCGGAATAGCTCACTTCTCCAATCACTTTAGTGTAAAGGAAACAGCAAATTTCCATGTGGGATAAAAAAAAACTTTTTCAAAACTTGATAACGACCAAAAACTTTTTTAAATTTTCTGAATAATAAAACCACTAATTGTTAGTACGATACACCAGTATAACAAGCAAAAGTGTGTACGGAATATGTTACGCTAATTCTATAGGTCAAATTTTTTAAGGTTTTTCGATAGTTGACTTAAGTTTTTGCCTACCCTGCTATAAAAGCCACTGCACGCCACTGCCTTACGAACCTACTAAATCTCTATAATGTTAGGAAAATATTTTAAAAAGATAACTTTGCCAACAAAACACGGGTCAAATAGGCAACTCACTCACATATTTTTAAACGGTAATATTTTAGAGCTATTTAGACAAAAATACAGCAACAAAACAGTTACCTAAATGGCGCCCAAAACACTTTGCGAGAATATCCTTAACCGGAGAAACGTTTAAACACAACTAAATTTTAATATTCACAGATCGCACTTTCTCGAGTGTTATTGGGACAATAAAATTAATACGCATAGTTAAATTGTTCTTCCGATAATAATTACGGTAAGAATATATTAGAGAGATTAGGCAACCCGATATAATATGCGATAAAAAAAACGTTTTTAATAACTATTTCTGACAATGTGAAGAAATAACGCAAGAATTTTAGTTTTCATCCTCTGTAGTCACCTTTAGGGTATTTTGAATAGATTTTAAAATCCCCCCCCCCCCCTTTCTTCCACCCTGACAAGTATCTTTTAACTTTTTAGATATCAAGAGATGTCAAGTGTCACTGTCACTTATTAACGTCTCTTTATGCTTGACCGTAGATTCCAAAATTGCCATTTAGATCGCGACTTGGCTTAAAACAAACGAACTATGGAGTAAAATTGTGGTTTTTTAATAGAACATCCTGTATATTTTTTATTTTTTTGAAAGGTCTTTCATTTCTCATTTTAAAAATATATAGCTTGATTCCAAATATATATACATATATATTAGTTTAAACCGTTTTTAAGATATGAGCAATCAAATTTTTAGTTCATTATAGTTTAATACGTCCAGAAGGCCTTGGAAATTAAACTATTCAATATGACCCCCCGCTAACGCCGACTATTTACATGGTTTTGTTTTCCAATGCACTCTAGACATATCAAACTTTATTTTCCAGTACCTCCTATGACGTTCTTTTAATGCATCGCCTTTGCGGGTTTTCTCTTCCAAGGCATTCTAGACAACATATTAAACTAGAATTGACACAGCTTGTTAAAAATTTGATCGCTCATAATTATCTTAAAAACGGTTTGAGCTAATATAGATAACTATATATTTTGGAAACAGGAAAGAAAGACCTTTCATAAAAATAAAAAATATACAGGATGTTGTTCCATTTAAAAAAGACATTATTATCCTATAAATTACTTTTTTTACTCCCACATGGAAGTTTGCTGTTTCCTTTACACTAAAGTGATTGGGAAAGTGGGTTATTCTAAAATTGGTTGAATTTGAGCAGGTCTTTCATGAGGCGAGAAAAATTAGTTTTATTGACGAGAAACAGTTATTATAGCACCGACTATAGGATTTGAATAAAAAAGGAATCTGAAATTAAATTGACGAAAAGATATAGTCTTAACCTGATGCATCTAGATATTTTAAATAAAGTATTTTTGTCTTTTAAAACTCATTTATTTACTATTAGATACGTTTTTATCGTGACATATAATATAGTGTTATGTTAAAGCTCCCTAATCTTTTCTACTTGATTAGTTCCACAGAATTTTTCAGAGAAAGTTCTTATTATGGAGATTAATAATAATGATGGTAATAAGAACAAGGTGATGTAATTCAAATCAGAAACATTATAATAAGTAACTCCCATCGGAAAAAGCAATTTTGGTTGTAATTATTGGTTTCCTCATGGTTTTTTTTGTATTGCAATAAGAATTGACTAATATCTTTTTTTAATATCATCGGGACTATCTGGCTATTAAATAATAGTAAAAAATTTTTTTAACACTAGTACAGGGTCATCCAACCTAGACTGAACAGAGGCCTATTTTTTGAGTGTTCCTGTATTTTTATAAAAATCAATATAACCATCTTATTTATGCTTGATCGTAGATTCTATAGTTGCGATTTAAGACGCAACTTGGCTTAAATCAAAGGAACTGTTAAATAAAGTTGTCGTTTTGTCAATGAAACAACACCCTGTATATTTTTTATTTTTATGAAATGTCTATCTTTCCTCTTTCCACAAAGATATAGTTGGTCTACACTGCACCGCAAAATTAACCGGATAGAAAAAAATTCGCTCCAATTCAATCTTAAATAACTTTTAAGTGTTTTGATTAAATTCGATAATTTTTTGACACGTTGCAGATGCAGTCATCTTTATCATGTTCTGATATCACTTTTACGAACAGTGAAAATGGATATGTTCACATACAGGGTAGCCAAAAAAATTGCATTTTACGCTTAATTTCTAAACACCCTGTGGAAAAATTGAAGAACTGATTGATGTTTTTTAGTACGGTATTTTTAAATCCCATCTTTTCTGAACAACTTGTTTTTTGATTCATACCGATATCTAAATTATTAAAGGAAAAACACAGGTTTAAAGGAAATAATGCAATAATCCTTTATTAGCAACAAAAAATTTTAAAATTTGTAGTTGGCTTTGTCTTTTTTTGTCTTTCTGAATCTCGTTTTCATGGTACCATGGCTTGTTAAGAAGATTTTTGTCAACAAATGTACAGATTTATTAATTTCTGGACTTCAAGCGTTTCTTAAGTAAACTGTTGTTGTTTTTTAAAGTAAGTTGTTGGTTGTTTTGTGTTTTGAAGCTGTTCCGTAAACGGTAACGTAAAAGTGTATTAATTTAAATTAAATATGAGACCAGAAGAAGTGGCATAAGCCGTCGCTTTACAGGATGATGGTCGTCCGATTCTGTATATTGCAGAAAGGCTTGGCCATCCACGCAGTACCATATCCGATGCGATCCAAAGATTTGGAGAAACTAGTTCTTACTCGAGAAGACCCGGGCAGGGAAGACCAAGAGTCACATGTTGAAGTTCGATTTCTTCGTCTTCAAGGCTCTTCGAGAGCGAACAGCCTCTGCTCCGGTTTTAGCTGTAAGATTGGCAGATGTTCATGGTACCTTGATGTCATCTGACACTGTACTTAGAAGGTTAAGACAACAGAATCTAACATCTCATGTACCTGCCACAGGACCTCTATTAGACGCAGGTCATCGAAGGCAGCGCCTTGAATTTGCTCGAGCTCATGCAGATTGGAACATGAACAACTGGCAAAACGTTCTATTTACAGACGAGTCTCGTTTTACGCGATATTCACCTGACGGACGTCAAAGAGTGTGGAGGAGGCCTGGAGAACGATACTCTCAATGTTGTTTCTCTCCTAGAGTGCAATTTGGTGGCGGAGGAGTGATGGTATGGGGCGGCATATCTTTGGAGGCCCGTACAGACCTCATTACACGTCAGGGGGGTATTAACGCTGATAAATACATCAGACAGTGCTTAGAAGAACATGTGATACCATATTCGCATTTTATAGGAGAATATTTTAAATTAATGCAAGATAATGCTCCACCACACAGAGCACGAATAACGAGGCAGTATTTGAACGATGTTGGCGTTCAGGTATTGGACTGGCCCTCAAGAAGTCCAGATCTGAACCCTGGGAAGGAGAGTTAGGCAAAACTACGGCGAGTTTCAAACTTTGGAGGCGCTAGCACAGGCACTGACAAACGAGTGGCAGCAGATACCCCAAGACGCAGTTGCTATTTTAATTCAATCTATGCCTGAAAGGATGAGAGCTGTTATTCAGGCTCATGAAGGAAATACTCGATTTCAATCTTACCACTATTGCCCATGTTAATTTTTAAATTTTTTGTTGCTAATAAAGGATTATTGCATTATTTCCTTTAAACCTGTGTTTTTCCTTTAATAATTTAGATATCGGTATGAATCAAAAAACAAGTTGTTCAGAAAAGATGGGACTTAAAAATGCCGTACAAAAAAACATCAATCAGTTCTTCAATTTTTCCACAGGGTGTTTAGAAATTAAGCGTAAAATGCAATTTTTTTGGCTACCCTGTATGTGAACATATCCATTTTCACTGTTCGTAAAAGCGATATCAGAACATGATAAAGACGACTGCATCTGCAACGTGTCAAAAAATTATCGAATTTAATCAAAACACTTAAAAGTTATTTAAGATTGAATTGAAGCGATTTTTTTTCCATCCGGTTAATTTTACGGTGCAGTGTATATTAGCTTAAACCGTTTTAGGATATGAGCGATCAAATTTTTAAAAACCTGTGTCAATTCTAGTTTATGTCTAGAATGCCTTGGAAGAGAAAAGCTCCGCGATGGCGATACATTAAAATATTGTCATAGGAGGTGTTGGAAAATAAAGTTTTGATATGTCTAGAGTTCATTGGAAAACAAAATCATGTAAATTGTAATAGGATAGCGTTATGGCGGCCATATTAAATTAGTATAAAATATTATATAAAAAGAGATGAAAGTGAAAAAACGAGGAGATATTTAGGACGAGGCGCCAGTCGAGTGCGGAAATTCTCGAAGTTTAAAATAATCACTTTCTTACGAGTAATGTACACTATTTTTCCTACGACCACAAAGAATTATTAAAAAAGCCTTTGATTTGTAAAAAAAAGATTTCAACACTAATGTTGAAATTAGCATACTTAGGATTATGTTTCAATTAATATCTGGTTTCCTACTTTGTCAATAGGCTTTTCCTTTATTTGTAGTTTCACTTGTTCATATTTTATAGGAAAAACTAATCCTGGATTGACTTCTAGATTAACCAGAATGAAAAATTTTAAATTTAATCAAGAAAAAATGCATTAAACAGAAATTTAAAAAATCCACCCAACAAGGAAGATTTCAAATCAAAATAATTCTATAAATTATTTAATGTGTTTATAAAAACAAGTCAAATACTCCCGATGGGATTTGAACCTGTGACCTTGCGATCTGTACGCTACAGCTCTATTTTCTACGCTATTGCTACCGATAAAGAATTGTTGTTTAATACATAACACTCTCTTCAGCGCGATTTGTTTTTTCTGGTAATATATTTTCCAGTATACAGGGTGATTCCTAAGTTGATAATTCTTTTTAGCTGTGTATAGAAGGCATTAAAATAAACAGCTTTTTCAAATACCTTTTTTCAAAAAACTTAAAAATAGGCGAGATAGAGAAGTAAAAAATCTAAGTGCGGGCCTGGCATCAAAACATACATACATAGTATTAGTCATACGGGTAGTGTTAAACAATCCGGTGCGGTGTGTTTTTCTGTTAATTTTAAATTATTGATACGTGAAAATGGTAAAATTTGAAAACAATAAATTTATAGATAAGGTGGTAATTTGCTGTGAGTGTGGCAAAGTGCTTCTAGATCATACGCAGAACGCTTTCCCTTGCGGGCTCATCCAACACCAAGAAGTTTTCTTAATGTTATTCAACTGACAAGTTAGGCAGAACCGTATTTGATTCGTAGTGTAATAAATTAATGTAAGTACTTTATTTTTGAGTAAAAAAAAAGGTATTTGAAAATGTTGTTTATTTGCCTTCTATACGCAACTAAAAAAGAAGTATCAACTTAGGAATAACCCTGTATATATTGCGCCGAATATTATTTAATCAATTCCATAGGCAATTTGGTTTTGTGGCTTTTTATTGAATAAGTGTAAAAAACGAACCGTTATGAACGTATTAAAAGATTCTATAAACTTATCGTAGCGCAAATATCTAGAAATTATTGGCATTGTAGAAAAGAAGATTTTTATTTTCAGAGATCGTACGTGAGTTAGAATCTCCAATAGTTGTAGTAGGTATAATTAGTCAAACCTCGTCGAAAAGCATTTAAAATTTTAAGGAGATTTCTTGAAGGTACACAGAAAAATAGTATATTACATAACAAGTGATGAAAGTGATACTTTTCAAACGAGGAGATATTTAGCACGAGGCGTCAGCCGAGTGCGGAAATTCTCCGAGTTTTAGAATAATCACTTTTACACGAGTAATGTACACTATTTTTCCTACGACCACCAAGAATTATTAAAAAAGCCTTTGATTTGTAAAAAAAAATATTTCAACTCTAGAGTTGAAATTGGCATACCTAGGATTATGTTCCACGTAATATCTGGTTTCATATAGTTTGTCAATAGGCTTTTCCTTTATTTGTAGTTTAACTTTTTCATTTTTTCATATTTTATACATATCATAGGAAAAACTAATCCTGAATTGACTTCTAGATTAACCAGAATGAAAAATTTTAAATTCCAAGAAAATATACATTAAACCAAAATTTAAAAAATCCACCCAAAAAAAAAGATTTCAATTCAAAATAATTCTATAAATTATTTAATGTTTTTATAAAAAAAAGTCAAATACTCCTGATGGGATTTGAACCTGTGACCTCCCGTTCTGTAGACTAGAGCTTTAGTGTCTACGCTATGGCTTCCATGGCTACCAATTAACATTTGTTGCCTAAATATTATGACATTTTCTTCAGCGTGACTTGTTTATTCTTTTATTAACATTTTTCATAATTTCACATGGTTTATTTTCACACTCTAATTCTAAATCACTCGACAAATACATGAAAAATAATTTTTTGCAATTACTGATTTCTAAAATTTGTTCTTTTTAATAAATAGGGGTGGTCTGTCAAATTGACATCATATGTTTAAATTAAATAGTGTGCCTTGTATTACCACTCTAGAGTTGAAATATTTTCTTTCAACACGCGTGTGATATTCGGCGCTTTCGAGCCAGGTTAACCGTGCTTTTTTTCTCTTTTTCATAGGTGGTCAGAGGAAAAAAGTCTTTCAATTCAAAATTTCCTACAGACCAAAAAATAATGTGTCGTTCAAGCTAATTTTTCTTGCTAGATAAACTTTAGTATACCTAAAAATAATCTTTAGTTTCTTAAACGAATTTTAGTTTTGACAACTAAATATTATTCTTAACTGTATTACAGTGTACTGGCAACTAAGTCGGCATGTTTCAACCAATAGATTAGCTTACCTAGTTCCCACAATAATTTTAAATATTTATCTTAACCAACCACACCAGGACTACCAAGAGATAATTTGTATTAAGACCTTTAAAAATTAATTAAAAACTGATTGTGAAATTTTCTTAATAACAAAATTATATAAATCGGTGGGTGAAAATAATGTTTAAAATTATTCCAAGTCTAATTTTCGTTTTTTAAATATATTTTAAGATATATTTAAAGATATTTTCTGGCAACAGCTTGAATGCATTTTAATTGTTATTTGACCAAAAGTGCCTGACCTTCTGTCCTTTTAGATATTTTAATTGATGGAGACACATTGGAAATAGTTAACTCATTTAAATATTTAGGTATAGTAATTGACTCAAAATTAAAATTTAATATCCAATTTGAAAATTTAATTCCTGAAATTGCGGGATAAATAAATGACTTTAATTAAAAGAATAAGTTTCAATTTAAAATTTTATTCGAAAAAAATTGTTTATAATACTTTAATTTTGCCATATTTTTTATATTGTTCTACAATTTTGTTTAACGCTGATGAAGGTACAATAAACAGATTATAAATTTTACAAAATAAAGCGATGCGAGTTTTACTTAATATATGGATAGATATTCAAAAATTAATATAATGTTAAAAAAATTAGAATGGTTAAATGTAAACATTTTAATATTATTTTTGGTTTTGATATTTATTTACAAAGTTCAAAATAATATGTTACCTTCAAATTTAAAAGAGTTTACTGTTCTAAATTGTGATCATCATAATTATTTAACACGAAATAGCAATCATTTTTTTCTTAATACTTTTTCAAAACCGTAGCTTATAAATCGGTATTTTATAAAGGGCTTATTGAATTTAATAATTTAAATAAGCCAATTAAAACACAAAAAAGCCTAAAATCATTCAAACAGGGTTTAAAAAAATATTTATTAACACAACAAGGTAAATAAGAATGTTTCAAAAGGTCATTTAAAATTGCATTAAAAAGAAAATTAAATACTTATTTAAATGTATTAGTAGCCATGTGCTAAATAAATTTTGTTACTACTACTACTGCTTTTCAGCCAAATAACAATAAAAATGCTTGAAAGCTAGTTCTTTAGGTAAACAAAACTGAAGGCATGATGAAGAGACAAATCTAGTTAATGCGAATATGCCACAAAATGTAACCATGGATATCAAATAATGAAACATTATCAAGATAGGAGACAATGACGTGTCTTGAACGGCAGTAGAGTTTTGGACTTGCATTGTCTTTATTTGTTTTGAATCACTACGTTTCAACTGGTAAGCATCTCCAGTCGTCTTTAGGTGAATACTATTATATTATACTATACTTTATATACTATTATACTTTAGATGAAACGTAGTGATTTTAAACAAATAAAGACAATGCAAGTCCAAAACTCTACTGCCATTGTTGAAATAGTTGAAGAACAAACAGGCTGGAAGGGTGAATTTTACTAAAAATTAAGTAGAAATTCTTTTTTTCATTACAATGTAAGAAGAAAGTCATATATTATCTGCCCCGTATAAACACTCAAGTGGTACTAATTTTCCAACTAAAAACTTCCGACACTCTCCGATATCTCACCTAGTACTTCCGCAAGGATTTTGCGAATAAACCTCACATTTCACTTGAAACGTATTCTTCAACTTCGTTTCTGCTCCCGAATCCGAATCCTGACTCTCCTCACTTAAAGATTCGGAATGATGCGACGAGTTCGCCAAACTATCCAATGAATTCGCTTTAAAATTATCGCACAAGTTCTTTCCGTTCGGTTTTCCATAACTTTTCCAACTGGTTTGATTCATTTTTTATTTCTCACTTTAGTTATTAAAAGGTTTGATAAATCATGATAGCCTTGACCAGTATTACTGCCGCGAAGGACGCGTAAACAATAAAAACGAACGAAACAAACGATCGAGTAACGGAGTAATTCCGGAGACCGTTAATGAAGATGCTCACCGCGATGCGATCTGAAATCGAGTGCTCCATGCAACATTTGAACATCGCCTAGCCGCCTAGATGAGCTCTAATAGTTTCGATGACCCACTGGATGACCACTGGGGAGCCTGTAAGATATAACTAGGCCAGAATTTATAGAAGTATGATTATATTTCGATAATGATAAAACTAAATTATTAAGAGCTGTATAAAATAATACTTTAAATTTAATATATTTTTCTTGCTGTGGAGGTAGAAGATAGGTACCAGTTACCTACCTAAGGCTTACACTTAAGTCTAGATATCCTATCCTAGACTTACATAAATGAGAATAAATATAGAATTAAAAGGGGAGATGTGGTGTTATGGTAGACACCAGTCGTGGATTACCTGTGAATTGTCAGTGTTATTATATCTTTTGCTCATATTTTCAAATCTTGTGTCAATTTGTGTTACTTTTAAATAATCGATGTATGAAGTTCCATGATCCTCGTTTAGTTCAACATTTTCAACAGATTTTCTAAAACAACACTTTGTAAAATGCCCTTTACAATGGCATTTTGTGCACATACTATTCCTTGCTGGGCATTCTTTGAAATCAGCATGCCAATTTTTGTTGCATCTCCGGCACTTTTTGGTAAGTTTTTCTGTATCTTGATTTATTAGTTATTTTAGACACCTTTCTTTTAGAATTTTCTTCTACATCTGCTGCTTCTTCTGCTTCACAAAGTTTTACTATATCTTGTATATGCGCATTATCAGGCAACAATCTGCATTTTTTCCTTAATTCTGGATTATAAATGGATTCAATAATGTGATCTGATCGAAACAATATTTACAGGGCTCAGATACTTGAAATGACTTTAATTTTTGGCGATAAAATGACATGAACGGTTCATCAGTTTCTTGTTTCCTGGCCATAAACTCACTGCACCTCATTCTATAGTTTTCTTTCCTCTTGAACCAACTTTCTAATTTATTCAGAATATCGGCAACGGTGGAACTATAAGGATCGTCTATTTTTAATACCAAATGAATTACATCAAACATGTCTTGGTTAAATAAAGATACTAAGAGGGCTGTAACCTGTTTGTCAAAAATGTTTTCTAAACCCTGGAATATTAGGAAGTTTTCAAATTTATTTCTCCAATCTTTAAACTGTGCGAAAGATAAAGTAACAACTAATTTTTCTGGAAGAGGAATAGCGCCTGATATTTTGATGACTTCTTTAGGAATATGAATATTTTAGCCTCTTTCATCATGTTCGGTTTGTGGAAATTTATTTGACTGATGAACTGTGCTGTTGCTATATTGTAGCTCTAACATTTTATTCATTGCTTCCTGAATTTGCTTTATTTCTGTTTTCAAATTACATTCTAAATTCATTATAGAAGCTTCTGTCTTCTTTTCCAATAAAGCCATGGAATGCTGGGTACTAGACAATGAATTTTCTATAGGGATCAGTCTTGCATTGACCTCATCCGCATTTGTCTTCTTACTACCTTTTGGCATTTTTTTATGGCTTGCTATCAATATTATTCAGCAATAATAATTAATGGGGCTAGTTCAGAATCCCGACTGCGCCATGTTATGTTTAAATAACAATAGTTTATGAAACATATAACTTTATTCAAAATATATATAATGACACTGACAATTCACAGGTAATCCACGACTGTTCTCTACCATAACACCACACAAGGTACGTCAGTAAAATATCCGTACCAAAGCGGTCGTATCGCGGTGGCAGTTCGGTGGCCGCCGCGGTCACATATACAGTAATTGATCGCGGCGAGACCGCTCTGGTTTGCGCCTTGCTTTATAAAATAGAAAGAAAAGTTAGCGACAAGCGATGCATCACTATACCGGGAGGCAAAAACCATGTGTTCCCTGGGGACACGGGTAGAAAATGTCAACCGTTTAGTCTTTATTAGGAATCTATGGAAAGCTATTACCCGTAAGCAACTAGAGAAACAGCGAGATCGCGTTATTAAGAATTGCTTAGTAAAAAATAAGTAAGTAGTGATAACGTATCAGGGCCACCAAACAGAAACTCCAAGCCAAACCCACTGGTTAAAAGAAAAAATATCTTATCTTCTACGTTAAAATATATTATCCTATTGGTAGTGCTGCTATTTTCTATTAAATTGTATTTATTATAATTTTATGTTACCAGGTCATAAAATGTAATTCTGCATTTTATAATTATTATACATAATCCTAAAAAAAAAATTACAATCATGGTTTTTGAAAAATTACCGAACGGAAAAATCAGGAGATAAATAATGTTATTGAAAAAATTTGTTCTTGATTCAATGACAAGACTTTTTATTGAACGGCAGTAGAGTTTTGAATGGCAAAAGAGTTTTGGACTTGCATTGTCTTTATGAATCACAACGTTTCAACTGATAAAAGTATCTCTAGTAGTTTTTACATGAATATTTAGTATTCAGTGAGTGTTCACCTGAAGACGACTGGAGATACTTACCAGTTGAAACGTTGTGATTCAAAACAAATAAAGACAATGCAAGTTCAAAACTCTACTGCCGTTCAAGAAATGTTATTATCTCTAACCTTCAAAAAGAATTTTTATTGTATCTCACATTTAAATTCTATATTATTACAATAATCAACAACAGCAAAAATAAAGTATTTTAGTAAATTATGTATGAATGATAAAATATTATATATATATCGGCCTAAAGTAATTAAGGTATCATAGGAGGCGCTGTAAATGCAGTGACTGCTATGTAGGCCATGCCACCACAACAACACGTAACAGGTGCTTTCTGCAGAAATTCTTCATGAAAGTCTTCATCCGATGCAGAAATTGAATCATTAAACCTTGTAGATACGTAAAGCTTACCAAAAAAGTAAGTTTATGAATAAAATGCGTGTTGCCGGAAACAATAAAAATTCCATTTTATTTTAACTCACTTTAAAAGAAAAATGTTTTTCATAATTTGGTTTGGTATGACGCATCTTTACTCAATTGGCTTTAAGTTAGAAAAGGTGGTACCTTAAAAAATTGAATCTATAGAATGAGCAATGTTCAACTTTCTGATTACTGATAATAAATTGTACGTCTTCTAGAACAATACTAAATAAATACAGGTAAAATATACAGTGTCCGCGGAAAAGTTTGCACTATATGGAAAATTTTTTTGTATTTGTTTTTTGAAAATATTTTGTCTGCATTTGGTTCTGCTGGCCCAGAACAAAAAAAGCCTTACATTTATGACTTATGACGTGCGTTACACTTGTCAAATGTAATTTGAAAATTTCAATTTCAAATTGGCAAAAGTGTATCTTCTTTTAGGGAAATGAAAAAAGGTTTAAAAAATATTGTTTCCCATCCTACTTTGGGTCTGATTTAAATTTTCGTTTAAAATTATTTTTTTTTTTGAATAATAAATAATGATGTAATTAAAATATCTATTAGCAAAAATTCACAGGAAAGTTTTAAAACATATATTTCCTTTTAATATATAATAATATTTTTTAGTCTAATACGTACTCTTTGGAATAATGGATAAGTTTTCCGTTTATTTCCTACCAAGTCGGCAATACAAAAAGTTATTAAGTACTAAGCTTGAGGCGAAAGGCACCGTAATAAAAAACTGCAAATGTACAGCACAGAATCATAAGAAAGTTGAAGAAAATAATAATAGAGATCTTTATATTTTACTTTGCGTCGAAGAAAATGAAAATATCAGCACTAGATTTTAATACTATTTGATAGGTTTTATTGTAAGTAAAATAATTCGTTCTCTATTAAAATATCCGTTTTAAAAATATTGTTCGTTTTATTTGAAAATATTAGTTAAATCCAGGGTAGTGTAATCCAGTGACAATGACAAATCACAGATGGACAAGTTCAATCAATGGTGGTGTTCGCAGCGTCACTGGTTGAATTCAAATGAAAAATAAACTGAAATCCTATTCAAATAAGTTAGGTTATGTTAGGTAAGAGTGGCAGACCTTTGGTTCTGACCAAACAGTCTCACGTAGTCCTATTAGGTCCGTTGTGATACTGATGCGTAATCAGGCAATATTCTACCGATGTTCAACGATAAAAATTCATAAAACTGATGGAAGTAAAATGTAAAATTTGACTTCCCTGGACGCAGGCTTAGAGATAGGCCGTGCCGGGAATAAAACCGACTACTTGTTTTCAGGGGGGTTCAATTTAAATTCGTTAAAAAAATCAGATTGAGATTTATTAAACGCGTCAAGCTGGCAATGAGTAAATTTCACGGCAATTCAATCGAAAATTGTTTTAAATATATGAGGAGGTTCTCCTCTCTTATTATCCAGGGGATAGTTGATTACGGGAGGGAAAGTGGTTTTTATTCCTTTAAAAGGAAATTGTTTTTCTTTGTTTTGTTGCGGGGAATGTGTTAACGCCAGTTTGACGTTGTCGCGTTGTAAATAAGAATAGAGTTTATTTTTGTTTGGACTTGTTAATCCTGTTCATAAGTTTTATGAAGTTTAATAAAGATTTGTTGCTTTATTGTAAAGTACATGTAAGTTTTGTTTTGTTTAAAAGTATTTATCAAGACAATCACTTTGTCTAAGTTGTTTGTATTTTTGACAATAATAAATTGTCTAAAAAGTTATTCTTTCTTTTATTTTTGTTGAAGTGTTATAATGGGAGATCAAGTAGTTGGGGGGGGGAGTCCACTTCGTCGGCGGGTCTAGCGGCCACCGGCCGCGACGTCCTGCCGACGAAGGTCTAAAGGTGAAAAGCGATTATGGGTGTTCGAATAATAGGATCTCGGGGTATAAGAGTAAATCTGAGCGGCGTCGTTGTGAAAAGCGACGACTCCTGGAGCCGTTGCCATTGGTTGATGAAAATGGGATAAAACAGTACTTCACTCAGGAAGGGGAAGAGAAATTAAGGGGAATAGAGGGACAAAATGTTTTGAGGGGATTAGATGGTATTGCGCCTAATGCTTCGGCTTTAAATAGTGACGCCGTCCATGAAGAGTCACGCCGAGGGGCGCAATCAATTCGTAAGGACATTTCCTATAAGAATCCTTCAAGTCCGAGGAGGGCGGAAATCCCTGGGGAATTATTAAGGGAAAAATTCAGGGGTGAAAAATGTGAAATGTCTGGTAATGATGTCGGGGCCTGTGAGGCATGTCGATTATCGGGTTTTTGGTTTGAAATAGAGAATCGGCTGCCTCTATTGTCGATAGAGGATCGGGCGTTATTAAGACGGGAGAGGATCCGTCGTATTGTAAATACTGTCAGCATGCCAAGTACTTCAAGTAATAATGATTTTGATAATGAAGAACGGGACCCAGTGCCGACCTGTCGGTTATATACAGTCCGACACCCGATTCCGATGCGTCGCTGTATTAAATTGACCCTGAGAGTAGAAAATAACCAGTACCCGGAAAAGAGGGTGTCAGCCGGGGAACAATACCACACGAGTTCCGTAGAACTCACCTTCATCAGATCTCTGATCGTTAGTGCGCCGTAAGAAGTACTGGCAGTAGAGAAGGCGGTCAATATCCTGCAAGAACACCTTGGCTTGGGAGTAGCCTCGTCAATCACCATCTTCAGTGATAGTCAGGCGGCGATTAAGGCAATCTGTTCCAGCAGCGTTAAATCAAAGCTCGTAAAGCGATGCCGCAACAATCTATGCACACTTGGCATTCAACATCGGGTTATTCTGTGCTGGGTGCCTGGACACTCCAAAATAGATGGCAACGAGGCTGCCGATGCGCTCGCAAGAGAGGACGCAGGCATGCCAGCTGATCTAGCAGACAATACAGTGAATAAACCACTGGGATTGGTCAAAGAAGAGATTGACTACACGGCCAAGCAGCTTGCACAGAACAGATGGACAGGGTTGACAACCTGTAGTACATCCAGGCAACTGTGGCCCCACATTCGATAAAAAGAGAACCGCAGAGCTATTGAGACACAGTCGAAAAGACGTGAGAAATATTACTGCGGTTGTTACCGGACATTGCCTCTTCGGTAGACATGCCGAACGTATGCAAATACCCACTAACGACTTCTGCAGAAGTTGCAGAGATGAGGAAGAGGAAGAAAGTACTCAACATTTTCTGTGTGAATGCCCTGGCCTCGCAAGAAGGAGGTTCACTACTCTGGGTGAATCATCTTTCGATAGCCTGGAGGAACTAAGCAACTTACAACTTGGACGGCTGAGCAGATTTCTGAACAGTAGTGGCTGGTTTGAATGAGTTGTTAAAATCCTTCCGCGGTTACGTCGCACTAACCATCAGAGATCTGATGAAGGTGGGTTCTACGGAACACGTGTGGTATCACAACGGACCTATTCAGGACTACGTGAGACTGTTTGGTCAGAACCAAGGGTCTGCCACTCTTACCTAACCTAACCTAACCTAGTGCGCCGTACACCGCAAATAAGTCAAGATCGGCTTGTCTAAATTTGTTTAAACTCCGTATGTACACTCACCACACGGAGACTCTTAAAAAGTCTCCCTACAATTCCGCTCTAAAATCAACAGGTGAGCAAATATTTGAACAGTCTAAAATATGCATGTTTCCAACCATGATGCACCACCCGGTATATATTTTTTGATAATCTCCGCCACTACTTCTCTAAGAGTTTTCATAGACTAAGTAAGCTGTTATATCAAAATTTTTATTTTAACTTACTGTTTCAAAAAATAATTTTAAATGAAATAATTACTTCTTGTCTCGAGGTACATAATTCGTTACACAAAGGAAGAGTTCATAAAAATAATAAATTAATAGCGTTTATAATTATTAATAAAATATTATCAAGAGCCTTATAAAAGTTAATACATCCTTTAGTTAATATACCTACCTACGTGAAAGTACATCTACTATGTATAAAATATCAGGTATTTCCTTTTTTCTACTACGAACAAATCTACAATTAAAAACACTTAAAATGACGTGAAGTGTAAAAACATGGAGAAATTTATCTAAGATTTATATCAAAATGATTTAGTACCAGGAAGAATGTGTTTAAATTGCAGAAGATAACCGTGGATATTTAACAGAAAATAAGAAATGAAGAATTTATACAAATTTGGTGGATGTAAAGTAAATTGATTTTTGACGATGTTTTTGTTTTTGGAGGCAATACAAATGCATTGCATGGTATGTGATACTTGCGAATGCTCAATAAAGTATAAGTATAAACGGATTATATTATATTTTTATATAATTTCACACTTTTTAGTTAATAGATATTTGTATTGAAGCAGGTTATGTCTCTGTTAGAAGGTTGGAGACAATGATGTTTCTTGAACGACTTGTTTTATTTATTTTGAATTACAACGTTTCAACTGGTAAGTATCTCCAGTAGTCTTCGAGTGAATACTAAATCAGCATGGTAACTACAGCTCTATTTATACTAGCTAGGTGTGACTTACTTTATTGAGGGCCGTTTGCACGGGTGCCACTTAAGACGTCTTAGGTGGGGCTTAACTTAAGGTGTCACTTAACTAAAACTTTTCCGTTGCACAGTCGCTAAATCGGCACAAAGGCCAAGCTATAAGTAGATATGGATTAAACCGTAAAAATCTTCGGCTTAATTTATATCTACTTAGGGCTGGCTTATGTGCCGGTTTAGTGACTGTGCAACGGAAAAGTTTAAGTTAAGTGAGACCTTAAGTTAAGTCCCACCTAAAACATCTTAAGTGGTACCCGTGCAAACGGCCCTTAGTACAATATATGTACCACTTAGGATTTAAATGTATTTATTTATTTACACAAATGCGAGGGTGCCTCTGGTCCAAATTTAGTACCCACGAATTACCATAAGGTGTACAGAGTTCCATGACTTAATAACTAAAATTATATATCAATAATAATTATGAATAACCTCGTTATTTCTAAGTATCCTCCCAAAAGTTAGTCGAGATACATTAAACAAATCAATATCGTGGTATGAAGCATTATAAAGTGAGGTTATACGGTTTATAGGCGAATGTTTACAAAAATTAGTTTTTTAAAAATAGTTTTTTGCACATAGGTGAGTATTATGAAAGTTACGTTAGCATCTATATGGTTATTAATGATTTTAAATAAAAAGCGAATATCAGCTGGTGCTTAAGAGATAATAGCTGAAAAGTCCGTTGAAGTTCTGTTAAATAAGCATGAAGATGGAATACACCGGTGCTACTAAAGTTTAAAATCTAAGAAACTTATTCCGGATAATTTCCAATCTGTGTTAATAATTATATTGTATACTGAGGCGTTCAGGCGACAGAGGCAAAACTAAGTCTACTATAAACTTATGCAAAATACAGACCCTTTAAAGACTGCAAAGTTGCATGATTTAATAATAAAGTCTAGCATGCGATTACATTTATTAGCAACATAATCAATATGCTCGTTGAAGATAATTTTTTATTATAAATAACACCAAGATCCTTCATTTTATCTACTTTTGTAAGTAATATATTATTAAAATTGAGAAGAATAAAAGAAAATATTTACATTTCTTGAGAATAAAATCTAAATTCAATTATTTAAAATACAAAATTAAAAAATTAATCTAGTTTATCATGAAGCAGCAAGCAGGCCTCAATACTCCTTATACTGAGAAAAATGATCTTATCGTCCACGTAAAGTAAAGTTTTACAAAATTTAAAACATTTTTTCACATCGTTTAAGTATATAGTAAAAAATAAAGGCCCCAAATGGGAACCTTGGGGCACACCAGAAATTTTGTTGTAAACAGGAGACTGGTAAGTTCACTGCCACATGGATCTATTAAATGTATATAAGGTTATCCACTTAAGAAGGTCTCCATATAGACCAGTTTGACTCGGCTTAGCTACCAAAATATCGTGATCAATTTTATTAAACGCCTTACTGAAATCAGTATATATGGAATCCATCTGAATTTGAGAGCCCATAGAAGAAAGAATATACTGAGGGTAAGATACAAGATCCGATTTAATTGATCGTTTGGGGAAAAATCCATGTTGTTCGTGAATAATGTAAGGCTTTATGAAGTTAAGTACTTTGTTATGCAGAATACATTCTAAAACTATCCCAAAAATGTTGAATTTGCTTATGGGTCTGTAATTTGTAACACTATCTGTCACTCCATTTTTGAAAACTGGAATAACACTAGCCAGTTTCCATTTTTCAGGAAATTCGTACTGTTCAAATGACATATTAAAAATAATTGTAAGTATGACGTCTATAGAAGAAACACATTTTTTTTACAGAATATGAAGATATTTTATAAGATCCACCGCCCTTATTTTCATTTAAGCAAGTCAGTGCTCTCAGAACATCATCAGGTTGAACACAAATCTTTAAAAGAATACAAGTATTGTTGATATTTGGTGCAGAGTAAAATTGCTGATAAGGTTGATAAACGTCTTGAAAGAATTTCAAGAACAAAATAATAATAAATGAAGAATAAGACATTTTTTTTATTAAGAAGACTTTTAAATTGAATAAAATATAGCGTTTATGTTGAATGAATTTTGAAAATTTGAGTTTTAATCTAAATGCAAACGTTACGAAATATGATCGATAGCTATAAGTTCTTAATAGAAATTTTGACTCGTTTTACACTTAACAATAAATGTATTAAATGTTACAGGAAATGATAAAGCCGATAAACTTGCGAGCAAAGGCTCCGAAAATACATTGATTGGTCCAGAACCGGCACTCGAAGTGCCAAGGTGCACGGCACGAGACGCTATAAAGCGATGGATCAGGAATGAACACTGGAATTGGTGTGGGAGTAACAGACAGGGATTAGCCCATAACAAAAGCTTCATTGGGGATCCAGACCCAAGACTTACGAAACAGCTACTTCAAATGAATAGGAACCATCTGAGAATCATAACAGGAATCCTGACAGGACACATGGATGGCAAAAACCATCTGCACAAAATGCAACTGTACAATGGATACCTTGACTGCAGATTATGTGAACATGACAGAGAAACTGTACAACACGTAGTTTGCCATTGCGAGTCACTAGATCGGAAAAGGCAACAAATACTCGGGTAACCAAAACTGGGACCAGAGTACATCCTTACCCTCTTCCCAGATGACCTACACAAACTAGTGCAAGGAACTGGGATCACGGAGTGGGTGTAAAAATCAAACAGGGCGAGTACAATGGGCCTAACCTGGCCTAAGTGCACTCGGCGCACGGATGGACCCTCGAAAGAAAAAATTAATGTTAAATTACAAGTGTTGGCTTATACTTGTTTAAGAATTAGTTTCAACGGAATTGAAAATTTCCCAAAATCCATTCGTCAATCCATCACAACGAGCAATCAAATTGTCAATGCAATTGATGGTGTAGAGGCCGCTTAAGAATATATTTTTCTATTCGTTAAATAGCAATAGTTAAAAGTATTACTATAAATATGAACATTATTAAGAATCTAACAAAGAAAATCTTAACCAATTACAAAGAAAGAATCATGGGCGTATCTAATGCATCATATTTCCACTCTGATTGTTTTGTTTATTTTTATTAATCGATACGTTATAGCGTGTTAATTTAATACATTTCGAGTTAATGGCTTCTAATGGAACTCTTCAAATTACCGTGCATATCAGTGCGAAGAGTGAATAAGTACCGGCTAATTTTTTAAATTAATTATTTCTATTTGTTAGGTATGTAGGGCCCTTTCCAATGGGTTATTTATTTTACAAGTAAATATTATGAAAATAATTGATTTTGGAAGCGGTAATGGTACATAAAATCGAAAGGATTAATAATACAAAAGCTTCCAGGAAGTCACAATTTCTTGTTATGGCCTCTTTTATAAATCATATTATATATAAATCACAATGCATTTTTTTTTAGGGCCCGTCCATACGCCGGATGCCGTTAGACCAGATTTAGCTCTTTGTGCTCACCCTGTTTAATTCTTCACACCCACTCGCTGATCCAAGTCCTTTGCACCAGTTTGTGCAGGTCAAAAAAGAGGGTCAGTATGTCCTCTTGTTTCGGTTTTGGTTACCCGAGTATTCGTTGCTTCTTCCGATGTAGTGACTTGCAATGGCAGACTCTATGCTATACTGTTTCCCTAGCTTCTGTGAATAACCTGCAGCTAAGGTCTCCATTGTACAGTTGCATTCTGTGCAGATTCTTGACAGCTATGTATCCTGTCAGAATTCCTGTTATAGTCCTCAGCTGATTCCTATTCACTTGAAGCAGCTGTTTCGTTAGGCTCGGGTCTGGATTCCCAATGAAGCACTTACTATGATGTAATCCCTGTCTATTGTTTCAGTGGATTTTGTGTTCACCACCGATCCATCGCTTTATGGCATCTCATATACCGGTCATCTTGGTACCCCGAGTACCGGTTCTGGACCAATGAATGTATTTTCTGAGCCTCTTTTTGTAAGTTCATCGGCTCTTTCGTTCCCCGTAATACCTTCGTGTCCTCATCACAACACATACCTTTTTATTTAAAAGAAAAATTGGGGGTAGGTTCCTACCCCCAAAGAGGGGTAAATTTTATTAAGACGCGAAAAATGTTTGCTAAAGTAAATATTAACGCAGCCATAGTTCTGTATTTTTTCAGCAAATACAGAGACTTTCTAATACTGAATTTATTCCAGTTAAATATTTCATCCTGTATAAAACTGACTGCAAATATACCTTTAAAATCTGATACGCTCAGCTTATAAAAGTAAAAATCAATAAATAATAATAGTCATTTACAAGTCCTAAATCAACCACCATTCTTGACTGTAAAAAATCCTACCTTCTTGTATTCCCCGCAGAACTTGCTAACCATCTCCGAAAGTTGCTGAGCTCTGGGAGTATGAAGACTAATTCTTCCTTGAGGCCCATCTAAGCTTACTGTAGTCGGTCTTGGTGCTGTGCAAGAGGAAATTTCGTTCAGAGGAAAAGACTTAATAACTTGAAGATGGCTTTGTTCGCGCTTAACTAAGTGAAGGCCCCAATGCGATACTGCTACCAGTTGAACTTCGGAAAGCTGAAAAAAATAAGAGTCTATAATATTGGAGTTTATACAGAATCTTGAATTTTTGCTTAATATTAAATAAATACACACGAACAAGAAAAAGTACAATATAGAGAAAATATTGTTTTAATAGATTTATATTGATACTATTGACAGTACCAGCTGACTTAATTCGGTTGTATAATTACGGCTTAAACTTAGTTCATCGATGAATTAAGCTCAAACTTCATTGTGACAACCGCTTTGAATTAGGGAATCCAAACCACGTGATTCAATATGGCGGTTGGATGGCAAAAAGCATTGAGTCACCAGTTAAATGCCACCAGCAACATTATTTTAATGGTCACTTGCACCAATTACAAAGCAGTATTTGCCAGCCAGCCGCCATTTGGACACATCGTTGGATTGTCTAATTCCTGGTGAAGCTGTCAAAATGAAGTCTGAGCTTGGTTCAATAGTTAACTATACTTAAGCCGTAATTGAACAACCGAATCTTATGGCTATATTCACCAAAATCATATTTATCCATCTAAGAGTTACCAACAAAAATTAAAAAATATATTTCATTAAAAAAATATAAAGTCGAAATAAAAGCATGGATATTGGAAACGGATAATTTAAAAATATTTTTGGAAATGTTTTAATTGATATTGTTATGAATAATATATTTTTCAAAATTTAATTTTATTAACCTATATCTTCAAAAAAACTGCGTTTATATTTATATACATATATTAAAAAGTTTTTTTATTTACAATTTAACTTTTATATAATATTAACAAATATTTAAACAAAATATTTTAATATTCTCATATATTTATAATTTAAAATATTAAGATTTGCCCCTAACAAGCACGTCTTCAGGGGATCAAAGAAGAAGTTTATTAAGGAAGATAAATAAACAAATGTATTATATTATAAATATTGAAAAATAAACTCTCTTATTATCTGCTTGTTAGGAATTTTCTCTCCGATAATAAAACAAGGTATTTACCATTGGGTTAGAGGAGGATGATGAGGAATCCAGTACATAATGGAGAAAATCTGTTCTGTATATTTTTACAAGCAACTTTTCAATATTTACAATCAATGTAATTTTTTATGCTTTTATAGGATGGATCAATTTTAATCGACCTAAGAAGTTGTCAGATGATCTAACCATCTGATAAGTGCTACCTAAATACTGAAAAAAGGTTAACAAACTGATAAGCAGACAGACTGATACAAAGTAATTATTGATGAAACCGAAAACGCCTTAAGCACCGGGCCGCTTTGATTGTGAGAAAATTATTTCTGCCAATCGTCAGGTTTATTATTATTAAAAAAAGCTTTATGCAACCCGATATTAGGGGCTGGTTAAATGATAGATCGCCAAATCAAAAAAAAAAGATAAAATTCAACGTCGTTTTGCAGGATTATGTTTTACACCTCGGTTTCCTTTGTAATTTTCGTAGTTACAGATAAATCTATTCAGTTAAAAAAAACTTCTATTGCATGTAGTCTTATCTTAGCAATGTCACGCGATAGGATCACTTATAATTCTATAACTACAAGCAACTAACATAATGAAATCTTATAAACTACTGACATCTTAGAGCACTTTATCTCTATTGTGCACTTGAAACGAGTCAATAATACATTTTGTAACGTTTTCTGTCCATGATATGTAAAGAAAATAAATAATCTGAGACCAAAAATAGTAGTGAATTGGTATAAATGAAATGAAAATTACAAACAGTTTTCGTGCATTTATGCGGAAGCATGGATTAGCGAATTATTATGGTATCTGAGAATCTATTATAATGACAAGAAATAGTATGATCCAACAAGTAAAATAAAAAAAAATTAAATATACATATATTCTAATTTTTAAATTGAAAAACGTTTTTGCCGGCATACAGACACGATTAAAAGTGAAAAAGTTTTATGCCTCCGCTGGGAATCGAACCCAGAACCTCTCGATTACATGTCAAGCGCGCTGCCAATTGCGCTACGGGGGACCAGAAATGCTCTCACCAACTTCGGTCATATAACTTATTCAATTTTATGTTAGTAGTAACAGTCTGGAATCTCCTGTGATTCACAGAC
The DNA here is from genome assembly GCA_935413205.1 of Polydrusus cervinus. NCBI lineage: Eukaryota > Metazoa > Arthropoda > Insecta > Coleoptera > Curculionidae > Polydrusus > Polydrusus cervinus. The sequence continues at coordinate 30,573,540 of OW284515.1, read as the reverse complement.
CGGGGAGGGTGTTATAAGGGGAAAGGGAACTCACTCACTACCACTACTACAGTGGTAGAGAGTGATGACGAAAATTTTAATATATCATTCAGTACTCTCAGTTCGAATAATCATGTAGTATCTGTAATTCTTTTGATACATAGTTATAGTTTTAATACGATATGTTTTTTACCTGTGCAGCTCCAGATACAGGAAACAGCCTTGCAAAATACAAGGGCCAAGTTCTTGCTAATTCGATAGCATTCCTTTTAATGTTGGCCCTATGTGAAGCGTTATAATTTTCTGCAGTAACTCCGTATCCTGAAAGCATATTAACTCCTGCCCTTTTCTCCGTTGGCGTTAGCCTTATGCAAGGAGTAATACCGTAGACATCAGCTACAATCTGACAGAAGATTAGGTGAAGAGCATTGAGGGGCCCTGAAATAAAATTAATACTTGTTAGATGACAGATATACAGAGTGCTTTACCTCACCTCCCGTCTTCTATAGCGCACGTATAAATTAAGTTAGGATTTTGATACTTTGCAGATTTTACCTGTATCCAAGGACGCATTTCAGAAAAAAAAAATTTATACAGGGTATTCCAAAGAAGTGTGACGTCATAGGGATCAATTTTTTAGATTACATGCTACAATATTCTTACTTATTTGGATGCCTCTTATAGTTCCTAGCCTTCATACCCCTAAAATTTTAATGAATTCGGTTCAGTATTATAGGCAAAAAAAATAAAAACTAAAAAAAATCAGACTTGCACCACTGGTTTCAAAAATTAATAAAAAATAAAAATAATGCCGTGCGTAATAAAATTATACAAAGGTATTTAATAAAGAAGGTCGAGCAGTCTCGTTAATCAAGTTTGATTTAAAACGAATTGCACAGGGTGTCCAAAGTTTAGCGTCAAACTTTGCAAACTTTAAATCAATTTATTTTTTTTATTTCAAATTGGAACCCTTGTATATTATATCATTCAACGCAGAATTAAAAATCAAAAATATGTCCTAATTACAACTCTATGGCAATTTCTAACGCATCAAAACTTATTTGCAGAAAACTTATTTTTTCAACTTTTCCAACAGTCATTATTATGAATAAATATTAAATGTGGCTTTGAAAAACAATTTATTGGTAATAACGTTTACTAAAGTGACAAAAAGAATTCTTTTCTCAAGCTCCTCTCTGGTTGTATTCAATCACAAAAAATAATATAGCTTAAATAATTTTATTAATAATAATCTAACAATATTTGAAACTATATAATATAACTAAAGTCAAAATGGGCTTTTGTCCCTTTAGTAAACTTTAATACCAATAAATTGTTTTGCAAGCCACCTTCGATATTTATTTATAATAATGACTGGTGGAAAAGTTGATAAAATGAATTTTCTGCAAATAAGTCTTGATGCGTTAGAAATTGCGATAGAGTTGTAATTAGAACAAATGTTTTATTTTTAATTCTGCATCGAATAATATCATAAACTACAGTAGTTCCGATTTAAAATAAATTGTTTTAAAGTTTGCAAGGTTTGACACTAAACTTTGGACACCCTGTACAATTCGTATTAATCAAACTTGGTTAACGAGACTGTTTAACCTTATTTATTAAGTACTTTTGTATAATTTTATTAACGAGGCATTATTTTAATTTTTTATTAATTTTTAAAACCAGTGGTGCAAAACTGATTTTTCTTAGTTTTTATTTTTTTCGCCTATAATACTGAACCAATTTTATTAAAATTTTAGGGGTAGGAAGGCAATTATAAGAGACATCCAAATAAGTAAGAATATATGTAGCATGTAATCTAAAAAAATAGATCCTTATGACGTCACACTTTTTTGGAACACCCTGTATAAATAAAAATATTTTTCTGAAATGCGCCCTCAAATACAGGTAAAGTCTGTAAAATATCAAAATCATAACTTAATTAATAAGTGAGCTATAGAAGACGGGAGGTAAGGTGTAGGACCCTGTAGATGTCAATTGCTAATTAGTATGCTTTTCACATTAGACTTTTTGCTTATACTCACTAACTGAATAATCCAAGGGATATATCGACACAAAAACAATTATTTACGTACCTAGGGGTTCCGAAGGCGAAAAGTATTCCTTTCTGACCCGTAGCAACCAAGACACTCTATTATAAGTGATGTAAGCAGAAGATCCTAATGGCAGAAGTCTGTTTGGTGTTGTCGGAGATTGAGGTTCCTCCATATCGTCGGTCATTGGTTTGGAGTTGACAGGGGACTTGGATGGTGGCGTTTTGATAGGTCGCATGAATTCCGGCCATTCTTGAACTGAAATTGATAAACAATAGCTTATAGTGAAGCAATATTTAAAAAAAAATTTAAAATAGTACTGTAAGCTAACAGAACTTAGATACCATATAACAACAATCGTTTTTCTAATATAAACTGGAACATAAATAAAAACAATTTTAGAATCATAAATAAGTATAGATTTATTTATAAGACTTGAAAAAGGAATAGGTAAATATATATTAAAACTCTTGTCTTGTATTATAAGTAGGTAAAATAATATTATTTGTAGGTTTTTAATGTATTAAACAAACCGTTTCTAATGTAAAAATTAAAATGAGTGTTATTTATTACAAATCGAAAACATTAACGATATACATGAAACACGACAAAAAAACAAATCCTTGCTTATATTATATTTTAATTTACCACTTTTAAAAAATAATGCCTTATTTGTTGGCACTAAATATTTTAATATATTGCCAAATAATTAAAAACTATGGGTCTTCAAACATTTAAAAGGAAATTTAAAATATGGATTATTTAAAATGATATCAAGATAAGCCAAGTCGTAGATAGCTATGTAATTATATTTATATTAAAATAATTTATTATAATTTATTTGTTTTCCACTCTATTAATTATACTTTTTAAATTATTTTATTACTTTTCCAACTACATACATTTATAAATACAGGGTGTCCCAGATAAGCATGCACTCTATAGAGATCTCGTAAATCATATAAGACACAGAGATGGTTAAAATAGAAAAAAATTGCGTCCTACTAAATTCTGCAACATTGCCTTTTCAAATTTCCGAATTCTTCCGAAGATATTTGCGCAAAATCGAAATTTCGCGATTTCGTTTTTATTTTTTTCTGACTCTATTTGAAGAGACCTGTCAAAATAAAGTTTACATTCTTTTCACCATTTTATCTCCGCTATAAGTTGGGGTAATTATATTTTTAATTCGACATTTCGTTTTTTTAAACCATCATCAACTTTGTCTTTTTAGTGGAGAAATTTTATTTAAAATTTTCCTTCTCCTTTATAATTTAACGATGTATCACACCTAGTATTAATAATACGTTTCGGATTGAAAAACCCATCATCACTAAAAACAAGTGTTCATTCATTGTGTATCTATCAACTTTCTTTTGTTTTCAAAGCCAACTATAGGAATAATTTGACTCTGGACGTCGACTACAAATCATATTAAATTTTTCTTCTCGACTAATGTTGAACGTGAATAATTATTTGTAGTAAAAAAAACTCCTCAAAAGATAAAATCTTTACTTTAAAGAAATTAGAGAAAAGTGTATTTGCACTAAACGATTTCATTAACTAAATCTGTCATTTGGCAAGTATTTTTAATTTATTTAAAAAAGTGCCTATCACATCCTACTATACAGATGAGACAGGTTAGATTACGCAGATTGAAAATAAAATAGTTTCAAATAAGATGAATTGCACTTATTCTTATTAATGATGGGTTTGTTCGAAACGTATTATTAATACTTAGTCGTCATTGTATTATAATGAAGAAGGAGAATTTAAAAATACTAAAATAAAATTTCTCGATTATTTAAAAAAGCAAAGTTTAATTATACCTACCAACTTATAGAGGAGATAAAATGTAAATAAGAATGCAAATGATATTTTAACATATATCATCAAATAGAATAAGAAAGAAATAAAAACAAAATCGCGAAAATTTGGTTTTGCCCAATTCGTCTATATCTGCGTCCTTGTCTGGGACACAATAGATAAAATTATTTCTCATTACAAAATCGGACCGGTTAGTTAATCTACAGTGTATCCACGGATATAGTTTGGAAGAGGAAAAACTTTTTTATTAGGAGATATAGAAGAAAAAGTCATTCTTTATAAAAACTTTTGCTTGTGCTGAAACTACAATTTCGAATATCAGATTCAGCAGGTTTAAGACTCTGCTATGAATTAGTGCTTAATCGTAATCGGTTCATCACTAAAATTATCAGAAACGTCATTTTTTGTTTTATGGTTGTGGAAAGAATAGAAGAGAACGTTCCTGTTTTGAGATAACAAAAGTTGAAATTTGTTTGTTGAAAAAATTATCAAGAAGTAAAAGGGAAAGTGCAGGTATGCATAGTTCCCATAAGTCAATCGATTAAATAATCAATAAAATTTATTACGAATATAAACGATTCTTATGACTATTTTGCAAATAAATTTAATAAATAAGTATACTGTAAACTTTCTTACCTTCGTTTCGATCAGTTCTGTCTGTCATCACGGTGGATGTCACCGAGTGTTTCTTTTCTCTCTCCAATGCACTCTTATTCATCATATGCGTTTTAAAAGTAGGCCTTTCACTGGGTTCTTTTATCTGGTTTTTGCTTTTTTCAAATTTCCGTTCCTCTCTGTCCCACCTTCAATGAAATAGAAAGAGACAGTGGTATTATAAAAATATTATCGGGTGATTGGTTTTAACATTCCATCTCCGTCGAATTCACGTTATTAATAAGAAACGATTCGATACATTCTTAATCGAGCGATAAATTGTAAGCGGTAATGATGTAATAATAGCAACTGTTTAAATAAATTAGTACGGTGGCATTGAATAATAGTTATTGCAGAAATACCAGGTTTTGTTAAATAGTAAAATATTAGCCTGGAACAGTATTTATTTTTGGCCTTAGATTCAACATTGGTATACAGGGTGCTAAAAATTCGTGTGCATACAAGGGTATCTCGAAAACGATAAGAGATGGGTCTTAATAATTTGGTGAAAAAAAATTGTAATTATTCCGAATGCTTTCGCTGCCGTCTTTTATGTTCTACAAGATGGCGTTATTAGTTTTCAAATTCAACGTTTCGTTCTTTAAATACCAACCTCAAGTCAATTTTTTAAATACGTACCTGAAATTTTAAATACAGTTTTAGGGACTTCTAGGCTATACAAATTTAATATAATTTAAAGTTTTTGAAATTTTAACGTTTTGTCATCTAATAACACATTTTTTAATGTTTATGTCATTACGGTCCTGAACGTTAAGAGCCGAACCAAAAAAAAACCCTAAACTAAAAATTTATGTTTTTTTCGGATATCTCCGAAGGTATTCGAAATATTTCGAATTTTCTTTCATCAAATTATTAAGCCCCAAAATACACAACTTTGCCTCAATTTAACCATCTTCGTATCTTTTACCGTTTTCGAGATCCCCTTGTACGCTCACGAATTTATAGCACCCTGTATTATTCTCTTCTTTCGTTAACCAGCATTTGCTTATGGTTCACAACGCCTAAAATAAAGTCTGTATTGATAATTCTATTGTGTTATTAAGGATACTAAACTGCTACTAGTTTATTTTCCACGGCTTGTAAACGGGTCGCGTTGCACCTTAGTGGGTACTTCGGTGTGATCTATTTGTGAACCTGCGAATTGCGGACTGTTACAGTGAACCGCAAAATGTTGTACCCTATACTAGATATGAGAACTACCGTGTTTTAGTTGTTTTTTAGTTTTATGATTCCACGTCCGGTTGTTCTATCTTCTTCACTGAAGTTGATTCTTACAGATCGATTTCAATACTTGTTTATTCTTAAGTACGTCTTGAAAGCGCTGTTTCTGGAATTTTATACGGGTATATGGCTGGTATATGTTGAATATGCCTTGTCGTAGATTCCCAATAAGGACGAAACAGCCGTCAATTTCTAATTAAACCTCTGATGGCCGCCCGCAAATGGGAGGACATCACTTGTCCCAGGCTCTCCTTTGAAAGGCGCCCTGGACTTAGTTTTATCAAAGTGTCACAATGAAAGGCCCAGGAATTCTGTTTCACTCGCTTTATTATTCGAGAAGGCTATGAATAAAACTATGTAGTGGAGACTAATGTTGGGTTGCAAAAAGCTTTTAAACAATAAATAACGAACCAGAGGCAATTTAGATTGTCACATCAATAACAATGGCAAAATTAAAGTTGCATAGCTAGTTATTCAATAATTAAGGTAACTGGACCACTTTGATTGTGAGAAAGTTATAGTTATGTCACCTCCAGATGGCCCTTCAAGTCAGCGTTCGTCCGTTTCGCTGGATGTATTTCCCTTTACTTATAATTGTAAAATTATAAGTATAACTCAGCCCTGGTATTATAATATTTAAAAGAAACAGGAAGTTAGCTGGAAAGTCTGTCAATATTTAAATATTAGATTTAGATTTTTTTTACTTTTACTCTATGTATGTACCTAGTCACTACTAAAAATAAAATAACTAAAGAATGTAGGCTACGGTTCAGTAATATCAATTAAAAGAAGAGAATGAGATGCAGTTAATCAATTAAATTTGCAAGGTAGCGTATCAATACGAGGGCGTTACGAAATAGTCAGTTTCTGTTGAAATGGAGAACTATCCATTTACTCTTTAGAACATTAAATTTATTTAAGAAAGAAAATTACCGGCTAGATAACAGTGCTGTACATCTATATTTTGCATTAAAGTACACAGGAACACCGAATCAATGGGTTCCCTGGGGCACAGGTAGACAATGACGACCGTTTCATCCTTATTAGGACTTATCCATAACCGTATGCAATTTTACTGCGATATCGCCTAATAACCTAATTTGAATGATATGACTTTGATGTGCTGTAACTCGTTCAATATTGAAATTGAAATTTTTTGTTGCATAACTTCTATATTTTGCTACATAACATAACCTATTAAAGTTTCCAAACACATTTTCCGACAAATCTGTACAGGGCGATTCTTAAGTTAATACTTCTTTTTTAGCTGTGTATAGAAGGCATTAAAATAAACAACATTTTCAATGCTTACCTTTTTTCAAAAAACTCAAAAATAAGGTACTTACATTCATTTATTACACTATGGATCAAATACGGTTCTGCCTAACTTGCCCGTTGAATAACATTAAGAAAACTTCTGGGTGTAGGATGAGTCCGCAAGGGAAAGCGTTCTGCATATAATCTCGAAGCAGCAGCCGCACTTTGACGACACGTACCGTAAATTAGCACCATATCTATAGTTCATTGCTTTCAAATTTTATCATTTTTACATGTCACTAATTTAAAATGAACTTGCTTCAGAAAAACACACCGTAGCGGATTGCCAAATAACTCACCACCAACCCGTAAATTGCATGACTAATAAGAGATAAGACAAACACCATAAAGTACAGCAGGCAACGTTTTAATGACCAGGCCCGCACTATTTTTAGGTTTTTTGAAAAAGGTATTTGAAAATGTTGTTTGTTTTAATGCCTTCTATACACAGCCAAAAAAGAAGTATCAACTTAGGAATCACCCTGTATAAATAAATGAAAATATATGAATTGTTGACCTACCTTCCTCCAACTTCACGCGGTTCAATTGAAGTTATAGTTGTGGATTCGGCTAATTCCCAGCTATCTCTGGATATTCGACCATCGTGCCTGTCACTATCTAAAATATTAAATACAAATTAATATTGTTATCCTTTTTTACTATACAGGGTGTTATGAAAATGACTTATTGGTGAGTTCATAGGTGTCCTAGAGATAATATTCCATACTTTTATTTAAATCAGCCATATACAAAGTTGAGTAAAACCCCGTACAAACAGCCCTTGTGCACTATACGCCAATGGAAAAACAAAATTATCAGAAAAAAAAGCAATTATAATAGAATGGCGATTTTTAACCTCTTGTGTTTACCTTTTTAACTATTTTAGTTATTCTAAACAATTTTAGTGAAAAATATGGCTTGAAACAACAATCCAAGTGTTTTCTTGTTATTTCATCCCATGTGCCTGTGTTTACATATCTACCAGAGATATAACTAAGGTAAATGATGAATTTTATCGCAAAGCGCTATTAAAAAAAACCCGTTAGTTAGGTACTACTTATACTATCATCTTACCTTCTGGGGCCCAACTGGCACTATCGTTGTGATTTTCATTAATGCTACTTTGTACTTCCCAGTTCTGACTAAACGAATTTCGCTTAGAGTTGTTTTGGTGCATCACCCTGTTCTGGTGCACACCAAAAGTGTCTCTATCTTGACGCTGCGCCATAAAAGATGACTGGTGTTGCATGTGGTCTCGTTCTTGTTTTCCTGATAACATATTTCTGAAAATACAAAAAGTTCTAGTAAAAACTTGTTGCTCTATACTAGGATATGTTATATTATTGTAATCAGAAGTAAGATCTTAAGGAGTTATTTACATTCCCTGTTCATTTCATTTGTTATTTTGATTTGCATTATGTTGAGGCATTTAATTAATAGTTCTGTACGTACGAATTCGTCGACTATTTGAAAACGCGCACGTGGTCGTCGCTGTGAAAGAGAGTTCTGTCACCCGATCGTTGACATCCGAGTTATCTATGTCATTTCTACTAAAAATTGGCTATCTATGAAAATTTAACCTTGCATGTCCTGACCAATCGGAGGGCTATAGCTTCTTGAGATTTGTAGTACATTTCTTGCTGCAGAGTGTATGTGTTCTTGAACCTCGATTACTTTATTATTTTTTGAGGATTACTATAAAAAAATAATTTTTTCAGGAATAATTTTGTCAATTTAAAATTTCATTCCCAAAAATAATTTATTGTTATTTTTATTTAAATTAATATTTAACACAAAAAATTAAGTAATGGATTATTGGGAGACCCAAATTAAATCTTATTTAATGTATTTGGTTAACCTGTGTTTTTGGTGTAAATTTCTTAAAATCTTTTGTACCTGTGACTCTTAAACGTATCCCTGATTGGCTCAACTGGTGGTGGAGGTTGATTAGGTCTGACTACTGGTGGAGGCGGTGCAGGACTAGAAGGAGCAGGAGGTAGAGAGTTTGGGCCAATGGGTGGTGGTGGAGGTCCTGGTTTCCAGCTACTACTTGCCCAGCTCTGTTGAGTTGGAGACTTGCTACGATTGTGTGGCATCTAAAAATATAGGCATTTTTACAATAATTGCAAAAGTATTTGGTTTATATTTATATGCTGTTAATTTCAGAGGGTATTAAAAATTATTGTTTTAACAGAATTATTGGTTTTCTAAATAAGAAAATCTGTTACTTTACCGTGTGAAATTACATTTTTTAAATATGTAAATTGTTAAAATTTGTACATAAAAGCAATTACCAAAAATAAATATTAATTGAACTTACATGTGGAGATTCCGGGCTAGAATTTCCACTAATATTACTGATATTATCGTCCCATCTACCAGCCAGTTGTTGTTCAAGCATCATTTTTCTAGTATCTTCAAGTTTATTAACAGATCTTGATGGCTTGTCGACTTTGCTGCTACTGGTTGATCTTACCGAGTGGTTGGCGGTTACTCGTTCAAGTCTCTGTTTCATTTCTGAACTAAGCTTTATTTTTCCGATACTTCCTAAAATTAAACGAGTGAGAGCGTCAAATGTCGCAATGATTTTAGTATGGTACAACATATTCCTATTGACTTTTAAAATATTCTGCTAATTGTTTATTATCGTACAGGTTCGCTCCTTAGAAATGCAGGGGTTGCACTCATTGGTATAATGAATAACTTGAACGTATTTGCTTAAGACTGCATGAGCCAGCATATTACAATTACGAGAATTTCTACGTTACCTACTATCAACGAGGAATGACTAGATAAAGAGTTTTACAGTAAATATCAACAATCCGATGTTCGTTATCAATTGCAACCATCAACCAGAAGCCATAAAACATTTTCACTATGGATGTCAACTTAGAATTTGAAACACGCAAAAGCGAATATCCGAAGGACACTTAAGAATATGTATTAATTATTCACGATACATTTTTAGCTACATTATACCAACTGATTCTGTTAACAATACATCAATGTAAAAGTATATTTAATATAACTTTCCGAATTGAATGTCCTTTTAAAACTTCGTTTTCTACTAGATATGGATTACATTTTATTTAAATTAGAACTAGATTTGTTAAGTTCTTTTATTTCGTATTTATCGGCAAAAAAATTTACGTTATGTCAAACTTGAAAAAGTAAAAAAAATAATATATTTATTATGGAAAAAAGCTTATTATACCGTAGTAGCTTGCTAGATTCATAGTTTTCTATAGGTTTTACCCCATGCTTTTATATATATCTACCAAATCTTAAGAATTTTTACCTGGCGAAGGTCTGGAAGCTCCAATTTCAAATGCTTTTTTAGAATTAGATCTGGCTAATTTATCGTTTTCTTTAACTAGAGGCTCGAAATCTATTTCATCCCACTCCAGCGAATTATCTGTTTTCATTGAACCGTATCCATTCGTGACTGTAATCGCTGGGTCTTTATTCGGCGTTACTTTTCTTTCTTTTTGCCTCATTTTAAACTGAATAAAGTCTTCTCCATTCTCGTGGTTTGTATCTCCTTTGGGTGGAGGCCAACGCCATTTACCTGTAGATTATAATAAAGAAATAGTTAAGATTAACCGGTATAGTTTTTAATTAAATACTTTTATTCAAACTCAACAATTAATTTAAACAATATTTTACCTATTCTAACTGTTTTGGCTCTTCCATATGGGTCCATAAAAGGTCTGGCTTCACTTGGGTCACACTCGTCGATAGGAGGAGGCATGGGTGGCGGGGCGGGAATTCCACTTCTACTTATCATACTTTGGCTGGACTCCGAACTTGCTTTTCTCGATTTATAATCTAAAGCGAAATATTTAATCACTGAGCTAGATAAAGACTGTGGTAATGAAGAACTTATAGATGTAATAGTATTATTAATATTTGGTCGAGATGAGGATATCTAAAATGCCCTGACTAAGATTGATGCAACTCTTAATGAAAAAAATTACCAATCATTAATATTAGTTCCTGTGTTAGGATGCATATCAGCACCTAAAACGGTTGCGAAGAAATGAAATAAAGGATTCGGAGGTAACCTTTGGACGGCCATAACTTCCTTATGACATTTAAAGACCTAGATTTATATGAAATGTTTTTATATGTAGAATAGCATCCTCTATAATAAACAAGCACCCGATACAGGATGTCATTTCATGGTATAAGAAAGGCATGAATATTGGTGGCAAATGATATTTGGGTTTCAACCGCAATAAATAGTAAAAACGTCTAAATAAAACATTCCATTCATAGAAGCGAAGAAATTGCTGTTTAGACCCTGGTTTATGAACCATGCTTAGAAACAAGAGAATTCGTCAACCCCAAGGATAATGAGTACTAGTACTATTAGGCTAGAAATAGTTAGAGATCTTAAATAGTTTTGTTATTTTCCTTACCAACGGATGATCCAACACTTGGCGAGCTAGATTTTCTGACAGCATTGCTACTGTTTCCTGATTTAAAACTGGATTTTCTATTTTGAGGTGATTGAGAAGATTGATGCACTTGAGCTTTTACTGTAGTTTGAATGGTTTCTGTCACCTTAAAAAATAAAAAAGTAAGTAAGGAAAAAACTATTACAATATTCTTAGTGAATGATTATCCGTGATTCATTAACAACAAAGTTTGCTTACCTACGATTTCTATCAATTATATAAACTGCAAGTTTGCAATATATTTTTGTTTTGATAATTTCTTTACGTACCTTTACATTAACATCTCCAGTGTTAACATTTTGAGTTAGCAGCTGTTGTAAAGCCTGATTCTGAGCCAGTAACTGCTGCTGAATCTGAATATTCTGAGCCATAGCACTTTGCAGAAAGGCTCTTTGTAGATTTTGTTGGTACGCTGCCAAATCAGTGCCACCTTGTGGCATACCATTTAGCCCTGGTGGCATGTTATACATCGGTACAAACCCTTCTTGGCTAGGACTTAATAATGGCATCATTAAGGGTGCAGGGCTACCGATCGGAGCTGGAATGGACTGGTAGTTATAGCTGGAGGATGAAGCCCCACTTTGTGTAGAACCGCCTCCCTTAATAGACTCCACTAAATTGTGTTTTTCAGTGAGTGTTTTTATACTATCGTTTATAAAAATTGGTCTAAAGAGGTCGCTAATATAATCGTCGACGTTGGTATTTGTCCCTGAGGGACCGGGCTGAGTTGTAGTAATATTTTCAACTTCTTTATCTAATACAGAACTCCCCTAAAATATGTATTTTTACTATTACCAATTTTCTGTTAAACCAAGAAAGTAGTAATTAGAAGCTGATATGTCTGTGTATTTAAAAAGATTGTATGTACTGAAATTCTATTATGTTCTTACCTCGCTAATTTGGCTATCGCTCCTGTTTCTATGACCACCACCTTTTATTCTCAAAACCATCTCGGAAGCATCAGTTAACAGATTAACTTCTGGATTAACACTGTTTCCTAAAACTTGATCTAAAAATTCATCTAGACCTTCAATAAATTCACCATTATCTATAAATATTGGATGTTGCTTAGTATTATCTTGTGATATTTCGTTTTTGACAGAACTTCCTCCCCCTTTAATGCTGGCTGCAAGGGACCTGGCATCTGATAATTCATCTAAATTACCATCTAACACTGGACTGAAGAGTTCGTCCAGAAACTGGTCTACGTCGCTTGCCTGGGAGGGTACACGAACCCGCCTGACATGGGATGCCAAGCTTGGTGCTTCGCTGGTGTCGGACATAGCCGAGCTCCGAACACCACTAAATTCTGATTTTTCAATATAGGCACGACTTGAGTGGCTTCCTGGAGGTGCTTTCTTTCCTAAAATAACATTGTAAATAAGCATCCACAATCAAAGGGGCTCTCTATTTTAACAACTTACCTGCATATTGTGACTTGATATATCTCGGACCTCCTCTATCTCTATGCGATGTACTAACGCTTCCTATATCTGGATACTCAAAGTCTATTTCTTGCTTAGCCATATAGTTTTGATGAGTCATCACTACCGGTTTTATTGGTGCTAATTGTTCAACGGAGTGATATCTTTCATTTAGCTTCGAAGACTGAGATAAACCCAGATCTGCCAAAGTATTGGGTTCTGGATCTCCTAGAAGATTATCCAGACTTCTTGATCTGATCTTTTCTACGTCGAAGTATCTGTCATTCAATGCAGAAGTTCTTGATAAAGCTTCATGGGAAGCTTTTCGAACTGGTGAATTCGTAATGTTTATTATAGGAGAATCTCTGTTACTAGGGCTGTATCTATTTTCCATGTTCTGAACTTCGCGAGACGATTTTCTAGAACTTTGACGTGAGTGAATTACTTGAGCTGGTGGTGAGGCTCGAACGATCTCTCTCGAAGGTTCTCGTGATAATTTACGGGTAATATTAATGGGAGGTTCCGGAGGTGGGACCTAAAATGTTAGTTATTGTTGGTAGTATTAATATTTAGGAATGTGTCTGAGCAGAGAGCTAATTATATAAATGATGACTAACAGTCATTTTTACCTGGGGTCTCGTAGGTGTAATAACATGATGATCCACCTCAGCCGGAAAGTTTCTACGACTTCCTGTTTTAAGTAAGGTAGATTTTTGAATAGGGAACGCGGGACAAAGCTCTAGTTCAGATACTAAGTCAAATACGTAGTCCAAGCCATTTCCTTCGTATACAACGCCAGCATCGTCCATGACAACAGTCCATCCTTCTGGTGTTATTCCTTGGGATGACATTGCTAGAGATGCAGCCTAAAATTCAAGGAAATACTAAAATGTCAATCTAGAACACGATACTCGCAAATAATAGTTTATATTTTTATTAATTATTATAAACTACGTAAACCAATCAGTTTTTTACGGCAAAATGTAAATCCTTCACTTACTTCCTCACATGTTGTCCATGAATCGGCATTAATACTGGCAATAGTTCCATCAGGCATTGTTAGTGGCAAAGCGCAGTTCGATTTTTGCCTTACGCTTCTCCATTCCAACAAACTTGGAGGCATATTACGAGAATGGGGGGCTCTTTGAAGACTTCTTGTAAGTTTTCTTTGTAAAGTTTCCTTGATGCCGATTGGGGCATGGTCACTGATAAATTTCAGGAGATACCTGAAAAATTACATTAAGGTGAATTAAACGAATAGGTACTAAAAATATAAATTTAACTTACTTGCTTAATGGGGGACTAGGCTGAAAACTACTAAGGCAATGAGCCATTAGTTGCCATACCCTCTCCGAGTTGTCATTTTTCCAAGTCTGATTACATAACTGAACCAAGAGCTCGTCTCTTAAACCTCTTGAGTTTAGACCTTTATATACCATGTAGTCTGCTAGTGCCCTTTCTCGGGGACCTACAAAGTAAAAACTAAATATTTAGGACCACCATAAAAGTATATCTCAAATTAAATTGAGCATACAATTCGTTAATAATGTACCTGTTAATTGAGGATCGTTAGACCAACGTAAGATCAGCTTGAACAATGCCACTGCGTCTTGGAAGTCTTGATCTCTTGCAGCTGCTTTAGAAAGGAATGGAGTAGTAATGGGATCCTTCTTATAATGGAGATCTGCGTCTTTGAAATAGACGGAAGAAAATTTGGAAAATTCAAATTGGTTCAAATCGTGGGGAAGGTTTATTGGTGGTGTAATTCCAGTGACTCCACCCAGTACTTTGACAAGGTTTCGTTCAGTGTGAATTGGAGTATAACCTAGAAATAATTTTATATTTATTTTAAATTTGCATTGATCTGATTAGTTCTACTATCATTTGCGTGATTGCTTTAAAAAGTATAGGTACTTTTAAAACTACGATATAAATTAAATTAATACAGCAATACCAACAATTCAAGTAATTCGAATGTATCTTTTGAATACTTACCATCCAACTTTGAAAATATAAATGCCAACTCTGCAGGTATTTCTAAATGATTCACCGCAGTCTTATTGTCACTCTTAGCAGCAGCTTTTGCGGTAGCATTGGCTTTCTGAGCCTGAGCTTGTAGCTGAGCTTCTCTAGCTGCACGCTGTTTAGCTCTTTCTTGGGCAATTTTCTCAGCTTCCACTCTTCGTTTGAATTCAGCCTTACGTTTTCCATAGAGCTTGCGTTCTTTGCGTCCTCGGTATAGAGCTTGGGCTTGAATAACTCCTTAAAAATAAAGTATAGTTAAAAGGGTTAAATCCAAACAGGGTTGAAGAGTAAAAGAGACACAGACACAGTTGAAATGTCGCAATATTCTCAATTAAAATATAACTCAAACGCTATAATATTATGTGTGTACCTTTCTTGATTTTGCTGTAATCTCTTCTTTGCTTGTATCCTTTCCAGTGTTTTTGTATGGCTACGGCGCTTCTTTTAACCCTTCGGTATTTTTTCCTCGCTAAGTACCCTCTAACATTCTTTTGTATAACAACTGCAGCTCCTTTAAGGGAGTCTCCTCGTTTGCTTTCTAATAATCGCTCTAGTTTTTCTCTTAGAAAAACTCTTGTAGCTCCCAATTGGTAATCGGGTCCCTCTAAAAAATAAACATGTAAGTAAGAAAAAAATAAATACAGTATTCTTAGAGAATGATTATCCGTGCGTCATAACTTCTACGGCATTAAAATCGTACTAATCGAATCAAAGACATATATGGTCAAAACAAAGTCCAGCTAACTTCATAAATATTATAATAGATGTGCCTATGTCCCGATATACGGGTTCCTAAAAGCTGTTTGTTCTGAATCAAAAATTTAAGTCTAGTACAAAACCAATATTATCCATACATTTAATACATCTTTAAAAATCACTTTTCACAATATGTCTATCTAGAAACTATACATGAATATTTAATATTTTAGTATATTAAAAGTTAGAACTTTTTACAATAATTATACGAATAAATAAATTTTCAAGGCTGATTAGCTGTCAGTATATTTTGAATACTTCCAAAATACAACAATTGCTGACAGATCCTATAAAATAAGTTTTCCTGGAAGTTTTTGAGTTTTTGAGGCAAAATTATTCCTAGTGATAAGTTATAGAATATAGAAATTTTGAAAAATATATTATTCATAACAATATTTATTAAAACATCGAGTTTGTTAAATTTGGTTAAGGCATTCCAGAGTTAATAGTATTTCTTTCGAAAAAGGTTCTCCCTACTTTCCTCAGTTTGTTTTACGAGTTAGATCAAAATATCTTAAAGCAAAGTTATTCCGTGTGTCCCAATGAATAAAATACTTAATTTTGAACATCATTTGATTTGTCATACTTTCGGTAAAAATCCTATAATTTTGTTAGTCATATATTGAACGCCCTTTAGCCGTAAATTTATTGGCCACCCGGTACAAAATGTTTGCAGGTAAAGATATATTATAGAATTTACTTTACCTGTGCCAGTATGGGGCATCTGCTCCAAAATAGCCCTACACAAGTCCCTATAGGGCGCGCCTCTTGGAATTCCAGTAAGTAGATACCTGCGAAAGTAAAGAATTTTAAAATTATGCCGTCTCAACCACATAATAACGTTAACGAAATCACTTTCAGTTTGATACTAAATCTTGTGTTAAACAATGCAGTTTAATTTATACAGTTTAGGGAGTTACTACCGTGGTAGAAAATAGAAACGAAATTGTTAACAAGATCGTTATATTGGATGTTCTGCAATATCTCTTTCGTAGGTAGGTATACATGCATATATGTAGTATTTATACGATATACCACATGTGCGATGTAATAAAAGAATTAGATATTTGCCTGTAGGGAATGAGATGGTGTTTGTAAAAGGCCTGAGAGATGCACTACTTCCAAAAGAAATGATTTCTCTCTTATTTCAGTTAAAGGATGTAACTCTCTTTCAGTAGCGGATCCAGAATTTTGTTGAGGGGGGGGGGGGGCGATTTTTAAAAAAATTACTTCTAAAAATAAAGAGAGCATATCCCGGCTCTAAAAATCTTTCTGCTCTGAAACGAGACCTTTAACCCTTCACACGCCCACTGGATGCGCCACTGCTCTCTTTGCACGCCATATATAATTTGCAGTGCTTCCCTTAACGATATCGCAGCATTTTGTAAGTGTTTTTAAATATGCTTCAACTTTACCGTATTGTATTTGACTCTTCCGAATAGCAGAGGAATATGTAGGATCGTAGTTTAAAATTATACAGATATTTACACGATACACTATAGTCTATTTCAGAAAGGTGTAGAGTAACAAAATGGAAAATTTCGTCCAGTTCGGCTCAACATCGGTGTCGGCCATAGGCGCAGGTAAATTTTGCGCATTAAATTATTTATGATAACTAAACAAAGAAAACAAAAAGAAGATAATTTGATAAAGAAGGAACTATTAGCTATAGCAAAATTACACAAACATTATTTTATGAAATATGCCGTTGAAGATATAGCTGAAAAACATAGAGTAACTGTGCTGCGTACACCGCCATATCATTGTGAACCAAATCGTATAGAGCTTATATGGGCGCAAGTGAAAGGATATGTAGCAAGACACAATACGACATTCAAAATGAAAGACGTTAAGCTCCTGTTCGATCCAGCCATTAAAAAAGTGACACCAGAGAACTGTCCAAAAACCAGTCCATCATGTCATTAAAGAAGAGGAGAAAATGTGGGATCTTGACCACCTGATCGATCGGACCGTCGACCCGTTAATTATAACGTCAAGTGGAGACGACGGTTCCTCAGATGAGGAAGAATAATATGATTTTTTATAATTTAATATCTGTATAATGTATTTTTGTATTTTGCATTTTTTATAATGTTTATTAAAAAATAAGTGTACCTTATACTATGTACATAATGCACGCCTTTGTCACACCATTTTCAGTGTTTGTGAATAAATAACAATAGGCAAAACCCTTAAATTGACCCAAACCCGGGTAGTACTTCCTGCACTTGATGAAAATAAATAATTTTGCAATGAAATCAATGTCAAGTTATGAAAGTGGCTTAAATATTTGTTGGGTCACTCTGTAGTCCCTTTGCATACCTAAAGAGACTATAACTATGCAACCGTGCTCGCATCCTAGCATGTGACAACATGCGTAGCCATGTTAAAAGTTCAACTTGCTTAATCGGCATACCGCTGCGCTGTGCTGTTTTTTTTTACGAACATCTTTAAAACAATTTATGACGATATCTTTGTGACCCAATCTGATAATTTATTGGTTTGTAGATTGTGGGAATCAAGTGAAACAAGGAAAAAAAATTAGTTTCAATGCCGACCTTTCAACGTTAATAACATCATCCTCAGGGCGCGAAAACGATAGGCTTCCCTGGTCAGTGCTAAAATTGAAATTAGAAAATTGCAGATAAACATTAGTCTAACAGTTTCTTTCTCTTTAATTATTATTGTTATTATTATATGGTCTTCAGCTACTTTGTACTAAAGTAAGTTTATTTAAAGTGAATTGTTTTGATATAGTGGTAGGTTTTTGTAAAGACCTTTTACAAATACCCTGTATAATAACTATAGTTATGAGTAATTATTTAGAGGATATTTTATTAAATAAGAAGAGTTAAGGATTTGCATTGTCTTTATTTGTTTTTTATTATTGTAACGTTATTGTAACCATCGCGGTAACTCCCTATCTTAAAGGTAATTAAAAGTAAATTTTGCAAGTAGCAATAATTAAACTAACATTAAAATTTTACTGGTAAAAATAGTTTTATTTTCGATGGTGGTGCAACCAGTCTCTTCAAAGTTTTCTAAGCATTAATAATTTATCTTTTTTAATGGGTTATTTTAAGTCTTATAATATTATATATAAGGATTTACGAAATTATTGACCAAATTACACGATTAGATAATTCATGATTTATAATTTGTTCGTCCATTATAACAGTAATTATTTTAACCCCCAAAATCAAAAACAAGCACCCACGGATTTACTAATGAGTGTTACAATGAAAAGTGTATGTTTCCCTTATTTCATCGATATTTATCCCTAGAAGCGTTTCGCCATATCCGGGCTCATCAGTGGCTCAGATAATCTGTCAACAAATTATTTAACATCCTGTACCTATTTTATTTCTATATACGTGATTAAAAACTTAACGCCTCCTTTTCCACCAATAAAAAAATATAAAAAGTTGATAGTTTTAATAAAACAAGTGAAAACTCCAGACAATTCAGAAAATCATAAAGTACGAAGCTGCCAACTTTAAAAGGCCATTACTTAAAGACTAGTCATCGAATTGGATGCACACTTTTAATCAGGATGTCAAATTCTACGAAATACTAAAAATTCCGAAAAATTAGCCGAAAGCCATTTCCCATACACTTTGTGAGGGGTCCTTTGCATGTGTTACTTTTCCCTCCAGCTACACAAGATTTTTCAATAATAATATCTGGTAATGGTCTTCCTTTTTCTTTTAATTCACGGCTTAGTTTTTAAGATGGATACGGAGAAAGCAGAGCACTGCGTGGGTGTTTCAAGTAGCTCGCACAGCATCGCGTAGCCCAGATAAATCATAACTAGGCGATAACGTGAGTCGGAAGATTATTTCACTGATCGGCTTTACTTGCGGGGTTCGAACTAGCAATTTTTTATCATTTACAACGGGGATATTGTATTATTAGCTCGTCACTAGTCACTGCGATTAAGTATTTCAATTATTTTAAGAGCAACTATCATATATTGTCGGATATGGATTGGTATTAAGGATGAATTGCTCATCTAATACTTCGCTGTGATGTTAAGACTCTTAATGGGTGATAAGTTTGATAAAAAAAATAAGTTTAGTGTAAAGATAGTGCATAGAACAAGGACAAGAACATTTCTAGTTTCGTAGGAGGAGGCAGTAGACAAATGTTTATAAAAAGAACTGTTTGTAATTGGTTGAAGAAAGGGTTCCATTTTGAATAATACATTTAAGAAAGCTTTTCTCCTAATGTTATTAATTTCTGACACAACAAAAAGGAACCCCGTCTCTATTTTAGTAGGGGTTACAAACTACTATGAAAACTCAAAGAACCACTTACTCAGGGAAGTTGTTAAAGTATTCAAGTGTAAGGGTAACCTCTGCCCGTTTGGTAGCTCAAGTCTCTCTAATTAATGATGTAAAGTGGTCTTTGTATTGTTAATTTAAGTGTTAAATAGTTTATTTCTCTTTTGACCCAAGTGGACTATAAAGCGGAAATTGTTTTTCTTAAACTTACTTGAAATGGCAGCGTATATGAGTTTTAAGGGAACAACTATTCTTTAGAGAAAACTCTCTAAATTTACAGATTTGATAACTTTATTTTTATTTCTTAAGGCTTGTATGTTATTCGTCATAATACAGGGTGATTCCTAAGTTGATACTTCTTTTTTAGCTGCGTATAGAAGGTATTAAAATAAACAACATTTTCAAATACCTTTTTTCAAAAAACCCAAAAATAAAGTAAGTACTTATATTCATTTATTACACTACAAATCAAATACGGTTCTGCCTAACTTGCCCGTTAAATAACATTAAGAAAACTTCTGGGTGTAGAAAAGAAACATCCGCACTTTTACGACACTCACAATAAATTAGCACCATAATTAGTTCATTGTTTTCAAATTTAACCATTTTTACCATTTTTACCAATAAACTTGCTTCAGAAAAACACACCGCGCAGCGAATTGCCAAAATAAATAACTGACGACCGATCCGTAAATGCATGACTAACAATACAAAAAACGAAGAAAAACAATATATAAGGTACCTAAGCCAATTATTGCCATGTTCCTAATATTGCCACCCCAGCTAAAATCATGACGTCATTACTCTTGTGGCCGGTATATGTACTAAAATATTCTTAGGAAAGAAATCATCTAATTGAACGTACCAAAAAACTGACCAGTCTGCGTAAAGCATCGGAACCGTAGACACTGCTTTTTGTTTGCCCCTGTTATAAAAAAACGTACCGTTTGTTTGACGTCGTATCGGCTTCCCAGTTAAAATAAAAGGTGCTATAAATTACACAAGGTAAGTCCTTAGGTACACATTTTGTTGCTGTAGAGTTATTATGTTTAATATAAAGGTATTTCTTAAAATCGTTAGTTGTTTAGTAGATTCATTGATGCCTAATATTGCCATCCTTGAGTAGACCAAATATTGCCATGGTAATATTTGGTCTACATGTCAATTTTGTAATTAATATGTCATAGACAATAACCAAAAATTAATAATATGTCATTTACAGAGGCAAAAAATGGGCTGAATACCCAAGGATGACAATATTAGGCACCTGTAAATATCTTGGATAACTAACGATTATTGTTACTTGTCGCTGCACGCAACACTTTATTATTGTTGTTTTTATAGATGCCAAAGAAAAAGAGGGCTGAGTGGTCGGAAAAAAACCTTAAAGAAGCGTTGATAGCCATAAGGAATGGATTAAGCATCAGCAAAGCCTCGCAAACATTTCATATTCCCCGAACAACTTTGGGGCTGCATAGCAGAAAAAATGATGCAAGGAAACGTCTTGGGAGACGTAGTATTTTAACAGAAAATCAAGAAAATGATTTAGTAAATAGAATCCATCGGTTGGCAGAAGTTGGACTGCCAGTCACTCCTAACATAGTGAGAAGAAGTGTATTTTCTTACGCCATGGCTCGTAATATTCCTAATCCATTTTCCCAAACATCAAAACTAGCAGGCAGAAAATGGCTGAAGTTATTTTTCAAGAGACATCCTGAAGTTGTTAGACGTAAGGCACAGCAAATGAACCCTGCTAGGGCTCAAAAAATGAATCCATTTATTGTTAATGATTATTTTAATAAACTAAAGGAAATTTACACTAAATTGGAGTTATTTGACAAACCAGGCAATGTATACAACATGGACGAGAAAGGTTGTCGCCTAACAATCCATAAACAACAGAACGTGTTGGCGAAAAAGGGGGCGAAGCGTGTTCACTTGGTGGCCCCCGAACATGGCGAAAATGAAACTATAGTGGCATGCGGAAATGCATTAGGACAGGCAATTCCAGCAATGATCCTTTTTAAAGGCAAACGTTGTAAGCCTGAATGGGGTGATCATTTACCTCCAGGGTCCAAGATTGCCATGACGATCAAAGGGAGTATGACAAGTGAAGCTTTCATATCCTGGCTCGACCATTTTGCTATGTTTAAAAACCCAGGACCAACACTCCTTATTTTTGATGGGGCCAAGTCACACCTCGACGCATCTATTGTTGACGCTGCAGAAAATCACGGAATTACTCTATTCTGCTTACCTAGCAATACTACGCACGAACTTCAACCCATGGACAAGGCAGTTTTTCGTAGCTATGAAGCATTTTGGGACCAGGAAGTATTAAACTTTTTAACAACACAACCTGGAAAAGCGTTAACCAAAATAAGGTTTGGAGAAATATTTTCAAAGGTGTGGTTAAAAGCAATGACGCCGTCCAATATACTCTCTGGATTTAGAAGTACAGGTATCCATCCTTTTGCTCCTGATGCAATTCCAGAATCTGCGTTTGCACCTAGCATCGTGACAAGAATAGATGAAAATAAAAATGAATCTATTATGACAGAGCCAACAAGTCCCATTCCCGGGCCAAGTGGTGTAAATTCATCAAAAACCAAAAACAACGAAGATACTGCTTATCTGGAAAGTGATTCGTCATCAGATTCAGAATATTCCCTTCATGATGACTCCTATACAGAAAGTGATAACGAACCACTAATAAAATTAATTTCTGCGTCTACAGGGAACATTACGGAGGAAGAAGTACCTCGTGATGATTTGAATACGTCGTTCAAAGACATGGGTTTTTTGGTTACTCCTGAAATAAAAGTTGCATCATCACAAAGAAAGCCTGCTATTAATTCAAGGGCCCAAGAAGTAACGAGAGATTTATTCTCTCCTCGGCCCAAAGTCGTACAAACAAAATCTGTTCCAAAGAAAGCCCTGCAAGCAAAATCTGCTCCAAAAAAATCGTCGGTTGAGGTTGAGTCTTGGTTCTGTTTCCTATGCAAACTAGAGAGTCAAATCGATATGAGGTTGTGTTCTCTATGTAACAGATATGTCCACGAAGAATGGGTCGGTCTAACTAAGACTGACAAAGAAACCTTTATTTGTCCAGATTGTGAGACTTAATGTTTTTATAAGAATGTTATATTTTATTTTGTTTTTTATAAGAATGTTCATTTTTATTTTGTACTTGGGTAGCATTTACGATATGATTAAATGTGGGTGTAAATAAAGTTTTGCTCACTATTTCACTTATTTTAGTGTTTTTAGTGGTGTTCCTAATATTGCCACTACATGGCAATATTTGGGTTACATGTTCCAAATATTGCCATTTTGCAATATTTTTGAAAAATGCTAAAACAAAAAATTGATTGAAATTACAAATATATGGTATGCCTTCCATATTAGAGGACATGCTGTAGAATACTTTTCATAACGTACAGGTTGATCTAGTTGAAAATGTGGAAATAAAAAATAAAAAGTTCTTAGGGTGGCAATAATTGGCTTAGGTACCTTAGTAAAGCGCTACGTTTATATTACCAGGCCCGCACATAGATTTTTTACTTCTGTAAAAAAAGATATTTGAAAAAGTTGTTTATTTTAACGCCTTCTATACACAGCTAAAAAAGAAGTATCAACTTAGGAATCACCCTGTATAATCATGAATTGCTTTGCTTCGTTTTAATAAAACTAATAAAAATCTTTGGTGTTTCAGTGAACGTAATTTCAAGCTATCTAAGCTACACGTTCCAGTCGTCTACCTTTTTGTAACCCGACAATATCACTGCATGGAAAATTTATGAAATAAGACCTTACCTGTATCTATCAACAAAATGATGAAACTTCATCCTAATAGGGTAACCAGATTGTCGTATCTTAATTGTGTCCAACATTCCGGCGTATCTAAGTTGTTCAAGTACAACGGGCATGTCGAACTTCATAGGCGACTTATCGTTGTTTGGTTTAATGCACCGCACGAACCAGGGGTTACATTTCGACATATTTTCTAGGAGCTGTTGAAGACTGTCGCTGAATCTAGCCGCCACTGTTGGTGTGCGGGGTTTCATAGTAACAAAACGTCCTGTAATTTAAAATTTTTTTTATTATTTCCAAACGCCTATAAAAAGGGAGATTTATTAATTTGATAGTTGGATGGTGTTATTGTCCAAGATTTTTGGGATGGGTGGGCATAAGTGGGACCCGATGATTTTTAGAATGGGTACTAGACCTAAATGATAATTTACCTCACATATATAGAACCAATCAGAACGCAAATTTTCGTAGCAACCACCTTGGTAACGTGGTCTTTTCCGATAAGACCTACGACTAGCTCGGTAAGACCACAGTAGCTTTTTGTCAAACAAACAGTAATTTATTTCAAGAAATCAAGTTTAATAAATAAATATTATAACCCCTACAAAATAAACGTGACACACAACAGTATTTGAGGTGATTGTAGGGCATAAACTTAACTTAATTATTGACATTTTCAAAGATATGTTTTGACAAAATGTCTGCAATATTAAACCCAGTGTGCTTTGTTTTGACGTGAGCTTAAGAAATCTTGGCGTTTTCACGGCAACCATGATGACGACAGCGAATTTGATTTTTGACGTTCCTCGCGTCTTATTTAGTCTTGGATTTTTAATTAATTGTTAGTTATGGCCCGTTTATAAACTTAAAAGTAAATCAATATGATGTATTTGTATATTTTCCTTTATCACAAACGGCTTTTAGTTTGGGTTCAGTAAATTATCCAATAAAATACACCTCTAGAAGCGGCGTCTTATCTTCATACCGTTGTTTTTCACTCGAAACTAGATTTTCTAAGAAAATTTTCACTCAATATAATTTTTACTTATAATCAAAGATAAGACCCTCGAGCTAAAGCTCTCGGGATCTTATCAGATTATAAGTAGAAATAACATTTCGTGAAAATTTGTCAGAAAATCTATTTCTTGTAAAAAACAGCGGTATTACCTATAAGACGCCTTCTCTATCGGTATATTACTGTTGAAAATTGACTTCTCAAAAAAAAAAGTTTGCCACCTCCCCCACGTTCTATAATGCCACAAAACAGAACTCTCCCTTGTCCAAACTGACGTAAAAAAAGGTTCTCGTTCTCTTTATCTCTTATAATACCGCTTATTTCTTATCAAATCATCAAAAATCACATCACATCCACGTCCCCTTTCCCCACAGAAATTCCATTACAAAACCGAATCCATCAATTTTGGGTGGACACTAGGGTAGGCACCCATGTTTTTAGGGTGGGCTAGTGTCCACCCTGGCGCCGCCGCTGTGTTATGTAATACAATGTTAACCCACAGAATACTAAGCCTAAATCCCATGGGGCACAAACGGAGTATATATGAATGCGTAAGTCAGACGTGATTGATCTAAAGTCAGCTGATCGACATTCGATATGGAGCGCAAACGGCTTAAATATGACAGCGTAAGTCAGACGTCAAACTCAATATCAATCAGCTCACTTTCGACCAATCACGTCTGACTTGTGGTGTAGGTACAGCTACGCCTCAATACAATTTTAACCAAATAATATGTTACGCCCCTGATATTTTCGAAACACTTGCTTTATTATTAATTGTAATACAATTTTAAACAAAAAGGGTATCATTTATCATTCTCTTAAAATATACAGTTTGAGAGAAAATAATTAAGCATCCCTTATGGCCATAACAATTTATGGAAATCTTAATTAAGAAAAAAACGTTGCAATGTTGTCGACTCTGTAATAATTATTATTTTACTTATTTTCTTCCAAACGGAAAATTTTAGGAGAAAAATGAAAGAAACCTGTTTTGTTTAAAATTAAATGGTAAGTAATAAAAAGGCAATGGTTTTGAAAATATCAGTGGCGTAACATATTTTTTGGTTAAAATTGTATTAAGGCGTAGTTGTACCTACACCACTTTTGGGGTCTAAATATGTGCTTTTAAATCATTATATACCAAAATTTATATTATTTACAAGCGGTTTTCGAGATTTTCGATAAAAAACCCAGAAAAAATAAAAATTTTATCGAAAAAAACCACTTTTAGGACATATACGTATGTGAATTTTTCGACTTAAAATTGCCCCAGGAATCACGCAAGTACATATCATCAAGTAACACTCTGTATAATAATACACAATCTGATATAAAAAATTAAATAATTCTACTTTTAAAAATCATTTAGAAAACAGTTTCTTAGGATCGGATACAAATTTATTTTATTACATATTATTTTTTTAGCACAAATAAATATATATATAGATATATACAGGGTGTCCCATAACTTATGGGCCGTAGAGTAACTGGAGATACGAGACATCAAACTAAGCCGATTAAGTCATATAAGTTTTTTTTTTGATAATTAAAATATTAATTTAATTATGTACTGTTTTTTTATGCTTTGGGATGTTTAAAGGGAAATATCTCGAAAACCGTTAAAGATATAAAGATCAATCAAGTACACCTTTTTGACTCAGAAAATGCCCTTATTTAAGAAACTATAATTGAAAAACACCTAATATCACAGGTAAGAAAAAAATCATAGATTTATGAAGCCCAGTGTATGTAACTAGCGCCCTCTAGTTTGAAACTTAAAAATTTCTACAAATTCTTATTTCTTGCTCATAAAAACATAATATTGCCAACTTTCAATTCGATTCATTAAACCGTTTTAAAATTATGACTTATTTTCGAGAATAAACTTTTACTTTCAACACCCTGTATCTCTAGAACGAGTAACAATCCGAAAAAACTTATATGACCTAATCGGCTTAGTTTGATGTCTAGTATCTTCAGTTACTCTACAGCCCATAAGTTATGGGACAACCTGTATTATTATTGGTAATTAAACATAAGTTAAATAAGAATTAAGGGTGTTATTTTTGCAGGAAAACTCTTCCTAGCCGTAAATTTAGTATTAACTATGAAGTATTTTATTCGATATATATTTTATAAAAATATAGGTCTCGTGTAGCCGATTTCATAATAATTTTTTTTTGTCTTCGGCTTTTCTTATCTGGATCTGTCAAAGTGCCGAAATGAAAGCTAGAAATTCCGTCTCATTCATTCCTTTTAAATCGAGAAGGCTAAGATGTGCACTAAGAAAAAGTCTTAAAAATGTTACTTTAAATGTCAAAATTAGATTTAAAAAAATACTTACCATTAGCTCCTTTAGGCAAAGTTCTACTTTGCGACTGGTTACTTAAAGGTTTGGCGATGGTTGTGACCAAAGGTTCTTTACTGGAAGTTAGAAGGTCAATAACCTCCGGCCTTAAAAAATCTCTATTTTTATCTAGGAATCCATCTACTGAGTACCACACTTGACCAGCAAAATGGCGTATCTAAAACGGTAGCAAAAATATAAATATAATATTAATTTTATAAAATTTTCTTAAACCTGAGTTTGAACCTAGGTTTAAACCGATTTAGAATGTGAGATTGACAGCAAAGTTCACTTTAAGAGTAATCAACCTGGTCATAACTGGTTATGTTATGTTAAATTATATTAAGTTATGACCAGGTAAATCACTATTAACTCGAACTTTGCTGTCAATCCCATATATGATAAAATGACCATTTCTGACATTTCTTCGATTTAGACTGGATTAAATCGTAGATGTTCGTTTGTCCAATTTTATAAATTCGATTTAAATTTTTTTTAAAAATCTTACCCCAAATTCTC
The DNA here is from genome assembly GCA_935413205.1 of Polydrusus cervinus. Classification (NCBI taxonomy): domain Eukaryota; kingdom Metazoa; phylum Arthropoda; class Insecta; order Coleoptera; family Curculionidae; genus Polydrusus; species Polydrusus cervinus. The sequence goes on along the minus strand of OW284515.1, from coordinate 30,545,822 downwards.
TTCCTCCTACTCTAGGTCTACAATATTGCTCATTTAGTGCATGGTTATAGTGACATTTTTCCAAAAATGAGGCATCTGATGCTCGTGGAAAGTTACTCTCATCATCTAGAAGATGGAAGATGCCCACTGGTTTCTTTCCCAAAAGCTAAGAAACAAATAATCTTTTATTTTTTTAATCATGCTAAAAGTAATATTTTTTTTGTTTAACACAAATATGATTGCAATTTTATACAGATATCAGTAATAAATTAAAAATATGGTGTTCGTTTGAAGAGAATTAAGTAAAATGTCATAACTTGTTTTTGGGACAAAAAAAAATACAGTAATATACGTAGAGTTACCGTCTTAATCGCATGTTGATGACTTTTTATTTACATTAAAGGAGCATAGCTACTTATCTATGTAGAGGAGCCAATAATATCACTTATAAAGATACGATTAATGGATCTGATTTAATGACTGCAAAAAATCATATGGGTGTTAGTGTATCTTGCGAAAATCCCTAGAATTTATTTTATTCAAGGTCCGATTATAATAATTTCCAGGTAAGGTTAAATTAAAATAAGATAATTTGAAACGTTTAGAAATCCTGCACCTATTACTTTTAAAGACTGAATGTCAGTCTTAGTTTCTCACGAGATATATTTAGTTATATTGCAATATAATTTATTTTTAATGTTATAGAGCGAACACATGTGGCACCAATCAAAATCAATTGTTAGATCAGAAAATATTAGTTAACTAAGCATACCTGTATAACGGGAGTGTTATCGCTCCAAGTCAAATTGGTCCACTCTAAACGCTCTTTAGCATACTCTTGTTGCTCTAATTTAAACACATGTTTGTTAAAATATAGCTGAAGGGATTCCGATGCGAAATTTATACAGAGTTGTTCAAAAGAGTTTTCGTTAAGATTTTCGAAACCGAAAATGTCTAGAATGGAAATCCTTGCAGCATCATGGAGTCCTCCACGTTGAATGATTGAGTTTACTCTCGTTACTAACCTGAAAAATATACTTTTATTAATGTATTTGAAGAACAAAAGATGGAGTAGGTATACATAATATAAAGTCTAGTATTATCGTGCGCATTGACATCGTTGATATTGAAATGATGCAATTTTTATTGAAAGATTTTTACTAAATTATTTAGCCACTTTTGAAAATTAAATTTTTTTTTACTTCATTGTCAATTTTTGGGTTTTTGTTTATCAATTTTTCCGAGTTATCAATGGTTTAGTATGAAACATAGTATACAAATTAACTTATACAGCCATATTCACTAAAGGGCTTTACATTATAAACCGTACTAAATTGACAGTTCAGGGTTTAAAATGACCAGTGTCAGAATAAGTCAACTTAGTTTTGTATTGATTTTTTATTTTTATTAAATTTATCAAGAAAACAATATATTACGTATTAAGTGTGGTAAAAAGCATATTATGCACGAATGGAATTGCAAACGAGCCGCGTAGCGACGAGTGCGGTAGTTACATGAGTGCGTAATTGCTTTACAATATGCAATAAGCACTATACTTTTTCTGCGACTCTTACTAATAAATTAAAACCCGGTTTATAATTTATAAAATGACAATGTCACTGACAAATATTCAAAACGCAAGAAAGATAAATGTATGTCACGATTTGGGTGGTTCAAGGCTAACTTGATTACTATACTAGGCATCATAACAATTTATGGGTTTTTATGCTACAGATGCACAGTTAATTAATTTTTAATTTAATCATCAGGTAGCTTCAATTGTGAGTACATAATGCCTGTCAGTGTCAATCAAACTTGCTGGTTAGTTAATTATTGTTAAAATCTTTGTGAACTCAATATAAGATTTAAATGTTTTGCTATTCTTAATTTAAACCTATTAAGTGAATACGGGGGTATGTGAATTTTTGGAAATATTAATAAAAACAGCTCAACAGAAATAAATTCATACATATAGAAAAATTGTATCGATCCTCTTAAAAATATATGCTCGCGTTCAAATAACCTGTTTGCTGCTGTTTTATTTTAAGAAACAAATTTTAAAATGGTGATTTACATCAAGGACGTAAAGGGGAGCTCTTTAACCGCACATATATAAAAGTCAAAATTATATTTTAAAAAAATATAAGTTTTTCAGAAAATATTATTTAATCACAAAAAAACGTTAAAAAAATTGCGCCATGAAATGCGGCATTGCTGATCGAGATTCGACGTTATTTGATAGGGTTTAATAATTAAAGATTAATTAAGAATGTTAGAAAATTAATTCAGATTTTTTGTGACCTCAACCGAAATTTTATTTTTTAATTATATATTTTTTTAAACAACAACAAACTTTCCCTAAAATACAAAAGAAAACTTACCAATTAAATAAGGCGGAATAGAGAGCCTTAGCAAACGCATCCCTAGCGTCTAAGGCTTGGTCTATACTTAACGGCGAGAACACTCTTTCTGCACGGGCTTCCGTAATTCTCGACGTCAGCGCTCTCTGTAAACCTGTGGCGGAAATTTGTAAAAGATGCGCTGCCCACTTGATTTCTACATCAGAGCCTACCTCTACGCCTTCTTGACCGTGCCTATTAATTTGAAAAACAAATGAGCATTTGTAGTGTAAAAATAGACAATGGATGGTTTATGGGTGGAATTATGTTAACCTCGTTAAAGGTGCAAGGTTGATAATAAACATGAATTTTATTTCGAGTTTTAGTTCTTTTTAATATTCGTTTAATTTATGAGTACATTTCAATGGTTCAATATCAGGATCATAAGATTGGACATTGTTAATAATATCTGTATTTCTTCTCAAGAACCTGCGAATTGCAGAGAGATGTGGTGAATCGCAAATTATAGACCTGTGGCCTACCGTATCTTGCTTGTTTTTAGTTCTATAATTTTACGTCTGGTGGCTTTATCTTCTGCAATGGAGTTGATTTCTACGGATGGCAATAAGGTGTTTTCATTACTTATTTATTTTTTAAATAAATCTTGGAAACGCATTCTCACTGCAGTTTTTTGAAGTTCGATATAATATAACTTTGACACATATTACTTATTATATAAATTATCCAAAATAGTACGTTATAGTTCGAAATCACTAAGCATTTTGGGAAAAATGAATAATTTTGTGAAATATTTAGAAAATATCGATATTAACTAAACATAATATTAGGAATTATCAGCAACTACCAAAATGTTTAGTAATTATGAATATGTATTTTTTTCACAGTATTTTTGAAGTTATGACTTATCAATCATTATTTTTTATCATCCCTTTCGAAAATATGACCCACCGATATTTACTTTTTCCTTATCCTTATATTATATATTGGAAATTAGCTATAATATATACTATAGTCTATTTCAGAAAGGTTTGCAGAGTGACCCAACGAATATTTAAGCCACTTTCATAATTTGGCATTGATTTCATTGCAAAATTCTTTATTTTCATCAAGTGCAGGTAGTACTACCTGGGTTTGGGTCAATTTATGGATTTTGCCTATTGTTATCCATTCACAAACACTGAAAATGGCGTGCCTTATGTACAGGGACATTATTTTAGGTGCCTCACCCGATTGGCGACTTTACTATCAACCACAATAAAAAACAATTATGTATTCCCTAACAGCTTTAAGTGAAGAAGCCAAATTTGATGTAAAAAAAAATCTATGTTTACAAATTTGACAGATACGACGCCATATTGGATTTTCTTAAATGGCAACCCTACCTTATAGTAAGCCAGCTGCATTCGCCTATTTGTTCCAACATTAAAAATGTATAATTGTCAATATTTATTTTCATCCGTTCCGGAGATACGAGGCTTCGAAGTTGGTGATATTGTTATCATTGAATTAACAGAAGCTTTGAGATTAGAAACTAAATTTTTTTTGGAGATACGTAATTTTTTATGGCGGAGCCACCCCTGCTATTGTCATATATGTCAGATGTCAGAATATGACAGTTACGACGTCATTTTGATTTTTTTTAAATGGCAACCCACATTTATAACTACACCAATGTATTGCATTTCGTGGTCCGATTTCAAAAATATATAGTTGTCGATATTTATTTCCAATCATAACCGAAATACGACCGTATCAAAAACTGCATCGTACGATTATGTGTTTTAAGTATCTCACCCCATTAAAAAATAGAAGCTTTGTGATTAAAAAATCAATTTTTTCTGGAAATACATAATTTCTTATGGCGGAGCCACCCATGCTATTGTCATATAAATATGTCAGATGTCAAAAAATGACAGTTACGACGCTATTTTAAATTTTTTTAAATGGCAACCACATTTATAACTACACCAATGTATTGCATTTCGCGATCCGATTTTTTAATCACAAAGCTTCTATTTTTTATTGGGATGAGATACTTAAAAGACATAATCGTACGATGCAGTTTTTGATACGGTCGTATTTCGGTAAGTGTTGGAAATAAATATCGACAACTATATATTTTTGAAATCGTACCTCGAAATGCAATACACTGACGTAGTTATAAATGTGGGTTGCTATTTAAAAAAATTCAAAATGGCGTCGTAACTGTCATTTTCTGACATCTGACATATATGACAATAGCATGGGTGACCCCGCCATAAGGAATTACGTATCTTCAGAAAAAATTGAGTTTCTAATCTCAAAGCTTCTGTTAATTTGATGATAACAAAATCACCAACTTCGAAGCCTCGTATCTCCCGAACGGCTGAAAATAAATATTGATAATTATACATTTTTATTGTTGGAACAAATAGGCGAATGCAGCTGGTTTACTATAAGGTAGGGTTGCCATTTAAGAAAATCCAATATGGCGTCGTATCTGTCAAATTTGTAAACATAGATTTTTTTTTACATCAAATTTGGCTTCTTCACTTAAAGCTGTTAGGGAATACATAATTGTTTTTTTATTGTGGTCGATAGCAAAGTCGACAATCGGGTGAGACACTTAAAATAATGTCCCTGTACATAGTATTAGGTACACTTATTTTTTAGTAAACATTAAAAAAAAATACATTTTACAGAAATTAAACTATTATAATATTCTTCGTCATCTAAGGAACTGTTATCTTCTCTTGACGTTATAATGACGGTCCGATCGATCAGGTGGTCAAGATCCCATATTGGCTTAATCAAACAGTAGCTTAACGTCTTTTATTTTGAATGTCATGTTATGTTTTGCTACAAATCCTTTCACTTGCGCCCATATAAGTTCTATAGGATTTAGTCGGCAATGATTTGGCGGTGTGCGCAGCACAGTTATACTATGCTTTTCAGCTACATCTTCCACCGCATGTTTTATAAAACGATATTTATGTAAATTTGCTATAGTACGTGGATTCCCAGGTAGCAGATCAATCTCCTGGTAACTTTACCAGCCAGATAATTTCTATGAAAACCATTGTTAAGGCAATTCTTTCCATGGAAATTATTGTCTCAACAATGGTTTCCATAGAAATTATCTACCAAGAGATTGCTATAGCGGTTAAAATTTAATTTTGAGCCACAGATTTTAACAAGTCAATGAAAACCCTAAAAATAATTATTAAAGTTCATTGTTGGTTAAAAAATTATGATAATAATTTTTTCTAATAATAAAAATAACTTTCTGACACACTCCAATATCAAAATTTAAAAATTTCCTAAAAATCAAATAATAAACATTTTTGTCTAATTGGTTAAAATTTAATATACCGGGTGTCCACGGAACGCCCACGCCCCTATAACTTTTTTGTTTTTAAAGATAGTGAAATGAAATTAATTTAACTTTATGTAACTTCCGGTTTAACCGGAAGTGACATCAACTTTTTATTTTTAAATGGGACACCTGGTATATTTTTCCTTTTTTTAACTCTATATGACGTTCTAAAAACAATCATGTGTCACTTGTCACTTTTTGTCACCAAAATTATATATATTTTTTTAATATATATTTTTATCTACAGCGCTATGAATACACTTATTTCAGTGCTAAAATCTTGGGAAAAATACAACTTGACTGTTTTTGGTCAAAATCTATCTGCTGTTTGAAATTTAAAATTTAAACTTGTTTTACTCATTTTTTTAAATGGCTACATGGTGGCTCGTCAGATTAGAAACCAAGAGCACTTTGTTACGATTAATTTGATACCACACACTATTAGGTTTTAACCAAATTTTGCAGAATCAACGTACAATTAATAAGCTGTCGACATGTCAATTTCCTACAAAACACCCTCATAAGTTAATTGTATTAACATTTTGTTGGTCACAGGCTACTCGATGCATTTAAAGCGTATTTTATTCGAAATTGTTGGTCACAGGGTACTCGATGCATTGAAAGCGTATTTTATTCAAAAAATATGTTTTATTTTAGGGACGTTCTAAAGTTACATTTTAAAAGTTTTTTAATGGAAATTTGGTTAAAACCTGATAGTGTGAGGTATCAAATTAATCCTAACAAAGTGCTCTTTGTGTCTAATCTGACGAGCCACCATGTTGCCATTTAAAAAAAATTAGTAAAACGAGTTTAAATTTTAAATTTCACACAGCAGATAGATTTTGACAAAAAACAGTCAAGATTTTAGGAGTAAAATAAGTGACTTAAACGTATTCATAGCCCTCTAGATAAAAAAATATATTTAAAAAAATAATAATAATTTTGGAGACAAAAAGTGACAAGTGACATATGGTTGTTTTTAAAACGTCATATAGAGAAAATATATACCATTTAAAAATAAAAAGTTAATGTCACTTCTGGTTAACCCGGAAGTTCCATAAAGTTAAATCACTTGTCAAAAAATGCAATTTTACGTCATATATAAATCCTTTAATTTTCATTTCACTATCTTTAAAACAAAAAAGTTATAGGGGCGAGCCATCTTCCGTGGACACCCGGTATATAAATAAATAAAATAAGATATAATTTCGCATAAAGCTGAGATCTTTGGAGAAGAATTTGGAAATGTTTGTCCGATGCTTCTCATAAAATCAATCGGATCACAAGCAGCTTAGGTACATAATTGTATACATAAATGTCACTATGTAACGTTTCTTTTCTTTTAAGGCAACAATTCAATTTGTAAAAAATCTCGGGTACTATTTAGACTGGGTCATTGAATTATTAACGTTAATTATGCAGAAGAATTTTCATTTGCATCTGCTTTGTATGCGCGATCATTTCGTCGACGGTAGTGACGATGCGACATGGTTGGTGGGATATTAATTACTTTTTAATGCGCGGTTACAACATTTATTATAATTATGCGAGAAGGTGAGAGATTTTTATTTTATTGCATACCCAACTCCTTATATTTTTTTTATATTTTTTTTTCAATGACTGATTTCGTTGAGAAGTTGACTAAAAATTATTGAAAGGGAAAAGTAAGATAACCAAGTCACGGTCTCAACAAATATATTTAATTGTGTATGGTTACACGTGTTTCATCCTTTCGGGCATCATCAGACCTAAAACAAGAGACCTAACTACCAGATACACGAATAATTAAAAATACTAATTACCTAGAATTTTAAAAATTACGAAAAAACAGACACTACATATTCAAACCTTAAAATGTGTAAACAACAATAACAAAATGTCAGAGAGTAGTCGGGTCAGTCGGATCAACAAATTCAGTGAAACGAATGCGACGGGATCACACTATGCTTAAATGCCTGAAAATGTGAAAGAAGATAAGAGCTTAGCCAGTCAATTCTGTGCATTAAAATTAGCGAAAGGTGACCGTCCCGATGTCAACACCGGGTTATAAACAAAGCGAATCATAACCAATTTATTTACTAATATTGTTAAAAATCAAATTTGGTTCAAAATTAAATACGTCGTTAATACAAGTAAGTATGGGGCTTTTCTTGGCATTATTTATCTCCATTTTTCCTAATAGATCCAACTTCACACCCTTAGAACATTCATGCAAAACCTTGATATTTGTAGGGGAAGAAAACTGGTGTCCTGAAGTCAACAGGTGATTAGCGAATGCAGACTTAGTCTCCGTGGTATCCGAATATTTATACTTATTGACAAGGCTGAGATGTTCCTGTACTCTAGTGGATATCTTTCTACCCGATTGGCCGACATAAGCTGCTGAACAATCATCACAATTTAAGGCATAAACACCAGATTTTGCAAAACGGTCCGTTTTGTCTTTGATTTTAACCAAGTTTTGTTTTAAAGTGTAAACCGTCTTAAATGCAATTGAAATATTTAGGTTTTTAAAAAACTTAGCTTCCAAAAAATGTAAAACAATTAAACTTGTTTTTAATATCTATGGGTTTTGCATGTATAATATGGTAAGAGAACTTGTATTTGTTAACGAATTTATAATAAAGTTTATTTATAGAATTAATTGGAAAACCATTATTAAGTGCGATTTGTTTAGTTATGTTTAGTTCTTTATTAAACGCCTCTTTAGATAACGAAGAGAATTATGGACGATTTCTTCGATTTTTAAAAATTATTGGTTTAGTGATAAGTTTGACAGGAGATATTCCGACTGTAATAAAATGGAAAATTTCATCCAGTTCGGCTAAATTTCGGTGTTTTTGCACTAAATTATTGATGATAACTAACAAAAAAAAAGAAGATAATTTGATAAAGAAGGAACTATTAGCTATAGCAAATTTACACAAACATCGCTTTATGAAATATGCCGTGGCATATATAGCTGAAAAACATAGTATTCTGTGCACACCGCCATATCATTGCGAACTAAATCTTATAGAACTTATATGGGCGCAAGTAAAAGGATTTATAGCAAGACACAATACGATATTCAAAATGAAAGACATTAAGCTACAGTTTGATCAAGTCAGTAAGGAAGTGACACCAGAGAACTGGCGAAAAGCAGTCCATCATATCATTAAAGAAGAGGAGAACATGTAGGTTCTTGACCACCTGATAGATCGCACCGTTAACTCGTTAATTATAACGTCAAGAGGAGATGACAGTTCCTCAGACGACGAAGAATATTATTATTTTTTATAATTTAATTTCTGTATAATTTATTTTTTGTATTTTTTGTATAATGTTTAATGTCCCAACATTTTCAGTGTTTGTTATGTTAATGGATAACAATAGGCAAAACCCGTAAATTGGCCCAAACCTAGTAGTACTACCTGCACTTGATGAAAATAAAGAATTTGGCAATGAAATCAATGCCAAATTATGAAAGTGGCTTAAATATTCGTTGGGTCACTCTGTAGTCCCTTTGTATACCTAATAAGCTTTAATTACTTTACACCTTTCTGAAATAGACTATAGTAAATTCCCAGATATTATTTACTCAAAACCCGTAATAAGTACTCTTTCTACCAGCTCATGCCTTACAATCGTATCCGGGCGTTAATTCTGCCTAACAAATTATTTAAAATATAAGAAGTCTGCAAATACAGTATAAGAACATTAATTCTCAGATTGAGATTATAATTTTTACTAAACCTGTTAATATCTCTTACTCATTTTATACAACTGCGAAGCACTGACCCGAAAAAGATTAAAAATCTTTGGAGGAGAAATAAATGAAAGTTTTCTCAATAAACGCCGCATAGCCCAGTAATTATACTCATTAAACATAATGAAAAAAGAGATAAAACAAATTTAAATTAAACAATCAATATTTTTTTAATTTAAAATATATTTTCAAATATGCAATACTATTTGGTAGGTAGTTTAGACCATAACATGTATTCTGATCTATATCTTATAATGGCAAGATGTACCACTGCATCAGAAAGGTACTAAATATTTTTTATTACACATTATTTAAAAAAATGTAATCTACTTACAGTATACACTACTTTTAAATATTAAGTTTGTTGTAGATGCATTAGAGCAAAAAGGTTTTAATTATATTTTCAGGTGGTGCAGCAAATACGACCTTGTTAAAACGAATTAAACGTAAAATAAAGCTGGTTAAAAAAGCCATAAAATCTTATCTGAGGAAACGTACTAATTCATATATTGTAACGATGTGGTAATAAAACGACTTTGGTATGTTCAAAGGCCTTAATTAAATTTATAGCGCCGATTAATTTAAACTACATCAGCTCCATTCAAAAATATATTATAAGAGACAAGAAAATTTTAGCTAAATAGTTATTTATATTACTAGGGATGTAAGTAATACTAGTCGAGAATGATTTTGCGCCCGAGCGATAGCTAGGGCTGGCAATAAAGTTAGAGACTAGTAAATATACTTACATCCCGTGAAGTATATAACTTTTTTTCTCCTCAACGCAGAATTTATTATTGGATTTTTATTAATTTAATTCGATACTTTTCGCATGAAATTATGGGCAGCTTGGACCGGTTTCTATAGCATCATAACATAGGCATTGTTATATTTATCAATACAACAGTTTATTTTCAAAAATTGAGAGAAATTGAAATTGTTGATTTGTATAACAGCCAAATGGATATAGAAGAATCAGCAAATATCGCTTATCGGTCGCTGCTACCAGAATAATCGAGGAAGAGGTATAAAGCAACGTCTCAATACTTCAAGAAATGGTGCCAAACAAAGACTGCTACTGCAGAAACCGTGCTTTTAGTGTACTTTCACGAAAAATCTGCTATATTAAAGTCTTCATCAAGCTTATGGTGTGAATATTTCATGCTAAAGTCCACCCAGAGAAACAGAGGAAACATAGATATTTCATAATATCCTAAACTTCTAGCCTTTTTAAAAAGAAAAAATGACAGATATAAACCCAAAAAACCTAATGTGTTTGACAGGGAAGCTGTAAATAAGTTCCTGTTTAAATCCGATAATATTTATTTAATGACGAAGGTTGTAATGATAATGGAAAATGCTGAAGCGTGCCGTTCTAGTAAACTGTGTGCAATAATAATGGACAATGTTGAATTGAGGCATGAAGTCATATTTGTTGCTATTCCTGATTCCAAAAATGGAATGGTAATTAAATTTATAGTGACTAAAAGTGACGATGAGAAGGTTGGTTATTTCGAAATAGTTCAAAATTACATTGATATAAGATCCCACATGACGAATTTTAATCCTCGCTTCTTCGTGCGATATCAAAATGGAAAGTGCTTAAACCAGCCTGTCGGGAAAAACTGTACTTCTTCAATTCCAAGTAAAATTGCTAAATTTCTGAACTTTAAGGAGTATACTGGACACTCTCTTAGAAGAACGTCGACCATTTTATTAGCGAATACTGGAGTTGATGTCTTGTTATAAGTATATCTTTAACATAACAACAGTTTTTTTTATATATTTTAATTTCTTGATATTGGACGAACGGGTAAAATAGTGGAAGAAAGAAATTTTAATAGAACCAGGAATTTATACTTTAATTTAAAAGCTGTGTAGGTATAAGGGTAAATATTAGATTTTTTAAATGTAATGTCTCGTACAAGTTTTAATTCTGGTAGATATTCATTATTTATTTATTATTTATGATCAATTCAAGTGCCTATGATCTACCTTAACTATATTTAATTGTTTAATAATAATTACGCACAATTTAGTCATTATAGCTAATTAAAAAGTAACTTGTTATTATTATCTTGTCAGTGTTTTTGATTACATCTGAATTGTTGTGGAATTTTTCTTAAGATAACTATTATTTTTATTTATTGATAATGGAGTTAGGTTTCAAAAAGACTGGTCAGTCCATAAAATTTTACCCACTATTTTTCTATGACAAGCTGCAACCTTTCTTTTGCAAAGGAAAATAATATTTTGTTTGGAATACGGACACTGGTGTTTTGAACAATACTTTGCAATACAAACACGACAAAATATAAATAATTTCTATGGCGTATTTAAATCAAAATTTAGTGAACAACCCTATTGAAATTTTGTTAGATTATTTACTTCATAAAGTCTAAATAAAAATAAGGGATCTGTCCAACACTTAATATTTAAGGGAAAATTTGCTCTTATCCAATGAATCATAATCATAATCATAATTTATTCATGCTATAGTTACATCCAACTTACACACGTCACTGTTGAATGACAATGTCTTTATTGTAAAAAGGAGAGTTTGTTATCTAATTAATAATAAAGCCAATCTTACCTCAGTTGTCTTCTATGAAAATATACATTTCCAAGATGTAAAACTGCAGCAAGTACTTTAATAATGCCTTCTTGTTCATTCTCGCTTACACCCAATACCTGCATAGCTCTTGTGAGCGCCTTAAGGTCAGCTCCAGATCCAGAATGACCTGGTGAACAATCACTACCACCTAACATAATAAAAGATATGATAAACATGGTACTCAATAAGTAAGTACAGAAGCTTTAGGGGATTAATCTTGGATTGATTTTAAGACAAAAAGGTCATATAAATATGGGTCCGCAACGGCTTTGTTTTCAGATACAGGGTGTTCAAACAAATTTATGATTTTTTCATATATTTTTTGAATGGTGTCGGCTACTTCATTGAAACGTAGAATACACTAATAGATATTCAGAGACCACATTTTGTAAGTATTTTTAATTCAACCACGAGCCTAGATATGGGTAACCTTTTTAGAATTTTCGAGAAAAAAATGCCACACCACTGACCCTGGTAAGCTGCCAACTTTTTTAAAGCATTATCCAGTAAGCCAAGTAAGAAATACACAGAAAGTGTCTCTCGGTTTTCATGCACGTCTATGGACAAATTTAAGTGGGAATTAAAATTGCTCAGATCTCAACAAAAAAAAAACGAAATAGATTTTGCTATTTTATACCTTGATTTAAGTAGAAATACTTTTCGGCGTTAACTAGACCATACTTCTGCCTCTCAGTATTATTAAGACCCCCTAAAAGTTCGTAGAACACATGATAATTTCTTTCTCCTGGAGCCTGGGTTACTATTCTTGATTTTTCCAAAAGATATTGGGTCACTTTCGCACCTTTTAACAAAAAAAAATATTAAGTTAAAAGCCTATAATGTGTTACTTTGAGTTTACATAGTATATGATGTTGCAAATTCCATGCTTAGAATTGAAATTTTGGGTTTTTATTAAGAGATATTCGGGGGTAATACCACGAGTGCTTAAAAATTACCGATAATTTTCATGAAAGCTTGTTATTTATAATTCCATGAGTTCGAAGAACGAGTGGAATTAGTATAACAAGCTTGAATGAAAATTATCTGGTTAATTTTTATGCACGAGCGGTATTTAGGGAGAATATTTCTAGAATGAAATATATATAAAATAATTATATCTTTGTCGTTATCTGTTGAGAGGGTTTGTTTTTCAAAAGCAATGAATTTCCCGAAGGGAACTCATAACAATAACGATCACGTTCGCAGTAAAAAGGTAAAAAAAAAACTGTCTCGTCAAATAGGTTCGATTGTTGTGTGTTGGATATATAACGTTGTCTAGGCAACGTTGTATATCCGCTGATATTTTTTTATTTTTAACGTTTCTTATGGGAAACTTTATACATGAGTGAAATATTCGAGAGAAAAAACTTTGTGTATCGGTAATAGCTGATAGAGGAGAGAATACTGTTACAAACGACATTCACAAATTATTTTTAAGATTAAGTAGAAAAAGTGTCACAACTTTAGTAAACCCAATATTTTTACTGAATTTGCAACATTGCTAATACCTAAATTAATATACAGGGTGTCCCAGATAAGGATGCACTTTACAGAGATCTCGTAAGCCATTTAAGATACAGAGATGGTTAAAAAAATTGCATCCTACTAAATTCGGCAACATAGCGTTTTCAAATTTGAAAAACTCCTTTATAGCTTTAATTCTTATGAATGTAAGCTTTATTTAACATATCTCTTCATATAACGTTAGAGAAAACAAGTCGCGAAAATTCGGTTTTGTCCAAAAATATTTCGGAGTTTTTAAATTTGATAATACAATGTTGCAGAATTTAGTAGGGCGCAACTTTTTTCTAATTAAACTATCTTATACATCTTCTATGGCTAAATAACCATCGACGTTGGAACACACTGTATAGGTATGTTGGTAATATTTTACCTATTATCGCTCCATTTTTAAAATACATTTCCAAATATTTTCCAAATCTTGAGCTATTATCGTTTCTAACAGTCCTGGCATTCCCAAAAGCTTCTAACAGTGGAGTGGCCTCAAGTATCTGTTCCGTTACTAAAGCTTGACCACGTGGAGCTGAGGGCGCAACTGCGGCTAAGTATTGCATAACCAGCTTTGTTGATTCGGTTTTTCCTGAACCGCTCTCCCCACTTATGACAACAACCTGAAAAACGTTTTTTTCTTCTGTAGATTATTTAATGTTCATTAAAAACATAGCATTTATTGTAGTATCGTATACAAATGAACAAAAGTTTATCTTAATTTATTTCTGGTCTTCATCTAACGTCACTTCAACATCATCTTATAATGTCTCTTTGAAGGTTTCAGACAATGATGTTTCTTAAATTATTAAAGAGTTTTTGACTTACATTGTCTATATTTGTTTTTAAATCATAACGTTACAACTGGTAAGTATCTTCAGTTAACAGTGTTACCAGTTGAAACGTTATAATTTAAGAACAAAATCATGTCTTATTAATTCGAATTAAACGGATTTTGTGATGTATATGAACGATTTTAAATCAGTAACCGATTCAAAGTTATAGTAGTCCCGGCGAATCGTAACCCGTACGTCATCACTTATACGTCACTAAAATCGTATAAATCAAATCGAAGAAAAATTGTTAAAACAAAGTCGAAGTTCGGCTAATTTCATAAATATTATAATATATATTTATGGTGACTCTATGTACTGATTATAAAAAGTTGTCTTTCTACGATCGTATCCGATCGTATTTCACACATTGATCACAGTAGCTAAAGTTTGTTATTAAACGCCGATGCCTAAAGTACAATGCATTTCTAATAGGATTTACTTTAGACATCGGCTCCATAAGAAATATATTTGCCTCTATCAATTTTAGGCACCAGTAATACCTTTATTAGGCGGCCATGTACTTAAATAAGTCGATAGAGAAAAAATCCAAGTATCTATGGCAAAATTTATGAGCGCAATCATCTGACAAAAGGAAGGTTCTGGTTACAAATACCCAGCGAAGGCACCATTTTAATTTTAAAGACTTTGACAGCACGCCGTATACCATTTTCAGTTACGTCAATTACGTACAAGCAAACGCGTACATATATTGACATTAAATAGCAAATACAGTATTTTAACAGATGTAATTAAGTCATGAATTCATTACTGATTTAAATCCATCTATTCATTGAATATTAGGCATTGGTAAAGATGGTATAACGATTTACTTTTATTATATTTAAGTATGATTTATCGATTATTGATGCCTTGCATTATCTGATTAGATATGATTACCAACTTTTGGTTTTACACTATCTAATTATGATTTGCAGTTATTAATTTCCAGCATCACTCCCAAGATATGACCAACCGATCTCTATTTTGTAACACTACTTTCTGAAATACGACTTTCATTTTTCATTTTGGGATATACATTTTAGGCGCCATAGAATATCTAGGATAACCGCTTAAGTCATGTTTTCGATATTGGGTGATTTAAAATGAAACCACTCATTATAATAAATAAACAGATCTATAGGAAATCATGTCAAAAATATAATTTTATACTTGTACGATATTACTTAAAAATGTATACCGGGTGTTGCATCGTCAAGCGGGACATAGGAAATCCCATGTAATTTTAAATGGGGTCAATTATTGGCTTCCCTAATTATTTTAGAGAAAAATTCTATTTAGGTTTATTAAAGAGCACTAAAACCCACATTCAAAAGAATAACTTTAGATATTTTTGATGAGCCCGTTTACGGGTTATCGCCGATTTCTTTTTAATTATTTCTCCTTTTTATGGCCCCGTATTTGCGGGCACCAGTCAAGGTAAAAGATGAGTAGTGTTACAAATAAAGTTGTCATTTTGAAATGTGTGCTTTATTGTTATAAAAACTCGTATATCGAAAATATTTGCCATGAATTACACTTCTGAAGAAAAAATATTGATGATTAAAAACGGTATTATCAAGGAAATAGTTATCAAAATGTGTCAGACATGTTTGCTGCTCTGTATCCGAATAGACCGATACCTGCAAAATCTACAGTCGATAGGACTATCAAGAAATTTGAGACAAAAGGCACTGTAATAAATAACTGCAGATGTGAAGAAAGGCAGGAACAAAGAAGAGATGCAAGAAATGATAGGGACTTGCATAGGCAGGAACAAAGAAGAGATGCAAGAAATGATAGGGACTTGCAAGTTTTATTGTGCGTGAAAGAAAATGATGGGAAGATCAGCACAAGGAAACTTGAGGATGACATAGGATTAGATCACACCACAACGTTACGAGCTTTGAAATGACATAAATATTATTCATACAAATATGAAAAGCACCAAGGCTAAAAGATAGGGATGAAATACGACGACAGGAGTTTTGTTTTGGTATGATTGAAAGAGCAAACATGGATAGGGAATTTTTTAAAAATATTTGTTTCACTGACGAATGCACATTTACCTTAAACAATGAACCCAATGTTCAAAATTATCGATATTGGAGCAAAGAAAACCAACACAGGTTTGTCGAAACAAGGACGCAATATCCACAAAAAGTTAATGTTTGGGCTGGGATTTTCGGAGAAAATATTATCGGGCCATTATTTCTTACACGAAATTTAAATGCAGAATATGTTTTGGAACTACTTGAAGATCATATTTTACCTACTTTACATGATGCCGCCAGGGAAAATCAGGAAGTTTGGTACCAAATGGATGGCTTCCCGGCACATAGTACCCTGGCTGTCTGGGAATATTTAAACCGTGCTCTTAATGAAAATGTTATTGGCTTAAATCATACAGTAAATTGGCCAGCCAGGTCTTCTGATTTATCGCCAAATGATTTCTTTCTCTGGGGCCATTTAAAAAACAGGATATACAAAGATAAAAAATACCCAAATCTAGACGAGTTAAAAAATGCTATTTCTGCCGATTGCAATAGAATTTCAGTTTACCAACTAGCGAATGTAAGAAGAGAATTTTATGATCGCCTCGGTTATTGTCTAGCAGTTAATGGAGGAATATTTGAACATCTTCTTAAATCCTAAAGTTCTAACAATTTAATAGTACCTACCTATTAATTAGTAAAATATTGAAACATGTAAAATGTCATAATTAACCTTGTAATTGGATACTTTATTTTAGTTTTGTTCAGATTAATTTGTACTCATAAATACACCTTTAATATTTTCGATGTACGAGTTTTTATAACAATAAAGCACACATTTCAAAATGACAACTTTATTTGACAGTCATCTTTTACCTTGCCCGCAAATACGGGGCCAAAAAAGGAGAAATAGTTAAAAAGAAATCGGCGATAACCCGTAAACGGGCTCATCAAAAATATCTAAAGGTATTCTTTTAAATGTGGGTTTTAGTGCTCTTTAATAAACCTAAATAAAATTTTTCTCTAAAATAATTAGGGAAGCCAATAATTGACCCCATTTAAAATTACATGGGATTTCCTATGTCCCGCCCGACGATGCAACACCCGGTATAGTTTTTTCTTTTAAGATTAAGTGCTCAAGATACTTTTAACATAAATTAAGGACGTTTAGATTAATATGTACCTGTGGATTGGGTAATGCAGCGTAGGCCGCGGCCGCAGAGGCAAACAAATGCGGCGGCAAGGCGCCAATCATTTTGCCTTTGTATTTCTGAGCCGATTCTATTCCATAACAGCCATCGAACATCCGATATGGGTTGACTGCTACCAGGATACTTCCTGCGTACGTGTATATCAGGTTCCGGTCGTACCTAAGAACAAAATAGAAAAGAAATAAAGAATTATAAATGATTATGTTCAATTCTTATGAAGTCTTGCAGTAATGAAATAATATACAGGATTTCTAATTAATTATATTCTTTAAGAACTTTTAAAAGGTATATGTGAGGTGTTTTAAATTCTATATTGAACAAAGGAAGTCAGCAAAGGTTGAATTAGGACAAAGTTGCATGATGTGTTACCGATGCAAAATTAAGAAAATTAAAGTTATTTCCGTCGTCTTAAATCCAAAATAAGCGTCAGAATTAAAATTTTTCTTTAAGGCCTTCTTTATACATGTAATTTTAACAATAGTACATTGTATACCTAGTAGGAAAAGCTGAACATTCTCGGACGGCCGTAAAGATTGTATGTCGAGGCGCAAGCCGAGACCGACAATACGGATCCGGAAATGTGGCTTTTTTTACGAGGTATACATACTATTTTTCCGTAAATCGAAAATTATTAAAAGGACATAAGTTATTACAATAAACTTGTTGAAATTTTCAAATAAATATTATTAACTTTGTTCACAAATTAAGGATGCCATTAAATAATTGTGTTGTAACTATGGAAACGCAGTAATATTGAATTGTCAAGCTTAACACACTTTAGTTTACAAGTAGCTGTACAGAAATAATATTCTCCTACGACCACCTATGAAAATGAGAAAAAAAGCATGGTTAACTTGGCTCAAAAGCGCCGAATGTCACACGCGTGTTGAAAGAAAATATTCCAACTCTAGAGTGGAAATACATGGCATACTATTTGATTTAAACATATGGTGCCAATTTGACAGACCACACCTATTTATTAAAAAGAACAAATTTTAGAAAGAAGTTTAGTTTATTTATCCCGTATTTGTTGAGTGATTCAGAATTAGAGTGTGAAAATACGCCATCTGAAATTATAAAAAAGTTAAAAATATACTGGAAAATCTATTACCAGTCAAAACAAGCCCCGCTGAAGAAACTGTCATATATTGAACTTAAACAGGAAATGTTTATGGGTAGGCATAGCATAGAGCCAGAGCCATGGGCTACCGATCGAAAGATCACAGGTTCAAATCCTATCAGGAATATTTGCCTTTTTTTTATAAAAACATTAAATAATTTATAGAATTAGGTATTTTGAATTGAAATCTTCCTTGTTGGGTAAATTTTTAAATTTATGTTTAATGCATCTTTCCTTGATTAAATTTTAAAAATTCATCCAACAAAGAAGATTTCAATTCAAAATAATTTTATAATTTATTTAATGTTTTTACAAAAAAAAGTCAAGTACTCCTGATGGGATTTGAACCTGTGATCTTTCGATCGGTAGCCCATGGCTCTAGTCTCTAGGCTATGCCAACCCATAAACATTTCCTGTTTAAGTTTAATATATGGCATTTTCTTCAGCGGGGCTTGTTTTGATTGGTAATAGATTTTCCAGTATATTCTTAACTTTTTTATAATTTCAGATGACGTATTTTCACACTCTAATTCGAAATCACTCGACAAATACCTACATGATAAATAAGTTAAACACTAAACTGCTTTCTAAAATTTGTTCTGTTTAATAAATAGGGGTGGTCTGTCAAATTTGCATCATATGTTTAAATTAAATAGTGTGCCTTGTATTTCCACTCTAGAGTTGAAATATTTTTTTCACAAATTAAAGGTTTTTTTAATAATTCTTTCTGGTCGTAGGAAAAATAGTGTACATTACTCGTGTGAAAATGATTATTCTTAAACTCGGAGAATTTCCGCACTCGGCTGAAGCCTCGTGCTGAATATATCCTCGTTTGAAGAGAATCACTTTCATTACTTGCTATGTAATATACTATTCCTTACAGTACAATAATAAATAGTTCCTAACAGTTATTTTTCGTTGCCTAGCAACGACTAAGTGTAAGAAAATATTGACTTTTTCTTTCAGAAATGTTATCAAAAATGTCAATATTTTCGATCGATTTTTGGATAAGATTTTTACCACACATTTTTAGCTCAGATAATAATAGTATAATGTTTTTCGATTTAGCGTCGTTTTGTTTTTTGGCCACCTTAGTAATGGTTTTTTACCGAACCTGTTTTTTTATTGTATTGTTGTAAAGAGCATGTTTGACTACATCCTGGTAGATTATTGTTTTAAATAAAGTCTTACAGTTTGGGTCTAAAAAAAATGTTCAATTGTTTAAAGTATTTTGACCTGTTTACTCAAAAAATAGGTATTCTAAGATTCAGAATTGTTGTGAATAAAATGCAATTCATTATCTGTCTGTATAAGTATGCTAATAATAGTATATTATTAACCACAGCTTAGATAGCTATCAGTATTGCCCGAGCATCGGGTTTTAAGATGCGAGGGTTAAAATAGTAAAGCCGTTTAAATCATGGTTAATATAATTTTTTTCCAGTACTAACATATTTACAAGATACTTATTTTTGCAGTATAAATAATTATAAAAAAAATTTAGGTATATATTTGAAAGATTGCTTCTATAATTTTTTTCAATCAAATTGCTTTTGCTTCGTATTTGGCAAGATATTTTGTTTTTATCTTGTCAGGTGGCTTTGTTAATGTCAAATTGAGATTAGGTTAGGTTACGATTATTAGGGAATCCAAACCACGTGATTCAGTATGGCGGTTGGAGGGCAAAAAGCATTGAGTCACCCGTTAAATTCCACCGGCAATATTATTTTTAGGGTCACGTGTACCAGTTACAAGCAGTATTTGCCATCCAACCGCCATTCTGACACATCGTTGGATTGCCTAAATTAGGCAAATATTTGTCAAAAACCTACTAAGGTTAACGAAGTCGTATCTACTATCCAGAAGGGACATGATAAAGTGGGGTTAGGAACAAAAAGCCCTTGAAAAGGCAAAAATATCAGCCATCAAGGAGGAAAGAAACTGTTGGTATTCAATCAGAGATTTACTGTCGACAAAATTAAAAATGATATATAGTCTTTTACTTCTACATTTCTCCCCATTAGAACTTTCAACTTTCCAAGATAATCTGAACGAGATAAGAACAGAAAGAAAAATATCCCACTTCCGCTTACTTAAAAATAAATTGACCATCTTACATTAACGAAAAATTGTCCCTACAACTAAACAATTTCCAGACTACTTCAAGTTTCACCCAAGAATACTAAATATGTCAACTTGTGATTTCAACTCAAAAGAAAAAGATTTTCTGGAAAAAGCTCTTAAATTTTGCCCCACTCAAGAGCTTAGACAGACGAACATCAAATCTCTCATCGCTGATGTAGAAGTTTCCTTACAGAACAACCCAGGTTATATAACAAACATCATAAGAGATAAAACCTCTCTAACTATAAGAAAGTTTTCAAAGAACATTATTAACAATACTATTCTTTCTAACCAAAAATTAATTAAAAGTATTAAAACAAAAATGAAGAACTATGACTTGGTCTTGGGTAAGGCGGATAAGGAAAACTGTCTAGTCTTTTTAGATAAACAGTCTTACATAGAAAAGGTTTCCGACTTTTTGCTCAACAGTAATTGTTTTACAACCATTAACAAAGATCCATGTGCGAAATATACAGAAGAACTTAAGAACCTTATTTCTGAACACAATGATGTACTTCAAACTTTAAACTGTTCTAAAATAAAAATTCCTATGAACCCCATCACTTTCTTTATGGTATGGTTAATTAATTAGAGAAAATAATAAAATTAACTTTAACATTTATAGAAAACCCACCCCAACAGATCACATGATTCCTTGGGATTCTTGTCATCATATCTCCCAAAAACTTTCAGCTTTAAATACATATTTTCACCGCCTTTTCTCCATTCCTATAAAACAAGAGTATTTTGACCTTGAGAAAAATATAATCTTCCAAATAGCACTAAAAAATGGTTTCCCCTTTCACATTATTAACAACACTTTTCATAGAAAATACCGAAAATCTTTATGTGATAATGCTTATACCAAATTTATTCAAAAAGAAAAACTTTCTTTTAAACGCTTTGTTTCTCTTCCCTTCCTAGGGAAAATATCCACCATTTTGGGACGTTCTTTGAAAAAACTTAACAAGAATATTTTTGTCTACTACCGTTCAGTGGGAACCTTATCGAATCTCTTTTCTAGACTTAAAGACAAAATATCAACCCTAGACATATGTGGGGTCTATTTGCTTTCCTGTGACTCCTGTCCGGCGGAATACGTGGGACAAACGGGTCGTTCATTTAATAAAAGAATAAAAGAACATCTCAGATCTAGTAGATTCCAACACGACAATAAATCCCCTTTTGGTACACATCTTAAAACAACTAATCATTCTTTTGATTTAGACGAGATATTCAGAGTTTTACATCATCTGAACAAGGGACAAAAACTGGATGTGTTAGAGAATATAGAAATTGCCCTGTCCCAATCCCGCTCCCCACTTAATCTAAATGAACAGGGCAATTTTTCATATCGTAATTATGTAGCTGCGGTCCGTCTTTTCAGAGATTAATTATTTAATTCAATTTTTTTTAAATTTTATTTAAGGTTTCAACCCTTTTTTTACCCCTCCTTTCTTCTGGTAATAGTACTTTCGGAACTGCCTCCTTTGTCTCTCCTTTTTTCCTTTTCTACTTCGCTGTTTGATACAAAAATTTTTTTCTTCTATATAAATAAGATAAGGTTAAATTTATTTAGTCAGGTATATGAACTGAATGCAGCAAAATTTTAATTTTAAATTTTTCGAATGTCGTTGTTTTTTCCACCTTTTTTAAAAGTTTTTTAAAAGTGTAAATGTTTTTTAATGTGAAATGATGTTTTACTAATTGACTTGTTGACTAGGGTGCGTCCTACTTGTAATCTTTATGTGGTGACCTTATTACCTGTAAGTTTTGACATTTTTTATTATTTTATTTTCATACAACTTGTTTTTTATTTCTTACAGTACGCCCTGATGATGGCCTTGTAGGCCGAAACGCGTAGGTGGTAATTTAATATATATATATTTGTAAGAAGGAAGATAGGGCTTTTTGTTCCTAACCCCACTCTACCAAGGTTAGTAAAAAACGGTAATTTTGTAGGTATATACTACTATACTGTAATACATTTTATGCATTAAATCTTGTAGTAATTGTCTATAAATGAGTGGAAAACGGGAGATTTTTGAAATACGAAAATGCATCTGTGCAGACATATTTAGTTCGGTCACAAAATAACAATAGTTCGGTAGAACTATATTTCGGTATTAGTTTTGGTATTATACCTTCAATTTATGCACCATTTCGTGCACTCTTTAGGAAAAAATATTGTATGCATAAACTCTGGTGATAAATGTTTTGACTTAAATTAAAAAATAACAAATTAACAACAGAGTAAGTGTTAAAAAAACACATCAAATTTCGAAATTTGAGAAGTTGGTAAATATAATTTTTAACTATTTCTTCTATCAAAAAAAAATTGTACAGAAGACACAAAAATAACAATTTATAGTTCCCCTCGTACAAACGAATTCCAAGGAAATTATTGCAATGCTATTACAAGTACAATTACATTACAGCATTGCCTCTTTAAAAAGTAATAGTTGATTAAGTAGCATACTTAACCGAAGTATTTGAGATTGTCTTTCTTAAGTAATTAAATAAAATTCTTTAAATAATACGCAACAGAGTTATATGTTAATACTAACGGAAGTTTGAAACTCTACGTTATATAACTATTATAACGTTGCTGTGTAAATGTAATAACAATTTATTATTTCTCTGAAAAAATTCACATGGAAAAAGCATAATATGCATAAAGTCAGATATATGATTATGTTTTAATCACTGTATAATATGTATACATATGTATGAATTACCTACAACATTAATAGAAGAAAACAAAATCCTTAAGCTTATTAGTTCTATAATTAAATTTAATGTATACATTTATTCAGTATCGAAATTTTTATTTAATTAATTAACTTATTTGTTTCAGTGGGCATAGGTTAGCCAGTAAAAACATATAATAGTAAAAAAAACTAATGTTATAGGCTGTTAAAATAATATGTTCTTATTATACAATAGTACCTACATTATTCAACAAGCATATAATGATGGTTGTTACTCACGAGTCGTAGGCGAGTCTCATAAATCATCCATCCATGAATAACAGTCATTTATATGCAAATAGAATACTAAGCTTTGTTCAGGACTACCAAATAATTTTAATTATTATTAAGTACTACATATCTTTATTTTTAAATAACTAACATTAAATTAATTAAAAACCTAACGCAATTGTCAAAACAGATAAAAACAAAATGCCATGGCGTTGCCGTAGTAACAAGCGCTGCGACTTGACGTTCATGGCATGCTCTGCTTCTATTGTACCATTGGGCTAAAAAAAACTGGGACAGCAAAATGTAGTTGAATCTTCCAGACTATAAGCTTATTTTGAAGTTATTAATGTAATTTAATTTGTGACTGACAGTGACTATTAAACAAAATATTTTTAAAATGCCCGCGTTAAGTACTGTGCAAAAAGCGATGATCATTTACACTCGATTGAGAGATGGGCATCAAATAAGAAACATCGCAGATGAATTAGGGATTAGCAAAAATACTGTGTTGTTGGCTAAGCACCAAATTGCAGGATATCTAAATATTGTAAGAAAAGTAGGTTCTGGTCACTTCAAAATTTCGAATGACGGCCAAGACATAGAATGAATTAATTTTCTAAAAGATCATCCATTCGAATCAGCATTACAAGCTAAAGAAGAAACACATTACCTTTGTTCAGCTAATACAGCACGTAGAAGAATTCGTAGTTCGAATATAAAAAGTTGTTGTGCTGCCAATAAAATATTTTTGACCGAAACAAATAAACAAAGAAAAGTAGAATTTGCTTATAAATATGTAAATGAAGGTAACATATGGGAAACCGTAATATTTTCCAATGAAAAAATTTTTCAATCATGCAATAATGGGAAAATTCTCGTTAAGAGGCCTTCTGGTACGAGATACGATGAAAGATATACAAATAAGACTAATTAAAGTGGACGCTTTTCTATAAACGTTTGGGGCTGGATTAATGCAAGGGGCCCAGGAGTTTGCCAAATAGTGCAAGGGAGGCTCAATACACCATTATATTGCAACATACTAAACCAAGTTCTAATACCATTTGTCGACGCAGTATATATGGCCAAGCTTTTATATTTCAACAAGTAATGCTCCTATACATAAAGCCCACATAGTTCAAAGTTATTTAGAAGAAAATCAAAATCGTGTTCTGCCGTGGCCTTCGAAAAGTCCGTATATAAACCCAATTGAAAAAATTTGGGGTGGGATGACAAAATTTATGTATAAACACAACTTCCAGCCTAGAACTTGGGATGAATTAAGCCAAAGGATAATGAAAGCATGGGATGCAATAACACAAAAGTATACGAGAAATCTAGTGTTAAGTATGCCACGACGTTTACAAACCTTAATTGATAATAACGGTGCAACTACCAAATATTAAAAAACATGTTATTACATTAAGGTTTAAATATGATTGAAATTAAAATGTATTCGAACATAATATTAAAAAATCTTGTTTTATTTTTTTTACATCTTAAAACACTA
Organism: Polydrusus cervinus; assembly: GCA_935413205.1. NCBI lineage: Eukaryota > Metazoa > Arthropoda > Insecta > Coleoptera > Curculionidae > Polydrusus > Polydrusus cervinus. The sequence goes on along the minus strand of OW284515.1, from coordinate 30,520,487 downwards.
AACATGCGTATTTTAATTTTTCCTCGTATTTTTAAAAATGTATTATTGTGTGTTTTGTTTTTATTCCTTAAAATGTTGTGAATTAATTATTCACTAGTTAATAATTGATATTATACACTAGTGGATAATGAATATTAAACACATGTACCGTATAATGATCATGCTATATAGTAGTTGTGAACCAAATACTATTTTCTACTCCCAAATGGATATTTTCTGTTTCCTTCACACTCAAGTGATTGGATACCTAAGTGGACTATTCCGATTAACTTAACGGATATTATTTCAACTGACCAATCACAGGGTCAATTGCAAAAAACCCTTTCCACATTGGAAATTTTACGACTCGTTTCCTGACTTTTAACAAAAGTGAGGTTAAGAATATACTTCAAAAATATGCAAATCTGTCAGATGAAATTTGTAGACCTAAGTACTTCGTAATCTACCTTTTTTTTACAGCTCTTCTTTTCACTTCTTCCTTACAAATTGTAATGCTTTTTCTAGACTTTCCCAAGTTTTTTGAGCACAATCGACACTTTCGTTTTTTTTTAATATCACGTCTGCCATTGCGTTTCATGATGTTTTCAAAACAAACTTTAAAAATAAACTAATTTCTATGAATTTTAACTTTCTCATGTCTGCAAGTGTAATTACATTTTAATTATATGGTGAATCTTTATGTATATGTATCTTGGGTTCATCCGAATTCGCCTTATTAAAAATTAAAATTGTCTAACTCAATTTAAAAATTGTTGGTGATGTACTGGCATTCCACCACGGCGGTCCGGGTTCGATCCCTGGAGTGGGCATACGCATAATAAAAAAAAGTATTGTCTGTTTAAAGGTTGGAGACAATGACGTTTCTTGAACGGCAGTAGAGTTTTGGACTTGCATTGTCTTTATTTGTTTAGAATCACTACGTTTCAATTGGTAAGCATCTCCAGTCGTCTTCAGGTAAATACTGAATAAGTACGGTAACTACAGCTCTATTTATACTAGGCAGGTGCTGTGACGCATGATTAGTGGGTGGGGTCATGCGTGTTGCTAGGTGATGACGCATAACTGGATGAGTCATGCTTTGGAACGGAAACGAGGACGAACTCAGAGAATTCTTACATCACATTAATAACTTTGCACCGACAATTAAATTCACCATGGAGAAAGAAGAGAACAACCAATTACCTTTTCTAGACGTCAACGTAGAGAAAAATGGCAACACCTTCCTAACCTCAGTGTACAGAAAACCTACACATACAGGGCAATATCTCAATTATACATCAAACCACTCAAACAACACAAAACATGGCATAGTAAGAAACCTGGTGGATAGAGCAATTACTCTCTGCAACTCAAACGAAGCTCTCAAAAGAGAAACTAACCACATCAAGACCGACCTCAACAAGAATGGCTACCCCATGAAATTGATTGACACAATATTGGAAAATCGCAAAAATCGGCCAAACACACGTAAAGCAGAGAAAGAGATACAACCAATACTCAATATTCCGTATGTCAAAGGAGTATCCGAGAAAATAGGAAGACTAGGACAACGATACAACATCAACACAGTATTCAGCTCTAGAGACACTTTAAGAAGCCACCTAACGAAGACGAAACCAGCAAGCCAGAAAGACAAGAAAAATTGTGTCTACCAGATTCCCTGCGAATGCGGCCAATCTTACATTGGTGAGACACTAAGACCACTAGAAGTAAGGATTAAAGAACATAGAAATAACACCCAAAAAGGAGAGACCGAAAAATCAGGTGCAGCTGACCACGCCTGGACGCACGGCCATCATATCATGTGGACAAAAGCGGAAATTCTGCAAAAAGAACCGCACTGGAGGAAGAGGAAGTTTAAGGAAGCTGCGACCATACACCAAAATCCAGGTTGCTTTAGTAAGCCTTCATTAGATATGAGAAACGTCTGGAAACCCTTGTTAAGTAAATGTAATCTTAGAATAAGACCATCCAAGAGTTAGACGCATGACGTCACGAGCATGACTCATCAAGCATGACTCATCCAGTTATGCGTCATCACCTAGCAACACGCATGACCCCACCCACTAATCATGCGTCACAGCACCTGCCTAGTATAAATAGAGCTGTAGTTACCGTACTTATTCAGTATTCACCTGAAGACGACTGGAGATGCTTACCAGTTGAAACGTAGTGATTCTAAACAAATAAAGACAATGCAAGTCCAAAACTCTACTGCCGTTCAAAAAAAAGTATGTCCGAAATTTAGTAGGTTTAAGAATGCAGAGAACAGTGTGAAATGTATCATCTCCCAACCCACCCCATTCACGCCGGTAACCAGGCTGGATGAGATCAGATATCTCGTTGGGTGCGGAAGAAGGTACACCCTCCCCAATCGGTGCAATGACATGAAACCAAGGGTTTATAACTCTTCGGGGGTATCGCATGCCTGAGAATCATGGTTCGAAATCCACGTTAAGCTGTAGGTCCCCTCAGGAATGGCCCTGGCAGCGAACGAAGAGGAAAAAATTACACAACAAAAAAAATATGATTATATTTTTTATACGTTATATTATATATTTTTTTCTCCGTGCATATCCTATTAAAGACATGATAAGAAACCGCCAATGTTTAATTTATAGTGGGCACATTGAAACATATAAAATTGTAAATATAGAAAACTTGGCTAGTTTGGTACTATCCAAATAATGCATCATTGAATAATATAGGTAATTTTAATTTTTAAACTAGTGTAATTTTAAAACTAGATTGGGATTTATTTCGTTCTCTCTGATCTAGAGTATCTGAACCACCCCATAAGGTAGGGTCAAATGATCCATATTATAAGTGGGGTACTGAAATAATAATTTGTGCCATACGAGTGGATATGATGACCACGTAGCACAAGGAAGTAAATTAAGCACAACTTTGAACAAAACCTTTGTTTGAGCCTACACTACACTATAAATTTATATTTATGTAGTGTTTGTTTGAAAATTGGAGACAATGACGTTTCTTAAACGACAGTAGAGTTTTGAACTTGCATTGTCTTTATTTGTTTTCAATTATAACGTTTTAACTGGTAAGCATCTCCACTCATCTTCAGGTCAATACTAAATAAGTATGGTAACTACAGCTCTATTTATACTAGGTAGGTGCAGTGACGCATAACTAGTGGGTGAAGTCATGCTTTTAACTCTTACGTGGTCTTATTTTAAGATTATATTTACTTTACAAAGGTTTCCAGACGTTTCTCATATCTAATGAAGGCTTACTAAAATAACCTGGGTTTTGGTGTATGGTGCCAGCTTTCTTAAACTTTCTCACTCCAGTGCGGTTCTTTCCGCCGGATGTCGGCCTCTGACATGATATGATGCAGTGCGTTTAGGCGTGGTCAGCTGCACCTGATTTTTGGGTCTCTCCTTTTTGGGTGTTGTTCTTTAATCCTTACTCGAGTGATCTGAGTGTCTCACCAATGTAAGATTGGTCGCAGGGAATTTGGTAGACATAATTTTTCTTGTCTTTTTGGCTTGTTGGTTTCGTCTTCGTCAGTTGGCTTGTAAGAGTGTATCTCGAGCTGTTTACTTGAATGATGTTGTATCGTTGTCCTGTCCTTGATATGGTTAGTTTCTCTTTTCAGAGCTTCGTTTAAATTACAGAGGGTAATAATTACTTTATCCACGAGGTTTCTTACTATGCCATTTTTGTGTTGTTTGAGTTATTTGATCACAAATAAAGACAATGAAAGTTCAAAACTCTACTGCCGTTAACAAATATAAATAGGCACAATTATATTTTGTTATGTAACTGGTTAAATAAAAGGTACCAAACCAAATGTTTTATTGGTAACTAACAGATCTTGTCGATAAATTAAAAAAAAATTACAGTTGGAGTTACTTTATTGTTAGCAATTTGACCAGAATTGGTCATTTTAGTGTGACGCCTGCAGAAGGCTTTAAATGAGATTAAATTTCCTAAAAGTAGTATTTGTCAAAATTCCTACCTTAACTTTAAATTCCATAATAAAGCGGCTTCGTGTAAGTCGGTGAGTTGAATCATGTCCTCCACACCTCCAGTTCCCAGATCCTGACGACTCCGAACTTGACCTTCGCCATCTTGAAGTGCAAATGTTTGTGCCTGCAAGAAACAAGTTACAAATTATATACATTAACAATAATAAACAATTGAGGGTGTCAGGCGCCAAGGGGTTCAAGTAGAAAAAAAACTTTACTTAAAACTGAAGCGGTGCCTCAGTGGTGAGTCACTGGCATTCGACCGTGGCGTTCCGAGTTCAATCCTCGGAGTGGGCATAAGTACAATAAAAAAAAGTATGTCCGAATTTTAGTCGATTTAAAAATGAAGGGAAGAGTGTAAAATGTATTATCTCCCAAGCCAAACCACCTCATTCACAACGGTAACCAGGACGGATGAGATCAGATATCTCGTGGGGTGCGGAAGAAGGTACACCCCCCAATCGGTAGGTCATGCAATGGCGCAAGATACCGAGGGTTAGCTCTTGGGGGAGGGGGGGGGGGGTGTCGCATGACTGAGGATCGTGGTTCGGAACCTACGTTAGGCTGTAGGTCCCCTCGGGAATGGCCCTGGCAGCGAACGAAGATGTAAAAAGCTTAATTTGAAAGAATGGCAAGAAATGACAACTTTAATTAAATAAATTTGTTTTGATTCTTTATTTTCCCTTATTTAATATTTTAGAGTTTGACTTACAATAATTTTGGAAAATCATTTTAAATTCAGTTAAGCTCAAAAAAGAGCAATGAAAAAAAATGTTTAACTGTATCACACTTAATATTATGGTATTTCCTTCTACTTGCCAAAGTAGGAACACACAAGATTTACAAAAATAGATTGATTATTATTTATTGAATGGAATAATTTTGACGGCTTAAGGAATTTAAGGGCATGCTTTGGTTCAATTTTTAATTATTTCGTATAAACATTGTGTTTTTGATAATTTATTTAAAATTTGTTTTCCTAGTTATTTTTTGTATTGTTAGTCATGCATTTTACGGTCGTCAGTTATTTATTTTGGCAATTCGTTGCGCGGTGTTGTTTTCTGAAGCAAATTAATTTTAATAAATTGGTGAAAATGGTAAAATTTGAAAACAATGAACTAATTATGGTGCTAATTTATTGTGAGTGTCGTAAAAGTGCGGATGTTTCTTCTCTACACCCAGAAGTTTTCCTTATGTTATTCAACGGGCAAGTTAGGCAGGACGGTATTTGATTCATAGTGTAATAAATTAATGTAAGTACCTTATTTTTGAGTTTTTTGAAAAAAGGTATTTGAAAATATTGTTTATTTTAATGCCTTCTATACGCAGCTAAAAAAGAAGTATCAACTTAGAAATCACCTTTTATTACGTTCTATTTAAAATATCAAAAAGTTAGTAGTTTTTCTAATTACAAAATCCATTAATTATGGAATAGTTAAATAAGTACTAGAATTGCAAAAGTCCGTATCTTCATAAAAATGCAATAAATCCATTTCATTTTCAGTTTATTGGTTAGACTGCCTCTTGGGCCACAAAGTACAATATGTGTGACTTCACTTTATGTCTTTTTTATACACGGTTATGGCTAAAATATCAAGCTGTGTAAAATCTGCTGATTTTAAAATTGATGTTTCTAAAATACAAAGCTATGAAAATTAAATTTTATTATTTTGTTGGTTATAGCTATATGTTTATGTTAGGTACTTACTGCAACCATTACAGCGCAGTGCCGTTTGTGTTAATTAAAAAAATTAAATTCCAGAAATGTTTATATTGTCAATTATGCTGCTATGAAACCTACTTTCCCACGTTATTGGATCATTTCTTTTTAAATCGACAGGAACGGTAATCATGGCTTATTTTTTCAATAGCCCCGGGTTTAGGGCCCGCTTTCAGAGGGGTCCTGCGCCCGGTCTGAGCCACACTATAGTTGATCGACAGATTTATTAGTACTGTATACAAAACAAAAAACAATAATAAGCAATAACATCCTTACATGTTAAGGCACGTTTGTCGCCTTATTATACAGGGTGTTCCTGAATGGCATGCTAATATTTTAGGGTGTGATTCCTAAATTCATTTTATGAAGAAAAGTTCATATTATAGACATATGTCCTAAACCGCTTAAATTTTTTGCTACAGGGTGTTGAATAATTTTTTTTAAAACGTTTTTTGTAATATCTCCGAAAGCACTTTAGATAATATTTTCAAATTTAGCATGTACTAATAGGACATAAAACCACATGTTTTAGTTATAAAAGTTATTTTTTTGTCCCACCAGTGGCGTCCCTGCAAACATTGCCTCTGATATTTAAAAAGAAGGGGAACGCCACTGACATTTTTCCATGTGGTTATTATTTCTGATTCAATTCTGCATAAAAATGGTCTCTTGCGTTTTTCTCCTCAGGCTCACCGTTCTTAACAAAAATAATTAAATTAAATTAGACGGGCGGAAGCATGCCTATTAAATAATGAACAAAGTTCCAACAATTTTTATTAAACAAAATTTTGTATTATCAATGTTAATAATAAGAAATAGTAGCTAATTTAATTATTTTAATTAAGAACGGTGTGCCTGAGGAGAAAAACGCAAGAGACCATTTTTATGCAGAATAGACCAGGCTAATCAGATCCACATGGAAAAATGTCAGTGGCGTATCACTTTTTTTCTAAAAAATGTCAGAGGAAATGTTTGCAGGGACGCCACTGGTGAGACAAAAAAAACTTTTATTACTAAAAGATGTGGTTTTATGTCCTATTAGCCATATATGCCAAAATTAAAAATATTATCTAAAGTACTTTCGGAGATATTACCAAAAAAGCATTTAAAAAAATAATTCAACACCCTGTAGCAGGCCGTTTAGGACATATGTTTATATGAACTTTTCTTCATAAAATGAATTTAGGAATCACACCCTAAAATATTAGCATGTCTCATTAGGGAACACCCTGTATATAAAAATAAAAATTATTTTAAATCAGGGTTGTGCTGAATTTAAATATTTCCTACGCCTTTGGTACTCTGTATAAGTTGCCACATGATGTTTTATTTACATCACCACATTAGGGTTCTTATAATAAAAGAAATAAAGGCAGGTAGTACCCAGCTTACAAATTATATGATTACAATCTTTCGTCGGTATTATGATAGCATATCCAAATATAATTAATAATTAAATAAGAAATTTTTTATCTCAAAAACAATTTGTAATTTTTTATGCATTATAAATTAGTTACATGATATACTTTTTTCTAAGAAAATTGGCGTGTGAGATTTAAAATCTGTGCCAGTAGTTAGATAATAAACATACTTGTATATTAAAGTTTATAGATATTTTAGGTGTGAGAATATTCTTATGTGTGTCCGGCGATGTGGTAGACAAGAGGGCAAACTAATCAATAATTTAATTTTTCAGAAAAAGTCAATCTTTATAAAAAAAATGTTGCTTGCTAAAAAAATACGATCGTCGATGAGAAAAAAAATTTATACGTAAAGTTAACATTTCATATTTTACAAGAGGAAAGTACCCTTGTTCTAAAGTTTTTGGCAAAATGTTATTTAAGAGAATTATTTCAAATCATCACACCTTCAAATATATTCGTTTTCATTAAGGAAAGCAATAATAGTTTTGCTTTAAATTTGCATTCGTACCTCAGAAATAAATTATTACAGTGTCAAACAAAACTTAATTGTCATTAACTTTTAATAATTTTACTAGTTTACAATGATAACAACGGAACAAAAAATACATTTAATCCAATGTTATGATAACGGGGATTTTTCATCAAAAGTGCCCCTTTTTCACGAAAAATGAATTTTTGGGTGGTTTGCCCTCTTGTCAAAAATGTTTAGTTGTGTGTATTGGGACCTTCTTCACCTGGCGAGCCGCCACTGCTAAAAGATGGATGGCCACCCAAAGTTGAAGGATTTGAGTAGTGCCCACTATAAAATCACCGGACTCACTTGTGTCTATCGATTTCAAAAATTCTGGCAGCGCCACTGGTTAGCACCTATTTTTGAGTACCTAGTCCGTATACGCAATGCGAAAATTTTATCAAAGTATTTGAGATGGTTTAAAAATTAGTACGAAAAAGGTTAATTGTTTAATCTCAATGTGAGGGAGAGAGATAAGATACTTTTACATAATTCAGACACAACAATTTTTTTTTATGACATTCAGTTCGCATTTGAATCTAGTCCATTTCATATACAAACGATTTACATAAATAAAAGGTACTTTATTATAATTCCTTTCACTCCAACCAACAAATAATCAGGCATTGTGGTAACAGTGATATCCTCGTGATAATAATATCTTTGAATGATAGAATAGTTTTGGACTTGCATTGTCTTTAATTTGTTTTACATCACAACGTTTCAACTGGTAAGTATCTCCAGTCGTCTTCAGGTGAATACTAAATAAGTAAAGTAACTACAGCTCTATTTATACTAGCTAGATGTACTGGACCATGACTGAGATGGGTGCAGTCATGCGTTTAGTTCGTATGCGATATTTTAAGTTTACATCTGCTTAACAAGGGTTTCCAAATGTTTCTTATATCTAGTGAGGGCTTACTAAAACAATCTGGGTTCTGGTGTATGGTAGCAGCTTCCTTGAACTTCCTTTTCTTCCAGTGTCGTTCTTTATGCAGGATTTGAGCTTCTGTCCACTTGATGTGATGACCGTGTGTCCAGGCATGGTCAGCTGCACCTGATTTTTCGGTTTCCCCTTTAAGCGTGTTGTTTCTATGTTCCTTGACCCTAGTTTCAAGTGGCCTTAGAGTCTCACCAATCGGCCACATTCGCAGGGGATCTGGTAGACACAGTTTTTCCTGTCTTTTTGACTTGTTGGTTTAGTCTTCGTCAGATAAACTAATGGAAAATCGCAAGAATCGGTCAAATACACAAAAGAAGCCAGTAGAGTCACAATCAACACTCAACATTCCGTATGTCAAAGGAGTATCTGAGAGAATTAGAAGACTAGGACAACGATACAACATTAATACGGTATTCAGCTCAAAAGACACTTTAAGAAGCCACCTGACGAAGACGAAACCAACAAGTCAAAAAGATAGGAAAAACTGTGTCTATCAGATTCCCTGCGAATGTGGCAGATCCTACATTGGTGAGACTCTAAGGCCACTTGAAACTAGGGTCAAGGAACACAGAAACAACACGCTTAAAGAAGAAACCGAAAAATCAGGGGCAGCTGACCATGCCTGGACACACGGTCATCACATTAAGTGGACAGAAGCTCGAATCCTGCACAAAGAACCACATTGGAGGAAGAGGAAGTTCAAGGAAGCTGCTATCATATACCAGAACCCAGATTGTTTTAGTAAGCCCTCACTAGATATAAGAAATATCTGGAAACCTTTGTTAAGTAGATGTAAACTTAAAATACCGCACAAGAATTAAACGCATGACTGCACCCATCTCAGTCATGCTCCAGTACATCTAGCTAGTATAAATAGAGCTGTAGTTACTTTACTTATTTAGTATTCACCTGAAGACGACTGGAGATACTTACCAGTTGAAACGTTGTGATGTAAAACAAATTAAAGACAATGCAAGTCCAAAACTATTCTATCATTCAAGAAACATCATTGTCTCCAACCTTCAAACAGACAATAATATCTTTGTTGAAATTGAACTTAAGTAAAATGTAGGTATTCAGAATTATTTCAAAGTTGGTGACATTGACTTTCTTTTTGTCCTATTCATTCGTATGTAAATTATAATATTAATAATATGAGACTAGATTTTTTTGAAAATTAAATCTTGCATGGCATATTAAATTTCTCAATGGTCATTGTCAGGTTTAAACGGCATATTATGAAATATACAGGGTGTTACTTATTGGTATGTATTTCTTTGATCAACTTTAAGTTAAAAAGTTCACATTAACGTTTATTATAAAATGTTTGGTTTTCGACACACACGCGGTGTTTAACGTTTAGGCTCTTTCGGTTTATTTTGGTAAATATGTCATATGACATAAAATACATATTTTGCCTGAAAAGTACTCAAAGCTACGTTTCGATGTCGACAATTTTAATTAAAAAAAAACTGTGGCGCTACTGATATTTCCAAAACAATTATTTTATTAATTATTACAATGGGTAACAAACTTCAACTTTTTTGTTTACTAAACAAAACCTATTTTTTTGGATTGATCTACTTCCACGTAACCAAAAGATACCTATTAGGCAATCCAACGATGTGTCCAAATGGCGGCTGGCTGGCAAATACTGCTTTGTAATTGGTGCACGTGACCATAAAAATAATGTTGCTGGTGGCATTTAACTGGTGACTCAATGCTTTTTACCAGCCAACCGCCATATTGAATCACGTGGTTTGGATTCCCTAATTAAAGATTGTTGTTGGCTAGCAAAAAAAATGTGAATTATTTGTTACAAAATTTTAATTTATAGGCACATACAATGAACATGCAAAATATAGATAACAATACAGGTTTATCCAAATTACGTGTCCACCATTGGTAAGTTTGTTATTATTAAAGATGGAAAATTGTTTAAATTAGCAAACTGTACAGCTCATTAAGATAAGATACAAGAATTTTTAAAAAATAGTAGAGCATCGTGTTTTTGAGGTTAAAAGTAAAATGATTTTTTTTTTAATCGAAACCCCTGTATATTATATTTTTAACTGTTAAAGCTATAAATTTTAAACAAAAAAGCTTATAATAAATTTTCTCCTAGGATAAAAACTAAAGAAGTTATAAAGCCCAAATTGAAACAATACAGATAGATTTACGAACTTTATTAACTATACGCATGAACTTATAACAAAACAAAATAAAATCACTAATTTTTTCTTAGAAGACGCTCAAAAATACCAGCCCGTTCTTCGATAAATTTTTGTGCACGTTTTTGAACTGTTATTCGAAGTGTCTTAAATATGGTCACACCATCTATCTCGTTAATCGTTAACTGTAGTCTTTAAATCGTCAACGTTATTGCATCTCCGCTTGTAAATTTGGTTCTTTAAAACACCCCATAAAAAATCCAAATTGGTTAGGTCTGGTGATCGGGGAGGCTACTGAATAGGGCAATTTGACTGACACAACAAAACTTATAAACGAAAAGAAAAAAGACCATACCTTCTAAAACAAAATAGATACTTCATATTAAATTATCATTGTTTTTCAAAGTATTCCAGATGCCAAATAAATATTAAATAGTGAGATGGTGAAGCGGTCTTCATAGCCTCCTTATTAGTTTAATACTATTTATATTTAGAAATTGAATGTTGACGTTATAATATTTGACCTTAGTAGAAAAGTTATTAGAAGCTTTTTTGTTTAAAATTTAAAGCTTTAACAGATTAATCGTATATTATTGACCAAGGTTTAGACAGATAATATTACTGACCGAGCGTCGATTTTAAATCAGCGACAAGGGATTTAGGACATAAGGGCAATAATAGATGTCTAAATCTTAGTAAATATATTATTTTTTCCACTACTAACACATTTACAACATTAAATTATTAATTAAAGTTAAGATACTGTCTTAGGGTTGCTTCTGTTTTTTCAGTCAAAGGTAACTGCTTTGAAATTTGCAGCATTTTTTTATCTTGTCAGATGACATTCTTAGTTGTCAGTATTTGTCGATTCATAAAAAAATTTAAGTCTTTTTGATAAAATGAGCGAAGAAACTATTACTGTGCAATCCTCCAGAAAAATTTTGACTTTTTTATTAAAGGGATGAAAGTGCGTTTTTGTGTCACAAAAGTGGCTTTACCACATAGAATGTGTCCACTAATAGAGTTTGGAAGAGGAAAAACTTCTTTAATAAGAGGTACCTATAGAAGAAAAAGTCATTCTTTATAAAAACATCTGCTTGTGCTGATACTACAGCTTCGAATATCAGATTTGCGATTACTATACAGGGCTTGTCGGAAACAACATTTTTAGTTTTTTGGATTTTCTTTTTTTAATTCTAATTTTTAATTCCTTGATTTATTAAATCAATGCTGCTTGTCCTGAAACACAATTTCAGATTCGCGATAACTATTCAGGGTTGGACAGAAAAAACATTTTTAATTTATTATAATTTATGATTAAATAAATTAAAGAAATATTAATAAAAATACCTCAAAAGTAGACGAAGAAAAATAGTTTTCTTACAACAAAATCATTATTCGGCCAGATATAGAATCATATTCTAAGTAAGAAGGCAACAATAGCTGTTTGTTTTTAGGTAAATTTATTTTAAACGAAATCCAAAAAAACTACAAATGTTGTTTCTGAGAAACCCTGTATACCTACTAAGAAAAAAGTTTTCCTCTTCCAAACTCTATCCGTGGACACACTGTATATAACAAAAATGATAAGGATTATTTATACAGACTCGCGACATGTTGCTCAAAATTGTCAAATTTCTTACATACGAACAGCTCTCGAACAACTGGTAGTTGAAATACAACTAGCTAATAAATTAGGACCGTGGCGGTCTTAAAAAATAGTGAAGAGCTAGGTATAGTGCGGGTACTTAAACAAACATTGACTAAAAACCCGTGTAACAAAACGTCTCTCTTATCCTCATCTGTCCAACGACTGAATGGAGTTTCCAACAAATTACAAACTCTGTCATTAATTGAGTTTATTTCTAAAACACAATACTAAATAGCTACGTACACTACTGAACTAACTGAAAAATAAAAACAAAACTTTTTAATCACTCAGAAAATCACGTAAAAACGCAAAATGCACGAGTGTTAACCGTAGCCCTATTATGCATAACCACATAAAATTAATATTATTAATTCGAACATAATTATTTTTTAAGGGCTAAAATGGTAGCTGTATTGGTACATTAATATTTAATATTGTCGAAAAACTTTCCTCTTGGTTTAATTTTTTTTGATGAAGAGCCCTTCACCTACTTCACCTGATGAGCCGCCACCGATTTAGGATTTATGTTATATGTATTTAAACCCATTAAAAAGGAGCAGTGCCTAACTCCGCCCGCATAATTATTCCAAAAATAGTGACCTCTCAGGTATGTTAATCCTGCACCCCAATTCCGCCCCGAGCGTATTTACTTTATTTTTGCGAGTTTGGGAAAAATTAATATAGATTGCCCTGTTGAACAAGTTCTAACCCGCCCCAATACACCGTTTGGAGCTGTTCGCCAAATTCATAATAATATATTTTTTATAAATTTAACTTGATCGCTTCGCGACGTATTGTATAACATATACACCTATTAGAGCAGATTACCGAACCCTCAGTTCAGCTCCAAACGGGTAGTCCAAAGGTAGTTAGATAAGGGAGCGAAAATATTTCGGGGCGGAGATGGGTACTGTCTGTCCTCGTGTACCTGGCGCCGGGCGGAGTTGGAAATCGCCCTTAAAAAGTACACCTGGTATAATAAATCCAGGTATTTCTCATTAAATGGTCGAATTTTCCTATACATTAAGGGCAGGTAGGTAATTATCATGGATCTATAAAATCGTAAGTAAGATTTTGCTGTTTTAGTCTCGGACACATATTTGTTGTTCTCCATTGTTATCATTAAATAAGAAACAAGAAAGGTCTCTTCTAGATGTTTCTTAAACATTATCATTTGGAAGGAAATAATTAGAATAATAATTATTACATGGTTCACGTTAATAAAACTAAAAATTTTTTTAAATAAATATGTATTTACAATGTATTTATGTCGTATCTACGCCACTGGTTTAAAAAAAACATTTTGGGGCAAATGTGTGTTTTTAATTCAAGTTTTAAAGATTTTTAATACAATCCAAAAAAAATCTTTATTTGTCGATTAAAAACCAGGCGTTTTAGGATAAATGTATTTCTGAATTGTCAACTCAAAATCAGTCAAGGAACCACTTATTAAAATAGGTAGGTACCATTAAAGTAACACCCTGTATAATAAATATTTAAAATAATAAAAATATTATCATATTCAATTAAAATGCTATACAAATAAATTATACTGTTATTAAACTATTTTTAGAATTAATTATACAATTCCCGTAAAGATTAATTAATAAAGATAATTATTTGGATTATTTCCGACAACCTTTTATGAAACTACCTACATTTTTTGAGTTTTGCGCCGTTTATTGGTCCATTTGAATGCGCTACAATAACAAATAATGAACGCTTTCATTATGCGTAAATAAGGCTACAATACTCTATGTGAGGCGTCCAGTTGCAAAACTGTTTAAATCCATTTTATTTCAAAAATGAGATAGTGGTGGCGCTGTCGTTTAACTTCTTTATTTAATTTGGCCATGTATTTATCTTGTAGCAAAAGTTTCTAGATCCATTAATAATCCAATGCAAAAACCCCCTACGGCATCAAAACTCTTTTAATCCATCGTAAATATTGTTTCAAAACTCGTTCTATCCATTACTTACATATTGTATCAAAACTGCCTAAATCCAATCCCATATGATTACGCTTATACCGTGCGATATCAAAACTGGTTTCTTCCACAGCTATTTCGCGGTTCTAACTTGTTTTGTTTAGTAATTTGTTTCGCTGAGGTTCTAACGACAAAATATTGCTTTAATTCAATAAAATTCATTTAAATTGATATATTTTCCTGATTATCTGAATATGCAACTGTACTAGATCTTGCAAATGATTTGGATTCCTTTGATTGGAAAAGGTCTATTGAAGCAAACATAAAACGACCTGGCCAATGGCATTTTCAGTTTTCGACTGCAAAACGCATTACTCTAAAGAAAAAACAGCTATCAGGACGAATAAAAAATGTACTTCTAAAAGGAGAAACGTTCTATAGACATGACATAGGAGTGTACAAGTCTGTAGTAAAAAAGGGGAAAAGTCTTAGTTTTATTAGTCCAGAAGTACTTCCAAAAGTATATCTGGTAAAACAAGACAAAGTTAAGGACGTAGAAGATCTGTTAAAGAAACATTTTGGGCAAGATTGAAAGGACCTTCCCAATGTAGATTTAACCTTCTATAAAAATGTTATTGATAACTTTAATGTTACTGACCAACATAACATTGCAAATGAAGTTGAAGCAGGACCTGCGCCTGAGTATACCGAAGAAGACGATGGCTTGAGAATTTAGGTTTTAATATTGTGGTACCTATTGTAAGATAAATAATAAAAACTTCTGAAATACAACTTTTTCTAAAATTACTTTTCCAAAACTTCCTTAATCCAATAACAACTGTTTCATAACTGTTAAAATCCACTATTTGGCAACAAAACTGTTTTAATCCAAATTTTTTTTTAATTGATGGATTTATGTTAATTGTAATACATTTAAAATATATAAAACCCTGTTTTAGAACATACTCTGCTTATGGGAAACTAAATACGGAGAGTTAAATTTGAGGCTGAACTAAATTATAAGTTTTAGGTCTTTCCTGAAAAAAAGTTGGTGTCTGGATTTTAGATTTCGTTGGATATATTTCTTAGTATGTTCATTTTAATAAATGCGTCATTATTTTTTTATCATTAAAATGCATTGTCATCGGACCTGATACACCATGTAAAATTTCAACTCCGTAGGATAAAAGGAAGTGTGTCTAATTTATCGTGCAAGGTTTGACCCTTATATACCCGGTGCCAGATTATGGATGACCACCGGCCGTATCTCGGAAACTACTGGGCATAGAAACTCAGGGAAATAAATTGTAATTAAATTGGCTAAGAGAAATTCTGGTAGTAATTTTTAAGTTCAGGATTTTGCCGCAAGAGGGTACAATTGAAAATTAAATATTGAAATTCTAAATTTCCCCGAAAATGCCCACATTAAGGTACAGAGATTATTTTTAATTTTTATTATAGTTTAAAACCAGTGGTGCAAAACTGATTTTTTTTAGTTTTTATTTTTTTTGGCCTATAATACTGAACCGATTTCATTAAAATTTTAGGGTTATGTAGGCAACTACAAGATGCATCTAAATAAGTAAGAAAATATATGGCATGTAATCTAAAAAAACATATCCTTACGACGTCACACCTTTTTGGAACACCCTGTATAAACATAAATATTTTCCTGAAATGCACCCTAGGATGCAGGTAAAGCTTGCAAAACGTCATAATCTTAACTAAATTAATAAGTGAGCTCCAGAAGACGGGAGATGAGGCGCAGGACCCTGTATAAGCTTTCTAATGATGAATTTTCGGAGAAATTTAGAATCAATATTTAATTTTTAATTGTGCCCTCTTGCGGCAAAATGCGGAACCTAAAAATTATTTCCAGGAGTTTCTCTTAGCCACTTTAATTTCAAATATTTTTCCCTGAGTTTCCATGTTCAGTAGTTTCCGAGATACGGCCGGTGGCCATCCATAATGGGACACCCAGTATATACATTGCATGCTAAATAAAAGCTTTTATTGAAACTAATGGAATTTTGACAGGTTATACCATCTTAATACAAATATAGTAATAATTATTAACAGATGGTAAAAACTTGTTCATAAAGAAACATAAAAAAACTTTTTAATAAATTAAGACTGGGTTTACATAATATTCCTCATCCTTAATAATGATACATATACAGGGCCGGGTTTCCTGATTCGGAACCCCTCCAAGCATTGCTTATACCCGCTTATACATATTATTACTGCTAGTGGCTGGTTGAGTTAAATCGGTTGCCCACAACCGCCATTTTAAGTCACATGGATTGGATTGGCTAATAGCGAAAAAATTAAATTAAAATGACAACTTTAGTGTTTCTAATGTATCATCAAACGCGAATTACTCCCTATGATCCCATGGCACTTGCATGAATATTCCAGACAAGACAAGACCAAGATATAGTATCTCCAATAAATATTTGTAAAGTAATCTTTACGCCTGAAAACACAGAATTTATTATACCTATTTGTTGCTCATTGTTCATTTTATTATAAACAATTTATAAAAGCTATCTTCTATTGATGATTTCCAAACTGTGTTGTTTGCCAATTTTTTAATATCTATTGTCTATTGTTGTTGTCATTCATAAGATCATCGCTAAGATTGTCTCGATGAACTTCTCCGATATTAAGCAATGTTCTTTCGACACTGTTATTACTTTCTTAGATTTTTAATTGAATAACATGTGTATCTATCATGAGATATAATAAAATTGTTACGAGTTTTCATCACGGCATGTAAAATAATAGTATGTATACCTAGTAGGAAAAGCTGAACATTCCCGGACGACCGTAAAGATTGAATGTCTAGGCGCAAGCCGAGACTGGCAATACAGAGTCCGGGAATGTGGCTTTTTCTACGAGGTATACATATACTATTTTTCCGTAAATCGAAAATTATTAAAAGGACATAACTTATTATTACAATCAACTTGGTAAAACATTGAAATAAATATTGTTAACTTTGTTCACAAATTAAGAATGCCATTAAATATTTGTGTTGTAACTATGGAAACACAGTAATATTGAATTGTCAAGCTTAACACATTTTAGTTTACAAGTAGCCATACAAAAATAATAATATCTTACAGTACAATAATAAATATTTCTTGTAATAGTCATTTTCCGTTGCCTAAAAACGACTAAGTTTAAGGGAATATTGACTTTTTCTTTCAAAAATGTTATCAAAAATATCAATAATTCCCATCGATTTTCGAAAAACACATTTTTTTTACCCTCAGCTACTTATCACTGAATTTTTCAAATCGCTGCCTACGATTTAACTTAGTTAAAGATTTTGAACGACGAATGCTTTAACTGCGTTTCTTAGATAACAAATTTTCAGAATTCAATTTTTAAGTTACTATACAGGGTGTTTTATAATTTAATGCTAATCCGAAAGGGCGATTATACTTGGACGATTTTAAGAATAATTCTTAATATCAACATAGGTCCGCTACCGCTTTATTTTTGAAGTAGGTACAGGGTGTTTAAATTTAAATAAAAAATAGTTTTTTTTCCAATATCTCTAAAACCACTTTGTATTTTTTTTCAACTCTGGTAGATGCTAAGTACGTATGAAATAGTATATTACATAACAAGTGATGAAAGTGATAATTTTCAAACAAGGATATATTTAGCACGAGGCGTCAGCCGAGTACGGAAATTGTCCGAATTTTAGAATAATCACTTTTACACATTGTACACTATTTTTCCTACGACCACAAAGAATTATTGAAAAAGCCCTTGATTTGTGAAAAAAATATTTCTACACTAGTGTTGAAAAAAAAATATTAATAATAGTGTTGAAATTAGCATATTTAGGATTATGTTCCTGGTTTCATAGTTTGTCAATAGGCTTTTCCTTTAGTTGTAGTTTAACTTTTTCATTTTTTCATATTTTATATATCATAGTGAGAACTAATCCTGGATTGACTTCTAGATTAACCAGAATGAAAAATTTTAATTTGAATCAAGGAAAGATGCATTAAACATAAATTTAAAAAATCCACCCAAGAAGGAAGATTTCAATTCAAAATAATTCTATAAATTATTTAATGTTTTTATAAAAAAAAGTCAAATACTCCTGACAGGATTTGAACCTGTGATCTGTAGGCTAAAGCTATTTTCTACGCTATGCCTACCGATAAATAGTTGTTGTTAAATACATGACACTCTCATTAGCGCGATTTGTTTTTTGTGGTAATAGATTTTCCATTATATTATTAAAATTTTTTATAATTTCAGATGGCGTATTTTCACATTCTAATTCTGAATCACTCGACAAATAAACGATAAATAAGTTAAACACTTTACAATTACTGCTTTCTAAAATTGGTTCTTTTTTAATAACTAGGGGTGGTCTGTCAAATTGGCACCATATGTTTAAATTAAATAGTGTGCCTTGTATTTCCACTCTAAAGTTGAAATATTTTTTTTCTACGAGTGACCGCAAAGAATCTACTTTGCGCACACTTTTGCATACGCAAAGTAGCACTTTCCCGCACACTTATTTTAAAGCAAAATTACCATATTGTAGACGCGTTTTTTTCTTCAATTTTATTATTTTTTTAGATATTTATGCAAAAATATTGTAACAAGACAAAATTGACAGGTGGTGTATGTGTTGCCTTATAAACTATACCGAAGTATTGTGCCGTGCGGGTCAACATTTTTTTGAAATCTGCATTATTATATTTTCCTCTAATTTTGTTCAAGTTAAAAAAAAAACAAGTATTTTTGTGTCAAATGCGGTTTGTTCCCTTAGCAACCAAAATACATTGTCATACAACGCTTTCATGTCAGTTTAGAGGTCTTCTTCAAAATTTTCACTAGCATTTTCACCTATTTAAAATAAAAAAACTGTTTTAAAAATGGATATCACTGAAGAAGAACTTCCAGAAGATGTCCTAGAAGCCGCCAACATGGCTAGTTTGCAATTGCTGCCTGCCAAATCGCGAGAAAAATACGAGAGACAGTACGAGTTGTTTTCCAAATGGTGCGAACAAAGGGGGATAAAAACGTTAAAGGAAGAGGTACTTTTAGCCTACTTTCTTAAGTTAAGCAAAGAATTTAAACCTAACACAATGTGGTCAAAATATTCAATGCTCAAAAATGTAATAAAAATAAAAAGAAACATCGATATTGGTGAATTTTATAAGCTCACTGCATTTCTGAAAAAGCAGAATATTGGGTTTAAACCAAAAAAAGCAAAAATATTTACGAAGGAAGAAATATTCAGTTTTATTAATTCGGCACCAGATGAAATTTACCTTTTAATTAAAGTTGCCACTATTTTTGGACTTGCCGGCGCATGCAGAAGGGAAGAGCTAGCAAATTTAACCACTGCCGATTTTGAAGATAAAGAAAACCTCATAATTGTCAAAATTAGGAATTCAAAAAATCATACAGCAAGAAACTTTATAATATCGGAAGAAATTCATAACGGAGCCTACCTGCAACTGTACAGAAAATACAAAAGCTTACGCCCGATAACGTTAAACAACCGTTTTTTCTTAGTCTACAAAAAAGGTAAATGCGTTTCACAACGTGTTGGAGTAAATAGTTTCGGAAAGATGCCTTCTGAAATAGCTGCCTTTTTGAAACTGCCAAATCCGGAACTCTATACAGGGCACAGTTTCAGAAGGTCATCAGCAACGTTACTGGCCAATTCTGGAGAAGGAATCACTGACATAAAACGTTTGGGGGGTTGGAAATCTACTGCGGTAGCTGAGGGATACATCGATGAGTCCACAACTTATAAAAAAGGGCTGAGCAACAAAATTTTAAGCTGTGAAGCAGTTCCAAGTACTTCAAAGAATGGATCCATTTCTTCCTTTTGCAACACGACAGTACTGATGAACCAGGAAATGACATCTACTACAACATTTTCACCTCTAGTTGCTAGATCTGCAATAAATGTAGAAAAAGCGACCAACTGCACATTCCATGTTAATGTAATTAATAATAATAAATAGGCAATTTAGGTATAAGTACTTATAAGTTGTTTTTGATGTCAATAAAAATTTAAAATTAAAAAAATATATAGTTATTTCACTCGTAGAAAAAATATTGTTCCTAACACGTGCGCAAAGTTATGTTTTCCCGCACTTAAAGCTTATCCGAACTCCGCTTCGCGTCGTTCGTCTAACTGCTTTCGCGTGCGGGAAAACATACCTTTGCACACTGAATAGGAAAACTACTATTTTCAACACGTGTGTGATATTTGGCGCTATCGAGCCAAGTTAACCGAGCTTTTTTTTTCATTTTCGTAGGTAATCGTAGAAAAAATAATTTTTTTTAGGATAATGGTTTTCTAAATTTTCATCAGTGGCGTCCCTGTTAACATTCCCTGAAATACTTTTAATCAAAAAAATGATGATTTAAAAAACAAATAAAGTAATAAATACGCATAAAAATACATTTTTTATTTTTCACCTTCAGCTATACTGTCAGTGGCACCCGAAGAATTTTTTTTGGGATGGAGACTGATACATCTCCAATCAAAAGATACTTCTTATAAAAAAAAACTAAAAAAAAACTCACCAGAACTTGAAAAATCGTCCCTGCCACCAGAACTTCTGTTTCATTTGTTTCTGCAAGGCAACGCAACGCAAATAGATTTTGAGGTTAGAGATTTTGTTGGAAGAAAAGAGTAAATAGTTTCTTTCAGGCCTATTTACAATAGCATAGATTACTATACTTTTCGAAACTGAAAGGTAAATTTGAAAACCCGTTAAGGCCGAGACACAATTAAAAAATAAATAATATGCAACAAGAAACAAGTAATAAAAAATAAAATGTCAATTTTATTCCTATTGCTTGTTGCCACACAATACATACTATTTCCTATCACATTTAAAATAGATCGACCAATGAAATGGTTGAATTGCCAACTGTCAACAAAATGACATTTTCAGTTTTCGTTGTGTCAATAAAACAGATTATTCTGGGGTCCTGTTTGTTTTTGTGATTTTTCCTATTTTGAGAAAATATGGAATCGAGAGAAGTTTTAAATTTCCTGGTCTCGGCACAAATAATAGCCACCAGTCTATACTTAGTATTGAAGTTAAGACGCAATCAAAGATGGAGGGACAGGCGATGGTGGTTTCATCCTATCAATCAAAAGCGGCAAAATATGGGACACTTTAGAACAGTTTTTATTGAACTAAGGCAAGATCCTGCAAGATTCTTTCGCTATACTAGAATGTCGGTAGCAAGATTCTACCATCTGTTCTGTGTCCTTAGTAAAACATAAATTAACAAGAAGCAGTCGGAGGGCCCCAATATGCTCTGAGCAGGGATTGGTTATAATATATCTAAGGATCAGGCAGTTCTAAATCCATTCCCTAAAAGAATTATAAAGAAATACATTATTGCGACTTACAAAAAAACAACTTACTATTTATTTATTTTCATATTTTAACGATGTTTTATTTTGGTTATTTTCAAATGGTATTTAATGCTGATATATGTATATAATAATATAATTCTATATGCAAGGATTCTGCAGATCCCCTTGAAAACCTTAAAGCTACAATTTTTGCAAATATATAATATTAATTTTTGTACTCCCACATGGAAATTTGCTGTTTCCTTTACACTTAAGTGGCGAGTAAAGTAGGCTATTCCAGTTAACTGTGCGGCAAAATATCATAACAATCCTAGTTAGGTTATGAAACTGACCAATGACAGTAGTCAATTACAGAGAAGCCAAATTTACATGTTGTAAATTTGTTTTCTGACAGTTGAGAGAAGTTAGGTTAACAATATGCTTCAAAAATATGCAAATCTGTCAGATGAAATTTGTTCTTTTTAAATTTAAATCAAAACATTTATCCCAGAGTCTATGTATACACAATATTTTTCTAAAGAGTACACGAAATGGAGCGAAAATTGAAGGTATAATAATAAAATTAATACCAAAATATATTTCTACCAAATTATTGTTATTTTCTGACCGAACTAAAGATTTGCACGCAGACGCACTTTCTTATTTGAAAAATATCTTTATTTCCACTCATTTCTAGACAATAACTACAAGCTTTGCATAATATAATATGTACTATATACCTACCAAATAAACGTTTTCTTACTAACCTTGGTTATTTTTTTCCATATAAATAATATATATCATTATAAATATTTGTGCAAGGGAATATTTTACGATATATTTTGAACGGGGATCGAACCCCAATTAATCTTAAAACTTTTATTTTACGCAACAAACATAGAAAATTAACTGGTAATTATTCCTTAAATGGTGGAACATAAAGATAACCCGATAAAACAGACGAAATTATAAGATTTCTAGAAAAAAAATCCATTTTTTACTAATGTTTTTAAGGTTATGTTATTTCTACTTACAGTATTGCCACTTCTCTTTCCACGTAAACAGTGTTGCTAGTTTGTAAATTGGCGATTATTTTGATAAATTTGACCTTAGCGAACGTTAAAAATTCATATTAATGCACAAAATTCATTTTTAATTGTTTAAAACGAATTCTACAGCTATTCGGTTGCACTTTCGGAGTTATAATTCTTACGCAAGCAGAAATAAACCTGATTAAACGATTAAACCTTTTTTTCTTCTGTGAATTTCAGTAAAACAAGTAATCAAAGTAGGTACATACCTCTGGTTGAGAAAATAAATTGTTTGTTTTTTATTAATTAATACATATATCGCTTCTCGTCTGTTATTCTGCAAAAAGCCGAATGTGAGAAAGATAGATATATTCAAAAGTGAGTTTGAATAAATATACGAACGTGCTCAAATCGATTAATGTTACATTGTAATTTGGTCCATGGGCTTGCTATCAAAATAAATTTTTGTTCAATTGTTTTTTATTTTCGTTCTCACAAGTTCATGGCCAACTTAAAAGACAAGTTATGATGCTTAATTTAAATAATTTTTTAAAATTCTTAACATGAAGTTCGATAGTTACACAACTCGAGTGGATTGTCCATATTGCGCTCGGAAGTTTGAGCTCTCCGCCTACGGCGTCGTGCTCAATTTACTTCCTCGTGCGATATGGACATCATATCCACTCTTGTTGTACAAACTGCTATTCTGTACTTGTTTTTATATCGGGATTTGCAGTTTTAAACGTATGCAAGTCATTTTCACACTCTCCCGTTATTAGTTAAATAAGTTAATTTTTGGCACTGCATCAATATACAAGGAATTAGTTATAAAATGATAATTATTATATTATTTTTGACTAAAATTCATCAATGCAATTCTTGCAAGAAGTCTCCTTAAAACCCGAAGCTCTGAAACTTTCCCCTCAGACAAAAATCAGTGAAGCAAATAGAGTTGGGTCAAGCGGATAATTTATTTTTATTATATTCACACATTTTTTCTTGTAATTCTAGTTTCATAACACCGAAATAATGAAATGGATTTGATTTAATTATGCATAAAGTTAAATAAGTATTAAAAGGATAAAGAAAAAAATATTATGGATCAAAGACCGAACAAAAAGGTTTGTCATTAATAAGGGGTAACTTTAAATAACCAGATTTATATAAAAAAATATTATTATACAGTGTAGTTCATTAGGGCTAGCCACCACCAAATTCTGGAAATCATTTTTAAGTTCCGCATTTTGCCGCAAGTGGGCACAATTAAAAATGAATCATTAAAATTATAAATTTCTTCGAATATTTCCCTCATATGTTAAAGTTCCCATAAGAGAAATGCAATTTTCGCAAAATTATAGCGAAAACAGCACTGCCTGAAATTGAAAATAGCATCGCAAGTTTATATTGTTGACGAAACGTCAAAGCAGGACGTCATCTTATTGAGTGACAGCAGACAAAAAAGTCAATGTCAACGAATGTTTTCCTTTCATTTTTCTCTCCCCCTTCGGAGTCGGGCTTTTTCGCGAAAATATGAAAACAAACTCTTGCAATTATAAAAAAACACATTTCATTCAAAAATTATCGGTAATTTTGATGCGCTTGTGCACTTACCCCCGAAAATTTCCACTATAAGATTATATCTTTGGTAACCTAAGAAAAGAAAACTAAGATTGTACTTCATTTTGGTTTAAGGCTCATTGGCGTACCGACCTTGATAAGAGTGGGGGAAGCTATTGAAAGTATAATCATTTAAATTGCTGCAACTTCTAAACGACTTATCCGATTTGATCAAACTTAAGTTTTTTCGGAAGAGATAGATCAGTAGTTTTAATTATCGTATCCATTAGTACATTACATTTCTTTAAAAAATTATTAGAGGGCACAATTTGTAATAATAACAGTTTTTTTTTTAATTTTACCCTGAAAACTTAAATAATATGGTAAATTAGGACATCATAATCGGAAAGAAGATTAAATTTCCAAGAAAAACGTGAAAACCGCAGTCTGATATATTTGTTCCGTTCAGAGTTATTTATAATAATAACAGTTTTTTTGATATCATAATCGGAAAGTATATTAAATGTGCAAGAAAAACTGTGAAAACCGCAGTTTAATATCTTCTTACGTTTCACAGTTATTGCCAAAAGAATAACTTTTACGACTTTAATTGAAAAAGTGATTGTTTTAATAGTTCCGTGGTCAAGCAATCAACGACAAAAAAATATGATAGAGAGAGCCGATTTTGTTCGAAAAAGTCGAATTTCTTATTCGTTTTTGGAGTATTAAAAACTTTATTTATTTAAATAGATCTATCAACCTTTATACGTCCTTACATGTGACGACATGCGCAGAGATATTTAAATTTCAGTTTGCGGCAAACTGCGTTAATCAGAGTTAAATTGACAAGAGATGTCACATTGATAAGTGCGTCTCAGATTTCTTACAGCCACCTACTTTCTCGATCGGTGATAAAGTCAGTTTTTATGAGCCAGATATCTGTCTTTTTATATTATAAACACTCTAGAGGGTCAGACTCCTGAGTTATTGGCATAAAATAAATTATTTTTATAGTCCGTACAATTACTGGCTGGATGCACGTCACAACTCGCACATACATAATCAGAACAGAAATAAAAAATATGATAGGTCTGTTATTAATTAAAGGGTCCTGTCAATTGACATATAATTCGTTTTGACAACCTTTGTCATTTCGAAGAACTTTAATTTCACGCGTTAAAAGTGATTTAAAAATAAAAAATTGTTAGTTGAAACATATTCTGAAAATATGACATGACTCTAATCAAAAATTACGTCAGAAGCTGTGACGTACACCCAGCCAGTAATTGTACGGACTTTATCTTACCTTGCCACTGATGACGGCCTGTACAGTAATAACGTTGGCACTCCTGTGACATTCCAAAACTTCTCCAGGAATCCAGTGGCCAAGTCCTGGATCGAACCAAATCAGGTCACCCGCATTCCAATCCATAATGGGTAATTTTGCACTATTTTTCACCTAATTTGCACTATTTGTTGCACTATTATTGCACTCACCACATTTTAGAAAATATCTGAAAAAAAAATTTATTAACTGTTAATATTAAGAAATTTAAGAAATGTGTATAATAGTAGTTTGTACAATATGAGTGGATATGATATCCATGTCGCACGAGGAAGTAAATTGAGCATGATGCCGTAGGCAACGCTGTAAACGTAATAAGAGCTGTGGCAATACCGCCTACGAAATTGATAAAGACCAAGACCACTTAAACAAAATTTCAATGAATTTTTTTTTACACGTTTTGTCGGTTTTATCTCTTATTCCTTTTCTCCGTTTAAGGACGATTTACCAGTAATTTTTGTCCTTATGTTACGTATAATAGAAGTTTTAAGGTCAAAATTACTTAATATCATGAATTTAAATGTGATTTCCATATTTGATCAGATTAAACCCTCATAAAAAATGTCCTCTGTAAATTCTTATCTGATAAAATTATATTTTTTAACGGTTATTCAATTTTTGTTAACCCTGTTTTTGCTATTATCGTTTGACAGGGTGATTCTTAAGTTGATACTTCTTTTTTAGCTGTGTATAGAAGGCATTAAAATAAACAACATTTTCCAATACCTTTTTTCAAAAAACTTAAAAATAGCAGAGATACAGAAGTAAAAAATATAAGTGCGGGCCTGGTCATCAAAACTTAGCCTGCTATACTTTATGTTGTTTGTCTTATCTCTAATTAGTCATGCAACTTAAGGGTCGGTGTTGAGTTATTTGGCATTCCGCTGCGGTGTGTTTTTTCTGAAGCAAGTTAATTTTAAATTGGTGACACGTGAAAATGGTTAAATTTGAAAATAATAAACTAGTAGATAATAATATGGTGCTAATTTATGAGGAGTGTCGTCAAAGTGCGGCTGTTGCTTCGAGATTATACTCAGAACGCTTTCCCTTGCGGGCTCATTCTACACCCAGAAGTTTTCTTAATGTTATTCAACGGACAAGTTAGGCTGAACCGTATTAGATTCATAGTGTAATAAATGAATGTAAGTACCTTATTTTTGAGTTTTTTGAAAAAAGTATCTGAAAATGTTGTTTATTTTAAGACCTTCCATACACAGCTAAAAGATAAGTATCAACTTAGGAATTACCCTGTATAGTTACTGCTATTGATAACTTAAATTAATTTAACTTCTTTCAAAAAAAATAAGTTGTAGCTGTAGCGATAATTTTTAATACAGTTAGTAAGGAAATTTATTGCACATATCAACGCTCATACGCACATAAACACTAACATGTACTGGGTACCGCAGTACCACACGTATCTTTACAATCTGTAAACATTCTTAGCATTCCGTCTTCTGGCAATCCTATTAACATTTTGTAAGATATGCGTATTTATACAAATATTTGAATTTCACAACATCCCACTTTTAAATAGTCTGCTGAAAAAGCGCAGTAAATTAATACTTTACACTATTTGAGAACCTTGATTTGGTTAAATTATACAGGGTGATTCCTAAGTTGATACTTATTTTTTAGCTGTGTATAGAAGGCATTAAAACAAACAACATTTTCAAATACCTTTTTTTATAAAACTTAAAAATAAGGCATGTACTTACATTCATTTATTCTACTTTAGATCAAATAGGTAATACGGACCTGCCTAACTTGCCCGTTGAATAACATTAAGAAAACTTTTGGGTCTACACCCAAGGCCCGCAAGGGAAAGCGTTCTGCGTATAATCTCGATGCAGTAGCCGCACTTTGACGACACTCGCCGTAAATTAGCGCCATATCTACTAGTTCATTGTTTTCAAATTTTACCATTTTCGCGTGTCACCAATTTAAAATGAACTTGCTTCAGAAAAAACACACCGTGGCGGAATGCCAAATAACTCACCACCGACCCTTAAGTTGCATGACTAATAAGAGATAAGACAAACAACATAAAGTATAGCAGGCTACGTTTTGATGACCAGGCGCACACTTATATTTTTACTTCTGTATCTCGTCTACTTTAAAGTTTTTTGAAAAAGGTATTTGAAAATGTTGTTTATTTCAATACCTTCTATACACAGCTAAAAAAGAAGTATAAACTTAGAAATCACCCTGTATATTTTAATTTTTACTGTATTATATTCTATAGTACCTATCAAAAGCTATGTAATTCTGATAACAATATGTAGGACTGTGCACTGTGCACTGTGCCTATACGAATCTAGTGTTATTGTTAATTTAAATTTAACCATATACACTGTGTCCATTAATAATTATGGAATAGTTAAAAAATTACTTGAATTTCAAAAGCCCATATTTTCATCAATTTTATTTTCAGCTTATTGGGTAGACTGTCTCTGTATCAGTAAGGATAATATGTGTGACTGATACATTATTTTTATATGGGTTGATGGCTAACATATCAAGCTGTGCAAAATCTGCTAATTTAAAATTTCATTTTTCTAAGATACGAAGTTATGAAAATTTAATTTTATTATTGTGTTAGTTACAGCTTTATATTAGGTCCTTACTGCACCCATCATAGTGCAGTGCCGTTCGTGTCAATTTAAAAAAAAATAATTTCCGAAAATTATGATATTACGTACCAATTATGTTGCCTCCATTTTTAAGAATGAAAAATACAGAAAAGTGTTAACTACAGCTTTGAGTTAGGTATTTACTGTTCCCATTATAGTGCAGTACAGTTCGTGTTAATAAATAAAAAATAAATTACAAGAATCTATATATTGCGAATTATGCTGCTATGAAGAGTAATTAGCAATATAACGATTTTTGATTTTTTTTTAAATTTACACGAACGCCACTATGGTATAATGGGTACAATAGGTACTTAACATAAAGCTGTTATCAACACTTTGTCGTATTCTCCATCCTCCAAAACCAGGAAAACGTGGGTTTAAATATTATAACAATTTTTGAAATTTAGTTTTTTTTTTAAATTGACACAAACGACACACGCTATAGTAAGTACCTAACATAAGGTTGTAACCAACGCAATAATGAAATAAAATTTTCGTAGCTTCGTATTTTACAAACATCAATTTAAAAATCAGCAGATTTTACACAGCTTGATATTTTACTTTTTTACTAAGTGGTCCAAAAGATAGCTTGCCCAATAAACTGAAAATGAAACGGATTGATTAAATTTTAATGAAAATATTGGTTGTTGAAATTCAGGTATAAAAGAGATCGATAATTATTTTCATTGATGACGCCGCACAGAGATAATAAGTTTATATTTAAAAATAAAAACCTGATGATGGTATCTAGATCACGAAACGTTTTACCCGAAATCTGACGACATTATATGATAGGAAACAAAATACGGCAATGTAAAAGTTAAATTATTTTTTCTTCATCTCTCCAAATAAAGTCACTAATCCGAATATAAGAATATAAAGATTGAAGATGTTTTATAGGGTCGAAACGTTGATATTTGGTTAAAGCAATATTGCACTAAGAAGTTAGAAGAAGCAAGATTTACGAAACTGCAAAAAAAATGACAGGATATATAGGGAACGAGTCCATCGACAAAAAAGTATTAAATATATGGGTAATTCCCTAGATAGATAAATTTGTAATAAAGCGCCGAAAAAAATTTATTTTAAAAATTGTCAACAAATAGAAAGAAAGTTTTTAGCGGCAGGCGGACAAAGTAGTACATCCATCTTTTGCATTAAAGTACACACGGACGCCATAGATAATAGATTCCCTGGGGTATAGGGTATAGTCCTAGGTAGGACTCATCAGAAAGCAAAACCCCGTAAGCAACTCTTAGTACAGCGAAAATATGCTTTCAAGACATTTTTAAGAATAATAATGTTACGAAAACCTAGTATCGCCATCTGTAGGAATCAATTCAATGCAAAAGATAGCCGTCCGACGTGAAAGCATAGAACAAATAATAAACCAAGTACGTTAGGTTAACACGTCCAGTATAGGAAACGTTGTTGCGCATCCCAACACTTTTTCTTCGTGTTTTCAGATTCAAATATAGAGCGCGCTGCAGTGTCCCACTGGGATGCCGCACTATCCGTAATACAATGCCGGGGGCTACTGCAGCGCGATCTATATTTGAATCTACAAACCTGTAGAAAAAGTGTAGGGATGCGCAAAAACCTTTCCTATACTGGATGTCTTGGCCTAACGTACTTGGTTTATTGTTAATTCTATGTTTTCACGTCTAATGGCTATCTTTTGCATTAAGTTGATTCCTACGGATGGTGATACTAGGTTTTCATCACATTTTTATTCTTAAAAATGTCTTGAAAGCATATTTTCGCTGTACTGGGAGTTGCTTACGGGTTTTGGCTTTCTGATGAGTCCTAACAAGGACGAAACAGCCTATCATTGTCTACCTGTGCCCCAGGGAACAAATTACCTATGGCATCCCTGTGTACTTTATTGCAAATGATGGATGTACTACTTTATCCATCTACCGCTAAAAACTTTCTTTGTATTTACTTATACAGACACTAAAATCTACTACTTTATATATTATTTTAACGTTTTTTCTGGATTTTTGATCGGTGAAATGGAGTTTGTTTAAGAATAACCCATTTTATTTATCATGTCGGGCCAGGTAGATGCGGCTAAGCTGTTTGATGTCGGGAAACTTTATAAATGCATTTTCGATAGTCCCTTCTATACTTTTTAAACCATTCCATAATAGTAAAAACACTGAATTTATCAGTGTTTTTACTATTATGGAATGTCAGGCGATAGCAAATATTTAAGAAAGCATGAAAAATAAATTTCTAAATTTATCTTTGCTCCCTGTTTGCCTGGTGTAAAAGTAACTGGTTTAATTTAAATATTATTGGGTATTTATTAAAATATGATAATGAGGTGGGTAACATAAGAAATAAACGGTTATATTAAAATATTGAAAAACAAAGTTAACTTAACAACCCAATCACAGTTTAACAAAATGTTGTTTGTTATTTACTTGTTAGCCGGATGACTAATAATAAAAATACATGTTATATTAATGACAAGGAATGCCGTGGAGAACCTTGAGATAGCATACGAATATCTTATTTTTTGCGTATTATAGAAAGCTGAATAGTTTTTAACATCTATACAGAACACTTGACTTGAAACATTTATAAATATTTTAAAAAGAATAGGCTCTTTTATTGTTAACAAGTTTAATTGTTTAGGCATTTAAATTAAGTGAGTGCTACAATTGTTGGATACCAAACCCAACAAAAGATACGTTTGGCAACGGTGCCAACAAGGGTGAAGATTTATGACCATTACGCGGTACCCGAAGAGGGTACAGACGGCGCCGAGTGCA
Organism: Polydrusus cervinus; assembly: GCA_935413205.1. Taxonomy (NCBI): domain Eukaryota; kingdom Metazoa; phylum Arthropoda; class Insecta; order Coleoptera; family Curculionidae; genus Polydrusus; species Polydrusus cervinus. The sequence goes on along the minus strand of OW284515.1, from coordinate 30,489,429 downwards.
AAATGTAGCGCGCAACGGTGAAGTCGCACTTCAAACTAATCCATAATTTTATAAAGAATAATAGGGAATCGGTCCCGAACATACCATTCCCAATAAGCTCCAATACCACCTTTATGGAATCGTAATGTAAATTTGTTGTAAATATACGCATATTCTTCTTGTAATACATCTGTAAATATGTAAATAAATCTGTCTCAATGTGTCTTATTTTTAAAACAAAATCACCCTCGTGAGAGCCTGGACATCGTTCAATAATAAATATCTTTTATCAATAAAAGTGTTATTACAGGTTATTCTACGTAATTGATGAACGAAACGTATGGAAAAACAAAACACCACAAACTACTCCTGGATCAATAATCTGGTACACAGATGGCTCTAAAACCAAAGAAAGTACCGGAGCGGGAATACATGGAGTAAAACGCACTTTTTCCTCTGAGAAAGTCTCCTACAGTGTTCCCAGCAAAAATCTACGCCATATTACAGTGTGCGTATAAAAATAATAGGAGGGCTTACCTGAATAAGCGGATTCATAATAATATATTATACTCTGATAGTCAAGCAGCCCTTGGTTGGTTGGTTGGTTCAAAGAGGGTTGACCTGTTGTCAGTATACTGCAGTCAAATGGCTTATTGTATCTCTTTTGCTTAACGTCGGGGTAATGTCAGCCAGACGGGACCTACAGTTTTTTACGTGGGATCCGAACCACGCGTATGCACTGGTTAATCCGTTAGTCCCCTAAAGGCAGGATTATCCGCCCTCAATGGGTCGAATTCGGGAGTCAACCAGTGTCACACTGCATTCTTACCTCTAAAATCTTGGGTATATTTTTTTTATTAAGCGTACACCGAACCCGGGTCACCTGCGGCCGAATGCGACAGGTCTACCACTGAGCTGCCCTTTGATCGCCTATATGCAATAAGGTAACCTCAAGACTGGTATGGGAGTATCAAGGAGAATTACAGGCAAGGGTAAACAAAGTAACACTTCAGTGGATACCAGGACACGAAAGTGTTGCAGGGAATTAAAAAACCAATGCACTTGCAAAAAAAGGCTCAGAAAATACATTTATAGGTCCAGGACCGGCACTCGGAGTTCCAAGGTGCACAGTACGAGATGCCATAAAGCGATGGATCAAAAGTAAATACAAATTCCACTGGAACAACAGACAGATATTACACCACAGTAAACGCTTCATTGGGGATCCAGACCCGAGACTAACCAAACAGCTGCTTGAAATGAATAGGAATCAGCTGAAAATTGTTACAGGAATTCTGACCGGACACAGAGTTGTCAAGAATCAACTGCACAGAATGTAACTGTATAATAGAGACCTTGACTGCAGAATATGCGGACAAGTCAGGGAAACTGTATAGCACATAGTTTGCCACTTCGAGTCACTAGATTGAAAGAGGCAACAAATACTCGGGCAACCAAAATTGGAACCAGAGGACATACTGACCCTCTCCTAAGTTGTCCTACACAAACTAGTGCAAGAAACTGGGATCACTGAGTGGTTGTGAGAATTAAATAGGGTGAGCACAATGGGCCAAGTGCATAAATTTCCAAATACAATCTAAATAACCATAAATCTAATGCTTCGTTAAGACAATAGTCATGTTCTCTTCCGCTTCTTAAAGTGAAAGTTGTTCTCTTGAAGATGAGTGTTTCTATATTCGAAATATGTAGAGATTCTAACCTTTAAAACATTTTTTTTTAAATATATCAGAGGAGGAAGACTTAAGTTTCTTAGTTCTTTCCATTTAAATTCCCATTCCACTTTAAGAATGGACTATTTCTTCAACATATATAAACTATTGAAGGGCAGTAAAGTTTGGACTTGCATTGTCTTTATTTGTTTTGAACCACAGCGTTTCAACTGGTAAGCATCTCCAGTCGTCTTCAGGTGATCAGTGTATAGTAAATAAAGACAATGCAAGTCCAAAACTCTACTGCCGTTCAAGAAACGCCATTGTCTCCAACCTTCAAACAGACAATATATAAACTATATTTGGAATAAAAAAAGGGTACATTTCCAACTACTTTTTAAAAATAGTAGTTTTTCAGTCAGCATATTAAAAATTTTCTAGTCAAACATCCATAAATTTACAACTAAATCAACAACATCGTATAACATTAGGAGAAATCTTTTGTTTAAAATAGGTACAACAATCCCAGGTTCAAATAATAAAATAAATTTGTTTTACGGCCACACGTGAGAAAAATTTTCAATTAATGTTTGAAAGGTAGGTAAATTGTAAATTCGTTAAATGAAACTAGTAGGTCGCTGAATAGGCGATAAAAAGGAAAAACAGTATTTTACTGTTACACCTTTAATTTACAATGTAGCATAGGTATTCGCATCATTACTTTTTTTGATAAAGTTGTTAAGTTATGTTTTTATTAAACTTTTTTATTTTTTACAAAGGAAAAAAAATTAAAAAATTCGAAATATTTCGAATTTTAGAGAATTTAAATTTTAGTACATTTTTTTTCCTCTTGGGAATGTCAAGAGGAACTGGAGGCCCCGCCCTGGCAAAAGTAAACAAAGTAATACTGCAGTGGGTACCAAAACACGAAGATATTACAGGATATGAAAAAGTCGATAAACTTGCAAAGGAAGGCTCAAAAAATACATTCATTGGTCTAGAACCGTCACTCGAAGTACCAAGGTGCACAGTACAAGATGCCATAAACCGATGGGTCAGGAGTGAACACAAAATCCACTGGAGCAACAGACAGGGATTACACCACAGCAAAAGCTTCATTGGGGATCCAGACCCAAGACTTACGAAATAGCTGCTTCAAATAAACAGGAACCAGCTGAGAACCATTACAGGAATTCTGACAGGACACATGTCTTTCAAGAACCATCTGCACAGAATGCAACTGTACTGGAGATCTTGACTGCAGATTATGCGGACAAGACAGGGAAACTGTACAGCACATAGTTTGCCATTACGAGTCACTAAATCGGAAAATGCAACAAATACTCGGGCAACCAAAACTGGAACCAGAGGACATCCTTACCCTCTCCCCAGTAGACCTACACAAACTAGTGCAAGGAACTGGGATTACGGAGTGGGTGTAAGAACCAAACAGGGTAAGCACAATGGACCAAGCCGGGCCTAAGTGCATCCGGCGAACGGATGGGCTCTCGGAAAAAAAATAGTTCTGTCTTGCCAACCAACAAACGTGATTTTCTCTGAATCCGCTCATACAATTTTGTGATAACCTGTTTCATATTTAGCCGTAAATATAATTCTTTCCAGCGAATCGAAAATCCGATTTCAGGTGTCAGCCAGTGCTGAGATTTTAGCGCCTCAAAAATCGATTAACGAGATTTTGTTGATTGCCCAAATGTTACCAATGACGGTGATGGATAAAGGAATAGTGGCATAACCTGACACTTATTAGAAGTGAAGCGAATGATGTGAATCGGCTCAAATACTGTATCTAGTACAGATGTATTGTAAACTGTTAACCAATGAAAACAGCGCTTAAGCTATAAACAAATGTGTTTCTTTTTGGAAGGCCGTTGTTGTGTTTTTGAATTTATACGTTTCTCCCAAAGGAAAGTTTTCTGTCAAAAAATTTTTATCATCGACGTATTGGGGTCCCTAAATTATAAAAAGTGTGCTTCCATCTATCTCGATCTGTCTATTGGCTCAATAATTTAAAAACTAGCTGACAGGTGTGACGAAATTTGTTGACAACATATGGAAAACCTATTTTATTTTTTATGTAATTTCACAAATTGGAAGATTTAGAAAAACCTAAAAAATATATTGAAAATATCCTTAATTATTTCTTTAAATTAACAAATCGAAAATTTTTAGCGGAAGGCGGATAAGGTAATGGGTTCCCTGGGGCACAGATAGACAATGACAGGCTGTTTCATCCTAGATAAGACTCATCAGAAAGTCAAAACCTGTAAGCAATTCCAAATACAGCGAAAATATGCTTTAAAAATATTTTTAAGAATAAATATATGATGAAAACCTAGTATTGCCATCTGTAGGAATCAACTCAATGCAAGAGATAGCCATCACACGTGAAAATGTAAGTAACAATAAACCAAGTACGTTAGGCTAACATATTCAGTATAGGAAACGTTTTTGCGCATCCCTACACTTTCTCTACGGGTTTGTAGATTTAAATATAGATCGCGCTGAAGTAGCCCACTGGGGTGCCGCTCTATCCGTAACACAATGCCATGTTTAAAAAATAAAGTAGTAGAGTTTAGTGTCCCTATAAGTAAAATAGAAAGAAAGTTTTTAGCGGCAGGCGGACAAAGTAGTGCATCTGGCTTTTGCATTAAAGTACACATGGACGCCAAAGGTAATGTGTTCCCTGGGGCACAAGTAGACAATGACAGGCTGTTTCGTCCTTGTAAGAACTCATCAGAAAACCGAAACTTTCGATCTATATTTGAATCTACAAACACGTAGAGAACGTGTAGGGATGCGCAAAAAGGTTTCCTATACTGGATGTGTTGGCCTAACGTACTTGGTTTATTGTTAGTTTTATATTTTTAAGTCTGATGAGTTTCCCTTGCATTGAGTTGATTCCTACAGATGGCGATACTAGGTTTTCATCATATATTTATCCTTAAAAATATCTTGAAAGCATATTTTCGCTGTTTTGGGAATTACTTACAGGTACGTACAGACTTTCTGATGAGTCCAACATGTACGAAACAGCCTGTAATTGTCTACCTGTGTCCCAGGGAACCCATTATCATTGGCGTGCCTGTGTACTTTAATGCAAAAGTTAGATGCACTACTTTGTCCGACTGTCGCTAAAAACTTTCTTTTTATTTTACGTGTACGGACACTAAACCCTACTACTTTATTGTCAACAAAATTAATTACTGGCAACTCTAACAACAACACCAAGTTATTGTTTAGAAAGTACTCAATCAAAGATCACTGACCAAAATGTAAACATCCGTATAATGGGTTCGTGTTTGCTTAGACCTGGTTTCTCTAGATATACGTAATATTCGGACTAGGTATATTCATACATTCTTATATTATTTATCTGCATATCTCGAAATCACCAAGTGGAAAATGTAGTAATCGCGCTCATTACAATTTTATTTTTTTAATAATATTATACAATGTGGCAATAAACATTGAAAATTTAATTTCTGTATTTATACATATATGTGTGAGAAAATAAAAGTTTGTACAACAAAAGTGGATATGAGGTCCACATCGCACGAGGAATAAAATTTTTAGTTGGTCGTGAACTTGTAAGGAGGATAATTTAAAAAAATTAAGAAAAACTCATTTCGTTGGCAAATCCATTATCCAAATTACACTGTAACGTATTTATCAATTTGGGTTATTTCTTGGATTTACACAAATTTGTGAATATGTTTATCTTCCTCATATCCGCCTTTTGCAGAATAACAGACAAAAAGCAATATATTTATCAATAAAAATGAACAATTTATTTTTCTCAACCATAGCTAGTTTGAATAAATTGTTCTGCTAAAATGCACAGAAGAAAAAAGGATTTGTTCTGTTTTTTTTTCTGCTTGCATAAGAATTATGACTCCGATCGTACGACAAACTAGTTGTAGAATTCGTGTCAAACAGTTAAAAACGGCTTTTGTGCATTAATATGAATTTTTACCGTTCGCTATGGTCAAGGTTTTTTTTAAAAAATCGCAGATTTACAATCTAGCAACACTGTTAATGTGGAAAGAGAACCTTTAGTAAAACATGGAATTAATGTTTTTCTCGAAATCTTATAATTTCGCCTGTTTTGTTTCGGTTTATGTACTCATTTTCATGTTCTATCATTGAAGGAAGATTAACCAGTTATTTTTTTAAAGGTATCTATTGCGTATAATAAAAGTTTTAAGGTCGATTGGGGTTGGATCCCCGTTCAAAATATATCAGAAAATATCGCGGTGGACAAATATTTGCATGGCAAAAAACCAACCAAGGTTAGTAAAAAACGTTAATTTTTTAGGTATATAGTACATTTTATGCATTAAGTCTTGTAGTAATTGTCTAGAAATGGGTGGAAAACTGGAAATCTTTGAAATACTAAAATGCATCTGTGCACAAATATTTAGTTTGGTCAGAAAATTATAGTTTGGTTGAAATATATTTTGGTATCATACTTTCAATTTTCACACCATTTCGTGCACTCTTTATGAAAAAACTGTGTCTCCATAGACTCCGGGATAAATGTTTTGATTTAAATTAAAAAACAACACATTTTATCTCACAGGTCTGCTTATTTTTGACGTATATTCTTAACCTCACTTCTGTCAAGTAGTGTCAAGTGGTTTCTTTTTAATTGTCCACTGTGATTGGTCAGTTTCATTTCCTAACTAGGATGAATACGAAATCATATCCGTTCAGTTAACCGGAATGTCCACTTTTCCAATCACTAAAAAAAGGTCCTCATCGTCCTCTTTAAAAGCTGACGTTCCTAAAATCACGACAGCTCATAAAACGTAACAAATTGCTTAAAGGCTTAACAGATTCTTTTAAAACGTAGCAGATCTGCTACGGTTGTAACAGATCGGCCATACTGCTTGTAGGGAATAAATTTGTAATTTTTTGACTGACACAACAAAACATTTAAGCGAAAAACTAATTAAAAACGTGCTAAAACAAAATATTTCATATTAATATTAGTTTGTTTTCCTGACCGTTTTAATCGATTAAAATGTTTGTTTTTCTTGGGTTTTCGGTCACTCTTAAATAAAATATTTTTCTTTATAAGGGGTTAACGTTTCGGTTTTATTAGGAAACCATCATCAGAACTATATGATGATGGTTTCCTAATAAAACCTAAACGTTAACCCCTTATAAAGAAAAATCTTTTATTCAAGAGTGACCGAAAACCCAAGAAAAACAAACATTTTAAATTTCATATTAAGTTTTCCAAAGCCTTTTAGTTGCCAAATAATTATTAAATAGTGTGATGGTCATGCGGTTTTCATAGCCAACTTACTATTTTATTAATGTTATTATTTAGAAATGGAAAAATCGATGTTATTTTTGACTTTAGAAGAATGGTAATTGTAAGCTTTTTTGTTTAAAATTGTTAACAGATAAAAATATAATATACAGAAGTTTAAATAATTTTTTTTTATTTTATTTGTAACTCTAAAACAAGATTCTCAATTTTTTTTCATTCTTACATTTCAAAGAGCTGTAAAATACTTTATTTTTTTAACCAAATTTGTAACTTTGATGATAACAAAGGTATCAATGGTGGATACTTAATTTGGATAAACTGTATACTTAGGCCTAAAAGTATATTTTTTATAGTTTTTCGTGTACCTATTTACTTGTAGGATTTTAGGTCGGGGAAAGCAAAATTTTAATATTGCCGGTTTGTTGTAAAAATGTGAAAATTATTTAATTATTATGTAATAAACACTGATGGTATTAAATAACTATGGTAAAACTTATTACTATATTATATTTCGATTAATCATTGTTTTTAAAAGCTTATGACTTTACCTTTACCATATGGCGCTGCCTCACTTAAACTAGTGATTGATTTAATGTATTAAATTTCATTTTCCTAGACTACTTTCTATGTGTTAAAAATGATACATTAGACCTGCAATATTTTTCACTTTTACTATATAAGTATAGGCAATGAAATAATTATAACATTTTATTATATGAAATTGCAATTTTTTATCTCTGAGTTTTATTAAAACAATTATTTTATTAGTTTCCTATGATTTCTCATAAAATGTATAATTTGGAATGATTAAGGAATATCAATAATGTGTTATAGGTAATTTTAAAAAAATTTGTAGAAATAAAAAATAGTTGGTATTTTATACAACAAGAGTGTCCATGATCGAAGAGAATAAGGCGAATATCGCCTTAACCAGAACTCAGGATCCAGTAAAACAAACTGTCATCCTCCCAGGTGTCGAATAAATCACCGACATCACCGGGCTAAGGAGTCTGGAGGACCAATTATGATACTGGACATCGTACGCGTCACATTGCCAAGCAAAGCCACAGATGAGTCGCCCGAGAACGGCGCAAACGTCTGATCAACAACTATGATATTAACTGACAGTCATGAGATGACACAGGCACTTTAACCAACGTCCACCTCAAGGCGTGAAAAACCTTATACGAGGCAGACTACCGCATCGGAGATGGGAAGAATACCTTCCACCAACGGGGGGCCCTGTATTGTCAATGTCAAGAGCGTCCGGGGTTTCCACGCTGTGGACCCCTTCGTCTATTTCTCAGTGCACCGCGGCCTAACAACCGGGTCGGAGGGTTATGGGTTTATCATGGGTCAGACGAGCAGACGATTGACAGCCATGGGCGCAGACTTTTTGCAAGTCGCAGCCTCAGGTGTCGCGCGTCTCTGATAAGTCCCAGTAGGACAAAACGCCTGATCATGGACTATGAAAAGATAGTTAACGCTTCAGTGTTTGGGGAACGGTATAAACCCATAACCCTCCGACCCGGTTGTTAGGCCGCGGTGCACTGAGGAATAGACGAAGGGGTCCACAGCATGGAAACCCCGGACGCTCTTGACATTGACAATACAGGGCCCCCCCCCCCCCCCGTTGGTGGAAGGTATTCCTTCCATCTCCGATGCGGTAGTCTGCCTCGTATAAGGTTTTTCACGCCTTGAGGTGGACGTTGGTTAAAGTGCCTGTGTCATGACCATGACTGTCATTTAATATCATAGTTGTTGGTCAGACGTTTGCGCCGCTCTCGGGCGACTCATCTGTGGCTTTGCTTGACAATGTGACGCATACGATGTCCAATATCAAGAGTGTCCATATCGCACGAGGACGTAAATTGAACATGACGCCGTAAGCGGAGTGTTCAAACTTCGAGTTGTACAGTATATTTTTTCTACGATTCAACTAACGTTTTATGATTCATACTAAAAATTTAAAAAATTATCTAAATTGGGCATCATAACTTGCCTTTTTAGTTGGCTATGAACTTGTGAGAAAAATAATAATAAAACAATTAAACAAATATTCATTTCGTTGGCAAATTCATGGATTCATCGACAAAATCACTTTGAATATATCTATCTTTCTCACATTTAACCTTTTGCAGAATTATAAACAAAAAGCGATATATTTATTAAAAAAATTATTGTTCTCAACCATAGCTAGTCTGATTAAATTGTTCTGCTGAAATTCACACAAGAAAAAAGGGTTGGTTCGGGGTTTTTTCCACTTGTGTAAAAATTATAACTCCGAAAGTACAACAAAATAGCTGTAGAATTCGTTTTAAACAGTTAAAAACAGGTTTTGTACAATTATATGAACTTTTAACGTTCGCTATGGTAAAGTTTTTTCAAAATAATCGCCTACTACTAGCACTAGCAACACTGTTAACGTAGAATGAGAAGTAGCAATACTGTTAAAATAACATAACCTTAAAACCTTCAGTAAAAATGGAATTAGAAATTTTATAACTTCGTCTGGTTTATCTGGTATTATACAGGGTTATTCCTAAGTTGATACTACTTTTTTAGCTGTGTATAGAAGGCATTAAAATAAACAACATTTTTAAATACCTTTTTTCAAAAAACTTAAAAATAGTCGAGATACAGAAGTAAAAATCTAAGTGCGGGCGTGGTCATCGAAACGTAGCCCTTTACTTTATATTGTTTTTATCTTCGAAGAAATCGTCCATAATTCTTAAAGAGACCAGATGCGGATATAGATTCAAAGGAAAAGAAAGACAACAAAGTCACGGTCTCAGCAAATATAATCGGTATGGTTACACGTGTTTTACCCTTTCGGGCATCATCAGACCTAAAACAAGAGACCTTACTAACAGATACATGAATAATTAAAAACCACTAATTACCTAGAATTTAAAACTGAGAAGAAACAGTCATAACATATTAAAATTTAAAAAATATAAATAACAAAAACAAAAAATCAAATGTCAGAGAGCAGTCGGGTCAATTGGATCAATAAATCCAGTGAAACGAATGCGACGGGATCCAACTATGTTCAACTTCCTGAAAATATAAAAGAAGATGAGAACTCAGCCAATCTGTTCGACAACATCGGGTTATAAACAAAACAAATCATAACCAATTCATTTACTAATATTGTCAAAAATCAAATTAGGTTCAAAATTAAACACGTCGTTGACACAAGTATGTATGGGGCTTTTTTTGACCTTAGTAATATCCATTTTTTCCAACAGGTCAAACTTCACACCCTTAGAACATTCGTGTAAACCCTTGATATTTGTAGGGAAAGAGAACTGGTGTCCAGAAGTTAACAAGTGATTAGCGAATGCAGACTTAGTCTCGGTGGTATCCGAATGTTTATACTTATTGAAAAGGCTGAGATGTTCCTGTACTCGTACGTCGGGCAATTTATAGTTTGAAACAACGATGAAAATAAGCGAATGCGGTTTCCAAAAAACATTTCATTTTCAGAATTTTCTAACACGTTAACATTTTATCTATTATTTATTTTAATTATTATTAAAATAGAAACGTCAAAGTTGACTTCTTTATTACTTGTTGCTATGGTTGCTACAGTGCAATTTCCAGTGATGCAATTTCCACTGTAATTCAGTGGAAATTGCACACCTCTTATGGCATTTTTTTATACATGAGGGAAATTTTTAGTGTAATTTGGCCGCTGGAAGTTCAAGGACCATGGATATTTCCGGAATTTTATTTCGTTGCGTTGGTAATGATTCAAAATTAAATTTTCTGTTTGGTTACAAAAAGTGGGTGCGAAATTTTCACTTATAATCTCTTCAGAGCATGAATTATTTCCGGATTTTTTTTCGAGGTCGCGAATTATTTGAAAATTGCTTGTGCTCTCTTCTAGCAACTCGACAGCTCGATAATTTAAAAAAAATGCTGTTTGATATGATTTAAAAAAATGGCTGCAAAGGTATCAGCACACCTGGCTATGCTTTAAATTTGTATTCAATTAATTTATTGTATTAAAATTTTGCACGTACAAAATAGCTTCTTCATTAACGGTACAATCAGTCCTGTGTGCATTTTAAGTCGTTAAATTTAAATATTCCATTTTAGAAATTAATAAGGAAAAATAGCGATATTACGCTGTCAGTGTTTAAATGTATTTTCCAGGTCTATAACCTATTTACATTTTTTTCAAAATTTAGTAAATCTATGAAATGTTACTGTTCTGCATGATATTCTATTAATAATAATCTTCTATTATTATTAATCATTCATTTATTAAAAATAGATAAATAATGATTGTTCTATTACTTTAAGTCACAGTCTAGAGGTCAGAACTTTAATAAGCAGTTTTCTGAGTGGCAAAGTGTAAACGTGTTAAACTAGGTGATGGGCGTTCCTCAGAGCTCTATATTGGGACTTGTGTTATTCACGATATACACTAGCAATTTTTTCAATTACATGCAATACTGTCGTTTACATTAATATGCTGAGGAGATACAAATGTACTTCAGTGGCGGCTCTTCTGGTGAGGTGGGTGAAGGCGCTCTTCACGAAAAAAAAAATCAGGAGGAAAGTTGTTCGGCAATATTAAATATTAATACAGCTACCATTCATTTAATCCGAATGTAGCTAGGCATTATAGGGCTTAGGTTTAACTCCAATGGACAATAATTATATACACTCGTGCATTTTGGCGCGCCCCAGTCGACCGTATCCGTTAGCTTAAAGCAAGTGAACAAACAACGTCCAACATGGCTTTGATATTCACCGCTGCTATGGTTACGTGACGTCGGTCACGCAAACAGCATGTAATAATTTTCATTATGATGAAGGGCAATTTAAAAATAGATCAGTCGTATGCACCATTGTTTTAGCATTGTTTCGCCTAACTTTAAGTATTTATTTTGAGGTTTCGCGAAACTTACGCTTATAGATATCGTTTTTATTTGATTTACTGTGTGATTAAAAAGTTCTGTTTTTAATTTTCAGTTAATTCAGTAGTGTACGTACCATCGCGCCGATAAAAAACTAGGACAGGAAATTTTTCTATTTTCTCCTAGACTATTAAGAATAATTTTACATCAAGCCTGGTACCAGTAAAATGTCATGAAAATTTGCATGTTAATAAAGATTGTCACTTTATGATTGACTCGTCAAACATACAATCATATATTATTTGTAAATATGCCACAATTAACCCCCCAGCAAAAGGCAATTATTTATAGTCGGTTGCGAGATAGTGTTGCTATTAGGGATATTGCAGATGAACTGGGAGTAAGCAAGAATACCGTGCTATTGGCAAAACAAAAAATAGCAAGACATGGGACTATTATTAGGAATGCAGGTTCTGGTCCCCCTAAAATTTCTACTGATGATCATGATAGAAGACTGGTTAATTATCTAAGGGATCATCCCTTCGAAACTGCAATCAAGGCAAAAGAAGAGACGAATTTTCCAGGTTCTGCAAATACCGCTAGAGACAGGGTTCGAAATTCCGATATACAAAGCCGTTGTGCTGCCAATAAAAATTTTTTAACGGAAATAAATAAACAGGGCAGGTTATAATTTGCACATGAATATATTAATCAAATAAATTTATGGGAAAAGTTATATTTTCTGACGAGAAAACTTTTCAGTCATGCGTCATGAGAATTCGGGTGTATAGGCCTTCCGGCATGCGGTATGATGAGAGATACACCCACAAAACCAACCAAAGTGGGCGTCTCTCCATAAATGTTTGGGGCTGGATTAGCGCTAGAGGACCAGGACTTTGCAGGACAAATCGTCGAAGGAAGACTAACTGCAGCAGTATACGTTAATATACTAAACGAAGTGATGATACCATCGGTAAACGCTGTATACGGTCAAAATTACACATTTCAGCATGATAATGCTCCAATACACACAGCGCGCATTGTACACAATTTTCTCCAAGAAAATAACATAGCAGTTCTTCCCTGGGCTTCGAAGAGTCCCGATTTGAACCCGATAGAAAACATTTGGGGTGCCATGGTCAAATCTATGTATAAACATGATTTTCAACCTAGAAACAGGGATGAATTACGTCATAGGATAAATCAAGCTTGGGATAAAATAACTGTCGAATTATGTAGAAACTTAGTTTTAAGTATGCCACAAAGGCTCCAAAAAGTAATAAACAGAAATGGTTCTATGACCAAATATTAATTTTGTGTTGTTTTGACAAACTTTGTGTTCGCAATTTTTTTCTTTTTATTAAATGTATTTTATTACCTGTATTAGCTTTATTTATTATTTTGTGGTAATGGTAAATATAATAATTTATAAAATATTTGACTTTAAAAAAATCTAATAAATTTACTTTATCCATATTATATGATGTCTCTCAAATTTAATCACCCCGTATCGAAAAATACAAAACATTCCATTATGTAACCTAGGTTACTTTTTAAATTTTGAATGTTTTTACTTTTTAGCTCTAGACACCTTTTATAGTCTAGGGGATATGTATTTCTTACATTGTTTTTGTAAATCTCTTGTCCCAGGTTTTTATCGGCACAATAGTACCTACTTGGTGGTGTGTTTTAAAAATGAGCCCAATTAATGACATGGGTTTTTAGTCAATGTTTGTTTAAGTACCCGCACTATACCTAGCTCTTCACCATTTTTAAGATCGTGAACAGTCCACTGATGTACTTTATTTTTACCTGCAAGACTGTGACAATGCTGTATTAAAAAGAAAACGAAGATCTCTCCACCATTATCACATATATCTGTTAAGCATAACTTAAATTTTAACTCTTCATATTCTGCTCGCATTGTTTTTGGGAATAAGAATCGATTCTAAGCCAATCAAGATGGAAAACCAAAAACTATCATTTGTAATTTGATTCTAGTAATCGACAACTCTTTATGAACCTCGTTATAACCTCGTTATTCTGCGTATTATGGCCATATAAGCTATACAAATTTGTCTTTTTATTGTTCATTAATTATATTGGATCTTGTCAATAATATTTTATTAAGTGTTGTATCAGTGTTTATTTAAAATTGTACAAATGAGAGAATCGAATGAAATTGAAAAACAAAATGTTTGGTATACAATCTAAAATTGCAGAGAAGAGTTTTAAAAAAAATATCTTCCTCAATTACTCCACAGAGTGTTTTGAAATTACACTATATTATATTTTGAAAATTCTCCCAAATTTTACTGTATGCCCCTGGCTCCAATAAAAATAAACAAGAAATGTCCGCCTTTAATTATAACCCAAAATTTTGTGTGTAACGGTTCAGTGGTAGTCTAGTTTATTAAAGATAAACTAACATTATAGATAGCGAAAATAAGGTAAAAGTTCCAAACATAAATATTTAGTAATAATAGTGACTTACAATTAGTAATGAAAGCTTTGTAACAGTACTCTACAAGGTCTATTTCTTTCAGTGTCCAACTTAACACCTTGAATTTATTCAAAAACTTGTTCCGTATTTAAATCGGCTTTTAAAAGTACATAAATTTACATACCTACTTATTGTTGTGTTAATTCTATTGTAAGTAAAGTTTGTGGCCTCCCTTTATTTGACTATTTAACTCCTTTATTCTGCTACAGATTTAAACACCTGTATATTGACAATGGTCTTTTGTATAAAATTTATGAATGACCATTGAAATTTCTAGACAAGCAAGGTCCTGATTTCTGATCTGGAATTGTAGTTTTTACAACAAGAGTGCCTAGGAGCTAGGGTCTAAAGGTCTAATCAGAGAACTACAACCATAGAGAAGCGACAAAATCTCTCTTTTAGCATTGTTCTTATGGGGACAAAATTATACGTCCTTGACTTTCAAAAATTGACAGTTCACCGGTTTACTACACTGAAAGAAATGTCTGAACCATGCTTTACACTGAGATACGCTTGCTAGTAAAAATTACTTTTTACACAAATAATTTATGAGTTTCATGTAATTGGCTTTTCAACAGTAATATACCGATAGAGGAGGCGTCTTATCGGTAATACCGCTGTTTTTTACACATTGAGTAAAAATTTTCTTAGAAAATCTAGTTTCGAGTGAAAAACAACGGTATGAAGATAAGACGCCGCTTCTAGAGGTGTATTTTATTGGATAATTTACTGAACCCGAAATAAAAGCCGTTTGTTATAAAGGAAAATATGCAAACACATCATTATGATTTACTTTTAAGTTTATAAAGGTGCCACAACTAACAATTAATTAAAAATCCAAGACTAAATCAGACGCGTGGAACGTCAAAAATCAAATTCGATCATCACGCTTGCCATGAAAACGCCAAGATTTCTTAAGCTTACGTCAAAGCAAAGCACACTCGGTTTAATCTTGCATACATTTTGTCAAAACATTTCTATGAAAATGTCAATAATTAAGTTAAGTTTATGCCCTAAAATCACCTTAAATACTGTTGTGTGTCACTTTTATTTTGTAGGTGTTATAATATTTATTTATTAAACTTCATATCGTAATATAAATTACTGTTTGTTTGACAAAAAGCTACTGTGGTCTTACCGAGCTAGTTGTAGGTCTTATCGGAAAAGACCACGTTACCAAGGTGGTTGCTATGAAAATTTGCGTTCTGATTGGTTCTATATAATGTGAGGTAAATTATCAGTTAATTTCGTAAAATGAAAAATAAAATATGTAAAAAAAAAACATAAAATTTTTGAAATATTTTATTGAGTTTTCTTACATTTTCAAACTAGAAAAAAACAATTTTATATGTGTTCGTTCTTAAATTTATATTTAATAAATAATACCTACAAAATAATTTAAAACATAAATGGGGAAGAATTCCTGGAACCTGTTTAGTCATTCAAAAGCTTTACTGACCTGATGGTTTTAAAAATATGTACATGTTTTTTTATTATTTATTAACTTTTAATACGAAGAATACGAAAAAATATTTAGCTACACAGGCTTCTATGATGGGTCTATCTTTGAAAGGAGGAAGCACTCGAATGTCTGAAAAAAAAGTAACAATTTATGATTTGATTAATATAATTTTAATTAATAAAAATTGTTCATTCACCAACCTGATAAAATAATAAGCTTCTTAGAAAGTTCTAAAGTTTTTTTTGGGAATGGCTATGTTTAATTTCTTCCTGAAGTCGTTTAGGAAAAATTGTAGGACATGCATTCGGGAGCAAATGTCTTCTTGTCGATCCCTTAGATATGTATTGTTCTTCAAAGTGAAGCTCACACAACTTAAAGTTTTTAAATAAAACTGGAATCTTGGGAAAAAGATCTGTTCGATGACAAGCTTCTAGCCATAACGTGACACTAAAAAAAAAATATTTTTGAGAATTAATTTGTTAAGTATGCAGGTAAATATTGTTTCTCAGTCTACTCCTAACGCTAAAGCTGGTATTTTTGTAAAGAGTAGGTAGGTACATGAACAATAATAAATAATATGTATAGTTATTTTCACCATCTAAGAAAGTAACTAGGTATACTATATAAGACCCAAAATAATAATATAATGTTTTGTTCACACAAAATAACTTTTCAGAAACACATGATTTTTTTATAATGCATCTATAAGTAGGTAGGTACGTATTTTAGGGTATTTCACCTGATTTACGTAGAATTATGGTATTATTCAATAAAAACTGCTAAATTATTATAACTACCTGTGCTTTGAGGAATATTTATAAAAAAAAACACAACAAAATCTGTTGGGAAAATAAAAACACTTTTTTTTTAGGTTAGGTTAACATTTTTTTTCCGTCGCCTTTCCTCAAGCAGGTACTTAATAAATAATGGTAGGTACTCCCCATATTATACTTTTAAGGTAAAAAATAAAATACAACAGAATAAATATAACCTAAATTATAAGGGTGCAAATGTACTTACCGTTCAGGATCCTTTGGATATGAAAACATGCTGATTCCTTGTCCTTCTTTTGAATGACACCCACGGAGCGCACAGGTAGTACCACCAGGCATGGTTCTACAGCTTTTATACAGCACAGCACTTAAGAAAACAAACACTTTTCAACGCAAACGATAACTAACTCGTAGACTTATCGTCGACTACCGGACTACACAGCCGGCCCAAACGAATGACAGTTAACCGGATTACCCCCTACTCCAATGTTTTGGCCAAATGTCATATTATCGCTTCTCTATGGTTGTAGTTCTCTGGGTCTAATTGCAACCTAATTTTTCGTCTCACGCTTGAACTCTTAATTTAAATTTTTAAATAATGTATTCTTGGCTTAGATTACAAAGGTCTTGTAGGAAACGTTTAGTTTTTAAATTTTTCCTTCTAAAAGTCCTGTTTTATATAAAGATTAAGGTTTCGGACGCATATCGTTTTAGTTATTGATTTATAAAGCAATTTTACAGGATAACGAGTAAAAAGAATGTTATTTTATAGTAGTTTTCTATTATATACTTGACTGTTCCATTTTCCCTTTTTTAGAGCTATTTTAAATCAACAAAAATATAACCCAATGCAATAAAATATTTTTACAACAAAAATCAAAAAACAATAGGTACTTATTTATTTTTAGAGAGAAAAATTAAAGTAAAAATTTTAATTGAAACATTTTTTATAGAAGAAGTGGTGACATTAGCTGTTTACGTATTTCACCAGTAAATAGTCCCTAAATTATAGTGTTTGCCCAAGTTGTATCATAAAAATAAAAATTGTAGCCTGTCAAAGTATAATTATAACCTTAAAATGTAAAAAAAAACGAAAAAACATTGCTTAAAAAAAAAGCTTAAAAAAACATTGCTAAAAAAAAATGTTAAAAAAAAAACATTGTCTAAAAAAAAAATTAAAAAAAAAACATTTCATAAAAAAAAAATGCGAATAAAAATTTAAAAAAAAAATAAAAATTAAAAAAAAACAAATATAATAAAAAAAAATATGAAAGATTATAACTTTATTTTAGTTTTATTATCAAGAATTGCTAAAAATAGGTTAAGTAAAGAAATTGTAAAAACCATTATCTCAGTAAAAGTAATCAAAAAAAAAAGGAAAACAAAGAGAGATGCTGGCCATTTGGTTTCAACCAGAGCCATAAAACCTAATTACACACACACACACAAAGTATAATTAAATTTTTCAAATGTTACGCAACTTACCTATCCTAACCTATTTTCGAGTGAAAAAACAAACTTGATGAAAATAACATAACAACTGTGGGTGTGTATATTGTTCGACTATTTAGATGTAAAAAAAAACCTGAAAACCTTATTTTCTTTACCTGTCTACATGTACTAATAGTCTATGAATAAGTAACATCAACATCCTGTCGTACCTGATCTAAACACCATGGATAAGACATAAGGCCAGTGTACCCTAAAGGTATAAAATTATGGGAATTCTCACTATTGTTTCGATCCTATAGGTTTAAAATATTAGTTGGATGATTCATTATGTGGAGCCAATAGTATAGGTATGATGTTATTCTATATCTTCAATAGAGGTATCCATAAAATGCTTAAATCTTCTTTTAGTTTGAAACTCTGAGGCTGAACTGAATACCTAGTTACTATTTTCAAATGTTACATTATAGTATATTATACATGGTGTTTAGCAAACATACGTCAAAACTATATGAGGTTATTCACTGGACTTTTAGAGGAATATTTTGTCCTTTGATGATTTTTGAAAAGCCGCTTTGTCCCGATGATACAGGATAAAACATTTTTTTAAAGTCGACTAGGTCACCCAGCATGTAGATTTAAATGGCTCTACTCACACGGCGCTACCTAAGATGCGGCTACTGGGAGACCCGACACCCGAGTATCCGCGATTCGTCACGCTGGTGGCCACGCTACTCCAATCTCTTGAGTGATGCAAAATAATAAATATGGAGCAAATTTTTAAGCTGTAGTTCATAAATATACGGCTTTGACAATAACATTGGCCGTGTAAGGATGAGAAGCAACTCGAGTAGCCTAGTCGCCCAGTATCCTAGTTTTCAAGCTACCACAGTTTATTTTAAGTGTGCCCGTTTGAAATAAAAAAACTTTAAAGAAACCGTAGTCGCGTGGAGACTAGGGGACTGAGCGATTAGACATCTTAAGTAGCCTCTCATCCTCACACGGCCGATACTATTGTCATGCAGTCGCGAGCTAAAGGCCGCATATTTATTAATTTTAGTTTAAAAATTTGTTCTATATCTATTATTTTGTGCAGAGAGACTGGAGTAGCGTGGCGACCAGCATGCCGAATCGCGGATACTTGGATGGCCTGGTCTCCAGTCGCCTCAACTTAGGTAACGCCATGTGAGTAGCGCAATTTAAATCTACATGCTGAGTGACCTAGTCGCCCAGCCTCCTAGTATCCACGCTATTACATTTTCTTTAAAATTTCCCCGTGTGAGCACTGCCTTTTTTTGTTAAACTGTTGTAAGTGAAGTCCTCTATCGTGGATCGCTATGTGGTTTATGCACGATGTGTACCAGCGCATTTTAGTGTGGTTGCTCGCGAGTTTTTAATAGTAACATACGGAGATTGCTTTAAAAGATTTCAAAAGTTTCAAATTTTTCGACCATTTTTTAAAATATTTTTGCAAATATCTCCTTTATTTTAAACTTTAGAGTAAACTTAAATATAATGTTTTTTGTAGGAAATTGAAAAAGACAATTGTGATGTTTGATACTTTTTTCAAAGTTTATTGGTTTCAGAGATACAGGCATGATATATAATAAGGGTAGGACATTATTAAAATGGCAGCCAAATTACGTATTTTGGTGAGAATCAGGAATGTACAAAAGGTAATTCCAGGAGAATCTAGAAATCTAAGTGACGTTTAGTCCCACCTCATAATATCGACATCCTGACTAATTCAAGGACTATTTAGGGTGTTTACTTTTACATGATATTATGAGATACTTCATATACACATAAAATAAATAAATTTTTATGCAGATGCACTTCGGCTTTTTGGCGGCACCAGACATGTAAAAAAACACAGACAACGAAAGACAGATATAGTAAACGAAGTTCCCGTTTATTTTACGTGCCAAGCTAGATATAGTGTATTTCGCGTAAGCTTTTAATGGCTGTCGATGACACACGTCATTTCTAGTGACATTTATTTTACAGAACTTAAAGTTTGTCTAAGGCCGTAGTTGTGTTCGTGTAATAGTTAATAACCAATTAAACAATATATTTCATAAAACAAACACTTCACAGATACACACAGTGAAACAGTTTATAACCAGAAAGTCTAAGCACAAAATAATCCAAATTAATATCTAAAAATACCAAATACAACAACAATACTGCATTTTTATTGGTCAACACGTGAACGAATGAATGTCGGCTCTGTTATATTGAAAGAACGCAGAGAAGACAATAGTACTGATGATGTATGGAAAGAGATGTGCGAGGGCAAGAGCGTAAGGAAGAGATCAAATACTAACGGCAGTTGATGTCGGTGTTGTAACAATAATCTCTTGACGGGTTTTTAGCTGATTGAAGGGCAACAGATCGGAGTGTTCAGCGTCCTAAATATATGGTAAGTAATATATCCATCTCTCATGAATCTAGCCAGTGTACGTGAGGAAAAGCCGTTTTTGGAAGTAAGGAATTTTTAAATTATTTACATGTTGGTCAACGTGTTTGACAAAAGAAACGTCAAAGAATTGAAAAAGTCCGTGAGCTTTAGTATACCTACCATCAGTTACCCTGACACGACGATGAAAATAAACCGAAATTGGCGCCCCCTATTCATAAACAAGATATTTAATAATCTTCCTTTGTAATTTTGCAGAGTATGTTATACTTACAATATGAATAAAAATATTTAAATAATCCTGCATCTTGTAATAACAGTATTTAAGAGTATGTAAGTCTATAAATATTTGTACCATATTACACAGAAAAAATATATTCTCAAATAGAACATTTTGTTATCTTCAGCTTTACATCCTAATATTGAAACTAAAAAATGTCATTTGAAGAAAACAACTTTAAGTTAAACATATGAAAATACTTAAATTCATATCTTTAACACATATTTTTAAAACCAGCATTTCTACATATTATATATTTGATTTATTTATATCTGTACTTCAAGGAGTTGTACATTTTCACTTCGAATAAAAGTTATTTTTAAAATGAAGATGGATAATTTCTAAATATAGTGTTATATTCTCTAAAGAAGCCGAAGATAACGATATGTTTGTTTTGAAGCGTTGAATACTCAGTATAATCTGAGTGTTATAAAAATAGTATGTACTCAGTCTGAAAATTTGTATTCTATATATTATACAGGTTGATTCCTAAGTTGATACTTCTTTTTTAGCTGTGTATAGAAGGCATCAAAATAAACAATATTTTCAAATACCTTTTTGTTAAAAAACCCCAAAAATAGGCGAGATACAGAAGTAAAAAATCTAAGTGCGGGCCTGGTCATCAAAACGTAGCCTGCTATAATTTATATTGATTGTCTTACTTCTTACTAGTCATGCAATTTACAGTTCGGTGATGAGTTATTTGGCAATACGCTGCGATGTGTTTTTCTGAAGCAAGTAAGTTTTAAATTGGTGACACGTGAAAAGGGTAAAATTTAAAAACAAATAACTAGTAGATATGGTGCTAATTTACGGTGAGTGTCGTCAACGCTTTCCCTTGCGGGCTCATCTTACACCCAGAAGTTTTCTTAATGTTATTCAACGGGCAAGATTGGCAGAACCGTATTTGATCCATAGTGTAATAAATGCATGTAAGTACCTTATATATGAAATTTTTGAAAAAAGGTATGTTGTTTATTTTAAAGTCTTCTATACACAGCTAAAAAAGGAGTATTAACTTAGGAATCACCCTGTATATACTTAATTTAAGCATGGATCCCTTCATAGTAAAACAATGTGCTCTGCCTTCATTCTTAAATTAAAAGAAGGCATTATTTCTTGATGTTACCTTAAAAATCAGCTATGCCTTCCGGTGGAAGGTAATACACATAAATTCTAAAAAGAAAACCGTGGCTGGTCAGTCGATTCAAGCCAATAAAATGAGGTTAAAATCAAAAATTGACCCCAGGCATGATTAAATCTTAAAAAATTAGGTTGTTACAAACGAAAGTTTGTGACACATCCTATCAAAGCCAAGAAAAGACAACTCGAGTCGACCTTTCATACCAAAGATTATCAAGTCAGAAAACATACTTAAGGCTTCATTTACAGTAAAAAGGTGCTATAACGTCACACTGACCTTATTTTTAGGGAAAATCCATGTGAAATATCCTAAATATATCCAAGAACACTTAAAAATCACTGTAACATTGACACTTGAGCATTTTGATCACGATTTTTGCAAGAACTACCTAAGAATCGAACGAAGGTAACCTATCGAAGTCGCTACGGTCGACTATAGTCGGCTGGCTCACCTGAGAGGTGAGGTAAAGGTGCGTCCCGTTAGGTTGGTATGTATGGTCAAAGATAATCCACACCATAGAAAAACATTACAATTAGGTACCAAAATGTAATTTGCTATACTGATCATTTAATGCAATACAGGGTGATTTCTAAGTTGATACCTCTTTTTTAGCGGTGTATACATATACTTCTATAGAAGGCATTAAAATAAACATTTTCAATTACCTTTTTTCAACAATAAGGTCCATACTTACATTCATTTATTACACTATGGCTCAAATACGGTCCTGCCTAACTTGCCCGTTGAATAACATTAAGAAAACTTCTAGGTGTAGAATGGGCCCGCAAGGGAAAGCGCCCTGCATATAATCTCGAAGCAGCAGCCGCACTTAGACGACACTCACCGTAAATTAGCACCATATTTGTTCATTGTTTTCAAATTTTACCATTTTCACGTGCCACCAATTTAAAATAAACTTGTTTCAGAAAAACACACTGCAGCGGATTGCCAAATAACTCACCACCAAATTGCATGGCTAAAGAGATATAAGACAAACAACATAAAGTATAGCATGCTACGTTTTGATGAGCAGGCCCAAGCTTTCTATACACAGAAAAAAAAAGTATTAACTTAGAAATCACCCTGTATAGATATGTGTCTTGAGTTCAGTCAATAATTGTTAAATAAATAACAAGTTTAGTTATTGGGGCATCCCGTAATCTAAAAATAATTTCACCCCTTTTAAAATATTTACAGCTTCCTAAGATAGTATTTTTTCTCCAGTATTGGAGCCAATATATAAGTTGATATTAGAGTTTCTCCACGACCATTACTGAATGCAATACTGCGATACTCATTGGTCCTCACGCTCGCTACGCTCGCGTTCGGAATCTTCCACTCGGATCAAATTTTCATTCCAACCTCGTTACAGAATCTACTATTCCTTTTTCTATGGAGCAAACATTCAAAACTGTATACTTCCAGCCTTCTCTAAATACTTTGAATCGAGGGATTTCAAGTAAGCTGGATGAGCCTTGATATAATTATAAATGAAATATAGCTCGACATATAACCAAAACCGACTACAGCAAGGTGCAAGGCCGCAACGTAAATGCCGAGAAGCGCAGTGACTTTAGACTGGTATTCAAGTCCGATAAATGTTTAGTATAGACAACGTTTGGGCTATACCAGCCACATTATAGTCTTTTTTACATTACTTTTATTTTGCTTATTTCTATACGTTTGTAAGAGGTGCTGGTATGTTCAAGAGTGACTAACAACGACATAATATATGCACAGAGCAAGATCTTACTGGTATGTCTAATTGAAGGTTGGAGACAATGACGTTTCTTGAACAGCAGTAGAGTTTTGGACTTGCATTGCCTTTATTAGTTTTGAATCACAACGTATCAACTGGTAAGTATCTCCAGTCGTCGTCAGGTGAATACTGAAAGTATACTGAAAGTATTTACCTGAAGACGACTTATCTACTTTTGAGAGCAGTTATTTAGAGAACGGTGCATCGTAACAAGAAAATGTTTAGAGACAATTTTATAGAAAAAATTATATTATTTTATTTTTCTACCAATTTTTTGCGACGATACACTTTTAGGTTATAAGAGAACAATCAAAAAAAGGATCCTTTCCATCCTTCCTGAAGAGACGGCCTATGGGCGGATACTTTTAGTAGATTTACCTTCTAACTACCCCAACACATTCCTAAAGTAAAAAATCATCCTTTCATGCACACTACTCCCCAGTCGTTGCCTTATTCATGGCATGCATTGAATAAAACCTCGTTGGCTCTAAATGAAATCAACAGTGGGTAAGAACAGTAACCCTCCCATGTTAGAAGTTAAAAATGCTTAAATTGGTATAGTTTAGGATGAATTCAAGGAGAGAAAGAGTAGAGGAAATCAGGGAATAAAGTCCTTCGCTATAAACTGTGGCGGATACATAATGGGCACGTGTCTCGTGTCTGCCTAAAGCATACAAAGAAAATTTACTATTTTATTAACTTTAGATCAAAAAACTTCCACGTGCGGCTGGTACTTCTAATATGTTAGGTTTTTAAGTCATGATAGGATCTAATATTAATAATATAATAAATTATATTATACAATAATTTTATTTTTAATGGAGCCCCCAATAAAAATCTTTAATTTAAAATTGTACCCTTTAATGGCTGTTTCCTGTAAAGGCTGTCATATTTTAATGAATAAACAAATATCTACAAGACTAACCCAACAACGTGTCAATTTTAACTTTAGCTTTAAAGGTAGTAAAACTGATAATTTAGTTTACCTGCACCAATAACTTTTGTATTTAAGACGGAGCAACATCTACATCCATGGGGTCACCCAATCTCATATATAGTAATAAATTTAATAGAACTCGCGACATTGTGGCCTAATCACGTGACATGAATGACATGCTGGTTAATTTTAGTGTGTTATGTTGGTATTATTTGATATAAATACCAGAATTGGACTTACATTTTTAATATGTAATTAGTATATTACATAACAAGTGATGAAACTGATACTTTTCAAACGAGGAGATATTTAGCACGAGGCGTTAGCCGAGTGCGGAAATTCTCCGAGTTTTAGAATAATCATTTTCACACGAGTAATGTACACTATTTTTCCTACGACCACAAAGAATTATTAAAAAAGCCTTTGATTTGTAAAAAAAAAATATTTCAACTCTAGAGTTGAAAAAAAATATTTCAACTCTAGAGTTGAAATTAGCATACCTAGGATTATGTTCCACTTAATATCTGGTTTCATATAGTTTGTCAATAGGCTTTTCCTTTATTTGTAATTTAACATTTTCATTTTTTCATATTTTATATATCATAGGAAGACCTAATCCTGGATTGACTTCTAGATTAACCAGAATGAAAAATTTCAAATTTCAAGGAAATATACATTAAATCAAAATTTAAAAAATCCACCCAACAAGGAAGATTTCAATTAAAAATAATTCTATAAATTATTTAATGTTTTTATAAAAAAAAGTCAAATACTCCTGATGGGATTTGAACCTGTGACCTCCCGTTCTGTAGACAAGAGCTTTAGTGTTTACGCTATGGCGTCCATGGCTACCAGTTAACATTTGTTGTTTAAATATATGACATTTTCTTCAGCGCGACTTGTTTTTTCTTTTATTAACATTTTTTATAATTTTATATGGCGTATTTTCACACTCTAATTCTAAATCACTCGACAAATACAAAAATAAGTTAAACCACTTTACAATTACTGATTTCTAAAATTTGTTCTTTTTAATAAATAGGGGTGGTATGAAAATGAGAAAAAGCACGGTTAACTTGGCTCTAAAGCGCCGAATATCACACGCGTGTTGAAAGAAAATATTTCAACTCTAGAGTGGAAATACAAGGCACACTATTTAATTTAGGCATATGATGTCAATTTGACAGATCACACCTATTTATTAAAAAGAACAAATTTTAGAAAGTAGTTTAGTTTATTTATCACGTATTTGTCGAGTGATTCAGAATTAGAGAGTGAAAATACGCCATCTGAAATTAGAAAAAAGTTAAGAATATACTGAAAAATTTATTACCAGTCAAAACAAGCCCCGCTGAAGAAAATGTCATATATTAAACTTAAGCAAAAAATGTTTATGGGTCGCCATAGCCTAAAGACTAGAGCCATGACTTACGAATCGAAAGATCACAGGTTCAAATCCCATCAGGAGCACTTGACTTTTTTTTATGAAAACATTAAATAATTTATAGAATTATTTTGAATTGAAATTTTCCTTGCTGGGTGAATTTTTTAAATTAATTTTTAATGCATCTTTCCTTGATTAAGTAAAAGAAATCATTCAAGAAGGAAGATTTCAATTCAAAATAATTTTATAATTTATTTAATGTTTTTATAAAAAAAAGTCAAGTACTCCTGATGGAATTTGAACCTGTGACCTTTCGATCAATTAAAATAACATCATATGTTTAAATTAAATAGTGTGCCTTGTATTTCCACTCTAGATTTGAAATATTTTTTTTCAGCTCTAGAGTTGAAATATTTTTTTCACAAATCAAAGGTTTTTTTAATAATTCTTTGTGGTCGTAGGAAAAATAGTGTACATTACTCGTGTGAAAGTGATTATTCTAAAACTCGGAGAATTTCCGCACTCGGCTGACGCCTCGTGCTAATCCAAACAGCACAATTTGATCCATTGGACGCCCTATGGATATCCGCAACTGGACATACTGGCTGTTAATAAATTGGCATCCAATGGATATCCATTGGACTATACGAATGACACACTTGTGGACATCCTTTTGGATACCATATTTTGTCCATACATGGATACTTTTTGGGACAGGTTATGGACATTGAAAGGACACTGCATTCTACTTTTAATATCGTATATTAAATTGTTTGCTATTACATGTTTACATAAAGAAACTTAATTTTAATTTCTTATAAAAGGCGCGGTAAGATATCTGTAAAACACTGCAATGGTTATTCTTGAAGATTATTTCTCTAATCACTGTTCTTTTAAAAATTGGCAGCAAAATTGGTGTTATATTGGTAAGTTGTAAGAGAATCTGCAAATTCTTTCTAACTTGGTAGGTACATATTTCCCTCCATCGATGTTAGCTTCCTAGTGAGATATGTAGAAAATTGGTCTGTAAAAGTAAACCAAAAACAAAGTTAGATATCTACTAACACTACCTACATATCAATCCGAGTTAGATTTTCACAAAAAAAAATTACATGAGTAATTAAAATTTATTTAAAAAAGTAAGTAAATTACCTAATTTTGTATTAGCTTCTTGGCAGCCACACTGTTTCATTAATGGTTTAATCGGTGTATCTGGTATTTTAGTCAGAAGGATCATCTTCATAATCTTTTTCTGAAAGTAATAGAAAATTAATTATCATGTTATATGATATTTAAATAATTTATTACAATGTTTAAACTAAATAAATGTAGATTACCTTGAAGCTTCGAAGCATTAACAAATGTCACTAGCCATTAATGCTCTTGTTGACACTCTAAAGTTATTTTTGGTGGAATTTTCTCGAACAGATTCTGAGCTTGACAAGAACATTTTCCTTTTTACACTTTTCCTCTTTCGATCGGTTTCATATCCCAAGTTCAAATAAATAAAATATATTTAGTTCAAATCACCAATACCTCTTTAGCATGACTGTAATGACGCTGCCGAACTTTCACGATTAAATATAATATATATAATAGGATATTAACTTATTGCGACTGTATAATATGTATCAACTCTATCATAATCCAAAGCACCTTGGTACACTTCCAAACACATAAAAGGTTTTAAACCGCGAAAAACTTCCCAATACCATGCAGTCCACTGAAAATTTAGAGGTTAGGGATGAAAATTGACAACCATGACAGCTTGGCCCTAATAGACATTTTTTCACGAGCGCGAAAGCAGTTTTTCGCGATCATCAATTGCAGGTTATGACGTCAGTGTTTTCTGTGTAATTTTCGATTTATGGCTCCCGTGCAGTTTTAAACTACTTATTACATTTATTTTCTTAGAATTAAAGAAAAGTATTTAATAATTGAAAAATGCTATCAGTTCTTTATCATTTACAACTTTTAAGATAAAAAAGACACATATAACTGTGATATTGTAGTTTTAAACTTACCTACATTTAGAATTGTTACTATAAAAATCAGTTATTCTCTTTTACTTAATAATAGGTGTATTTAATATTATATAATTTATAGAAAGTATTTAATCATGCATGGACATTGTGCGGATATGCAATGGATGTCTAAGATAGTCTATCCAGAAACATGCGACCAACGGATATCCATTGGATAACCTGATTCTATCCATGGACTGACTGGATATGTATTGGACCAATTTTGAACGTCCAATGGACAGCTTGTGCTATCTGGGAAATATCTCCTCGTTTGAAAAGTATCACTTTCATCACTTGTTATGTAATATACTATTTTAAACGAATAATGTTCTGTACTTAAACCGTTAAATAGTAACTGTTATCATACCAAACAAGATTATAATAAGATGAGGAAGTAAATCGCCAAATGTTAGCGAAAGTGGTGCAAAATTGAGAAAAACATCATGTACTGGTGGGATAAGTGAATGTAGAAATATCGGAATGTTGGAAATTTCATTTAAGAAAAATTGAAGAACCCTAACCCAGATAGCACAGACTGCAACACAACTGCTTAAATACTTACGGCCGACTAAGGAAAAAGAAGCGCTTAAAATCAATGCTTCAAAAGTATTTCATAAGTACTATTTTATTATGGATATACTCAAAAAGTGCTTCGCAAGTACTGCATATTTTCAAATTTGTTCATATCAATTGAGTATGCTCTAGGAGTGCTTTATATTAAATGCATTTTGCCACATAACTAAGTGCAAATTAGCAGCGGTTTTAAAGCATGACCAGTGCACTGTATCTAAACAGTCACTGCTTTCAAAGTGCTTGAGACGTGCATTTAACCAATATTTGACCCAAAAAACCGTGATTGGTTGTTTCTTGGACCAGGTACCTACCGAACGGTCCAAGGGTTGTTTCCTGTCCTCTGTCATGTCATCATAACGTTTAAGCGGTCTTTTAATGGCGTTCGCTCATGTGTATTTTTTCCTTACCACTTTGTGTTTGTTTTTTGAGGTGAGGTGTTAAAGTGCTTTTTTCTTTTTCAAGATAGAATATTCTGCTATGCCAGGTTGCTTGGATGAACGGTAAGACTTATAATTTTTAAACTGTTTTTAAAAATGAAAAGCGTTGGTTCTTGCTTCTCAAATAAAAAATATAATGGCGTCTATCAATAGAAGCCAGGTTTATTATCCAACTTCTTAGTAATTCTTTATACTGGAATAGTGTTATTTTTGTAATTCCCAGTTCTTTACGACTAAATTATATAACATAAAAAATGGTTTTTAGATTAAAAAGCTAAAAGAAGTAATTTTAATTTAGTCCAATCCTTTTTAATTTAAAAAAATTAGTATAAACAACGGAGTTGTTAATTATCAATTATGAAGTTGAATAAACAGTCCTTATTTATATAATATCTATAATAGAATATTGATGGTATTTCGGAATTAATTAGTAACATGTTTCCTAAATACCTTTTTATTTTTATTCTTTCACTACAAAAGCTAAAAGATTCAAAGTTCAGAATGGAGGTCCATTTTTAAATAGCTGGCAAACAAATAGGCAACTTATTATTGCTTATTTGTCTATTTTTTTTTGTGGAAGGAACCTGTAGTGTATTTCTGACAAGAATATAAAAAAACAACCTATATAAGTGTATTTTTTGAATTTGATTATAATTACCTACATTTAGGTGCCATATAAAAAAATATAATACAATTTGGCTGCATGATTTTTTTATCTGGAGTGTTTAAAAAGTCATAATGTTTTTGCACAATGAAAAGGTCATG
Source organism: Polydrusus cervinus (assembly GCA_935413205.1). Lineage (NCBI taxonomy): Eukaryota > Metazoa > Arthropoda > Insecta > Coleoptera > Curculionidae > Polydrusus > Polydrusus cervinus. Next base: position 30,459,701 of record OW284515.1, on the reverse strand, counting down.
TCATGTGATTTTAAATTAATCGAAAATTAAAGGTATTTATTTAGTATTAAATTTACTTTTTAGTGTATACTCTTTCAAACCGTTGGTGAAGTGGATATTTTTGACACCACCAGAAAGCTGCTTGGCTTATTGATAAGTGATGACTTGGCAATACCCTATAATTATAGTCCAATGTCCAATTGGACAGAGAGAAATAATAAACAATGCTTTAAGGAACTAATGAATATTATGAGTTTATAACTAGGTAAGAGCAAAGTTGGATTTTTTATTTTACTTGAAACGTTAGTAGTAAAGTTCTACTGGTTGTGGTGAATGGTATATGAATTATATGTGAAATGACATATTTTTTTAAGTTGTTAGTTGTAAAATGCAGAACATTTCTAAAAAAAACTAACTAACGGTCCAATTTATTTTACTTTTTAAAATACTAAAATAAAATGAATTATATAATATTTGCGGTAAAAAAATATACCATTAACTGGAAAGTGTATGTGTATAGTAAATAGTATTAACATAAAATTAGGCATAATAGTCTCTATATAAATTAATTCTGATGTAGAAAAATACTTTAAATACTTTCTTAATTTTAAACTTAAATCTAGGTTTTGCGGTATTAAGAGTAAGGTCTAGTTACGCATTCGCCATTTAGTTTTTTGATCAATATTTCGTTACTTTTTCCTTTTATCCAAAAATCGGCCAAATATGTACCGATATTTAAAGCATAATTACCTACAATTTAAAGTTAAACAAGTTTGAATTTATAAAGAATTAAAAGCAGAAAAAGAAAAATGGACAAATTTTTGTTTTTTGCTTTTATTAAGTCATGAATCAAAATTACTTTATTTTAAAACTGTAGGTAATTGCTTCTCAAGAACAGCTATTTAGCGCCTTTTTGAATAAAGCGAAAAAGATAAATATTGATCAAAAAGTAAAATGGCGAATGCATGACTAGACTTCACTCTTAAGGAAGTCCAAATATAATATAATCAGAGACACAATTTAGCTATTCTAGTGAGAGCAGAATTTTAAAAGATTTGTATTAGATATAAATGGTTTTAATTTTTCTTTTAGTGGCTATAAGACGAAATCCTATGTCCCAGAATGCTACAAAAACCAAAGTGGAACAGATCACCAAAAAATATTTGAGAAATGTAATTGTAATGTATTTAGTATCCTTTGTAGGCCGTGGCGTTATGGCATACCCTTTCAATATTTCTTAAAAAGAGCAATTATTAAATTGCTAAAATATTGTCCCAATTATTAAGTTATAAAAATGTTCATTTGTATGTAAAGCTAACAAAATAAATATTTGAAATAAAATGCCATTTTATTTATCAAATAAATAGGGTGAAGCGTTTGTTGTTTTGTATTGAAAAATATTTCTTTATTTTTTTGGTTTTATTTAAAATAACTCACTAGCAGTCTTTGTAGCCCAATTAATTTTATTTTGTATATTATATAGAATAAAAAATATATATTTATATATACTATAATTTTAAATAAAAATACATTATGGTTTCCATTTCGCAATTTTAAAATTTGTAATTGGATTTGAAGAGCGGCTAATGGGTTTATATAAAAAACAAAAAATATTGAAGTATTTCTCAAAAAATAAAATGACAAAGGCGTCACTGGCGAATGAGTATTTTATGCTCATCAATGCCGCTCAAGAAGTAAATTATTAAAGCGCTTCAAAAGCACTGCAATAAAGCAAAAATTTGATCGCTGGTAGAATGCACTCCTCAAGCACATTTATAGCACTAAGACGTTCGCGCACACTGCACTGCGCATACCGCTTATTTTGTTACGGCCGGCTGGACACCGGGGTGCCCGACAGATGCTAAAAGCAAGTACTTATCCAGCAGTTATTTGCTAAAAGTCATCGCTTTTTAAGCGCTTTTAAATACAGTTTGTGCTATCTGGGAATATTTCTGTTAGAAAAACTGCATGTTAACTTAATTGAATATAAATATGGTTTAAGCTGAGTCTGTCGAGAAAGCTTAATTGTATCTGGAAAAAGAGAATAAAAACCTGTTGGTTATTAGAATATGATCCAATAAAATCCAAATTAACCAACAAAATGTTTATAACTAGTGAAATTTCTAACGAAATACAATGGGCGGCAACACCGTGACCTGAAATTCATGATTTAGCGACCTCTGTCGTCCAAGCGCTACATTAAATACTATAGATTTATAAACAACTCCACAATGGCGGCCAAACCAGCTCCAACGCAGGTTTGTCTAGTTTTTTCAAAGATCTGTAATTCTTTATATGTTGATATTCAAAGAATTATGTTAAGAAAGTTCAACTTTAGAAGATGTGTCCACTTTTATATATACCGGGTGTCCCGCTAAGGTCGGCCAGCGTCTGTATTTCGAAAAGTACGGGTTCTACATTTTCCGGAAATTTTTTTTTATAGATAAACCATAAACCGGCAAGAAAAATACTGTAAATTATTTTTAAAGTTGTACGGTTGCCTCTAGAAGGCGTAACTGATGGGACAAAATATAAAATTTATTTTGATATCGCGAATACTTATCCATTCTTGTCGCAGTTTGGTCTTAAGGATTTTTTTATATCTTCAATAATAATGGCGGGGGAAGCTGGCAAATAAGTTACTACGAAAAGTATTGTATATTTGAAATCTTTTATACAATTTTAATACATTTGGACTTGTTTGAAAAATAAGTTTATGATTAATAAGAGAGTAATTTTGTCGATGGTCGCTAATTCGTATATTGTTTTACAGAGGGCGCTATGTATAAAAGTTTCATTTCCTCAAGTTCATTTCTACCCCCAAATATCAGTCAGTGTGGTCACTAACTATACTAATATAAAAGTTTCAGTTGGTTCTAATTTTCTTTAAAAAAAAATTAATGAAACGGTATGCTTTTTGTAGAATATATGTTTGAAAAGCATAAGAATACCTACCTATATTAGTCAATCCTTGAAATTTTCCCTGCACGATCAGTACGTCACTCTCTTATCAAGACTATCTCTGAATAAGTCTAGATGATAATGCATAAGGATAGAATACATGGACACCCATAGAGTAAATTTCAGGAAAGGATAACCTAGGGGAGAGTTGGACAAAATCGGGTATCACTTCAAAAACTGACTGTTTCTCGTGGTATTTTAGAGTATCAAACCTTTGGTTGTAGATTGAAATATTCCCAGATGAGTTAAGTTTGATATACCAATGTCAATTTTTATAAATATTCCTATATTTTTTTTAATTATTATTATTATGAAAATACTGCAAAATACCCGATTTTGTCCAACCGGTATGATAAAACCGGGTAGTAACTTAAATACCATGTAAAAAGGTCAATAGGGAGAAAATAAAATATTTATTTATATGAACAAAAAATCAAAAATCTATGAACAAAAGTCGCAAATAAAAACTTCTTCTACATCATCATCCTCTCATAGAAATAACTTTAGACTGCTTGTTGGGGACAGTGGTAATTCCCGTTTCATCAACATTCCATATGCGCTCAGGAGGAAACTTGTGTTGGTCATAAACTTGTGTTAATAGAGTAAAAAACTTTTTTACTGCTGCTCGGTTAAATCCTATAGCTCGTCCAATTGAAGTAGCTTCTGGAGTTCTCAATCGAAGTTTTGGATGTCGCGACAAAAACGAATAAAGCCAACACTTCCCAGCCATTTTCTTTTCTTTATTAAAATTGTGGGTGATGTTATTCTGTACGGCTAGTTCGTAAGCAAGAATTCTTAGTTCTGATAAAGTAAATCCGAATAGTCTACTTTCCATTTGTAAAATATGCGAAACTAGCTCATCTTCTTGGGCAACGCTAAACACAGTCTTGTATCGACCCAGACCTAAAAAACCCCAAACATTACACTTAACACAAACCCAATTGTGTTTTAATATAAAAAACGCTTTATTTAAAATAAAAAAACTGAATTAAATTCAAGGTAATTTGTACCTTTCTTACTAGCTTCTTCAACAGAGTTACTATTTCTTGCTTTTTTGACACGATCTTCTAATGTTGATTGGGGAACATTAAAACTTTGAGAGGCCTTTTTATATCCCATCCTATGCTCTAGGACTTCAATTATTGCATTTTTCATGCTTTCTGAATCCCATGACTGACGAGTAGTTTTTCTTTTATAACGCGACATGTTAAAGTTCACTAAAAACATTAAAAAACGCTGCAATAAGTAGAAGTAACAACAGGTATGATAAAATCGGGTACCCGATTTTGTAACAACCAGCACTACCCGGTTTTGTCGAACTCGTAAACAAGACATTAAATAGTATGTAAAAATTTTAGGTTATGAGATAATATTCAAAATTTTTGATCAAATTATAGGTAATGTATTAGGTTACATACAATAAATTTTAAAGCGGTCATTAGTTATTCAGTAGAGGAAAAAAAGGACTATAAACCTACCTTAAAAATCGAGTTTGGTACACCGAAATACACTAAAGGTCTTCCTGCTCCACCACGTTGTACTCAAATGATATAGAAATGAACACACGCGACTCTAGGCGGTTTAACGACACTAATTTACCCACCGTTCGATAGATGGCACCACAAATTTAGACGAATTAGGCGGTACCCGGTTTTATCAACCTACCCGGTTTTATCCAACTCTCCCCTATATCAAAAGTGAGTTCTAAAAAAAAAGCGTGGTCGTTGTTTCTAAAGCCATAGAATAAGATGACCTCTCAAAAAACAAAATGGCTGCCGCATATTTATCTACGCCCACGGACATAAGGGGGGTACCTGTTTCCTTCATGGCCACCCATGGCTAACGTGACCATACGTCCCGTTTTGAACGGGACAGTCCCGTTATTTGACACTCAGTCCCGTTGTCCCCAAAAAAAGCATCGGGACGCCAAAATGTCCCGTTTTCGGGAAGTGGGCGAAGTTGGTATATATAAAACTCAATTGCAAGTATCAGTTCTTAAAGCGATGTTGATTATAAAGGTGAATGTGAATAAAACCTGTCAATAATACCATTATTTTCTAAATTCGTCACCTAATATATTAAAAAAATTCTTCATCTGAGAAATACCAAACTTAATTAAGCCGCCTATTATAATGTTGCTTAAAAATACATTTTTCTACTCCCACATGTAAATTTACTGTTTCCTTTATACTTAAGTGGCGAGTAAAGTAGGCTTTTCCAGTTAACTGTGCGGCAAAATTTCATAACAATCTTAGATAGGTAATGAAACTGATCAATCACAGTAGTCAATTACACAGAAGCCATTGTTGCTCCTAAAAGTACTGACCAATCACAGTATATTATTTTTACTGAGGCTCCGCCTTCTTTTTCAAGACACTAAATTATATAATTTAAATGCATATGGTACAATTTGTTATTAATTTGTTCAATATAATAAAATCTAGACGCATTTATAATAGATAATGCAACCTGCTGAATGTGCGTAGAAAATTAATTTCATCTAGCATCATTTATCAGTTGGTTTTCCCATAATTAGTTTAACGTTTCGATAGTCGAGAGGTGGAGCGTTTTACTATGGAACCAATGGCGTGAGTTCGAGCCCGGCAACCTGAAAACTTTTTTTTACATTTTTTAGCATAATTTGTAAGTTTGTTCGTAGAAAAAATATACTGTTCAACTCGAGTGGATTGTTCATATTGCCCTCGGAAGTTTGAGCACTCCGCCTACGGCGTCGTGCTCAATTTACTTCCTCGTGCGATATGGACATCATATCCACTCTTGTTGTACAAACTACTATTTCAATTATGTTGTGCTTTACTTTAACAAACCAAACAGATTTTGCAGGGTCCCGTTTTGAGGAGAAAAATAAATGGTCACGTTACCCATGGCCCAATTTTGTCAGTGGCCCTGATAAACTGTTATTATACGGGGTGTCCGGTAACTTATGGGCCGCAGAGTAACTGGAGATACTAGACATCAAACTAAGCCGATTAAGTCATATAAGTTTTTTCGGATTGTTACTCGTTCTAGAGATACAGGGTATTCAAAGTAAAAGTTTATTCTCGAAAATAAGCCATAATTTTAAAACGGTTTAATGAATCAAATTGAAAGTTGACAATATTGTGTTTTTATGGGCAAGAAATAAGAATTTGTTGAAATTTTTAAGTTTCAAACTAGAGGGCGCTAGTTGCATACACTGGGCTTCATAAATCTATGATTTATTTTTCTTACCTGTGATATTAGGTATTTTTCAATTATAGTTTCATAAAAAGGGTATTTTCTGAGTCACAAAGGTATACTTGATTGATCTTAATATCTTTAACGGTTTTCGAGATATTTCCCTTTAAACATTCCAAAGCATAAAAAACATAGTACATAATTAAATTAACAAAAGAAAAACAAAAGTGACAATCCGAAAAAACTTATATGACATAATCGGCTTAGTTTGATGTCTAGTATCTCCAGTTTACTCTACGGCCCATAAGTTACCCTGTATATTACAATTATATATTACCGAGTATATTACTTTCGGAAACTGGCTGTAAATTTTAAAAATGTATTTCAATTTTTAGAAAAACTATCCAATTATTTAGAAGATCTTAAATAAGTTTTAGAATTAAACTTAGAACAAAGTGATTGTTTCAAATTTTTGATTTTTCCTTTTCTAATATTTTTATTATTACTATTATTAATATTAACTTACTATTCTAGAAATTCGAAGAATTTGTCAATTTTTTACTCAAACAGACCAGGAATATTGTGTAAGAAAAATAGTCTCGGCTTACAAAATATTACTATTCTAGCGCGTTCGCCACCTGGTACTCTCCTTGCGGTGCACCATCAGTTCGATGATGGTGTCGATCTTGATGCATGTTGTTTTTTTCTACCTTATGCAGAGAACTCATATTCCTGGACTTTTCTGTGATAATTTATGTACCATTTTTAATTGAATAGGTATGAAGTAATCATATTATATTATACCATACCATATTATACATTTTTCTAGTGTCTGTTTAAAGTTTAAAGACAATGATGTTTCTTAAACGGCAGTAGAGTTTTGAACTTGCATGTTGTCTTTATTTGTTTTAAATCACAAAGTTTCAACTGGTATCTCCAGTCGTCTTCAGGTGAATACTACATAAAGTAATCACACGATTTTTATTCAAATTTAAATGTTCCACAACTTTTGTCTGACACCTGTTTTGATCTAGTAGTTTTTTGTTTGGAAGCTACGGATGGCTGAGGATTCGCATTACATCTTTACATCAGAATTTCGTAAAACCCATATCGCCAATCGAAGTTATATTCAGTCAGTTCCTGAACTAGGTGGAGCTTGTAGGGGGCATCTTTTTTTTGTTTCAAAAAAATGTAAACTGTCGGGCGAAGGTACTTTCTAATGCGTAATAGTATATTACATAACAAGTGATGAAAGTGATACTTTTCAAACGAGGAGATATTTAGCACGAGGCGGCAGCGGAGTGCGGAAATTCTTCGAATTTTAGAATAATCACTTTCACACCAGTAATTTACACTATTTTTCCTACGATCACAAAGAATTATTAAAAGAGCCTTTGATTTGCGAAAAAAATATTTTAACACAAGTGTTGAAAAAAAAATATCAACACTAGTGGTAAAATTATCTTACTTAGGATAATCTTCCACTTAATATCTGGGTTCATAGTTTGTCGATAGGCTTTTTCTTTATTTTGTAGTTTTACTTTTTCATTTCTTATACAGTGACCGGAAAAAAGTTGGACCCATATGGGAAACTTTTTTATTATTGAAATTATAAAAAAAACTTTCTATGCCGATAGCCTCTGCATGATTGGTAACTGTTATGTATAAGGATTAGTTAACTAACTTAATACCTAACAGTAACCAAAAAATTTGTTTTGGCATTAGTCACGTGACTGCATTAGTCACGTGACTACTCGTTTGTCTGGAAAATTGAAAAGTATTTATTTTGTCGTGAAAATCTGGTATTAGAGTACAAGATATTGAAAAAAGTTAATTGAAAAAAATGTTTAAATTTTAATTTTATGCTGGTGTGCAAAGTTTAAAACAAATATTCAAAAAAAAATGTTTTAATTTAAAAAAATATCAGATGTTATTTTCATATTTCCATCAATTTAATGAAAATATGTAACCAATATTTAAACATTTTATTTAAACATTTTTATTATCTTGAACAAATATTATTTGCTAAAATTCAAAATTTAGCTTTTTATCATGTAAGTGAGTGCGTCCAGGCCCTGTATCTAGCAACCGTAATTACCAATTATAGGTATTTCTGGAACAATATACTTACGAACGGCAGTTCTTTCTAATTTTTAACAAGGTTTAACGTGTCTCCTAAAGTTTCTCCTACCAAATTAAAAATTAGAAAAAAGAATAAGTACTTGGAATCAATTTATTTATTTTTAGAAATTGTTCCAAGTATCCTTTTTTCTAATTTTTAATTTGGTAGGAAAAACTTTAGGAGACACGTTAAAACCAGTTCAGAATTGGAAAGACCTGCCTTTCGTAAGCATATTGTTCCCGAAATACCTATAATTGGTAAATATGGTTGCTAGATACAGGGCCTGGACGCACCCAGTTACATGATAAAAAGCTAAATTTTGAATTTTAGCAAATAACATTTGTTTAAGATAATAAAAATGTTTAAATAAAATGTTTAAATATTGGTTTTTAATCATTTAACACATTTTCATCAAATTTATGGAAATATAAAAGTAACATTTGATATTTTTTTAAATTAAAAAAAAAATATTTTAATTTTGAATTTTTGTTTTATACTTTGCACACCAGCATAAAATTGAAATCTAAACACTTTTTTCAAACAACTTTTTTCAATATCTTGTACTCGAATATAAGATTTTCACGTGAAAATATATACTTTTCAATTTTCCAAACAAACGAGTAGTCACGTGACTACTGTCAAAACCAATTTTTAGGTTACCAATCATGCAGAGGCTATCAGCAAAAAAAGCTTTTTTACAATTTCAATAATAAAAAAGTTTCCCATATGGGTCCAACTTTTTTCCGGTCACTGTTATCATAAGAAGAACTAATCCTGAATTGACTTCTAGATTAACCACAATAAAACATTTTAAATTTAATCAAGGAAAGATTAATTTTTTTAATTATTAAACATAAATTTAAAAAATCCACTTAACTAGGAAGATTTCAATTCAAAATAATTCTCTAAATTATTTAATGTATTTATAAAAAAAAGTCAAATACTCCTGATGGGATTTGAACCTGTGATCTTGCGAGAGCTCTATCTATCTGAATTACTCAAAAAACACATTATAAATAAGTTAAACACTTTACAATTAATTACTGCTTTCTAAAATTTGTTCTTTTTAATAAATATAGGTGGTCTCTCAAATTGGCACCATATGTTTAAATTAAATAGTGTGCATTGTATTTCAACATTAGTGTTGAAATATTTTTTTTCAACACGCGTGTGATATATGTACGGCGCTTTCTAGCCGAACTAACCTTGCTTTTTTTTCTCATTTTCATAGGGGGTCGTAGGAAAACAATGTTTACTAATATAGGAGTAGAAAAAGAATATTTTAAGGTGTTTCTGCACTTTTTTTCATAATTAATACCGATACATTATGGATTTCCGAGTGCTTAGTTGGTCCCTGCCATGATGATGAGTAATAAACTCACAAGAAATTAATATTTATTTAATCAGAGCTTCCTAATTTTACGAATACGTGTTTGACGACACAAATTCAAATTTTCTTGGTTTTTCGAATATATAAATATTTTTTATTACTTATTCAATAGATAAGGTAATCGATGTATTTTTTTTTCGGTCTCAATTGTTGATGTTTTTATTTTAATCAAATTTATCATTAACATTTAATTTTAATTTAATTAAGCAAATATTTTATCTAAGTAGAACATTATCCATCTCTCATGAATCTAGCCAACAGTTCATGAGAAAAAGCAGTTTTTGGAAATAAGGAATTTTTAAATCACATGTCGGCCAACGCGTTTAACAAGAAAAACGTCAAAGCATTAAAAACATATTTTGTTGAGGTGAAAATCTTTGTATTATAACATAATAAAACAAATTTTTTCAGGTTACAACGCAATTTATTTAATTGAGCATAACTTAACAAAGTATGGTTAAAAATATTTTTTTTTAATTCGTGCATATAAAGATTACAATAAATACACGTGGGTATCCGAACTACCTTTTTTTCTTTTTCATGGTTACAAAATTAGCAATTATATTTTTTAAATGATTCTAAAAAAAGTATTCTGTCTACGTATAATTTGTTAAACCTTTTCTAAATTACTTTTATAAAAACTTAACATAACTCCAAAAAAAACAATCAAATCATTGAATGTTTAAATATTTCCACTCAAGATTTTAGAGGATCGACGCGACGCCGACGGCACATCAATTTCTTGAAAGTTAACTAATTTACTTAGGTCGGATCTCCTAATAACTTTACCAACACGATAATTTCCAAAGAAACCATTGTTGAGACAATTGTTTCCATAGTAATTATCTGGCTGGTGAACTTATCTAGCGGACCAAAGGCCTGGATCAATCTCCTGGTAACTTTATCAACAAAATAATTTCCAAAGAATCCATTGTTGAGACAATTGTTTCCACAGAAATTATCTGGCTGGTAAAGTTACCCGGAGATTGATCCAGACCTTAGGTCCGCTAGATTAATCTCCTGGTAACTTTACCAACAAGATCATTTCAAAAGAATCCATTGTTGAGACAATTGTTTTCATAAAAATTATTTGGCTGGTGAAGTTACCAGGAGATTGATCCAGACCATCGGTCCGCTAGATCAATCTTCTGGTAACTTTATGAACAAGATAATTTATTAAGAAACCATTGTTGAGACAATTGATTTCATAAAAATTATCTGGCTGGTGAAGTTACCAGGAGATTGGTCCAGACCATCGGTCCGCTAGATCAATCTCCTGGTATCTTTATCAACAAGATCATTTTAAAAGAATCCATTGTTGAGACATTTGTTTCCATAGTAATTATCTGGCTTGTGAAGTTACCAGGAGATTGATCCAGACCATCGGTCCGCTAGATCAATCTCCTTGTAACTTTATCAACAAGACAATTTATTAAGAAACCATTGTTGAGACAATTCTTTCCATAGTAATTATCTGGCTGGTGAAGTTACCAGGAGATTGATCCAGACCATCGGTCCGCTAGATCAATCTCCTGGTATCTTTATCAACAAGTTCATTTCAAAAGAATCCATTGTTGAGACAATTGTTTCCATAGTAATTATCTGGCTTGTGAAGTTACCAGGAGATTGATCCAGACCATCGGTCCGCTAGATCAATCTCCTGGTATCTTTATCAACAAGATCATTTCAAAAGAATCCATTGTTGAGACAATTGTTTCCATAAAAATTATCTGGCTGGTGAAGTTACCAGGGGATTGATCATTTGATCCAGACCATCGGTCCGCTAGATCAATCTCCTTGTAACTTTATCAACAAGATAATTTATTAAGAAACCATTGTTGAGACAATTCTTTCCATAGTAATTATCTGGCTGGTGAAGTTACCAGGAGATTGATCCAGACCATCGGTCCGCTCGATCAATCTCCTGGTATCTTTATCAACAAGATCATTTCAAAAGAATCCATTGTTGAGACAATTGTTTCCATAGTAATTATCTGGCTGGTGAAGTTACCAGGAGATTGGTCCAGACCATCGGTCCGCTAGATCAATCTCCTAGTAACTTTATCAACAAGATAATTTACTAAGAAACCATTGTTGAGACAATTGTTTCCATGGTAATTATCTGGCTTGTGAAGTTACCAGGAGATTGATCCAGATCATCTATCCGCTAGATCACATTGTTACAATATGATTGTATAACTGCAATGTTAAGGTGGTTGAGACAACGGAACTGCATTGGGTGGGTAAGTTGAATAATTTCATATTTTATCTCCGATATCCATTATCTGTTAATGTATATTAGGCCATTGAACGAGCAACATTAAACTAAAGGAAATATTTCTAAATATTCAAATTGTCCTCAGCATTTACCCATAAAGCTGATATAAAATCACCTATACCTATGGGTTCTGGAAGTCCTGGAATTTTAATTTCGAAATTAATATACCAAAGTCTAATGAAGACACTGCCCATAAGAAACAGAATCACGAAGATGCAGAGAAGTAACCTTTTAAAACACATTTCAGTGCTTTTTCTCCATATTTTTACCAATTTATTTTTGGGAGGGTGGCGGTATTTCTTTCGCATTTTCTTTAAAATTTCCTTTTTTGTTAGAGGTATTTCGGATCGGATAACTTTTTTTTGAATCATGCCAAAACCCATGGCTAGCAGCTAAAATATATCAAAGAAAACAAATTTAACTGACTAAAGTTATTTTTATTTATACAAATAATAGGTATGACTGTCCTCTACTCAAAGTTTTATGTTTGGTCAATTTGTAATTAAATATACATGGTTCTGCAATAGTACGTCAGGCTTCCATAGCTCCTATGCGAATTAAGTAAGGAATGTTATTTAAATGCAGGCTTACACTGTATCATAGGATGCATTTCGGGAAAATATTTTTTTTTATATACAGGGTCTCCCAAAAAAGTGTGTCAAAAAAAAATTGTATTTTTTTAAATGGAACCCATTTTTATTTTATTGTTAATTTAGGTTCGTATTAAAGCCCTTTATAATTGTCCAAAATTTTATTTATTTTGCTTTGGTAGTTTAAGAGTAATAAATTAAAAACTTAAGTTTTACGATCCTGGAAACAAAATTGAAAAAAAAAGAACATATAAACTTAATTTTTAAACCATGGTTTTGGATGAGATTAATGACAAGTGGTCTAGAGATAATATAAATCTAATGGTATCGCTATATTTTATACAGAGTGTATATAAAAAGGTTTCAAAAACCACACATTTTAAAATAATTTTTCTCAAGTTTTTCAAATCGAACACCTTGTATAATATTTGACTATTAAATGTAGAATTCATAAGCAAATATTTTTTATATTACAAAGATGCTAAATATTTTCATCCGTTTTAGAAACAATTAATTTCATATTTCTAATATTAAAATTCATTATTAAAATTAGGCATAGGCGACTAGAATAAACGAAAGTAAATGTCAAAATGTATTTTATTTTAATCTGTGCACAAGTCAACACGTTTTTGAAAACAATTTGTTTACATCCCTTTATACAGGGTGATTCCTAAGTTGATACCTATTTTTTTTAGCTGTGTATACAGTGTGTCCAAAAAAGTATGCAACATATGTAAAAGTTTTTTATTACCGATTTCTCAGAAAATTTTATTCTAGATAAAAGTTGGTGCATGCCTTAAAACTATAAATGTATATTTCACATTTCACCTGCGGCTAATAGTAAGGGAGCAAATGCCATTTTTTCGAAATTGCATCAAGAGTAAAGTACCTTAGTTATTAGAAATACAGCAAAATTTTATATGAAAATGTTATTGCAAATTAAAAACATAGCCCAAATATGAAATTTGAGTTACGTGTCTCAATTTTTATTTATTTTTTTCTAATCTCTAATTTCCCGTAAACGGTACGCCTCTGGTCGATTTTTCGTTTACGCAATTTTAATATATTTATCAAATAACTTAACCGTGGGTTTATAATAAAAATGCATTAAGTAGTTGCAAATTTTTAAAAACTTTTCAATGAACCGGGTCGGTTTAGATATAAGCGTGTTGCACGCCTACTTAAACTCATTTTAGCCAACTTCTGTTCGAAACTAAATTATAATAAAATTCAACCCTATTCATAGTACTGGATATAACTACTAATTTATTTGTCATTGTAAACAAAAAATCGACCAGAGGCGTACCGTTTAGGGGAAATTAGAGATTAGAAAAAAAAAATTGAGACACGTAACTCAAATTTCGTATTTGGGCTATGTTTTTAATTTGCAATAACATTTCCATATACAATTTTGCTGTATTTCTAATAACTAAGGTACTTTACTCTTAATGCAATTTCAAAAAAATGGCATTTGTTCCCTTACTATTAGCCGCAGGTGAAATGTGAAATAAGCATTTATAGTTTCAAGGCATGCACCAACTTTTATCAAGAATAAAATTTTCTGAGAAATCGGTAATAAAAAACTTTTACATATGTTGCATACTTTTTTGGACACACTGTATAAGGCATTAAAATAAACCACTTTTTCAAATACCTTTTTTTTTTAAACTTAAAAATAGCCGAGTTACAGAAGTAAAAAATCTAAGTACGGGTCTGGTAATCAAAACGTAACCCTTTACTTTATATTGTTTTTCTCCGTTTTTTGTATGTTAGTCATGCATTTTACGGATCGGTCGTCAGTTATTTATTTTGGCAATACGCGGCGCGGTGTGATTTTCTGAAGCAAATTAATTTTAATAAATTGGTGAAAATGGTAAAATTTGATAACAATGAACTAATTATGGTGCTAATTTATAGTGAGTGTCATAAACGTGCGGATATTTCTTCTCTACACCCAGAAGTTTTCCTAATCTTATTCAACGGGCAAGTTAGGCAGAATCATATATGATTTGTAGTGTAATAAATCAATGTACGTACTTTATTTTTGGGTTTTTTGAAAAAAGGTATTTGAAAATGTTGTTTATTTTAATGCCTTCTATACACAGCTAAAAAAGAAGTATCAACTTAGGAATCACCCTGTATTTTAGGTGAAATATTAGCAAAAAGGTTCATTAGTAAAGGTGAGGCCTAAAACTCAAATTGAGGCTTTGAAATAAATTAGGAATTCATTTATTTATTATAATTCGACAAGTTATTTAGTTAATTTGAAAAGGTTTGATCTTACGGCGAATTTTATAAATTAATATTTTATTTCAAAGCCTACCATGGTTTTAAGGAACAACCTTTACTAATGAACCGTTTTATTAGTATTTCACCTGAATATTAAAAAGATCTGTTTAAATCTTTTTATCCGATTGTGTCAAAAAATGACGTTTTATAGATCAGATATTTGGACGAAAAGGTAACCTTTTTAATAAGGTATTGATTATTGCGCTGGTAGCTAGGCAACCTTTGTCGTCCTAGTCCGAAAAACATTTTGTCGGACACTAAAATATTTTCAACAGTTTATTTTATTCATTTATTTACAATATTTATATTAAATGTTTTCGGAGAACGACTGTATATTTTTTTCTTGCCGGTAATCCATAAATTTTTTATAAGCTCTTTCATATATTTCCTTAGATTTTTGTGGCAACAAATGTAACATTACCTCCTTGCCAGTTTCTTAAATGTCAGGTGGTGTACCTTCTATAAGATCATCGTCTATTTCCATTTTTAATTGTGTTTTTCAGGTTTTAAAACTAGCAGAACACGAAGATTAGTTAAAACTATCGCCTGATTGATAAAACGTCAGTTGATAATATTAATTTAATTAATTGTTAGATCCATGGATACGCATATTACAGGTTTCATTATTCAAACATTCAAGGGACAAAAAATTACAATGCAAGATGAAATATATTGGTTTTCTTAATTTTTACATTATTTTATAGTCCGAGCAAAAACACAATCGGATAAAAAATAACGTATGTTATACGGACGAAAAATGTATTTCAGACTATGCGGGTTACTGGCCTCGGCTTTGCCTCGTCCAGTAATCTCCCGCAATACGTCCGAAATACTGCATTTTTCGTCCTTGTAACATAATATACTATTTTAAGAACGTATTAACGTGTGCACAGATTAAAATGAAATATATTTTGAACATTTACGGTAGTTTAGTCTGGTCGCCTATTCTTAATTTTAATAGTAAAATTCCAGTGACACATCAAATTATGAAATTGGCAATTATTTCGAAAACGGATAGAAAATTTAAAAAAATATACACTTGTATTGTAAACACAATTGCTTATAATAAATTCTACATTTAATAGTTAAATAATATACAGGGTGTTCCATTTTGAAAACTTGAGAAAAATTATTTTAAAATGTGTGCTTTTAAAACCTTTTTATTAACACCCTGTATAGAATATAGAGACACTATTAAATTCCTATATGTCCAGATCCCTTGGTGTAAATTTTACTTAATGCCATGGTTTAAAAATTAAATTTAGATGTTTTTTTTTGATTTTTTTTCCAGGACCCTGAACTTCTTTTTTTTAGTTTTAAATTTATTGTTTCTAAACTACCAAAGCAAAATAAATAAAATTGTGGACAATTAAAAACGACTTTAATACAAACCTAAATATGCAATAAAATACTGGGTGTTCTATTTAAAAAGATAAAACTTTTTGTTATCACACTTTTTTGGCACGTCCTGTATACAGGGTGTTCCTTAATGACGTGCTAATATTTTAGGGTGTGATTTCTCAAGTCATTTTATAAAGAAAAGTTTATATAAACATATGTCCTAAACTGCTTAAATTTGTTGCTACAGGGTGTTGAATTTTATTTTTTTTTAAAGCGTTTTTTTTAATATCTCCGAAAGTACTTTAGATAATATTTTTAATTTTGGCATGTGCTAATAGGACATAAAACCATATATTTAGTTATAAAAATTATTTTTTTGTCCCACCAGTGGCGTCCCTGCAAATATGTCCTCTGATTTTTTTAGAAAAAATGTAGTACGCCACTGACATTTTTCCATGTGGATATTATTTCTGATAAGCCTGGTCAATTCTGCATATAAATGGTCTCCTGCGTTTTTCTCCTCAGGCACACCGTTCTTAATTAAAATAATTAAATTAAATTAGCTCTACTATTTTATTATTATCAACATTAATACTGCAAAATTTTGTTTTATTCAAAATTGTTGGAAATGATACCACCTTCACTAAGACTTAATAGGCATGCATGAAGCTAATTTAATTGAATTATTATTATTAAGAACGGTGTGCCTGAGGATAAAAACGCAAGTGATCATTTTTAGGCAGAATTAACCAGGCTAATCAGAAATAATATCCACATGGAAAAATGTCATTGGCGTACCACTTTTTTTCTAAAAAAAATCAGAGAACATATTTGCAGGGACGCAACTGGTAGAACAAAAAATTACTTTTATGACTAAAACATGTGGTTTTATGCCCTATTAGCACATGCAAAAATTAAAAATATTATCTAAAGTACTTTCGGAAATATTACAAAAAACGCATTAAAAAAAAAATTCAACACCCTGTAGCAAGAAACTTATGTCGTTTAGGACATATGTTTATATGAACTTTTCTTCATAAAATGGCTTGAGAAATAACACCTAAAATATTAGCACGTCATTAAGGAACACCCTTTATAGAAAATTATTTTCCTGAAACACACTCTATAATACAGTACAAGTCTGAATATGAATGAAATTCCTAACCTAATTTGTATAGAACTGTCGCCCTATTGCAGGATCCTGTATAAATAAGCAATATGTTATCTAAGTATACTGAATAAAATCATATCGACTCTCCAGAAGGGTCATTGTTAACTGAATAACAAACCAGGAAATATAGACTTTTGGATGAAATTGACCAGTTTAAGATAAGGGAATTTATTATTTACATAAAAAATTTTAAATTGAAATATCTCAGAGATTGTATTTTTTTATGTGGGCTTCTGAGTCCCAATAATTCTCTTTGGATTAATTTTTTTTTAATTAACATTTTATTTTTTAATGTTAAACACAACTTCTATTACAGCCCATAAATTAACTCTTTGAGAAATCCCTTTAATTTTAAGTTTTACGTTTGTATGCATCGCCCATTCTTGAAAAACTGGGTAAAGGAGACCTAAAGTGAACACAAGTAATACGTAAAACAGTTTCTTAACGGCAAAAAAGATCAACACTCTATAAAATAGGTTTACTTTCTTCTTTCGTTTTCTTGGTTTCATTACTTCTTCGTGTACAAACTCATCTTCGTTTATATATTCTGGTATAACTCTTATTACTAACAAACCGAAAAATAAAGTAGTTCCCTAAAACATGTTTATATTTAACAGTCTAATGTTGGGTTGCACAAACAGTTTTAACCAGAATTAATTAACCAGAAAGTTTGACTGTGACATAACTGACATTGACACACATTATGAACTCACAATCAAAGGTGTCTGATTAGTAAATTAAAAATTAAAATAACCGGGCCAGAATGATTGTGAAAAAAATATTTCTGCCAATGTCATGTATGTCATAGTCACAGTCAAACTTTCTGGTTAGTTAATTATTATTAAAATTCTTTGTGCAACCCGACATTATTCTGCAATTACCTAATTATATGGTAACTGAGGAGGTCAGAAATCTAGAGTTTCGGTAGAGAAAAATTTAACGTCTGAGATATTTTAATTTAAAAATTTCGCGTAAAAACTAAATTCTACCTGTTGACATGGTGTGCATAACTCCAGAATGTATGTACATACAGTAGAACCCCGATTATCCGTGCGCGCTTTATCCGGGCGGCGGATTCTCCGTGCAGCATTGTTATTGTTTGTTTAAAGGTTGGAGACAATGACGTTTCTTGAACGGCAGTAGAGTTTTGGACGTACATTGTCTTTATTTGTTTAGAATCACTACGTTTCAACTGGTAAGTATCTCCAGTCGTCTTCAGGTGAATACTGAATAAGTGTATAATTGTAATTGTTTATCCGGGCGGCGGATTATCCGTGCGGCATTTTAAATTTCGGGGAATACCCCATTTGTGTGTTTACTTATTATTTTCGCCAACTGCCGACCGACTCGTTAGTTAAACGTAAACAGGCGCCCAAAATGCAGCGTACCGGTGCTAATGAAAAGCGTAAACGCAATGTTTTAACTATTGCACAAAAAATGGAAATTTGAAAATAACATATGTGTTGATGAATTGGCTAAAGGCCTTTTTACATTGGGTGCAATTGCAAGAAAAAATTGCCTGAAAGCATGCGCTTTGTCGACGTTTTAAACAGCTGATGCAGGTTTTAAATGGGAAAACGTGCATCAGCTGATTAAAACATCGCCGAAGCGCATGCTTCCAGGCCATTTTTCTTGCAATTGCACCCAATGTAAAAAGGCCTTAAAGCATATAACATTGGAAAACAAACGGTTCTTGACATTGTGAAGAAGAAAGCCGAATTACAGAGCTTTGTAGCTAAAGCTGACAGTGCAAAAGTTATTTCTGACAGGAAATCTCTAAAAGGTTCTACTTTTCGAGAGCTTGATGTTAAGACTAGGTGGGTCTTGCAGAAAAGATCCGAAGGGGTTCCAATATCAGGACCTATGTATGCTAAGCAAGCTCAAAAGTTTCACGAGCAGTTGAAAATTAAAGGAAACTTCTCGGCATCTTCTGGTTGGCTTTACAGGTTTAAAAGACGTCATGGAATACAAGAATTAGCTGTTCAAGGGAAGAATTTAAGTGCTGATTATGGCGCTATGGTAGAATTTTGCTATGGTTTGGAAAACCTTATACAGGAGCACAACCTAAAACCAGAGCAAGCGTATAATGGAGACGAAACTGGACTTTATTTGAAAGCGATGTCAAAAAGAACACTTGCTGCAGGCTTAGAAACTAGTGCACCAGGTTAGCTTTACATACATATTTTTACGTGTATACAGTGCCTTTAAAAATATTTTTTTAAGGTTTCAAAGTAAGCAAAGACCGTGTAACAGTATTATGCTGTGCTAACACATGTATTTTTTAGAATAAATTATTAAAAAAATAAAAATAAAGTCTTTGGATTATCCGTGTTTTTGATTATCCGTCGAAGGCTCTGGCCCGGATAATCGAGGTTCTAATGTATGTAGATTATTGTACCTGGTTGACACCATTATTAAAATCGCATAAGGGGGGCCATGACAGATAGATTCAAGTGAACTAAAGTCTATTTATTTCCAACTGTCAGAAAATTAAAACAAATACTCATAAACAGGGTCATTTCAAAGGGTTAAAATACTTACATATACAAGGTGATTCCTAAGTTGCTACTTTTTTTTAGCTGTGTATAGAAGGCAATAAAATAAACAACATTGAATTTTTGAAAAAACTCAAAAATAAGGTACTAATATTCATTTATTACATTATTTATTAAATACGGTCCTGCCTAACTTGCCCGTTGAATAACATTAAGAAAACTTCTGGGTGTAGGATGAAACCGCAAGGGATAGCGTTCTGCGTATTATCTCGAAGCAGCAGCCGCACTTTGGTGACACTCACCGTAAATTAGCACCATATCTACTAGTTCATTGTTTTTAAATTTTACCATTTTCACGTGTCACCAATTTAAAATTAACTTGTTTCAGAAAAACACACCGCAGCGGATTGCCAAATAACTGACCACCGACCCGTAATTTGCAAGACTAATAAAACAAACAACATAAAGTATAGCAGGCTACGTTTTGATGACCAGGCCCGCACTTAGATTTTTTACTTCTGTATCTCGCCTATTTTTAAGTTTTTTGAAAAAAGGTATTTGAAAATGTTGTTTATTTTAATGCCTTCTATACACAGCTAAAAAAGAAGTATCAACTTAGGAATCACCCTGTATATACGTCTGCACGATTTTAAACGAGGCATAATAAGAAAAGCACTGCACTTTGCAAAACCCAAATCTGAATAAGTTTTTTATAACAATAGAACAGTGTCTGGTGCACAATAAAGCTATTATATAATCGGACAATGTATATATTCAAATGCGAAAGCTGAATGCAGTCCTGTACCGGTCGCATCGAGCGTTTCATGGTTAGGTTATTGTTTACTGTATGACTGTCGTTACCAGTTGAAAATAAATACACTATAAGTGAGACTTAAAATTTAAAGCAATATTATTTGAACCTCTAACTTTTTGACCCCCTCAGTTTCAGTGAGTTAAAAGGCAAATGGAATTTCTTTGACACTAACGCAAAATATTTAAAAAAAATATTAATCACTTAATAGTAGTAACTCTCAGGGGATTCTCTTTTAAAATAATAGGTATTAATTAAGAGAACTTTCGAGAAGAAACTGTAACTTGTCTTGTAATATTATACAGGGTGTTTCACGATGAATGGAACCTTAGATGTTTATGAAAAACGGGTGATACGTTATTTTCAAAAATTTGGTTGCTCAGATAAACAACCACGGTTTATCGTTTTAAATTATTTTCAGCAATGCGGCGCTGCCGCTTCTGCCCGAAACAGTATTTTAAATGGAACACCCAAGATATTATATTACTTTTTAATTCCCGGTATAACGGAATTGTATATTCAGATGAACTCTTTAACCATAAACATTGACAGGTTTCCATGGAAATAAATATATTGAAATAATAATAAGAAATAGTCCATACTTAAAGTGGAGTGGAAATTTAAAAGGAAAGAAATAAGAACTCTTAAGTCTTCCTGCACTATTATATTATTAAAATATTTTTTATTTAAAATAAAAATTCTCTACATGTTTTCAATGAAGAAGCATTCATCTTTAGGAGAATAAATTAAAAAAAACTAGTAGATATCACCTTAACGAAGCATTAGGATTGTAAAATTAGATAAACGGTTCAATGAGTAGAACGGTGAGAATATCAATGCGCACGTTACACTGTGAAAAAGAAAAATATGTAGGTTTGAGGCTTATGGTACTATAAGAATTTAAATATACAGGGTGTTACAAATTCGACATACCAGCATTGGAATCAGCGGCTCTGTAAAATATAATTCGGATTAATTTGGAGAAGAAAGCCTGACAAGCTTAATAAGTAAATAATAAGTAGACAATTAGTACTTGTATATTAGCCAATGTTTCGACCTCTATGTTTGATCCTTATCCTCAGGGTAATACAGATAAGATATTTTCTATTAAATAGTTCCAGCTACATTAATAAATAATTATATATATTTTGAAATTATACAGGATGTCTAGACATACCAGCATTGGAATCTCGGAAACCATAAGAGTTAGAGAAACGGTTAAATGGGGGCAAAGTTGTGCAATTCGGTGCTGATTATAATGCCGCTTTAAAAGTTTTCAAATTCCGAATACTTCCGATTTTATTCGAAAAAAACCGAAATTTTTTCAAAATCGTTTTTATTTTTTCCTGAGCTCATTTGACTAGCTATTTAAAAATAAATGACACTTTGTCATTGTCACTTTTTTTCTTCTGCAAAATGACGTTACTAAACTAAAGATCCGCCGTTTCGTCCCATAGCGGCCATCACCAACTTTACTTTTTTAAATAAGGATCTGGATTTTTTGTCACCGATTTTTAAACCCTCCTACCCTCAAAATGTATTGGCGATATTACTTTCTCATAATGATGAGTTGTCCTTGCTTATTTTTTTAAATTCATATTTTTACAATAATTCTTGTCAGTCCGGTATTGGCAACGAATTACAATATTAATTAAAAACTGCATTTCATTTGAAATATTCATATCTAAGTAATATAATTTATTTTATAAGAATATTCTAATAATTCTAAAGTTACTAATTAAATCCTAATTTTGTAAATGTTCAAAGAGATTGCCGTTTTGCTCAATACAAAGATCGATTTTTCTTCCAATTTTGGCGACAGCCCTTTCAACCGATCTTCTCCTTATCCTAACAAATGCAACCTGTATGTAAATACCTAATATGAACTTAAGACAAGCTTCTTCATGAAACTTATTTGTAAATGTTTTAAATAAAATAAAGTTTTTAATTAATTCGTTGCCAGTGCTGGACTGACAAGAAGTGTAAAAAATATGAATTTAAAAAAATATGCAAAGATAATTCATCATTATGAGAAAATAATATCGCCATTACATTTTGAAGGTAGGAGCGTTTAAAAACCGGTTTAAAAAAATCCAGGTCCATATTTAAAAAAGTAAAGTTAGTGATGGCCGCTCGAGGACGAAACGGCGGATCTTTAGTTTAGTAACGTCTGTTTGTAGAGGAGAAAAAGTGGCAATGACAAAGTGTCATTTATTTTTAAATAGCTTGTCAAATGAGCTCAGGAAAAAATAAAAACGATTTCGGTTTTTTTCGAATAAAATCGGAAGTATTCGGAATTTGAAAACTTTTAAAGCGTCATTATAATCAGCACCAAATTGCACAACTTTGCCCCCATTTAACCGTTTCTCTAACGTTTCCGAGATTTTAATGCTGGTATGTCGAATTTGTAACACCCTGTAGAATGAAAGATTAAACAACTATGTGTGAGAAGAACTGTTAATAGTTTTAATTTTTCATCTCTATCAATAGATCTTCTCACACATAGTTGTTAAATCTTTCATTCTACATTTAAATTCTTATAGTGCCATAAGCCTCAAACCTACATATTTTTATTTTTCACTGTGTAACGTGCCTATTGATTTTTTTACCATTCTACTCGTTGAACCTTTTATCAAATTTTACAATCTACAGATTTATTCGTTTCCTTTTATTCTCCTGAAGACAAATGCTTCTGCATTCGAAATATGTAGAGAATTTTTATTTTAAATCAAAAATATTTCATTAATATAACAATGGAGGAAGACTTTGAGTTCGTATTTCTTTCCTTCTATATTGAAATAGTTGTCAACTGATTTATATTTAATAAGTGTTGATTTTGTTTCACGGCTATCTAGATTTTTTTTAACACCATATTAGAATGGGCTCTTTCACTAAATTTTTATTTTTAACCTATCGTATAGAGTACGAAAAAATAAAATTTTCTACGGTCTCGGTTTTTAAATTTTACAATTATTTATTGACAAAATAATAAAACAAAATACGTTCTCTAATATTAACACGCGGAAGAATGTACCGACGCCACAAGTCACAACAAAACTGGCAAATGGGAAACCCGGGAGAGCCTTCATTCAACACGCTCCGACCCATCTTCGACCTGACTAATATCTCGAGACTGTTGTTTTATTTATAACCTTTTCTATTCTATTTAAGTTATCGGAATAAATATACCAATATAATCAGAGGCTTGGCTTGCAAATAAAAGAATTGCGCGGTTATAGTTATTTACGATATAAGTGTTGTAAAGATTCATATTACAACACGAGATGTTAAAGTTGTCAAACGAGGCGTTAGCCGAGTTTAATAAAACATCGAGTGTAGTAATATGAATTTACAACAAGAATATTGTACAAAATTTTATCTACTTTCATCTATGAATAAAAATATTTGGCAAAAGGCATTTTCAAAAATAAAAATGCACCTGCTATTAAGTTTACTAATCAAGTTTTTTATGTTACCTTTCGCATAGTTACTGTTTCGCATGGTTACTCTCGAAACTTTGTCAAACAAATTCAAAAATATAAAAAGCGTTTTTCAAAATGAGCGATTCTGATGGAAGTTTACCCTCTGATATAGAAGCAGCGGCAAACGAAGCGATCTCAAGTTTAGTTCCGACAAAACCCAAGGCGCAGTATGAGTTGAAGTATCAGAAGTTTGAAGATTGGTGCAAAGCTAACAAAATAAAGGAGGTCTCTGAGAAAATCCTTTTGGGTTATTTTTTCGTAAAGCAACGCTCCCAGAAACCATCTACACTTATGGACTCACTACTCAATGTTGAGGACTATGATTTCAGTCAAGAAAATTAATCATTCTTCTAAAATGTGTGGTTTTATTTAACAGCAAAATTTTAATAAAACCGTTTTTTTCCATTGCAGCACTAGTGCTGTAATGACCCTTACAAAACGATTTACAGAACTGTAAAATTCATATTACTAAATGAAAGTAGATAAATAGAATTACATACTTTTATTCTCGCCTCGTGTTTTTAAACTAGCAGCTAGCGCCGTGTTTTTTTTAAATTGTTTCTGGAAAAGGTTTGTGATACTCTAGGAAGATTTTTATTATTTGAAAATGTTTTTAATATTTTCTACTTCAGGATGTTAGTATATCTACTGAATCCAATTATGCCTAAATTAGAAGTTTTCCTTCCCTAAATAATTAATTCTAAACTATGAAAACAATTACTTTTTTAATTAAGGTGCTAAAAGTTATTGGTGATATTTTACCAACCAACCAAATTCTGCTAATCGATTTTTCAGGCGCTAAGATCGCGGCAGTGTCGGATGCCTGAGACAGAATTTGCGAGTTGCTGGAAAGCATGATACTTGCCGCTGAATATAAAAAAGCTTTTTACAAAATTGTTTGTGTGGATTCAGAGAAAATTACTTTTGAAATATCGGCGAGCGGCATTTTGTTGTTTGGCCCAATATCGCTAATATCACAAAACCAAATATAGGACGAAAATTTTAAGTCAAAAAGGATTTTTTTGCCGATTTTTGTTTTATTTAGTACCTATAACATACCTGTATTATCATAAAAATTGGCCATATGGACCATGCTGTTTTTCGCACGGCTCTCATTCTAATAAACAAATCTGTTTGATTGCGGCAATCTTCTGCATAATTATTTTTTGCTATTTCATAATCGTTATCATCCTTATCATCATCACCAGTCGAAGCCTTTTTTGGTGGCTTTAATTTAGTATAATAATTGCGACATATCCTTTGACTTGACTGGTTAGGGATACAGCAACACTTGTCTAACTGAAAATGAAGGTTATTTAGTAGAATAGCCAGTAAGAATTTAAAAAATAATGAAACAGATTTTTTTAAGAATATTCAAATAAAGTGTAAAATGTATTCAACGCCGGTAACCAGGCCGAATGAGATCGAATATTGTCATGAAAAAGTATAACTTTCCGTAAAAAATAAAAAATTTTAGTTTTATTATTATAGGACCCAGTTTCTCAACATGCAAAATATGCTGTCCTAGAAAAATGCCAAGCTCGCACTGTTTATATTACAATCAATAGGTCAACCTCATTAAAGTAATAAAATAGTGGAGCCAGCGCTAGGACAGACAGTGGACAGTGGGTGGAGGCACCAGTCCGGTACGCATAATTTGAGAACCTGGGTCATCACCCGCGAATACCGTCGCCCTTGAAAGCAGCCCTCGACGTCGCAATAATATGATGTAAGTTTACACCAAGGTCCTTTTATAATTTGTTTCTTGTAGGATAATATAGTTATAGTATTTTTTATTGAAAACCTGGCTACCGTTATTTATTTATTCCCATCTGACCCCAATCGGTAGGTCATGCAATGATGCAAGAAACCCAGAGTTAGCCCTTGGGGAAAGTGCAGCATGACTGAGGATCGTGGTTCGGAATCCCCGTTAAGCTGTAGGTCCCCTCGGGAATGGCCCTGGCAGCGAACGAAGGGGTAAAAAGTCGAATTCGAAAGAAAGAACTTTTTATTTTAATTTTAAATAGAATTTCCTATATTTTATTTTCGAATTTCCCATTAATAACTTTCTTTAATATTATCCTATACTGTTTCTAAGATAATAATTAAATTGCATTTTTTTGACGAAAACCCTAAGAAGATTTGATATTTTTTAGATCTGAAATATTAGGACCCTGAAAATTGGTAGATAGTTAAATAATACCAAGGAGCTCTTAACCTTAAGCCCAAATCTTGGTTGTTATGTGTTTTTTTTCTGATAAAACACCTGCACTGTAGGAAAAATCCTTTAAGGCGCTCTGGGAGCGATGCGAGTGCGAAAAAAGCGATTAACGTTGGTCTTGAAACGTTGAAGATTGTATTCATTGGGAAACACGACCTCAGGAAGATCATTCTACAAAGATGACGTTCTCCAGATGAAAGAATTCTTGAACAATAAAGTTCGAGGAGTACTAAGCTGAACAACATATGGATGAGCGGCAGTGGTTCGCCGTGTATTTCTGTTTTGCATTGCTCTAGGTGGAATCAAGTGGGCAATGTCAGACGAACACCTGCCATGGAAATATCTGTAAAAGAGAGCCAAATCACCAACCTGTCTTCGATGCTCCAGGCTATCGAGGGTCTTGGTCAGCTCGGGGTCGCCGATCAGACGAACGGCTCTCCTTTGAATGGAATCCAGTAGCCGAAGGGTGTGCTTGGGTGCAGAGCTCCAGACATGAGAGTAATATTCTAATGATGGTCGAATCTGGGCTTTGTAGAGTGTCAAAAGTTGATGAGGTGTGTACAACCTTTTGGTGCGGAAAAGTACACCAAGTTTCTGTGCAGCTGCCTTGGCAATTGCGGCAACGTGATCATGCCAAGACATATTACCTCCCAGATTGACCCCCAGCAAATTAATAGACGGTGCCAGGGGAATTGCGTGTCCTGCCATGACTATCCGGTTCTGCAATGTTAACCTTTTTGGAGAAGACTGCTGCCTGGGTTTTCTTAGCATTAAATTCGACTTGGTTACCGTCACCCCAAGCCAAAATTTCTTCCAGGTCATTGTTGAGGCGCAATACTTCATGCTGCCTGCGAAGGTGTGCGTCGGCAGCGGATGTTTGGGGAGTCAAGGTAAAAGATGAGACAAGTGTGCTGTCATCAGCAAAGCTATAAATTGGATTTTGGGTTTTCAGTAGAAGGTCGTTAATATACAGTAAAAAGAGGGTAGGCGACAATATGGACCCTTGAGGAGTTACAGGAAATTTGGTTCCTTACTATATTTTTTTTATCGTAACCCTCTGTATATTATCAGTGCTTTAAAAAGCTACTTAAATTGGATCTTTATTTTTGTATATCATATCTATACCTAACTAGTCAAGTTTTTGGCATATAAGCCATGATTTGTAAAATTTTCTGGACAATTTAATTTCCTTTTTGTTTTTAATAAGATCCATGCACAAAATGTTTCTGTGTTCTGTGATGCCATGACAAACTCTTATTTGACAAAAAAATTATGTCACTTTCGTTATTGTTGTGGTATTTTGTTAATTAATTAGTAATACAGGTACTGATATCCGTTAAAAATAATGGAAGACAACTATTCAAATACAGTTCTTATAAATTTGTGTTATAAAATTATCACTTATAATCTTTCTATACAGCATGAATTATTTCCGGAAATTTTGTCGAGGTCACGAGATATTTGGACATTTTCCAAGGTGTCAGCGGAGGGAAATTTTCACTTATAATCTTCCTAGAGCATGAATTGTTTCCGAAAATTTTTTCGTGGTCGCGAACTATTTGAAAATTTCCCGAGGCCTTAGCCGAGAGAAATTTTATATAAAATATTATACCAAAATTTAACATTTTTATTATGAATAAAAAACATTTGAAATAACATAGTGATTTTCAGTCATTTTCTTTATACCTAAAAAATATGCCTTTTTGGCCTTGAAAAATAATTTATTGCTGTCATTTCGTGTCATCATTTTAACGAAAGTGACAGAAAAATTCCCGGGGGTACTACCATAAGTGGTTTAAAAATTACCGATAATTTTTACGATTGCATATTTTCTATAATTTTACAAGTCTGTAGGACGAATTAGAAAATAATCGAACACCCATAACTTTTATATACCGTACGCTTGTGCTTTTAATGTATAGTATTTTTATAGATGAAGCAATGAAACAGTCAACAGTAATTACCTTGTTCCTTATCGCGAGTATTTTAGTAGAATTTAAAACTGCGAATAAATAGGTCTATGTACTGATGTCACATCTTATGACCTTTCGTTTGACGATACAAAATGTTTTAAAACCGATTATTTTATTTATTTGATTCCATCCCAAAACTGCCTTTTCGGTATGTTTAAAAAAAGTAATAGATACTCGCATATTATGTAGTCAAACGACAGGTTTATTTTTCTCCACTGTAACAAGCTCCCGTTGCACGTGGGCCCCTTACCACATTTATCCAAGCTAAGAAGTGGAGCCCGAGATACTGTTGGAAAAGGACTTTCCGTTTTGTAGTCGCATACATCGAGTCACAAATAAAAAACGTGAGCAATAAATAACTTAATCATCCGGAGAAAAAGCTATTACAGTAATTCAGCACTACTTAATTATTCTAACGTAAACAACACACGTTTAGAGGAAAAGGCCGTCAGCCAACTGCCACAGAGCCCTCTCTTCCATTATAATAATCATGTGCTGTTTCGACAATTCTGTTATTATGACTAGATACTTTACATGTCGAATTATTTTTTGTGAAGTGGGTCCCAGATATGGGCGTCTAGAAAAATTTTCAATACTATAAACAAATTCATCTTAAAGTTAAGTGTTGTGTTTAAAAACTTTTTCTTTTTGGAAATATATTAATAGTGACTTTTTGCCTGCCACCAAAATCCCGCTAAGCGATATTTCAAACGCGAATTTCTGAAGCTACACCAGTACAGAAATAATTTTATGAAAACCTGTTTTATATTAAGCGGCAAATATCATTCTTTTTAGTGAACCGAAAATCGGGTTTTAGGAGTTACCGAAATCCAAGATATTAGCGCTTGAAAATTCAACTAGCGGAATTTTGATGGTTCGCAAAAAGCCACTAATATCGACTTACCTTAGGTGGTTTTATCTCAACTGAACATTGGCCGAAATAGGAACTAACTTCCTCCTGAAATTTAATTTGGCTTTTTTCCTTCGTTGTTAAATTTAGGTGTCGAAATACCATAAAATAAAACATAGTTCCTTCAACTATCAAATAAAGAAATATGAAAAGGTTATGCTAAAAACCAAAGGATATAGTTAGATTTATATATTTTTACTCTTCTTGGTGTTTAGGAGGACACTATTATTAGAGAATTTGTCGAAAATTTTTTAAATATAAAAATAAATTGAAAGATCTAAAAGCAGGGCTCAAGGCCCGGGCCTACTGAGGGTTACATAAGGGACTAGAAAATTAAAGGGGGTGTGCGCCAAAAAAAAACAACTTTATTTAAAAAAATTAAGAAAAAAAAACTAAGAATAATAGAGAAGAAGAATTTCTCTTTATTTCGTCAGATCCATCCCTAGACGCGTTTCGTCATATCATGACTCACCAGTAGAGCTAGGATCCGACAAAACAAAGAGAACTCAAAGCTGCTTATGGCAGCGCAGTGGTGGGACACACCAGTAAGATGTGGCACGGAGCGCCATCTGTATCGTTATTAGACACTCTTGAGCATACCAGCACCTCTAACAAACTTTAGAATAATAGTTTAAACCGCACCCTTCTATCGCAAATAATAACGGAGATATGCCTCTTCAAAGATGTCATATTTCAGCGCGTGACGTCACAAAAGCTTGGCCGCTGCATAAATCAGTATAGTGCATGGAATTTACGTAAGTTTTAGCGCTTAGTAGTCGTCGGGTTGTTAACCTCCATGTTGTTCACTGTCAAAAATCTCTTCATTGGCGTATTTAGGGGAGGGCTGCCGGGCTGCAGCCCCCCCCTCCCCTAACCTAATTCTTTGTCTTACGCTTGGACCAGGATCTTAGGACCTTCATTAATTACAACTTTGAGCAAGGCTAGGCCTATAACTCCTCTTAATTAATGACAAAACATTAGCTTAAAACTAGTACAATATGTTGGTGTTGTGCGAGGGGTTTGAACCTGGGTCCCTCATTGTCGTGGTAGCCTGTAGGGACCTGCCTGGTGTTGTGGTTGGTGGGAATGGCGGATTAGCGGGTTCTGGCAGAACAAAGCCAGAACTCACGCTGGAACTCTTAATTTAAATTTTCTTCTGACATTAGTGATAGTGAATCTGAAGCGTTGGAAAATATTGAGAAACAGGGCAATTCTGAAAATGATCAAATTGAGGAAGAATTTCAGCTAAGTACTACTAGGAAATTTTCAGTTTATACTAGCGCAGATTACCGCCTTATTGGCACTTTTAAAGTTTTGTGGTGTTTGCAATTTTCCCATTACGCAAACGCACTCTTTTACAGTCGGCATTAATACGCAGCCCGAGCATTTACACCAATTTACTTTATTTTTTACTTATTGGTATGTTGACTGCTCGATTTTCTTCTTCCATTCGTTTAAGCTCATTTTTACTAAACTTCAAAACCAAAAGCCATTACACAAGTATTAGCACTCCTTAATAATAAATAAAACTTTCCACAATAATGGGCACAGACTGGAACAAATCGGTACGAAATAAAGAACGTATCTATTGCCACGTGCGAGGAAGCAATGTACACAGCGCCGCTAGCTGAAGCTTTTGTGACGTCATGCAATCGATGCGTAAAACTTTAACCCGCTATTTCTCAGCAATGGTTAGTCGTAGAATGACGAGGTTTGAACCTTTATTCTTAGATTTTTTGTACTAAAACTTTAATTTTTAGCGCACACCACCTTTAAGGAATTTTTTAATTAATTGGCAAAAACTCGGTATTTCAAAAAGTTTTGGTATGTATTTACCTATGTGCTTAATAATATTTTTTAGCATTTTGTAAGTAATTAAAGTATAGAAGAATATACAGGGTGTTTCATTTAGAATTAAACTTTGTTCTTCCATGATATTTTGACTGATCCTATCTACCGGGTGTCCCATTATGGATGGCCACCGGTCGTATCTCGAAAACTACGGGGCATAGAAACTCAAGGAAAAAAAATCGTAATTAAAGTGGCTAAGAGAAAATCCTGGAAATAATTTTATACCGAAAACTTAAATTATACGGTATAATTAGAACATCATAATCGGAACGTCGAATAAATTTAAAAGAAAAAACGTGAAAATCGCAGTCCGGTATCTTTGTTTGCTTCGGAGTTATTTATAATAATAACTGTTTTTTTTATTTTATCCCGAAAACTTAAATCATACGGTAAAACTATGACATCATAATCGGAAAGTATATTAAATTTGCAGACCCCAGTTTAATCGTTTTTGAGTTATTACCAAAAGAATAACTTTTACCACTTTAAATGAAGAAGTGATCGTTTTCATAGTTTCGTTGTCAAGCAATTCACTACAAAAAATATTTTTGAACTTTATGATTGTGCAAGTGTATTACTTATTATTTAATGGATCAAAAACTACTTTAGAATTAATAATATAATTAGGGAAAATTTATAATTTAGGTATAATTCTAATATGGTGTATTAAAAAATAGATCTGGATAGCCGTGAAACAAAATCAACCCCTGTCAAAATTAAATCAGTTGGCAACTATTTCAATTTTTTTTATGTTCATGGAAAGCTGCCAATTTTGTTTTATAGCTATCTAGATTAACTGTTTAATACCATATTCCAATTATGTCTAAATTAGAAGTATTCGATGATTATATGATGAATAATAAGTAGTTTTAGGCTATAGGAATAATGAGTGACAAACTTACGTAATCATAAAAGTTAAAAACATTTTTTTGTCGTGGAATGTTTGATGACAACTATGAAAACAAGCACATCTTCAATCAAATTGTTAAAAATTATTCTTTTGGCAATAACTCTGAAACGAAAGAAGATATCGAACTGCGGTCTTTACATTTTTTCTTGAAGATGTAATCTACTTTCCGATTATGATGTCATAGTTATACCGTATGGTTCGAGTTTTCGGGATAAAATCAAAAAAACTGTTACTATCACAAATTACGCTCTCTAGCTATTTTATTGGGAACTATCGTGTTCCAATGGATACGACAATTAAAAGTACTTACCTTTCTCTTCCAAACAGGATTAAGTTTACTAAAATCGGATAAGTCGTTTAGAAGTTACAGCAATTTAAATGATTACACTTTCAATAGCTTCCCCCACTCTTATCAAGGTCAATACGCCAATGAGGCTTTAACCAAGATGATGCAGAATTGTCTAAGCTTTCTAATTATGTTACCAAAGAAATACCTTAATGTGAGAAATTTAAAAATTCAATATTTAATTTTCATTTGTGCCCTCTTGCGGCAAAATGTCGAACTTAATAATAATTTCCAGGATTTTCTCTTAGCCACTATAATTAAGATTTTTTTCCCTAAGTTTCTATGACGAGTTTAGTAGTTTTTGAGATACGGCTGATGGCCATCCATAATGGGACACCCGGCATACTTATTTTTTTTCAGCATAATAGATTTTTAAAAACTTTAATACTTTTACATATTTCGCTAGCTAAACTTGAAAAAAAAATTCATTTCCATACATAAAATAGATTCTGTATATCTAACTAATAAATACAGGGTGATTTCTAAGTTGATACTTCTTTTTTAGCTGTGTATAGAAGGCTTTAAAATAAATATTTTTAGATGCCTTTTTTCAAAAAACTTTAAAAAAGGCGAGATACAGAAGTAAAAAATCTATTATAGAATAATATTGTTTTAAATTCTTATTTAAGTTAGGTAGTTACATTTTCTCCTTGTAATAAACTTATATAGTTGGTTGGGAATATATATATATATATATCTTAAGATGAAAAGTTCTTGTGTATAAACACCTAATTTGAAATTCAGAAAAAAGTATTTCCTCGAGCCGGATTCGAACCGACAACCTCCGTATATCCAGTACAGAGCGCTAAACAATTGCGCCATCAAGGAAGTAGGTTCACAACGGCAAATCGGGAAACACTTTCGTCCGAAAATTTTAAATATTTACTGAAATACGCACAGTGATAGATATTGTAAATCATTTTTACCCCTTTTTTCTGAATTTCAAATTAGGTGTTTATACACAAGAACTTTCCATCTTAAGATATATACATACTTTATTTTCTTACGAAAAAGAACCGATAGGTATTAATCAGCCGCCTGAAAAGCATACATCTGGTTGCCGAAACGGTAATGTTGTTGTTTAAAAAGAGTAAAAATGATTTACAATATCTATCACTGTGCGTATATATATATATATATATATACAATACAATATGAAAAAAAAAAGTGCGGGCCTGGTCATCAAAACGTAGCTGCTATACTACTATTAGTCATGCAATTTACGGTTTGGTGGTAAGTTATTTGGCATTCAGCTGCGGTGTGTTTTTCTAAAGCAAGTTAATTTTAAATTGGTGACACGAGAAAATGGTAAAATTTGAAAACAATTAACTAGTAGATATGGTACTAATTTACGGTGAGTGTCGTCAAAGTACGGCTGCTGCTTCGAGATTATACGCAGAACGCTTTCCCTGGCGGGCTCATCCTACATCCAGAAGTTTTCTTAATGTTATTCTACGGGCAAGTTAGGCAAAACCGTATTGGATCCATAGTGTAATAAATGAATGTAAGTACCATATTTGTGAGTTTTTTGAAAAAAGGTATTTAAAAATGTTGTTTATTTTAATGCATTCTATACACAGCTAAGTGTAAGTGTAAGATGACTGACTCACAGAATGACTATCGTCCCCGTCAATTTTTATATTTTATTTGTTACTTAAAGATGTTTCGACCGTGGGAAAATAAATTCTCATTGGCTTTTGGAGGCCATTGAGGAATAATTAGTGTAGATCCCAAAAATGGAAACAAACCTATCGTGAATTTGAGTAAATCCCTTTATTTAAATAAAAAATATTTAAATAAAAAATAAAACTATTTTATAAAAAAAATAAGTTGTCAAACACGAAACTACTTTGACAACTGTTTGGTATTTAGGACCTTTTTATAGAGTTTTTATAAATGTTAACAATATGACTTATAGTTTTGAAAAGGACTATAGTCTATTTCAGAAAGGTGTAGAGTAATAAAAGCTTATTATTTATGCAAAGGGACTACAAAGTGGCCCAACGAATATTTAAACCACTTTTATAATTTGGCATTGATTTAATTCCAATATTCTTTATTTTCATCAAGTGCAGGTAGTACCACCCGGGTTTGGGTCAATTTATGGGTTTTGCCTATTGTTATTCATTTACAAACATTAAAAAAGGTGTGACAAATTATGTACCGTAAACCGGGGTTACTTTGCTCCATTTTTAGAAGGAATTTTACAAATTAACGAAAGTCTATGCTAAAAAGTATCCAAATGCAACTTGTTTGTTATTGAGGTTATAGAATGATTGTTATAGAATATATATGAAGTGGTAATTGATTTCCAAAGAGTTTTTAAATGCTAAATTTTTTTTGTCAAAAAGTGGAGCAAAGTTTCCCATAGGCCGGGGTTACTTTGCTCCACCGAAAATTTTGCCATCAAACTCATGTAATTTAAGACGTGAGGCAAAGTTAACAGCATAGCTTATGCACTTTGCGCCTTGGCTCATATTTAGTACAGGAAAAAAAATTAAAAACCAATGAAACTCATTATTTTTTATTATAAACTCAAATGACATCCTCTATTAATATAAAAGGTAAAAAACTCGTAGTAAATTTTAAATCACAACTGAAATAAGTTCGAACAACACAACTTAAAACGTAAAAAACTTGTTCATGTTAGTCAAGGAATGAATTTAGTTCTGGAACGCAATACGTACCCCTCTTGGACACTTGCTTAGGAGGTTTAATTGAACCGACAACGTCGGTCCATGTATAAATAAGTTCGTCTTTTCTGCTGGGCCATTTCCACATCTTAAGGGACTTCTGCATCGCGTTTATAGTTACGGTTTCGTCATCAAAAGACACAATTTCTCCAGGGTATAATTGCTTTTCATAGTAAAATGCTACGAAACACCCTACTTCTTTTACCACTTCTGCGAAAGAGGTTTTATGGTGGGATGATTTTCCCTCTAGAAAATTTACGAACTCTGTTTCTATCTCTTTTTCTTTAGCAAGTTCCTCAAAATCCACATCGTCTGAAGAGTTATCATTAAAGACGATACCACTGGTATCATTTCGCCTCCCAGACGTCTCGCCCATCATTTCTTCATATCCACTTACCACAATGGTATCTTCATCTGCTTCTTCATCGTCTTCTCTTATTGGTTGATCAGCGCATACACTTTTTCCAGCAGGAATATTTAACTTCTTTCTGCGGCTTTTTACAATGTCCGTTACCTCTACTCTTTTCGCCTCAATGTGTTTTAAAAACTCTGATTGCACCAAACCTTGATCACAACTTTTTTGTGTTGGAATACGGCTTAATACTTCTTCAATGTTTAGTGGATATATCCCACACTTTCGTAAACCAGCTTTTAAATTGTTGTCAGCTTGCGGTGTAATAATTTCCATCATCTTTGCCAACAGTGGTGGAAAATGTTCTTTCTGAATATTTGTGCTTCTCATCCCTGCTGCGGTATCTTTCCAATCTGATAGGACTTTTCTCCATGCAATTTTCAGGGGACGAAAAAATGCCACATCCAGTGGCTGCGTCAAATGTGTGCTGTTCGGTGGCAGACAAATTAGGTGAATACCATTATCGCGACACAATTGGAGAGCACTAACCGTAATGTGTGAAGATAAATTATCACAGAGAATAACCTTTTTGCCCTGTATTTTTTTAAGCCTGGGTATCATTTGAAATTCGAGCCAATCATTGAATATATTGGCATCAAACCATCCAGATGGACTGGCATTGTATCGACAGCCCTTGGGGCCATTTTCCTTCCATGTGCTCCACATATTAGTGGCCCTGTATACCACATAGGGAGGCAATAACTCTCCTGCAGCATTTCCACTAAACATTATAGAAACAGATGTTTTGGATGCATTACGAATGAGCTCGGGATA
Source organism: Polydrusus cervinus (assembly GCA_935413205.1). NCBI lineage: Eukaryota > Metazoa > Arthropoda > Insecta > Coleoptera > Curculionidae > Polydrusus > Polydrusus cervinus. The sequence goes on along the minus strand of OW284515.1, from coordinate 30,423,525 downwards.
TTTGCATCCTTTCTTAACAAGAACTTTTTTCTTGCCGGGATCGTCCGTCACGTTGGTCTCGTCAAAATTCCACAAGTTAGTAGGTGGAACATTAGCTATCTCACTTTCCAAATTTTCAAAGAAACTTCTTAACATATCTTCATCGACTGCTGCTCGCGTACGTTTAACGTTCTCGGCAAATCTTACGGAAAGATCGGGATGTCTGTTCATAAAGTTTTTCATCCAGTCAGCCCCGGGTATATTGTTTTGGAATATTTTCACCTCCCTGCCACAACGATTTAAGTAGTTTCTTATAAGCTGACGCGCTTCCATAGAATTTAAAGGAAATCCAAAGTTTCCCAACGATATTAGACACTTAACAAAGCAATTTTCTTCATCGGGAGTGAAGACATTCTGTCTACCAGGTTTATTCTTGTGCTTTCCTTTTAATTTATTCAGAATTGTTCTTCTTGGAATGTTGTATTTTGCCGCTGTTTTTCGGTGGGAAATTCCGCCGCTTCGAATTTCGTCTAAACATTCTTGAAGTTTTTCCTCTGAATAATCAGCATAGCGTCTTGTTCCGAGAGATCTTTTATAGCTTCTAGGCATCTGTAACAGCAAAACCCAACATTAGATACTTACATATTATGCCAATTTATGATAAAACCGAAAAAATATATTTCAAAAAACGCGCCAAGATATTACTTTGGGGTAACTTTGCTCCGCGGGGTAACTTTGCGCCGCGGAGTAAAGTTACCCCAAAAGTTCAAAAAAATGGCAGGTCTAAAGAAAAAAATTAGGTAAAACCTTTAAATTTAGTTATTAAATAAAAATATTTATCACGCTTTGTAAACAAATCATATTCAAAACTGCATTTACATACCTTTAATGTATATCTTAAACCCAAAGAGCCACACACACTAAAGTTTCCAGCGTGAAATAATCGATAATTTTAAACCGCCACTTTGCACAGCTGTATTTCGACTAATATCACGCGTATGAGCATCACGGATGCGCGTGGCTGACACTCGAGGCCCGTCCTTGACGGTGCAATGAATGTTTGGTTGCATATTTACTGCACCATTTACTGATACAGTCACGAAACTTTTTCCCGAAGTGGTGCAAAGTTAGCCACTCAGGGGCAAAGTAACCCCGGTTTACGGTACATCGTATTTAGTATACTTATCTTTTATTAAACATTTTTAAAAAAATACAAAATACAAAAAATACATTATACAGAAATTAAATTATAAAAAATCATAATATTCTTTGTCATCTGAGGAACTGTCATCACCTCTTGACGTTATAATTAACGGGTCGACGGTCCGATCGATCAAGTCGTCAAGATCCCACATTTGGCGTCATTTATTAAACAATTACACTGAAATACAACGTTTTTCCTTTCTTCTATAAAAAATCTGTCTGTCATCATATTATAATTAACGGGTCGACGGTCCGATCAATCAGGTGGTCAAAATCCCACATTTTCTCCCCTTCTTTAATGACATGATGGACTGCTTTTCGCCAGTTCTCCGGTGTCACTTTCTTAATGGCTTGATCAAACAGTAGCTTAACGTCTTTCATTTTAAATGTCGTGTTGTGTCTTGCTAAAAATCCTTTCACTTACGCCCATATAAGTTATGAGGGATTTAGTTCGCAATGATATGGCGGTGTGCGCAGCACAGTTACACTATGTTTTTCAGCCATATCTTCCACGGCAAATGATGTTTGTGTAAATTCGCTCCCTCTTTATCAAATTATCTTCTTTTTTTTATTTGGTTAGTTACCATAAATAATTTAATGCACAAAATTTACCTGCGCCTATGGCCGAAACCGAAATTGAGTCGAACTGGATGAAATTTTCCATTTTGTTACTCTACACCTTTCTGAAATATACTATAGAGTTAATAATACTGGGTACCTATATGGACTTACAAACTTAACAAGTTTTCTTTTACGGCGCAGCACACCTATTATTCCTAATGGAACAACAATAACCATTAAAGTGATGCCAGATCCGATAAAGGTCTGTCCTAATTTCCTGAATTGGTTTTCATGAGAAATTAAGTCCTTAACTAATGCCATACTTCCTTCATTTTGTTTGGACTTATTTAGTGCTTCTTGCATTAAGCATCCATACACTAACAGGGCAAAACCACATACCTAAAAAGTAATTTTTTGAATAATTTAATGCCAAAATACAAATTTAACGATATAAGGTTTGATAGATCATTTTTTGGTCGGTTCAATGCAAAATTGTATTTTATTATATTAAATTAGACAAAAATTATTTTTATTAAAAAAAATTGTTTTCAATATTTTTTTCCAATACAATGAGCTTTAATAACTGTTTCTGAGGCTCCAGGGTACCCATTATTTTTGCATCCCTGTGTACTGTAATACAAGAGACAGGTGCACCATTTTGTCCACTTACAGCTATTCTAATTCTTATTCTATTTATAACTATTTGTAAGGTTTTCATAGGTTTATATCTTTTTCTTTGAGATTTTTCTGAGTAAAAATAACTTTCCAGGTTACAGTTCAGTTACTTATAGTTGGCTATGACGGCATTGAAACACAAACAAATGCTAAAAAATCTATGAAGCTGTCACTTACCAATTGAACATTAATAATAATTATGCCTGGGCGCTTAAATAATACAAACGAAGATTATTTAAACTTATAAATATATCAAGAACATGTGACACATTTGCCATTCGATACCCGCAAAAACAGAAGCCATCACAATGTGCTTATTAATAATGTTTAAATGGTAAGTGACAGATTTATAGATTTATTAGCATTGGATTGTTTTTTAACGCCGTCATAGCCAACTAAGAGCAGGGGCGGTCTGGCCCGGTCGGCTGGTCGGCGATCGCCGAGGGCCCCAAGCCCGCTTTTATTATTCCCCCTTTGATGCTTATTAAAATGACATTGAAACATATTCTATCAGTCCCTAACATTTTTTTAATACTTTTCAGCTAATTTTAAGTGCCAAAATTACATTAAAATCAATCTTCGGACATGCTGTTTTCTAAAAGAAACCCCCCCCCCCCTTTTGGGGCCCCGCAAACAGTTTGAGCCGAGGACTCCTAACTGAGCCAGACCGCCCCTGATTAAGAGTAACTGAACTTAAAATCTGCCGCCAAATTGCCATATAAAAATATTAAATTGGCAATATTTCGAAAACCAAAAATTTGGGCTATATACAACCTTATACAAACTTACCCTTATTTTTAATGCTAAGTAAGAAATAACTATAAAATTTGGGTGTTTCCATTGGAAAATCTAGACTTTTTGCAGCTTGTCAATTTGATTTTTAATCTTATTGTTTAAACACCCTGTATTAATAGTTATCAAAATATTATAGAAAATCTATTAAAGCAGATCCATTATAACAAGAAATCCCCCTTAAATTAAATAAATAAGGCTCCTTTATAAAAAAAAAAAAAAATTTTAAGGCTTGTAAGCGTAATTTTTGACATAAAAATTGGAATATGTCAAAAACGCTTAGACATAGGTATAGAACATGGTATACAAAATCTGCCTAAAATCTTACGTAGAATGCAAAAATGTAATAATATATAGGGTGTTTTATTTAAAATAAGCAAGTTGACACTTACTTCCGGTAGAACCGGAAGTGCCACCATTATGAAAACATTTTAGCCCGGTCGCCCCTATTAGCATTAGCATACTGTCAAATTTTCAAAATTTTCCTATGTATAGTTTTCCATATATAGATCGAAGCGGTTCCCGGTGAGACACCCGTATGTGATTACTGTATCCCGTATTCAATATTCACCTAAAGATGACTGGGGATACTTACCAGTTGAAACGTTAAAATTTAAAACAAATAAAGACAATGCATGTCCAAACCTCTTCTATCATTCTAATACTCACTTACCCATAAAATAAGATCACTTGTAATAGTTGATATTGCAGATATCAATTTTAGTGTGTTGATAAATTTTTTAAAACAGGTTACAATCGGTACTTCGTCAACATTTTCATCTGCTTGATTTTGATTTACCTCCTCTACAGTCTGTACATTACCGCTTAATTTTACTTCTTTTAGGGCAATGTCCTTGGTGGTTTTTTTGCTCTTATCTATAGAAAAAAAAATGTAATATTTGGCAAAGAAGTCACCGAAATTATAATTACCCTAGGGTGATTCTTTCTTTATCACATCAGTTTCTACATTTATTAAAAGTATTACCATTTATGGAATATACAGGGAATAATGAACTTTTTCACTAAATTTTGATTTTAACCCAATCGTATAGAGAGAAAAAATAAAAAAATTTTACGGTTTCAGTTTTTAATTCCCTAATTATTTACTGAGAAAATAATCAAACAAAATGCGGATGAAGGTACTGACGTAACGTCACAACAAAACAGCAAATAGGCAACCCAGGACAGCCCTTATTCGACACGCGCGGACCCATCTTCGACTAATCTCTCGAGACTGGTGTTCTATTATTCTATTCTTCTAGCTTTCCTGTCGTGTTTTTAATTGTTTCTAGAAAATGGTTGTGATACTCTAGAAAGATTTTTATTATTGGGATATGTTTTCAATAGATTCTAATTCAGGTTGTTAGGGCTGAATATGATAAATTCGTTATAGTGAAAAACCCATTCCAATTTAAGAAATGGTGTTGTTATTCTTACCATTTGTTGATTGCCTTTCTGCCATGACTTCTGTCCAAGAAGGTGGAGCACATTTAATTTTATCAAGGTCATCGCATTCTAAAATCCACAATTAAAGTAATAATGGGATAAATAAATACAATTTTTACGTAATCTGGTGAAAGGTGTCTGCTGCCGTTTCGGGTGATCAAATGACAAAAAAAAATGTAAAGAGGTAAATAAGGTATTAAACATGAAAAAATTTATAAACGACATAAAAAAGGAGTCCTGGATTGATGTATATAGTGAGCCAAACGCGGAAGGAGCTTACAACAACTTTATTAAAACAATACAGGTTTGTATGGAAAGAAATAGTCAACATAGGAATAATAAGTTAAAAAAGAGAAAAGATTGGATGACGCTGGGTTTGATAACCTCAATCAACAAAAGAGACGTAATGTATCAGAAACTATTAAAGAACAAAAATAACAACAATCTTAGACAAGAATATAACACTTATCGAAATAAACTGAACAATTTAATTAAAAAAACAAAAAATTCATTTTATAAACAAATAATCAATGAAAATGCAGATAATTCTAAAATACTTTGGGATGTCACAAAAAAAATTATAAATAAATACAATACAAAAGCGAATTATATTTCAGAGATCGTAGATAAAAATAACGACATAATAAAAAATGAATGCGATATTGCTAACGAGTTTAATAATTTTTTTTGCAATGTAAGAAATGATTCAGCCAGTAAAATAAGTCAAAATAATAATATAAAATTTCCAGGAAAAACAGTTTTAAATTCAATATTTCTGAAACCAACAAATTCGGCAGAAATAACGAAATGTATCCAGGATCTTAAAAATAATAAAAGCGTAAAAGTGAGTATATCGCCCAACCCTTCGCGTATATTGTAAATAGAATAATAGAAACCGCGAAAATTTCGAATGACTTCAAAATATCAATTGTTAAACCTCTTTACAAGACCGGTGAGAGAAATAAGGTAACAAATTATAGACCGATAAGTTTAATAACAAATTTTGCAAAAGTTTTTGAAAAAATCATAAAGGAACGGTTATATTCATTTTTGGAAAGAAACAATGTTCTTTCAAAGAATCAATTCGGTTTTAGAAAATATACAAGTACAGAAGATGCAATTGGTCTGCTGACAAGTCAAAAGTCATTGGCTGTCTTCATTGACCTTGCCAAAGCGTTTGACACGGTCAGTCACGATACTTTATTTTAAAAAATGTATAGTGTGGGAATACGGGGATTGGCCTATAATTTATTTCAGGATTACTTAACAAACAGAAAACAACGTGTAAAAGTCAATGAAGTTACCAGTACTGAAAAAAAGATTACATGTGGTGTACCTCAGGGTACAGTGTTGGGGCCAGTGATGTTTTTGATTTACTTGAATGATTTGCTAAATCTTCAGTCCGCAGGACACATAATTGCGTTTGCTGATGATACGGCAATAATCTATAAAGACACGTCTTGGAAAAACCTTAAAAAAACAGTGGCAAATGATTTTGAAAGGGTGTTTGCTTGGTTTGGGCAGAGCTTACTAACCGTAAATTTTGATAAGACCCGGTATATAGCTTTTATAAGTTATAAGTTATAGTTATAAATTATAAAACTGAAGGGGAGGCATTCATAATAGACTTAAGTATGATAATATTATGCAGACTTTTTTGTTTACAGTTTATTATGAATAAATATTATTATTATATTATATTATAAATAAGTGAGGGCGCTGGCTTTATCTCATTTATTCGTATAGCTTTCGAAAACATCTTTATAAGAAAAGTGGCCACTACAAATCGCTGGAAATTATTTGTAGGTTCTTAGTAGACGTTATTTATAGGGCTTAATACTAATGCTCAACAAAGGTATCATTCGCCAAACTAGAAATTTTTGTATTAAATTTTTAATAACAAAAATTATATTATCTTGGGTTGTAAATAACCTTTAGCACCATCTTTTGGTAGTCACATGCAATTTATATCTAAGCATACCCGTCGAAGGTTTTACAAGAACTGCAAAAACACAGAATTTTGTTATTAGTCAGGTGGTGGTAAACATTTAAAAAATACAAGAAACATAATTTTCGAACCACTAATAAGTTCCTGATACTATAATCAGAAATAAGTTAAAACTTCTCCGATTCAGGAATCTGGACAAAGCAGGCATATTATAAAACTAAAGACCAGCGCTCCATATAGTCTATTTCAGAAAGGTTTTGAGTAGTAAAATGGGAAATTCCGTCCAGTTCGGCTCAATTTCGGTGTCGGCCATAGGCGAAGGTGTGCATTAAATTATTTATGATAACTAACCAAAAAAAAAAAGAAGATAATTTGATAAAGAAGGAACTATTAGCTATAGCAAATTTACAGAAACATCGTTTTATGAAATATGCCGTGGAAAATATAGCTGAAAAACATAGTGTAACTGTGCTGCGTACATCGCCATATCATTGCGAACTAAATTCTATAGAACTTATATGGGCGCAAGTAAAAGGATTTGTAGCAAGACACAACATGACATTCAAAATGAAAGACGTTAAGCTACTGTTTCATCAAGCGATTAAGGAAGTGACATCAGAGAACTGGCGAAAAGCAGTCCATCATATCAATAAAGAAGAGGAGAAAATGTGGTATTTTGACCACCTGATTGATCGGACCGTCGACCCGTTAATTATAATATGATGATGACAGACAGATTTTTTATAATTTAACTTCTGTATAATGTATTTTTTCTATTTTGCATTTTTTATAATGTTTATTAAAAAATAGTCGTTTTTAATACTATGTACATAATACACGTCTTGTTATTATTTAATTTCTGTATAATGTATTTTATAATTTTTTATAATGTTTATTAAAAAATAAGTGTACATAATGCACGCCTTTGTCACACCATTTTCAGTGTTTGTGAATACAGGGTGATTCACGTTGAGTGGCCTATTAGAAGATCTCGGAAACGAGTAACCCTATCCCTTTAAAAATTTAATAGCAGGCATAATTGGTTTTGAGCTTTTAAAACATTATATTTTGACGTTTTTATTACTTCCGGTTATACCGGAAGTTAATGCCAACTTTGCTATTTCAAATAGAATACCCTGTATAATTTAGCATTTTTGATTACCTTCTTAAAATTTAAATAACTTTTGTTAATAATGCTATGGTGGGTGGTCAAACGGGTATAAGTCAAGATTTACCAAAATGAGTTTTTATACTTTTTGTATCTATTTTAGAATCCCACATTGACTGGTTCAAATAGAATAAGTCGGTGTCTTTAAAATATTTATATTTTAAATGTGATCTACTTAGTTTAACTCCAAATTAATTTGATTTTGGTGGCCATAACAGTACAAGTTCAGTTGTACTATTAAGATATTTACTATTGAAAAGTCTAAATAGTACAAGTTAACCTATACTATACGTATTTTTATTTAATATTGACTTATATTATTTGTATCGTTTTGACAACCAGAGTTTTAGTTTATGTTAGCGGTAAACAAATTGTTTTAACTTGTTTTTTGTACGTAAGTTGGTGATTTTTGTTTAATTAAAGTGTGCAAATGGCTTCAAGCAGGTGCAGAAAACTAGTAGAGCTTGCTCGAATGGATTTAGGTAAGATTACCTTCTATATGCATGCTCGTACAAAGAAATCAAACCATGATTTATTTATAGGCTTAGAACCAGTGCACGATGAAGAGGTTCCCAACGTTTTACAAACTGTAGAGTTATACAGTGATATTTGTTATGGCGGTGTCCCACTAAATAGTGACGTACACATTGGTAAGTACAAAAACATTTTAGAACAATAGTTTTCTTTTTTTTATTAACGAAGAAAATTTCAAGGAAATTTGTTTTGCTAAACGAGGAAAAACCGATGTATTGTCACCTAACAAGTGTTACTTACAAAAGCCCTCCATATCTAAAGAAAAAAAAACTGATTTAATACAGTTACTGCCGTTAATATCTCCAGCTTTTCGTCAATTTTACCTTGATTTACCCACAGATGATGATGTACCTACCCAGACGTGGTTGAATTTGACGAAGATTAGGTGAAAAACTTAAATAAAAAATAATAATCTACCTACCTATGTTGAAATAAAAACTTTTTTTTGTAAATTTGTTTTATTTTATTATGTTTTATGCTATTTAAGTTTCAATGATTCCTACTAAAATCACATTTTTGCCCGACATTATAGTATAAGTCAACTTCTTAGGTCGGATAAAATAGTATAAGTTATATTTTTTTTATGATTAATACCAAACACAAAATTCTTAACAGCTAAATACATAAAAGTTATTCATAAAAAACATTTTTGTCAATTAAAAAAGTCGATTTTAAAGCAAAAGCGGCAATGAAGCCCTAATATTTAAGCGGCAAATAATTAAAATGCGTTTTTCTCGACTTGCCTAATTTTGACTTGTACTTGTTTGCTCACCCACCATAGAATAATCTATTCCTATCTCTAACCGTTTTTGAGATATAAATTATAAAAGGATTTTTTTATGTAAAAACGCTCCGAGAAGAAAGTTTAGTAACTCTGTAACTAATAAAGGTAAACATTTAAAATTTTGTAAGCTTTCAAGTAATACATAGATCTTTAGTTTAAATTACTTAGATTTTACGTTTTTTATACAGGGAGTTCTTAAAATTATGCCAATGTTTCCATTTAAATAAATGTGCAGTCAATTTTTGCAAATGGAACACCCTATTTTTAGGCTTACTAACGTGTAGAGAATAAAATTTCCTATCTAAATGCCTAATATGTTACAATCCACATTTTTAGTCGTTTTGGAATTATGAGCAATTTAAATAAAAAATCATGAAATTTCTTTTTGTGTTAATGCGACATTATTTTTGAAAAGAAGGCTTCGACTGGGATTCTCGTTTAACTTTGAACTTTGTTACCATTTGTTATTAACTGCCTATGTTCGTTGCTTAGCTATTTTTTATTCAAAGCCAAACGAAAATCCCAGTCGAAGCCTTCTTTTCAAAAATAATGTCGCATTAACACAAACAGAAATTTTAAGATTTTTTATTTAAATTGCTGATAATTCCAAAACCACTAAAACTGTGGATTGTAACATATTAGGCATTTAGATAGGAAATTTAATTCTCTGCTTGTTAGTAAGATAAAAAAATAGGGTGTTCCATTTGTAAAAATTGACTTATGCACATTTATTTAAATGGAAACATTGGCACAATTTTAAGAACTCCCTGTATAAAAAACGTAAAATCTAAGTAATTTAAACTAAAGATCTATGTATTAATTGAAAGCTTACAAAATTTTTAATGTTTATCTTTATTAGTTACAGAGTTACTAAACTTTCTTCTCGGAGCGTTTTTACATAAAAAAATCCTTTTATAATTTATATCTTAAAAACGGTTAGCGATAGGAATAGATTATTATTAACAAAAGTTATTTAGATTCTAAGAAGGTAATCAAAAACGCTAAAATATACAGGGTATTCCACTTGAAATAGCAAAGTTGGCATTAACTTCTGGTATAACCGGAAGAAATAAAAACGTGAAAATATAATGTTTTAAAAGCTCAAAACCAATTATGCCTGCTATTAAATTTTTAGAAAGATAGGGTTACTCGTTTCCGAGATCTTCTAATAGGCTACTCAACGTGAATCACCCTGTAGATAACAATAGACAAAACTCATAAATTAACCCAACCCCGGGTAGTACTACCTGCAGTTGATGAAAATAAAGAATTTTGCAATGAAATCAATGCCTAATTATGAAAGTGGCTTAAATATTCGCTGGGTCACTCTGTAGTCCCTTTGCATACCTAATGAGCTTTTACTAATCTACACCTTGTTGAAATAAAAACTATAAATATTTGATTTACTAGAAACTATTTCCAATAATATTTGTACTGCGTACCTACAACTTAAAGGTTCTTAAATTAGGCAATTGGCTGCGATTTATACAAGAATAATTACATTAAGCGTTACAATAATAACACGACATTAATTTAATTTAAGAATAATATAGATAGGTACACTTAAAATGGGATATATTTTTTTTTATCTTAAAATAAATAATTTTAAGAAGTAATCCATTCTTGAAGTGAAGTGGCAAGTTAAATGGGGTGAAATATTACTCTAAGTCAACCTTTACTAAGATATATTTGATAAGAAACCTTTATTTTATTGTACTCACCTTGTTTCGAACGTATAAACGTTCATCTTCATGAGAAGTATAGCTTATGTTAGAATAAATATTATTGATTGAGAGTGACACCCTCATAGAGCTTTAAAGGAAGTTAATTTATTAAAGAAAAGTGATGAATAAGAACTTCCATAGAAGTAGGCGAGAAATACATACTACCAAGTTCTGTAGATAAAGATGTTAGAATGATTGATAAAGGGTATTTTAAAGTGACGAAATGAGAAACGTTAGGTGAGAATGATATTTCATATTATGAGGAAAATTAAATTTAATGATATTTCATTTCGAAAAAAACTGTTGTAAACCTGTAGCCTAGTAAAAAAAAAAGTTGAATATCCTTTACACCTACCGTTTTGTGCTCGTTCTTTGTTAATATCCATTTCTAAACCCATAACTTGACACTTTGTAACTTAAAAAGTAGGTGAACCTCTATGTGCCAGTTTATATGTGCCGTGGTAATTAGTAAACCCTAAAGAATTAGGGGAGATCGGGACATGACTACTTTGTTTTTCATTTTTTTGGAAAATAAAATTTGGTAATCAGTTTTATTTTTAAGCTGTTTATTATAAAAGGAAAATGCAATAAAATAATAGTTTTCACAATAATATTTCTTAAGGTAATTGAAGTAAACTACCAACCAACCTACCTAGGTCACTACCTCTTTTAAGCTGGTATACAAAACTGGACAAAACAAAAGAACAGTTTTTGACACTATATGGCGCCACGTGGCATATAGATCATAGTAGTAATATAGGGAATCTTGCCCCATGCCTAATTATTTCAGTTTTGTATCATAAACTCTCTGAAAATTGCATTCGCTGCGGCTGGTTGTTTGATAACACTTCTTGGAGTGAGCTTAGATGATAAGCGTGCAAATATTTCTGAGTTGTATTACAGGTTCAGTAGGATACATATTGGGTTAAATAAAGATTTTTAACCATAATTAACTAACCAGTAAGTTTGACTATGACATAAATGACATTGGCAGTCATTATGCCTGATTAGTAAATTAAAAATAAAAGTAACTCTGACTGTCAGAACATTCTTTCTGTCAGTGTTATATATTATGTCACAGTTAAAAATGCTGGTTAGTTAGTTATTGTTAAGAATCATTATACCACTCGACAATATACTGGCGGACTTAAACATCGAATAGGTAAGTGTTCATTAACAATTAGAATAATTTCTTTTACTTTACACAGTACGAATTTTAGGTCTCCCACTGCCACAGATTTAGTCAACATTTTTTGAAACTGGGTGAAATTCATGACTATTGGTGAAAGTGCGCTTAAATTTGACGTGTAATATTGCGGTTATTCCTGACTAAAAAGATTACTACAAAACTAAGCAAATTATTGAGTTTTTTTTATTAAAATAATTACTAACGTTCATTGTATTGGTAAGAAATATTGAGCTCTTCACATATCCGTAGAGTCCAAATTTGTGTAAAGTGTTTTAAAATCCATTAATATACACGGTCAGGATTCGGGTCAAGAGAACGCAATGTTTTGGTCTAATTCAAATATATACAGTGTCTTTTTATTTTCAATTTTGGCGCAAATATGTATCTTCCATAAATAAGTAAGTAAATAATATACAATGCTCGTAAAAAAGTTATATTATATCTTAAATTGCAGAATTTTTAAAATCTTATATACCGTGTTAAACTAGTGGATAACAGAAATGCAAAGTGGAGTTGTTGACCTGCAAATCTAATTAACCTAAAAGAAAAACAGGATTAGAAAGGCTTATTGCATCACCAATTCATACGGAAAATTTCTTTAGAAGTTAATTAATTAAATGCATAGAAAATGATGGTTCTGCGAGAAAGCCAATAGAATTTTTGATTTTTTTTCCGAGGGCCCGTCCGTGCGCCGGATGCACTTCGGTCAGGTTTGGCCCATTGTGCTCACCCTGTTTGGTTCTTACATCCACTCCGTGAGCCCATTTTCTTGCACTAGTTTGTATAGGTCAACTGCGAAAAGGGTAAGGATGTTCCAGTTCTGGTTGCCCGAGTATTTGCTGCCTATTCCGATCTAGTAACTCGCAACGGCAAACTATGTACTGTACAGTTTCCCTATCTTGTCCGCATAATCTGCAGTCAAAGTCTCCATTGTACAGTTGAATTCTGTGCAGATGGTTCTTGACAGACATGTGTTCTGTCAGAATTTCTGTAATGGTTCTCAGCAGGTTCCTGTTCATTTGAAGTAACTGTTTGCTGTAGTGTAATCCCTGTCTGTTGCTCCAGTGGATGCTGCGTTCATTCCTTATCCATCGCTCTATAGCATCTCGTACTATGTATCTTGGTACTCCAAGTGCCGGTTCTGGACTAATGAATGTATTTTTGAAGCTCCTCCTTACAATCGGCTTTTCGTTTCCTTTAATTCTTTCATGTCCTGGTACCCACTGCAGTATTACCTTGTTTACTTTTGCCAGGACCTCCAGTTCCTCTTGACATTCCCATATCAGTCTTGAAGTTACCTTGTTGCATATTAGCGATTTAAGGGCTGCTAGTATTTTTGACACTTCTTATTGTCTTTATAACACAAAATTTTGATCCATAAAATTATTTTGTTAGGCATCAATTTTTGAGTGTAATCACACATTGTATAATACAGGTTACATTTTTTAGCAATAAGATTAGCTCTGCCGGAACAGAAATTTTTTTAAGAATATTCGCTTTCCAGACATCATTTTAAGTTTTTGTCGCATCTTGTATAATATAACTTAAATTGCTTAAGGCAAACAAAACTTTTTTCAAGCAATTAAATTTTTCGAAAAAAACTTTCCCATATGTTTAAATTTGGGCAGACAAATAGATATAATTTCTCATGGAGCTGGTAGCCTTGTAGAATATGTTAGAAATATAAGTCGGATGTTCCTAAAGTCACTTTACTTTTCATCCTTTCTTCTCAGAAAACTTCTAGATCCGCCCTGTGTAAGTTGCTCTATCATCGTGTTAAAAAAGTTATATTTCAAATGTCAGTATTTTAGAAATGTTGCTGGGTTTGGTTTGGCCGGGCTGATGTTCCTGTAATTAATTGCTTTTTAATAAAATGAACACTTCATAGATATACATAGTCCAACAGTTTATAATCGTCTACGCACAAAATTGTCTCTAAAAATATCAAATACAACAACAATACTGCATTTATTATTCAACACGTGAACGAATAAATTATGATATTGAAAGAACGCAGAGAAGACACGCGGATCAAGAGGCCTCTATGAGAAAATACTTCCAAGAGTCGAATGATGAAATTCTACAAAGCATGTCAGCAGCAGACGCTGGATATACAGCCCTTAACTTAAAGCAAAATGGATAGCCCAACATCATCCGCGCAACAACTTGTAACTTAGCAAGAGAACACATGGCAAATACCCTACTGCGCTTCAAAATCCACTTATAAATAGAGAAATGTCACTAAATTCGTTAGAAAAAAGGCAGCAATGCGCTGAGCCAGAAGGTTTTATAATTTCTATCCATGAACGTGTCATTCGAACTCGAAACTATGAAAAGGTTATCTTGAAAAGAAATGTGAAAGATGTGAGCAGAAAATACAATTGCCCAGAAAACGATAGAACATATTATGGTAGGTTGTGGTGCTATGGCACCCAACGCCTATCTGGGAAGACATAATCAGGTGGCAAAGATCATCCACAAAGAACTGTCCCATGAACTAGGCCTAAAGGACCTCCCACCATTCTATCAATTCTTGAATCTCCTGTATATAACTTATACTGAGACAGGCCAATAATAACGGATAGAACAGTGGACCACAACCGTCCGGATATTCTTTTTATCGAAAGGAATACCGGGTGTATGTGTTTTATGGCACTGCTTCAAAAAGAATACCAAGAAAGCTTTAATAATCGATATAGGTTGCCCACTGACACACAACCTATATAAAACCGAATCGGAGAAGAAAACAAGGACTCGAATTTGGCGATAGAGATCAAAAATAGATGGAAGCTAGAAAAAATAAACATCATTCCGATCATAATATCGGTGTAGGCAGCTATGACGAAAAATGCCAAGCGCAACTTGGATAAACTTGGCCTTTCAGGTTTTTTATACCAACAAATATAGAAAAGCGTCATCCTCCAAACTTGCCATATAGTACGGAAGTTTCTAAATAGTACAGGTTACGATGAATACTGTAAATAATACCAGCAATACCAACAAGAAGCTGTGAACATAAAATTAAAAAATAATAATAATAATAATAATAATAATAATAATAATAATAATAATAATAATAATAATAATAATAATAATAATAATAATAATAATAATAATAAATGACTTTATTGTAACAAGGTACAAAAGGCGAAGTTTAGCCCGTTGTTGTTATCTTGCTCGGTGCTCCCCTAACATTTATTTTAGGAACATTTCATAAATTTTCTTTGTCTATCAATTTTAATAATAGATAGGTGTATTATTATTCATTAACTAGATAATCTCACCTAAACTGTGGGTTTAAATTTTATAAAAATATCTGTATATATATTTACGTTTAAATAAGACTTCATAATTCCTTAGTTATTATGTTAAAAAATTATTATGTTAAAAAAAACATATTATGGTAATAAAAAATTTGGCGGCATAGGGAAAGAAAGAGATTGTCCATAGTAAATTTAAGGTTAAAAAGCTTGTAAATTGATATTTGAGAGCTATTATTTTATAAAATATAAATTTAAGTAGGCGTGTTTCGTATTTTCCATTAAGCTTGAAACGAGGCATCGTTCCCTGGCTTGTCTAATTGAAAATTTATTACAAAAATGTTACTAAGGATTCACAAGAACTTCTAGTTTGGCGGATGACACCTTATAAAAAAAAATTGAAAACTTATTTTAAATTTCAATTCAATCCGCAATGCAGAACATAAAAATAGAAATATTACGGCTATTCGTGTTAATTTCTTATATTCCATTAAAATTTCAAGCGATGCCTCGATATTATCTTCAAAATCTCCACTGACGCCGCGCCCCTTAATTCTCGTGAAGTTCGTTTATATAATATTTGGTATATAAAAAAAGAAATTTTATTGCCATCGCCAGACACAGGTACAATATGCGCTATGTGGCGGAAATGTAGTATTTGTTCGTGATGACTCATCAACTACTGTTAAGAAAATGCTAATTGATTTTAGAAATATGAGACATATATGTATATTTCTTTATTTGTCACTTGATGCGCAACCTCAACATGTGTTCCAACCAGATAATATGTTCGTTGGGGGTAAGTATTGTTAGGCCAGCAGGTAAAATGGGGATTTTATTAATTTATTTGAATATTTTCTTAATGAGGGATTATTTAGTGGATTTATGTGTTGTGTGTGTCATATAAATATAACTCGAAATCGATCATTTCTTCAGTATTACACTTACCTTTATTTACTGTAATTTGAGAAGATGGAAGACGGAATGTTTTCTTTTGGATCAACTTTTCGGGGAGTTTCAACATTGATTTTCCAGTCCCATGAATATATTTAACATCGAGTGACATCTGAAAATATTACCCACTGGCGATGCAGGAAGCATCAAACAGCAAAATGCAAGTCAATTGTTCATACAAGAGGGAATATAATTGTTAAACATCCTATTGATCACACGCATGGTGTTACACCTTTCCAACCACTGGCTAGCAGAGCCTTTGCAGAAATGAAAGGACTGATGACCTGCCCTGGTATGACACTCAAGCGAGCTATGGCTGAAATTGTCGAGAACCTCTCAGATGGTGCTAAGGTTTGTCTACCAAAGAGAACTGCATTAGCTCGCACTTTGCAAAGAAGTAGAAAAGGTGAGAACTCCGCTCCAGTTCCCAGAGATATGAAATTTGATATACCACAAATGTATTCACCATACGTTCTTTTTGATTCTGGCAGGGAAGACAATGATAGAATAATTATATTGGGGAAAAACGATTTGCTGAAATTTTTAGAAAAAAAAACATGCTGGTTAGCCGATGGGACTTTTAAAGTTTATCCAGTCATACTTTCAGCTATACAGTATTCACGTACAGGAAAAAAGCACCTCGTGGCCTTGCGTTCTGGCATTATCACCAGGAAAATCACATGAAATATATTCAAGGCTATTTATTGCTCTAAAGAATTTAATACCAGAGGTAGCTCCAACAAGAATTCTTACAGACTTCAAGATAGCAGCAGTGAACTCCTTCCAAGAAGTATTCCCTACAGCACAAATATCTGGATGTTTTTTCCACCTCTTTCAAGCTGTCTTTAGAAATATGTATGATAGCAACACGGATGACATAGCCACAAGTGTCAAAATGTTATGTGCCCTATCACTCCTTCCACTACAAGAAATTGAAGATGAATTTTTAGAAGTGGCAGAGACGTTCCCAGATCAGTTATTTTGAAACCACGTTTATCCGTGGTCGCCAACTGCATGGAGGAAGAAGAAGAGGCGCTTTATTGCCCGCGTAATTATGGAATCAACGAAACGCAGCTGCCGAAGGAATTGCCAGGACAACCAACTGTGTTGAAGGGTGGCATAATGGCTTGCAGTCGCTTTTTCAATGCGCACATCCTACAATATAGACATTCCTAATTGGCCTGGTGAAAGAAACTGAATTATCACACGCGCAATATTTACAACACATATCTGGACAACGCATCCCAATGAAGCCGAGATACAAATCGTTAAAACTTAAGCTACAGAATATCATTGCCAATTATGAAACACAAAATCGTTACATGTTTCTCAGAACAGTGTCATATTTGATAACTGGACATCGAACGTGTCACATTGCCAAGCCAGATCACTGATGAGCACCCAGAATCAGAAACAAGGATGACCTCACATTTCATTTTAAGTGAGGCAAGGAATGTTAACATCAAATTAACAACGAAAGGATTGAGATGTTAACGGAAGAAGACAGGGCATACCGTTGTTAGCAGTGAGTCTAAAACCTCCGTAAACTGCCATTCTCCACTGACAAGGTGAGGGGACAGCGGGTAATAGACGAAGGGTGCACAGCGTGCAAACCCCGGACGCTCGACGCCGTGGAGATCTACCAATAAACGAATCGTTTACCGATAGGTACGTCCATCGGGTTTGTGATGGTACCATGGCTAGCCTGTCATTTAATTTGATGTTAACATTCCTTGCCTCACTTAAAATGAAATGTGAGGTCATCCTTGTTTCTGATTCTGGGTGCTCATCAGTGATCTGGCTTGGCAATGTGACACGTTCGATGTCCAGTTATCATATTGATCCTCTAGACTCCTTAGCTCATTTTTGTCGGTGATTTATTCGACACATGAGAGGTAGGCAGCTTGGCTGCTCCTGAGTTCTAGTTACGGCTGATTAAGCCTTCTCATTCGATCAAAGTGTCATATTTGTTTTGATTTATGTATAACATTTCCTCTATTTTGTGTGTAATTGAAATTTTTGTCACGGAAATAACACTATTTTTTATTCTTTTAATATATTTTTGTCAAATGCTATTTGCTGGTTTTATTTAATAAATAAATACTAGGTAATTCTATGATTTAAATCGTAAGAGGTAATTTCTATACTACTTTTTGAATTGATGTGATGAAATAAAATTGTGTGTGGTGAATTGATGTAGCGATGAAATGGGCTGTGATGAAGTGTCGTAGCGATGGGATGTCGCCGTGATGAAGTGCCCGTAATGAGATGTCGTGTGGTGAACAGTCGAGTGATGAAGTGTCGTGGATTCGTTAACGAGATATCGTCCACCGGCACTTTAAATGGACGGTATATAGTTATTTTTCTATTTCTGTTATGTATAATAAAAGTTTTAAGATCGATAGGGGGTCAAAGTAAAAAAATCGTGGTGGAAACCAACAAGAGCAAGTACAAACTTTTATTTTAATAAAAAATTAAAAGTAGGGGAGAAGGGGGCACCTTCGAACGGGGGCACTTTTGAACATGTATTTTAAAAAAAGATCTGTATTAAATTTTTATAAAAGTTCAGTTTGGCAACAATGCCTGAGAGCACCTCGACAAACAGAGTCCGTTATGCTGACCAGTTGCTGGTCGTTTGCGTCTTAGGTCGGATGTATTATTAATCTAAATAAATTATAACATCACACGGGGGTAAAATTTTAAATTAAAACTAAATTAATGACAATTTAAAAGTGATATCATTTTTATGTTATGGTAAGGTATCAAGAAGTAAGGTACTGTTGAATTTAGACAGGTAAGTTATCACAGATTTATTTTATAATAATTATTTGTTTTTTGTATGTATGGGGCACAATTGAACAAAATACTTGGGGAACATTTGAACAGTGTTCAAAAGTGCCCCATATTATGTATTTACACTTAGTTAAAGTTTAACAAAAACAATAAATGCGGGGATTTAACTAACACCATCTTTCTTGTTTACAGATCTTTGCATATATCTAACACAATGGTCAGAAATTATGTAAAAAAGCGAACAAAACCGGAATTCAGTGAAGAAGATATGCAGAAAGCAATGGAATGTGTGAGGAAAAAAGAACTATCTCTAAGAAAAGCTGCTGAATCCTTCGGGGTAGGTCACACTGCACTATATTATCGACTTAAAAAACTTGTGACACCAGATCGCGAACATTTTTCCTCGAAGCATACCTTCAGACAGGTGTTTACGAATGAACAAGAACAGCAACTGGTCTTATATATTCTTAAATGCTCCCGAATGAATTATGGGCTAGCGTACAAACTATTGCAGAAATTGGCTTACGATTATGCGTTAAAATTAAACAGAAAATTTCCTGAAAAATGGAAAGAGAATGTATTAGCAGAAACGGACTGGGTAAAGGGCTTTATGAAAAGACACGGACAACTGTCATTGCGTAAGCCAGAAAACACAAGTTTATCTAGGAGTACGAGTTTTAACAAAACAAATGTCATGGAATTTTACGAAAATTATAGCAGAGCTCTTCGAAAACATCCATTTTCACCTCAGGGAATATTTAACCTGGACGAGACTGGTGTAATGACTGTTGTACAAGCGCCCAATGTAATTGCAGAAAAAGGAGTTAAACAGGTGGGACAAGCGGTTTCAGGGGAGCGAGGGACACTTGTTACAATGGTTGGAATTGTCAGTGCGTCGGGAAATACAGTACCGCCTGTTTACATTTTTCCCAGGGCAAGATTTCACGATACGTTTATGATTGGGACGCCACCAGGAAGTCTTGGATTAGTTAATAGCCCAACGAGTGGATGGATGACCGCGCCTTTGTTCCTAAAAACTCTAGAGCACTTAGTAACCCACACAAAATGCAATAAGGAAGATCCCATATCGTTACTTCTCGATAATCACGAGAGTCACTGCTCTTTGGATGCTGTAGTGTATGCAAAAGATCATGGAATTGTGATGGTAACTTTTCCACCTCACTGTACGCATCGGCTACAACCGTTAGATGTAAGTGTAATGGGACCCTTTAGGGCGAAATATAAAGTTGCACAAAATGATTGGATGCTTTCACATCCAGGTAAGACAATAACCATTTACAATATTGCTGAGCTGTCTGGAAAAGCATTCCAAAATTCCTTTACCATGAAAAACATTATTGCCGGATTTCAAAAACCGGGTATATATCCATTTGATCGTAACGCTTTTACCGACGAAGACTTTGATTCTGCTACGGTCACTGATAGGCCTGATGTAAATTACTCGATCAACACGGATGTGCCACAGCCCCAGCCACAACAGTTAGAACCTGAGAGTGCTTCATTACCATCAACCAGCACAGATAGCCTCGATAATCCACAAGACCTTCCATCGAAGAGCTTGCCTACTCCGCCTGTTGAATCTGTGCGACCCTACCCAAAAGCACCTCCAAGAAGTGAAAATTCACGCGGTAGAAAGAAAGGCCGATCTAAAATTCTTACAGAAACCCCAGAGAAAGAAGCCTTGGAAGAGGCATTGACCAGAAAAAAGCGAAAATTATTAAGAGAGTCTTCAATACAGAAGAAACATCCATTTCAGATTAATCTTTTTGCGTCCATGATGATTCTGATGTTCTGGATTTTGAAGAAGAACGGTCAGAAGATGAACTTGATCATGAAGTTGTATTTGAAAACTTGTCAGTGGATGATTTTATAGTTGTAAAATTTTGTACCAAAAAAACTAAAGTGCACTATGTTGCTCGAATTTTGAAAAATACCAGTTGTGACTTAGAAGTCAAGTACATGAGAAAGAAAGGTTTAAAATTTTATTTTCCTGAAACTGACGATATTTCTACTGTAGAAATTGGAGATGTTGTCGGCAAATTGCCATCTCCTTCACAGTTAAAGGGCACGGAAAGAACACAGTCCTTAATTTCGTTTAAATTGTCCTTTCTTCGTTTAATTTTCGATAAATACTTAACGTATTTTAAGTTACTTATGTTCTAAGACAATTTTCTGTAAGAATAAATTACTTTATTTTTCTAAAAAGTTGTGTTAAATTGCACCACACTCAATGTTGAATTGTGCCCCACTCAATGTTGAATTGTGCCCCTCAATGGGGCACCATTCAACAATCTGCCCAAAAATATTGATAATTCCATGTAATCGATGAAGAATAGATTTTATAAAAATTTACTGGTATCAATTGACAGACAAAATATAATAGTATTATCTTATCTCTAAATCGCCTTTTTACTATCTATTATTTTGGGATAAAAAAATCCAACTGTGTAACTGTTAAAAGGTGCCCCCCTCTCCCCTATATGAATTTTACAAAAATTTGCATAGGATCTGAGATAATTGTTTTGATTAAAATAATAAATAACAAATCTGACAGATTTTCATCTTATTGAAATATATTCTTAACCTCACTGTTGCTTAAACAGCGTGTAAATTGGGTTTGTTCTGTGCTTTTTTGTCTATGGTCCATCTATTAACAGGATGGTGAAAGGCACATTTTAAAATTATTATGACATGTCTTTCTGCTACGTAACAATATTATAATTAGAAGGAAATAAATAAAAACTCAAAGTCTTCCTCCACTGTTATATTAATAAAAAACTTCTCTTAAAATAAAAATTCTCTGCATGTTTCGAATGCAGATGCATTCATCGTCAGGAGAACAAATAAAATTAAGAAGAAAAGGGTAAATGTCATCTTAATAGAGCGTTAAGATTATAATATTAGATGAAATAAATGTTCAATGAGTAGAACAGTGAGAAAATCATTACCAAAATACACGTCATACTGTGAAAAGCGAAATTAATATATAATTTGTAGCTTTGGTTACAAAAAGAATTTAAGTGTAGAAGAAAAAGGTGTTAAGGCCCGGTATGAGAAAGAGAATTGTTAAGAAAAATGAGGAGTAATATGGGCGGAAATTTAATAATTAATCCTGAAAAATATTATAGGCATATCAAAAGCTATGGAAACGAAATGTATATTAGTGCGAGGAAGATAAATTCTAAAAAAATTTGAAATATTTGAAGAAGTAAATTAAAGGGATGACCACATTAGGATAAAGTAGAATATGATCACCAGACGGAAGCATCCATATGGGCAGCTATGTAAATTAGAAGTAATTCCGTCAAGTAATTTGATTAACATTTATCTTCCTCACACTTAGATACACTTCATTTCCATAGTTTTTGATATGTCGAGCCCATCAGTGGCGTAGCCAGAAATTTAGTCTGGCAGAGGGGGGGGGGATGGCTAAAAGGATTTAAGCCAAGTAACTAGCGCCGCAGGCGAATTTTTTTTTATGCCACGCTCAAAAACTATTTTTTGCACTATAAAAAAAATTCAAATTAGAAAAAATAAATAATATTTTTATGGAAACTTGTAGATAGTTATATTAATATACAAATATAAATAATTTAAAATGTATGAGAAAACTTTATGAGATAAGCATAACTGAGCAAAAAAAGTTAAAATTAAGGTTTATTTTTTAAACCAAAAAAATATATTAACTATAATGGATAATATTCGAAAAAATCGTCCATTTTCTCAAAGAGACCAAAGTAACAACATAAATAGGAAGACAAAAATCACAAAGTCACACATGATTGAGACCATGACTTTGTGATTTTTGTCTTCCTATTTATATAATGGATAATTTATAATATAATTATATCCATGCAAACACCAATAAAACTTTTTAAATTAATAAATAAAATCCGAAGAGGGTGTCGCGTTAAGATTTGCGTGGATGTCAGTTAATTTTGCAAGCATTTTGTATAATGTAAGATTATGTGTTATTTCATTTGGTGCGTTATTGATGGGGTTGCCATAATTTCATTTTTAAATTATATTTTAAATCTTCTGTTTTTTTTTATTACGGGGGGGGGGGGCAAAAAAATTAATGACATGGTAAACTTTTTATACAACCTAAGGTCCCTGGGGGTTTTAAGGCCCACCATAAACAAAAATGTAATAAAAAAATATTTAATTATGTTGAAGCTTCGAACTAGTATTTTTATTTCAAAGTGTAATCTTATAAGAATACATGGAATAAAAATATTTAACAAAATATAAAACAGTTTTTTTTTCAATTTCAACTCAAACTTGAACTTCTCATTGGGCCTTATTTCCAACAACGGAGGGCAATAAGGCCCTCTTCATTCCTATAATGTTGAATAAGTAAATGACTTAATCATCGCATTCCAGGCATGTAACAGCTTCTGGATCATCTTTAGTCAATCCAATACAATCATCATGCATCCAAGAGTGACATCTTTTACATTGTCTCATGTCTGCTACTTCTTAATTTTGGAGACTCTGGATTTTAACTCTCTTGTTTTTGATTGACCCTTCAAGATAGCAAGAGGTACGTCATCGTCCAGCTCGAAATCTTCTGAACTTTCCGAATCATAATCTGCATCAAAATCTTCTGAACGTAGGGGCTTGGTCTTTTTTTCAATTTGTTTTTGTTTGCAGGAGGACCACCTAGGACCGGGCAGATCGTTCGATTCGAGTATTTTTGCTGCAGGTTTCTTGTTTAAAACCGAACCAAAAATGTCTCTCACGTCCAGTAATTTTTTTTAGCATCGTTGAAACGGCTATATATTTCAGAAAATCTAATGATTTTTTGAACTAAATCAGATTCTTGTTCCGCATTCAACGTTGGCCTTGCTCCCAGTTTTCTTCTAACAGCTCTGGATTTTCTGATGGTGCGACGTGGTATACCACACTTGGTTTCCACATAACGTTGCGATTTTCCTTGGCGTAGAAGAAACATGGCTTCTTCCATCATTTCCTGGGTCCAATTGGCCCTTATGCCGCGACATTTCTTACCCATATTCCTGCAAGTAAACATAATTAGGTAATAACGCCCGTTAAATTCAAGTGGAGGGTAATAAGGCCCTCTAAATTCAAATGGTGGGTAATAAGGCCCAACTGATTTTTGCCTGGGCCTTATTAACCACATTGCTACAAAATCATTTAGAGGTTAGGTTAAATTTAAAAAAAATACATTAAAACATTGAGTCATGGCACAGTGAGTGTATTATTAAGTAAACTAAAACTTACCTCTATTATAACTGTCGATCTGACACTTCTTTTTCGAAAAACGCGGTCGTTAAATGGAGCAGTTTTTATAATTTCGAGAGGATAATACACGTTGCAAAACATTAAATGGCGTCAGCTGAAAACTACTCAACTTGATCTAGTTTAACGGCATGAATATTTAAAGTAGGTAATAGACCAACGCACAGATGGCGCCACAATACTTGTACTATCATTATTTTTGCTAAATAAGTGCATGGGTCTTATTACCTGCGCGGGCCTTATTACCCGGAGGGACCTTATACCTATTATATTTTGGCGAAAATTGCGTTCTGATATCTTCACTCGTTTTTGACTGATTTCTAAATAATCTTATTTTTCCACCAAGATATTAATGTTAGTTTCAATATTTATTTATAATAATGACTGGTGAAACAGTTGATAAAATTAGTGTTCTGCAAATAAGTCTTGATGCGTTAGAAATTGCGATAAGGTTGTTATTAGAACAAATGTTTGATTTTTAATTCTGCATCGAATGACATAATACTATACAGAGGTTTCAATTTGAAATAAGAAAAATAAATTAATTTAAAATTTGCAAAGTTTGACACTAAACTTTGGACACTCTGTACAATTCGTATTAATCAAATTTGGTTAAAGAGTCTGTTCGGCCTTATTTATTAAGTACGTTTATATAATTTTAATTTGAGGCATTATTTTAATTTTTTATTAATTTTGAAAACAAGTGGTGCAAAACTGATTTTTCCTAGTTTTTTTTTTTTTTGCCTATAATACGGAATCGATTTCAATAAAATTTTAGGGGTATGAAAGCAACTATAAGAGGCATCCAAACTAGTAAGAATATATATATAGCATGTAAATTAATAGATCCTTATGACGTCACACTTTTTTGGAACACCCTGTATAAACACAGATGTTTTCCTGAAATGCGCCCTAGGATACAGGTAAGGTCTGCAACATATCAAAATCCTAATTTAATTAATAAGTGAGCTATTAGAGAAGACGGGAGGTGAGGTGCAGGACCCTGTAGTGTATATGCATAAAAATTATCTGAAATGGCTAACATTAAATCCTTGGTGAAAAAATAAGGTTATTAGAACCCAGGTTGTAGTGATGACCTAGTGCTTTAAGGTTCTGTTCCAATGTGCTCGGTATGAGTCCGGTTGATGATACGATAATCGGTATCACGTGAACCTTATCAAGTTGCCACATTTGTTGTATCTCGATGGCCAGATCAGCGTATTTGGCCTTCTTCTCTTGGTATTTGTCCAATAAGTTGTTATTGTTGGGTATGGCGACGTCTATCAAATATGCTGTTTTCGTTCCCTTGTTTACCAGTACTACATCAGGCCGATTATTCGGCACCCGTCTATCGGTGATAATTGCCCGGTCGTAGTACAGTGTAAAGGAATTACTCTCAAGCACTGGGTTAGGCTGGTACTTGTAGTAGGGTACATAGGTGTTAAGCAACCTGTATTTATTAGCCAGCTTGTGGCGTACGATATTGCACACCCGATTGTGTCGCTGTATGTAGTCAACATTAGCCAGGTAAGTACAGCCAGATGTAATATGCTGTATGGCCTCAGATCTCTCGTTGCTCTTTCTGCATTTGTCAGATTCAATGGACCTATCTTTAATAATGAATTTGGTGTGGTTTCGTGTGTTGATGACTTGATCTTGTATCGCCATCACGAATCCTTCTGTCTCAGGAAATAGCACACCATCCTACAGCCACCTGTTGGATGCTTCTTTGTCTATATAGGGTTGGTTCAAATCGTTGTAGTGTCGTCCATGTAGCGGCTTTTGGGCCTACATAAGATGAGAGATAGTGTGGTGGCTCTCTCTGTTGGCTTTGATGTTAAATCCCTCCCCTGTACTATTAAGCATCATGGACAGTGGATTCATGGCTAGGCAAAACCAAAGTGGGCTCAACGAGTCGCCCTGGAAAATTTCTCTGTTAATATGTATCTCATCGGTGGTAAGGGATTGACCCCCCTTAAATAGTGTTAGGCTTGTTCTCCATTGCTGCTTAATAGTAGCTAGAAAATTGATGGTCAATTCTATACATTTCTAACACTTTCAATAGCCAAGAATGGGGCACGCTATCAAAAGCCTTTTTGTAGTCTATAAAGGCGGTATGCAGGTTTCGTTGCTTTTCCCGAGCTTGCTTTAGTAAGAAAAAAAGACACAAAATCTCGGCTTACAAAATATTACTGTTCTAGCGCATTCACCACCTCGTACTTTATTTGCGGTGCACCGTCAGCTTGATGATGGTGTCGATCTTGATGCATGTTATTTTTTTCTACCTTAGGCAGAGAACTCATATTCTTGGACTTTTCTGTGGTATTTTGTGTACCATTTTTAATTAAATAGGCATGAAGTAATCATAAGATATGCATACTATATTATACATTTTTCTAGTGTCTGATTGAAGGTTAAAGAAAATTATGTTTCTTGAACGGCGCGGCGGTAGAGTTTTGAACTTGCATATTGTCATTATTTGTCTTGAATCACAACGTTTCAACTGGTATCTCCAGTCGTGATTCAACTGGTATCTCCAGTCGTCTTCAGGTGAATACCACATACAGTATTTACACGATTATTATTTAAATTTAAATATTTCACAACTTTTGTTTGAAACCTTTTTTTATCTAGTAGTTCTTTGTTTGGAAGCTACGGATGGCTGATGATTCGCATTACATCTTTACATCAGATTTTCGTAAAACTCATATCGTCCATCGAAGTTATATTCAGTCAGTTCCTGAACTAGGTGGAACTTGTAAGGGTTCATCTTTTTTTTGTTTCAAAAAAATGTAAACTGTTAGGCGAAGGTATTTTCTATTACGTAATAGTACATAACGTATCAAGTTTAGAAAAGTGGAACTTTACTGACGAGTATGGTTAGTTTGAATCCGAGCCGAGCGAGGATTTAATTTCGATACGAGTCAAGTAAAATCACTTTTCTGACGAGGTGGGTATACTATTTTTTCGCATTTTGTAAGTAATTAACTATGTTGCATTTCATATTAAAATCTAAAAAAGAATAGTTGCTGAAGAAAATCTACAAAACTTAGTAGTATGACTTCTCGGTAACTCAGCAATATAAACAAGAAGTTTTTTTGTATTTAACGACTATTGACAGCATCCAAATAAAATCATATTTAAAGAGTGAATTTCACAAGAATTATGGAAATGGCTATTAAAAACGACTTGGAAGATATCCTGAATGCGGCCCGCGAAGCTTCTTCAAGTTTGCTTCCAGTAAAATCCAAAGAAAGATACGAAAAAGCATATACTATGTTCTGCGAATGGAGAAACACCAAGAATTTTAAAGGCATTGACGAAAATTTGATGCCGGCATACTGTTATGAGAAGGTAAGCTATTTTATATGGTTAAAGTGTGGTTATAGGTACTAATTTTGTTATTTGTTTTAGGCAAAAGTCCTCAAAGCTTCCAGTTTATGGTCTACGTACTCTATGATCAAAAGCACAATACTTATGAGTAAAAATTCGGATATTTCACAATATAAAAAGTTAATTGATTTTTTAAAACTTCAAAACGACAAATATGAACCTAAAAAACAAAAGTTTTTACCATGGAAAACGTCACGAAGTTTTTGAAGGAAGCTCCAGACGACACGTTTCTGTTAATGAAAGTGGTATTCATTTTTGGGCTAAATGGCGCATGTCGGCGTGCAGAACTATGCAGTTTCCATAAGAGAAATGCAATTTTCGCAAAATTACAGCACTGCCAGAAATCGAAAATTGCATCGCAAGTTTATATTGTTGACGAAACGTCAAAACGGGATTTTATTGTTAACAAACGTCAAAAAATGTAATAATTTTTAAGCATTTTAATTTTATTGTTAGTATTTTCTGTTAAATAAAATATTTAAATTTACTTGATTCGAGTTCTTAATTATTTTGGGAAATATTCAAATAAATTACACTCGTGCATAAAAATAACCAGATAATTTTTTTATTCAATGTGTTTTTTTTACAAATTGCAATCGTTTGTTTTCATATTTTACGAAAATATGAAAACAAACTCTTGCAATTATAAAAAAACACATTTCATTCAAAAATTATCGGTAATTTTGATGCACTTGTGCACTTACCCCCGATAATTTTTTGACCTTTCGAAAAATTATCGGGGGTAATACCACGAGTGCTTAAAAATTACCGATAATTTTCATGAAAGCTTGTTATTTATAATTCCACGAGTTCGAAGAACGAGTGGAATTAGTATAACAAGCTTGAATGAAAATTATCTGGTTAATTTTTATGCACGAGCGGTATTTAGGGAGAATATTTCTAGAATGAAATATATATAAAAAAAATTTTTTGTCATACAATTTTCAATTTCATATAACATAATTAAAACTGTAACTGAAATCCAATAACAATTATCTGTTGAGAGGGTTTGTTTTTCAAAAGCAATGAATTTCCAGAAGGAAACTCATAACAATAACGATCACGTTCGCGTCTCGTCAAATAGGTTCGATTGTTGTGTGTTGGATATACAACGTTGTCTAGGCAACGTTGTATATCCGCTGATATTTTTTTATTTTTAACGTTTCTTATGGGAAAATTTATACATGAGTGAAATATTCAAGATAATTTTTTTGACATATTTTTTTTTTGTCAGTCATAATGATACACAAACAAAAAGCAACATCAGTTCATAAAATTCTCTTACGAATATAACGCGGGCATTGATAATTTATCGGTAATTTTAGGCAAATATGCCTTCATGCAATTTGGAACCAGAAAAAGCATGAGTGCACGAAACTTTTGCTTGCTATTTAATATATGATAATATTTTATCTGTGTAAAACATTATCCATTTCTCATGAATCTAGCCGATGTTCGTGAGGAAAAGCAGTTTTTGGAAATAAGGAATTGTTAAATGACATGTTGGCCAACGCCTTTAACAAGGGAAACGTCAAAGCATTAAAACATATTTTGTTGGGGTGATAATCTTTATTATAACAAATTTAAACTAATTTTTTCAGGTTACAATGCAATTTATTTAATTAAACAAAACTTAACAAAGCATGGTTGAAAATATTGTTTTCAATTCGTGCCTATAAAGATTACAATAAATACATGTGGGTATCCAAACTAACTATTTTCTTTTTTATAGTTACAAAATTAGCAAGTATTATATTTTAAAAATTATTCTAAAAAAAATTATTCTGTCTACGTATAATTTGTTAAACCTTTTCTAAATTACTTTTATAAAAACTTTATAACATAACTCAAAAAGAAACATCAATCATTGAACGTTTAAATTTTTCCATTCCACCACATCAATTTCTTAAAAGTTATTTAATTCACTTAAGTCCGCTATAGATAAATCTCCTGGTAGTTTTAAAAACAAGATAATTTCCAAAGAACTCATTGTTGAGACAATTGTTTCTATAGAAATTATCTGGCTGGTGACGTTACCAGGAGATTGATCCAGACCTTAGGCCCGCTAGATTAATCTCCTGGTAACTTAACCAACAAGATAATTTATTAATGCCCGTATTCTCCGTAACGCTTCAAGCCGGCTTAAAATTTAATACAGCTTAACTTGCTGATTTCGTATTCGCGGTCGCTATTTGGAGACTTAAGCTCAATTAACTTTAAGCCCTAAATATTACAGGATTAACTACGCGTCTGCGCCGTATTTGTCTTTTCTTTGCTCCTGTCTTGTAATACATATTCGTATTTTTCGAAGTTAAATATGGAAATAGAAGATGAAATATTGAGAACGATGGAGATATTTTGGATGTTATAGATCTTGAATTTTCCAAAATAATCTACGAACGAGAAGTATATTATCAACATCATCTTGTAAAAGTAGTTTTTGTAGGCGGTCCACCGCCAGTCAAAAAAATGTTCCTTTTCTCCTCTGCTACTTTTTTACGTAGCTCTTTCTTCTTATTACAGTATAGTTTTTTTAGCTGAATAGCATCCCGGTAGTTATTTGAATTATTTACCGCATTAAAGTCTTCCTCAACGAATTTCCACACTTCTTTCCGTTTTTTACGGAAGGACGGTCGGTTTTTTTGTCCTCAAGAGTAATCGCATATTTGTCATCGATTAATCTGAATAAGAATGATTTTTCTGAATATGTAAAATTACAGCACCTTTTTTTCCTCCATTTTAGCAGGAAAAGGAAAATTATGAAAGAAAGAAAATTTTATGTCAGTTGAAATTTGAAAATGTTTTGAAAGCTAAGGTTAAAAACCCACAACACAAAGTTAGTAACGATAACACAAAGTAGGCGTAGATTGTCGTTCGTTGCTGCAACCATTAACTCTTAAAAAAAGAAGAGAATAACCGCATCGTTGTCAGCTCAAAATAAGACTTGGTTAAGTAACCAAAAATTTTCTATGGTGCTTATCAAATCTAATTTAAGCCAGCTTTAAAATTTAAGGGAGCTTTAATTAAGTCCGCTTTATGAAAAAATGAAGAATACAGACATAAGAAACCATTATTGAGACAATTGTTTCCATAGAAATTATAGAATCTTCGTATTAATATTACAGCATAATTAAAATAATATGTTGCATCCATGCAAGAGAAAAATGTTAATAAACGATCACAAAAAAATTTTGCTTACATAAGGCCTAGACAAAAGAGACATCTCAACGATATTTTTAAATTAACATTAAAATGATATAAAAAAAAACATTGACTGTATATTGATGTATTACTATTGTATGACATTGAATATAACCACCTATATGATATCCTTACCAAGGGTATAATCTATTGCATATATATTATAATACCATCACCACCACATACCTTTTAATGTCACATTATTACAATATTATAGTAAAACTACAATGTTAAGGTACCAATTAAAAAATTCTTTATTCTGTGGTTGAGGCAACGAAACCGCATTGGGTGGGTAAGTTGAATAATCTCATATTTTATCTCCGATGTCTATTATCTGTTCAATTTAATCTACTTATTATAGGCCACTGAATGAGCAACATTAAAGTAAAGGAAATATTCCGCGGAACTATTTCTTCAAATTGTACTCAGCATTTACCCATAAAGCTGATATAAAATCACCTATATCTATGGGAACTGGAAGTCCTCGAATTTTAATTTCGAAATTAATATACCAAAGTCTAATGATGAGACCGCCCAAAACAAACAGAATCGCGAAGATGCAGAGGAGTATCCTTTTAAAACACATTTCAGTGCATTTCCTCCATATTTTTACCAATTTATTTTTGTGAGGGCGACGGTATTTCTTTCGCATTTTCTTTAAAATTTCCTTTTTTGTTAGAGGTATTTCGGATCGGATAACTTTTTTTTGAATCATGCCAAAACCCATGGCTAGCAGCTAAAATATATTTAAAAAACAAATTTAACCGAATAAAGTTAATATTATTTATAAGAATAGGTATGACAGTCCTTTACTCAAAGATTTATATTTGGTCAATTTGTCAATATACAGGGTCCTGCAATAGTGCGTCTTATACTCTATCATAGAGTGCATATCAGTAAAATATTTTTCTATATACAGGATCTCCCAAAAAAGGGTGTCAACAAAAAATTGAATTTTTTTAAATGGAACACTCCCTATTTTATTGTATATTTAGGTTCGTATTAAAGCCCTTTAAGAGTAATAAAATAAAAACTGCTCTGGAGATATTATAAATCTAATAGTGTTTCTATGTTTTATACAGAGTGTTTATAAGAAGGTTTCAAAAACAACACATTTTAAAATAATTTTTCTCAAGGTTTTCAAATCGAACACCCTGTATAATATTTGACTATTAAATGTAGAATTCATAACCATTTTTTTTATATTACAAGTATACAAAGTATTTTCATCCGTTTTCAAAATAATTACAAATTTAATAATTATAATATTGAAATTCATTCTTAAAATTAAGCATAGACGACTAGACTAAAGTAAAATGAATGTTCAAAATGTATTTTTTCTACTCCCACATGGAAATTTGCTGTTTCCTTTACACTTAAGTGGCGAGTAAAGTAGGCTATTCCAGTTAGTTGCGGCAAAATTTTATAACAATCCTAGATAGGTAATGAAACTGACCAATCACAGTAGTCAATTACAGAGAAGCCATTGTTGTTCTTAAAAGTACTGACCAATCATGCACAGTATATTATTTTTACTGAGGCTCCGCCTTCTTTTTCAAAACACTAAATTATATAATTTAAATGCATCTTATGGTACAATTTGTTATTAATTTGTTCAATATAATAAAATCTAGACGCATTTATAATAGATTTATCAATAATGCAACCTGCTGAATGTGCATAGAAAATTAATTTCATGTAGCATCATTTATCACTTGGTTTTCCCATAATTAGTTTAACGTTTCGATAGTAGAGAGGTAGAGCGTTTGACTATGGAACCAATGGTCGTGAGTTCAAGCCCGGCAACCTGAAAACTTTTTTTTACATTTTTTAACATAAGGTTTGTAAGTTTGGTCGTAGAAAAAATATACTGTTCAACTCGAGTGGATTGTCCATATTGCCCTCGGAAGTTCGAGCACTCCGCCTACGGCGTCGTGCTCAATTTACTTCCTCGGGCGATATGGACATCATATCCACTCTTGTAGTACAAACTACTATTATTTTAATCTGTGCACCAGTCAATACATTCTTGAAAAGATCTGTTTACATCCCTTTATATTTATTTTTATTTATTTAAAGTATTTTATTGATTAAATAATTACATTGGCCAAATGGCCATCGACCTTAGGTTCTTCAGCCACAGATTTTCCTACATCTATTCTATATGTTGAGATAACATTATACATAATTCAAAATAAAAAACAACTATAGTAATATCAGCCTAAGTTAAAAAAAAATCCGTTTTCACTTATTATCTAAACAACACTAGTATTTGTTAGTTCAAAGATAGTTCTAAAAGGATTTCAAATATCGTGGCTTCTAGATATTTTCTCCTTGTTCTGACTGCATTATTTCTTGTTCTGCATAAGTAGGTCTAATAAATTCTAGGTTAACTTTTTTCTTAGCAAATCTGGCTCTAAGTGACTGCAATCGTTCCTCTATTGGTTGAATTCGAGTTCTTTGATACAACAATTCGTTACTTGGGTTGTGAAATGAAATTTTTCATTACCTACAACCCACCCTAGCTACCGATAAAGAAAAGTCGGCGATGAAAAGGTGCTGCCAATGCACTAAAGAACAAAAAGCCGTAAAACCCGCTACTTTTGTCCTGTTTGCCCAGAAAAAAAGCGGGTTGTCTGTTTATCCCTGTTTTAAAATCTGACATGAACCTCAAGATATTGTGTGAATGTAATATATGTTTTCCTTTTGTTTTACCCCACAATCTTTTGTACCTACTTAAGTCGTTAAATTTTTTTTCTATTTAAAATGTAACCCAAGTTCGTTATTTGTAATTAGTTTAAATAAAAAGTCTATAGCAAAATGTTGTTTTTGTGTAAAAAAATTTAATAAAACAGCGTCCCCTTAACTGGACGGTGAAATTTCTTTCCATGTACCGAGGTCCAGTTAACTGGACGGCATTTTGGAAAATTTTGAGTGCGAAAAAAAATATCTATAAAAGCCCTACAACCCATAAAACATAATTTTTTTGTTATTACCCACCGCTCTCATTGATTTCCCAGGAAGTTCCGTATTTTGACCGTCGGTAGTTAATGTGTTAATGATGACGTTTCTGCTACTTTTATGTTCTTATATGCAGGTTGTCTTATATTGGCATATAATGTGTGGCCACAGTCCAATATCGGTCTACAAATTGACTTATATATTTTTGTAGCGCTTTTGAGATTAATACCTTTGTTTCTGTACTTTAGAGCTCTAAAATGCATTGCTCTCTGCTTTTCATGCGGGTTTTCAATGAGTTGGTATGCTGGTTAAAGTTAAGCTTATGGTCTATGCTCACTCCTAGGTATTTTATTTTGTCTTTGGGTTTGATTCGCTGATGGACAAGCGTTATAGAAGGAGATTGGACTGTTATTTTGTGGTTAAAAATAATAGACTGTGATTTCAAAGTATTACCAGCCTCCATTTTTGGAACTATTTCTCAACTTTATTAATAGATGACTGTTAGTGGAGGCTCGTCAGGTGAAGTAGGCGAAGCACCAAAAAAAATAAATAATACCAGAAGGAAATGTTTTCGACAATATTAAATATTAAGGTACAAATATAGCTACCATTTTAGCCCTTAAAAAATAATTATGTTCGAATTAATAATATTAATTTAATCCGAATGTAGCTATGCATAATAGGGCCACGGTTAACTCCGATGGACAATAATTATACACTCTCGTGCATTTTGGCACGCCCCAGTCGACCGCCGTGTTATCTACTCAACAGCATTAAAAGGCAAGCAGAGCCATCCAGTCAAGCGGTTTTGTTTTCTCGTCGCTATGGTTACGTGATATCACTGGCCATCGAAACGCAATAAGACGTCACGCGGCACATGAATAAATTTGCATTATAAAGAAGTGCAATTTCAAAATAGATCAGTCGTATACCATTGTTTTATCATAGGTTCGGGGACGTTCGGATATTTATTTTTGAGGCTTCGCGTAACTTACGGTTATAGATATCGTTTTTACTGTTATTTACTGTGAAATTAAAAAGTTTTGTTTTTGTTTTTTAGTTAATTCAATAGTGTGGAAGTACCTACTTGGTTCAATCGTTATCGTGTGTTTTAAAAATGAACCCAATTAATGACATAGTTTGTAATTTGTTTTAAACTCCATTCAGTCGTTGGACAGATGAGGATAAGAGAGACGTTTTGTGACACGGGCGACCTACTGGAATCTTAAACATAGATTTTAAAAAAGTATTAAAAAAAGTGGCAGATCCTATAAGATTAATTTTGAGAATTTCTGGTTTTCAGAATATAATTGGCTATGTAGTAGTGTCGCCTTACAAAAATTGTTTTGTAGGTCGTGTTTACTCTTTTCGAATAAATATTGCGTTTGGAATAGGGACGGATTTACATATTTTTTAAATATTACTAGATCGTTGCATAAACACGGGGATTCTGGAGAACCCTTAAAATGTCAGTTAATGTTAAGAAATGTTGAACAAAATCAAAATACTTTTGTCGATGCTTTAATAGAAAACGCTAGACGTCAACCGAAGAATCGATCTGATTCTGATTTACAAAAACTTGCTATGTAAGTACGTAATTTAAATATAAATTAGTCAATGTTTGTTTAAGTACCCGCACTATACCTAGCTCTTCACCACTTTTTAAGACCGCGAGCCGCCACTGATGACTGTAAGTTTTCTGTTGCTTTTAAAAGTGAGCTTGAGTGGGCTATAATGGTTGTGTCATCGGCATATTGTAGTACATAGTTATTTAGGTTTTCAGAATCAATCCCCGAGGCAATGTCGTAACAATATATGTTGTAGAGAAGTGGGGAATCCTGTATAGGGCCCGCTCTAGCAATAACGCCGCCCTGGGTAAAACAAAAAATTGCCGCCTTTTTCCTAGTCTCGCACAAAATTTCAAAAGTGTTTTTTCTAATTTAAAAAAATAAAACACTTGCCAGGTATTTTTAATTAAAAAAAAATATTGAATTTTTTTTTATTGCGTATTTATTGCACATAAATAAATTCTAAATACTAACAAAGTGAAAATTAACAAAAAAACATTAAAATTTTTAGGCAATCTAATTGCACATTATAAACATATGTTTAAAAAAATTAAGCCCTTTGCTGCGACGCCGTCATGACCGAAAAAAGCACCGGTGCCGGCGTTGTTCGGCATGCTTTGTCGCGGAATTGCTTGATATTTTAATAATTTTAAAAAGAAAAGGGATCGGTTGAAATAGGCACTGTTTAAAAAATAAAACAGCAAAACAAAGGAAATTAATGTTGTTAACTGAGAATTGGAATGGTTCAAACTTCAAATATACGTGGGAACGTAAGTAGGCAAAACGGGGATTTATGATGTTTTTTATAATTATCATGCCGCTCTTCCAACTTGCCGCCTTGGGCAGGGGCCCAGGTTTTTCCCCCCTAGAGCGGGCCCTGAATTCCTGTGGGACACCTTGATATGGTGTAAATTTCGTAGATTTGGCATTGTTATCCCTTTATATTTCAAGTGAAATATTAGCAAAAAGGTTCATTAGTAAAGGTGATGCCTTAAAACTATAGTAAGCTTTGAAATAAAATAAGACTTCATTTATTATAATTTAACAACTTATTTAGTTAATTTGAAAAAGGTGGGTTTACGGAGAATAAATTCAAAGAATTTAAATCGAAGTTGAATTGGTTGATACGATTTTGTACTTCGTGAGAGCGCTCTTAATACCAACTTTTTTAAATTAATTTAAAATTATAATTAATAAATGAATTCCTATTTTATATCAAAGCCTACCAAGGTTTCAAGGCATAACTATTACTAATGAACCATTTTGCTAGTATTTTACCTGAATATTAAGGGATTAAAACAGAACTTTTTAAGAACGTGTTAACGTGTGCACAGATTAAAATGAAATATATTTCATTTATAATAGTAAAATTCCAGTTACACATCATAATTATGAAATTTGCAATTATTTCGAAAACGGATAGAAATCGCTTATCTACTTGTATTCTAAAAACAATTGCTTATAAATTCTACATTTAATAGTAAATTAATATACAGGGTGTTCCATTTTAAAATCTTGAGAAAAAATATTTTAAAATGTGTGTGTTTAAAACCTTTTTATTAACACCCTGTATAGAATATAGAGACACTATTAAATTCCTAATATCTCCAGATCCCTTGTTGTAAGTTTCACTTAATGCCATGGTTTAAAAATTAAATTTAGATGTTTTTTTTTTTGATTTTTTTTTTCCAGGACCATAGAACTTATTTTTTTTAGTTTTAAATTTATTGTTTCTAAACTACCAAAGCAAAATAAATAAAATTGTGGACAATTATAAAGGACTTTAATACTAACCTAAATATGGCATAAAATACTGGGTGTTCTATTTAAAAAATCAATCTTTTTGTTATCACACTTTTTTGGCATGTTCCTTAATGACGTACTAATATTTAAGGGTGTGATTTCTCATGTCATTTTATGAAGAAAAGTTTATATAAACACGTGTCCTAAACTTCTTAATGTTTTTGCTACAGGGTGTTGAATTTTATTTTTTTTTAATGCGTTTGTTGTAATACAGGGTGGCCCATTTGTCTGACAAAGTAATATGCCGTCTCTACTATTAAAGATATCAAAAAAAAGTTTTTATAAAAGTTGTGAGGTATAAAAAAATATATGTTCTAAAATTATTTTTAAACATACAGGATGGTCCAAAAAAGTAGGAAAATAAAAAGATGCATTTTTTTAAATGGAACACCCCATATATTTTAGCATTTTTTGTTTCCTTACAAAATTGTCCATATGACGCCATATTTAGTTTTTTAATTTTTTGCAACATTGCCAAATAAAATGCAAAATTCTTAAAATTTTGGAAAAATCATGATAGTAAAAAATTACCTGTATTTCTCAATAAGAGTATCGAAAATCGAAAATTTCTTGTAAGCTCTTAAGTTTAGGGATAGATAAACTGTCTTAAATCTTTAAGTACCGAAAATTTTGTACAGGGTGTTTTCTGTTGACATCCAAATATACAAAATTTTAAAATACAATAACTCTGTTTTTTCAAATGAAACACCCTATATTTATTAGGCTCGTCTGATAGATATTTTAAGTATCTTTTATTATTGTTAAGTCATACCTACACCTAAATTTACTAGTTTGGGCAATATTTCGATTTTTATTTAAATTTTGGTGAAAAAAACTATAATTTTAATTTTTCTAGTAAGCCATGACCAGCAAACTAAAAACAAATGTAATTAAATAATATCCCATATTAAAATAAATTGATAACCATAGTTAGTTACGTGTTTATTTAATTTAATAAAATTTTGTTTTTATTACGCAACTGGATATTGAAAATAAGTTTACAAACATTATAAATATAAATATAATAATTATAAATATGACATTATATTCAATTACATTTGTTTTGACTTTGCTAGTCATGGCTTACTAGAAAAATAAAAACTATAGTTTTTATCAACAAAATTTAAATAAAAATCGAAATATAGCCAAAACTAGTAAATTTAGGTATAGGTATGACTTAACAATAATAAAAGATAATTACAATATCTATCAGACGAGCCTAATAAATATAGGGTGTTTCATTTGAAAAAACAGAGTTATTGTATTTTAAAATTTTGTATATTTGGATGTCAACAGAAAACACCCTGTACAAAATTTTCGGTACTTAAAGATTTAAGACAGTTTATCTATCCCTAAACTTAAGAGCTTACAAGAAATTTTCGATTTTCGATACTCTTATTGAGAAATACAGGTAATTTTTTACTATCATGATTTTTCCAAAATTTTAAGAATTTTGCATTTTATTTGGCAACGTTGCAAAAAATTAAAAAACTAAATATGGCGTCATATGGACAATTTTGTAAGGAAACAAAAAATGCTAAAATATATAGGGTGTTCCATTTAAAAAAATGTATCTTTTTATTGTCCTCCTTTTTTGGACCATCCTGTATGTTTAAAAATAATTTTAGAACATATATTTTTTTGTACCTCACAACTTTTATAAAAACTTTTTTTTGATATTTATAATAGTAGAGACGGTATATTACTTTGTCAGACAAATGGGCCACCCTGTATCTCCGAAAGTACTTTAGATAATATTTTTAATTCTGGCATGTGCTAATAGGACATTAAACCACATATTTAGTTATAAAAATTATTTTTTTGTCCCACCAGTGGCGTCCCTGCAAATATGTTCTCTGTTTTTTTTTAGAAAAAAGTGGTACGCCACTGACATTTTTCCATGTGGATATTATTTCTGATTAGCCTGGTTAATTCTGCCTAAAAATGGCGTTTTTCTCCTCAGGCAAACCGTTCTTAATTAAAATAATTAAATTAAAGTAGCTCTACTATTTATTATTATTAGCATTAATAATGCAAAATTTTGTTTTATAAAAATTGTTGGAAATGACCACCTTCACTTAATAGGCATGCATGAAACTAATTTGTAGCAAAAAATGTATGCCGTTTAGGACATATGTTTATATAAACTTTTCTTCATAAAATGACTTGAGAAATAACACCTAAAATATTAGCACGTCATTAAGGAACACCCTTTATATAAAATTATTTTCCTGAAACACACCCTATAATACAGTACAAGTCTGCATATGAATGAAATTCCTAACTTATTTTCTATGGAACTTACGCCCTATTGCAGGAACCTGTATAAATAAGCAATATGTTATCTAAATATACTGAGTGAAATCATGTCTACTCTCCAGAAGGGTCATTGTTAACTGAATAACAAACCAGGAAAGACAGATTTTTGTATGAAATTGACCAGTTAATAAGGGAATTTGTTCTTTACATAAAAAATTTTAAGTTGAAATATCTCAGAGGTTGTATTTTTTTATGTGGGCTTCTGAGTCCCAACAAGTCTCTTCGGATTAATTTTTTTTTAATTAACATTTTATTTTTCAATGTTAAACACAACTTCTATTACAGCCCATAGATTAACTTTTTCAGAAAGCCCTTTAACTTTTACGTCTATATGCTTCGCCCATTCTTGAAAAAATTGGTAAAGGAGACGTAAAATTAACACAAGTAATACGTAAAACAGTTTCTTAACGGCAAAAAAGATCAACACTCTATAAAATAGGTTTGCTTTCTTCTTTCGTTTTCTTGGTTTCATTACTTCTTCGTGTACAAACTCATCTTCGTTTATATATTCTGGTATAACTCTTATTACTAACAAACCGAAAAATAAAGTAGTTCCCTAAAACATGTTTATATTTAATAGTCTAATGTTGGGTTGCACAAACAGTTTTGAACCAGAATTAACTAACCAGAAAGTTTGACTGTGACATAACTGACATTGACACACATTATGAACTCACAATCAAAGGTGCCTGATTAGTATATTAAAAATTAAGATAACCGGGCCAGTATGATTGTGAAAAAAATATTTCTGCCAATGTCATGTATGTCACAGTTACAGTCAAACTTTCTGGTTAGTTAATTGTTATTAAAATTCTTTGTACAACCCGACATTATTCTGTAATTACCTAATTACATGGTAACTGAGGAGGTCAGAAATCTAGAGTTTCAAGTAGAGACAAAGAGAAAAATTTAACGTTTGAGATATTTTAATTTAAAAATTTCGTGTAAAAACTAAATTCTACCTGTTGACATGTGCATAACTCCAGAAACGCCAAAGTGTGCAGTTTCAGTCTAGAATGTATGTATGTAGATTATTGTAGATGGATGATACCATTATTAAAATTGGATAAAGGGGGCCATGATCTATTTATTTCAAACTGTCAGAAAATTAAAACAAATACACGTAAACACGGTCGTATTTAAAGGGTTAAAATACTTACATATACAGGGTGATTCCTAAGTTAATACTTCTTTTTTAGCTGTGTATAGAAGGCATTAAAATAAACATTTTCGAATACTTTTTTTCAAAATACTTAAAATTAAGGTACTTACATTCATTTATTACTCTATGGATCAATACGGTCCTGCCTCACTTGCCCGTTGAATAACATTAAGAAAACTTCTGGGTGTAGGATGACCCCGCAAGTGATAATGTTCTGCGTATATTCTCGAAGCAGCAGCCGCACTTTGACGACACTTACCGTAAATTAGCACCATATCCACTAGTTAATTGTTTTCAAATTTTACCATTTTCACGTGTCACCAATTTGCATGAGTATGAAGACAAACAACATATAGTATAGCAGAAAACATTTTGATGACCAGGCCCGCACTTAAATTTTTTACTTCTGTATCTCGCCTATTTTAAAATTTTTTGAAAAAAGGTATTTGAAAATGTTGTTTATTTCAATGCCTTCTATACATAGCTTAAAAAGAAGTATCAACTTATTATTTACCCTGTATATACAACTGCACGATTTTAAACAAGACATAATAAGAAAAGCAATGCACTTTGCAAAACCAAAATCTCAATAAATTTTTTATAACAATAGAACAGTGTTTAGTGAACAATAAAGCTATTATATATGCGGAAAATATATACATTCAAATGCGAAAGCTGAATGCAGTCCTGTACCGGTCGCATCGAGCGTTTCATGGTTAAGTTATTGTTTACTGCATGACTGTCATTACCAGTTGAAAATAAATACACTTTAAGTGAGACTTAAAATTTAAAGCAATATTGTTTGAACCTCTAACTTTTTGACCCCCTCAGTTTTAGTGAGTTAAAAGGCAAATGGAATTTCTTTGACACTAATGCAAAGTATTTAAAAAAATATTAATCACTTATAACAATATAATAATTATATTATATATATATAACACCCTGTATAATATAGCTAGACAAGTTACAGTTTCTTCTTAAAAATCTTATTAATTTATACCTATTATTTTAAAAAGTGAGAATCTAAATAAATAATTTATTTAGTAACTCTAAGGGGATTCTCACTTTTTAAAATAATAGGTATAAATTAATAAGATTTTTAAGAAGAAACTGTAACTTGTCTAGCTATATTATACAGGGTGTTTCACGGTGGATGGAACTTTAGACATGAAATGAAAAACGGGTGATACTTTATCTTCAAAAATTTGGTTGCTCAGATAAACAACCACGGTTTATCGTTTTAAATTATTTTCAGCAATGCGGCGTTGCCGCTTCTACCAGAAATAGTACTTTAAATGGAATACCCATGATATTATATTATTTTTTAATTCCCTATACAATTCCGTTATACCGCGGAACCCATAGATTAACTTTTTAACCTTAAAAATGGACAGGTTTCCATGGAAATAAATATATTAAAATAACTGGAAGAAAAATTGAACGGCAGTAGAGTTTTGGACTTGCATTGTCTTTATTTGTTTAGAATCACTACGTTTCAACTGGTAAGCATCTTCAGTCGTCTTCAGGTGAATACTGAATAAGTACTGAGCTGTAGTTACCGTACTTATTCAGTATTCACCTGAAGACGACTGGAGATGCTAACTGTAACTAGTGATTGACGTAAAAAACATCCAGGCGTTTTGGCGGGCCTTCAAAATAGGAAATTTTATTATGTGGCATAATAAATAAATTTTAATACCTCGGAGACTACTGATTTTATTGAAAAACAACTGTAATCATAAATAAAAAGTAAATAGCATAAAACATTTGCGTCCTATAGTAAAACTAAAGAAAATAGTAAATTTATCGTTTTTAAATAAAGTCATTGAACAGAACAAAATGTGTCGTGTGTTTGAGACTCTAACTATGCTGCGTCCCATTATGCGTTATAATTTATTATTAGTACTATTATTGCAATGACATTTTTTTTTTTATTATAGAGATGAAGCGACTTCAACAGACTTCTATCTTTAGTTTCATCGGAAACAAAAAAAATAAGTCCGCTGATGTCTATGAAAGTAAACTTTCAGAATCTTCTAGTAATCCTTCTTCGCCTTCTTGTAGCTCTAGCCTAAATGTAGAAAATGTAGATCTGCCTAAACTGTCTGAAACTGTGCTTGGGCTCCCATTAGAAATAAGCGAGAGTAATTCACTCGATGTAGGAAATTTTATAAACGTTGTTCCTGTAGATGATTACTTAAAATTAGAAGTTTTAACGAACTGCTGGACTCCATCAGAAAGTTACATATTTCCCGTGTCTGAAAATAGACATCTTTCTTTTTAAAGAAATTGGTTAAACCTGTATCAATGGTTGGCATACTCTAAAAAAGTACAAGGGGCTTTATGTAGAATTTGTGTTTGTGAAAAGGCAGACAAGATCTGGGATCGTTAGTAGTAAGACCGTTTTGTAACTGGAAGAAAGCCAAGGAGACTTTTGAATTGCACCAAAAAAAGGATTATCATATAAATGCAACGCTTAAAGCCGAAAATTTTAAATCCGTTGTAAAGGGAACAACCTCAGATGTCGCCAGCATGCTGGACTCGGTGCGAGAACGCCAAGCGAAAGATAACCGTGAAAAACTTAAACCCATTGTTGAAACGATTTTGATGTGTGAAAGACAGGAAATAGCTTTAAAAGGAACAAATGACGCTGGCCCCGTAGGACTGGAGGAACCTACACATAATGATGGAAATTTTAGGGCGCTGTTAAGATATAGAGCCAAGGGCCAGGATTCCCATCTTTTAAGGCATCTTCAGTCTCAACATCATGATTCTAGAAGTATGTACACAAGTCCCACCATTCAGAATGAACTGATTGAAATATGTGGTGACCTGGTTCAAGAAAATATAATATCACGAGTAAAAATAGCAAGGTATTTTGCAATTTTAGTAGACGAAACCCAAGATATATCAAGAAAGCAACAACTGTCATTGTGCGTCAGATATATAGATAGTAAGAAAAAAGTAGTGAGGGAAGATTTTTTATGTTTTGTCATAGTTAATGATGTAACAGCATTAGGCTTAACCAATACCATTTTGTCAGCTTTAAATACATTTAATTTAGATTTAGGTTGTCTTGTAGGTCAAGGCTATGATGGTGCTGCCGTCATGAGTGGCCAATTTAAAGGCGTACGAAGCCTCATTTCCGGAAAGTATCCGCGAGCAAAATTTGTACATTTCAGCGCTCATACTTTAAATTTAGTTATTGCACATTCATGTGAAATTCCCATAATACGAAATTGTATAGGAACCGTCAAATCTGTTATAAACTTTTTTCGAATATCTTCATGACGAACCGATGTATTAGATGGTATTATAAAAAACACAGGTGACAGTAAACGACACAAAACATTACTAGGTCTATGCGAGACACGCTGGACAGAAAAGCACGAATCTCTTGCTCGATTTGTAGATCTATATGAACA
This sequence comes from Polydrusus cervinus, assembly GCA_935413205.1. Lineage (NCBI taxonomy): Eukaryota > Metazoa > Arthropoda > Insecta > Coleoptera > Curculionidae > Polydrusus > Polydrusus cervinus. The sequence continues at coordinate 30,379,400 of OW284515.1, read as the reverse complement.
CATAGTTGAAGCGCTTGAGGCTCTTCAAGAGAAAACTAATAAAGATACGGCAGTTCAGGCTTTACAGCTAGCTTCCACCATTACAAAGTCAGAATTTATCATCGCTCTTTTAACACTAAATAAAGTATTTAGCTACACCTCTAACTTGACAAAAAATCTTCAAAAAGTTAATGTAGATCTGGTAGCATGTGTCGAACATGTGGATTTAATTGTACAATCGATCCAGTCATCTAGAGATTCTTGCGACCAATCCTTTAGTATTATTTATAAACAAGTAGAAAAGCTTGTCTTGAATATGGGTGGTGAAATTAGAAAACCTAGGACTGTAGTAAGCCGCCAAACTCAGCGTGGAAACGTTCGTGCTGAAAATGCTGAACAATACTACCTTCGAAATTTGTACATTCCATTTATTGATCACGTTATAGTGGAATTAAAAGATCGTTTTTCTGAACATCACAAATTAATTTCCTTTTTACAGTTACTTATACCAGAAAAATGTATTGCAACTGAAACTAAACCTGCAATATTTATACATATTTTGCGAATTATATGATAAAAGGTTTGATTTATTTACCACAGAATTTCATATGTGGCAGAACAAATGGATTTATGATGATAATGTTCCAAGAACGGCCATTGAAGCATTTTTAAAGACCGATGGGTCCTTTTTTCCAATTATTAAAGACCTGTTACAAATATTAGCAACTTTGCCTTGCTCTACAGCAACACCAGAAAGATCTTTTTCAACCTTAAGACGACTAAAATCATGGCTAAGAAATTCGATATTAAATGAAAGATTAAATGGATTAGCGCTGCTGTCGGTACACAGAGAAATATACAGGGTGTGTCAGTAAGGTGTCTGTCTAAGATAGCACCTAAACTATCAAAGATAGGGAAAAAAGTGTCATATAAAAGTTAAAGGGTTTTTTAGGATACATAATCTAAAAATATTTTCTAATCTACAGGGTGGTCCTAAAAAGTGGTACTGAATAATAAAAAAGAAAATTAAATGGGACACCCAGTATAATTTTCTAGAATATGATTCAATGGAATAAGGACTTTGCAACCCTATTAAAATTTTTGAAATAAAATGCAACGTTGCCAAGTAATTAATTTTTTTCCGAAATTTTAGTAATTTTAAGGGTATCGCTAAAAAATCATAGCAACCTGTGGATTAACCCTAGGCAAATATAATTTACGTTGTGAGTACTTTAAGGTACGATATATTGATCTATAATAATGTTTTTTAAATCTCTTATACAGAGCGTTCATTACAAGTTGGACAACTCGATAGCTTTAGAAATGATTTATTTCAATTTTTTTAAATGGTACCCCCCTAATTTTTTTAGGCAAAAGAATGTATCATTCGAAAACCTTACTTTTTTGTTAAACATGTCATATATCTAAATATCATAGTTTTGGAAACATTTTAGGATTTGTCTTAAATCAGGGTAAAAAAGGAAAGTTCTAATTAAACTATTTAGTCAAGATTGCTTTGGAACAAAAAATAAATAATTTTCTTTGTCGCAGTTGTCATTGCAAAATTATTTCGCAATTTGTGCTTTATTACTGTTTAAATTTTAGTTTCCTGAACTAACTTTATCATAACTCATATTTTTCTATTTCTAATGGAGCACAAAATATTGGTGAAATAATTTTGCAATGACAGCTGTGACAAAGAAAATTATTTATTTTTTGTTCCAAAGCAATCTTGACTAAATAGTTTAATTAGAACTTTCCTTTTTTACCCTGATTTAAGACAAATCCTAAAATATTTCAAAAACTCTGATATTTAGATATATGACATGTTTAACAAAAAAGTAAGGTTTTTGAAAGATAAATTCTTTTGCCTAAAAAAATTAGGGGGTCCTATTTAAAAAAATTGAAATAAAGCATTTTTAAAACTATCGAGTTGTCTAACTTGTAATGAACGCTCTGTATAAGAGATCTAAAAAACATTACTATAGATCAATATATCCGTATCTTAAAGTACTTACAACGTAAATTATATTAGCCTAGGGTTAATCCACAGGTTGCTATGATTTTTTAACGATACCCCTAAAATTACTAAAATTTCGGAAAAAAATTAATTACTTGGCAACGTTGCATTTCATTTCAAAAATTTTAATAGGGTTGCAAAGTCCTTATTCCATTGAATTATATTCTAGAAAATTATACTGGGTGTCCCATTTAATTTTCTTTTTTATTATTCAGTACAACTTTTTAGGACCACCCTGTAGGTTAGAAAATATTTTAAGATTATGTATCCTAAAAAACCCTTTAACTTTTGTATTACACTTTTTTCCCTATCTTTGATAGTTTATGTGCTATCTAAGACAGACACCTTACTGACACACCCTGTATATGTCAGTTCCGAAGATGTGATAAATAGATTCTGTTTAAAAAAACGAAACATAGTTTTGTAATGATCGTTTAAATGTAGTTGATAATGTGGTAGCTTCAATAAAAGAGTTGTTTTGAACGTGCATTGCTTCAGATTTATGTTTACAACGTTTCGATTGAGTTTAAAAATGTGTGTCAGTATTCACCTGGAAACTATTGGACATACAACTCAATCGAGACATTGTGAAATAAAGCTAATGTAGTGCAAGTTAAACCAGAGGTTAAACCCTAAAGTTAAATGTTTGTCGAATGCATTTGTTGTTATGCATTTTTATCATTTGTTATTTGTTAAATTGTTTCTGTTTTATAAATTTTTCTTAGAATTTTGTTTTGTGACCAAATTTTTCGTCTGCGGCGCTATTTTATGAATAAAAGGGCTTGGCACCCAAAAAGTGCTACTTTTTTTAAACTTCATAACCTAACCCCCCCCCCCCCCCCCATGAATAACGTCTAGCTACGGCCCTGACCGAAGGTATACCTTAATGTGGAAACTTTAAAATTATTTCCAGAATTTTGTCATGACCAGTTTAATCATTATTTTTTTATACCCAGAAATTTGATCCTTAATGAAACACCCTGTATAGTTTAAATTAAAATACCTAACATATATTTCTGTGAAATTTTTTTAACTGTAACTGGCTTCAGAACCGTATGTCAGAGAATAACATACAGTAGGTATGTGGCGCCTCGCCAGGCGAAGTAGGTGAAGTCACCAAAAAAATAAATAAAACCAGAAGGAAAGTTTTTCGATAATATTAAATATTAATGTACCAATACAGCTACCATTTTAGCCCTTAAAAATAATGATGTTCGAATTATTATTAATTTAATCCGAATGTAGCTATGCATAATCGAGCCACAGTTAACTCCGATGGACAATAATTATAAACACTTTGGTACATTTTGGCGCGCCTCAGGCGACCGTGTCCGTTAGCTCAAATTTAAATTTAAAATATTAAATTCAACAAATAATGTTAAATCGATAACCAAAAAAAAAATTCCAATAATAAAAGTAAAACGCCCAACATGGCTTTGATATTCACCGTTGCTATGGTTACGTGACGTCAGTCCCGCAAACAGCATGTAACAATTTGCATTATGATGAAGGGAAATTTAAAAATAGATCAGTCGTATACATCATTGTTTTAGCATTGGTTTGCCTAACCTTAAGGTATTTATTTTGAGGCTTTGCGAAACTTACGGTTATAGATATCGTTTTTACGTGATTTACTGTGTTATTAAAAAGTTTTGTATGTGTGTTTTAAAAATGAACCCAATTAATGACATAGTTTGTAATTTGTTGGAAACTCCATTCGATCGTTGGACAGATGAGGATAAGAGAGACGTTTTGTTACACGGGTTTTTAGTCAATGTTTGTTTAAGTACCCGCACTATACGTAGCTCTTCACCATTTTTTAAGACCGCGAGCCGCCACTGTTTAAAGGTATTTTTGTATAATTTTAAATAAACAATGGTGACATCTTGCCAAACAACAAAATTTGACTAATCGATTTTTCCGGCTAAGATCTCGGCAGTGGTTGATGCCTGAAACAGGATTTTCGATTCGCTGGAAATAATTATAGGTACTTGCCGCTGAATATCAAAGAGGTTTCCACAAAATTGTTGTTGTTTGTGTGGATTCAGAGAAAATCACTTTTGAAATGCGAAGCGTGATTTTGTTGTTTAGCAAAATGTCGCTAATATCACAAAACCAAATATAGGATGAAAATTTTAAGTCAAAAAGAATTTGTTTTGCCGATTTTTGTTTCACTTAGTACCTATAACATACCTGTATTATCATATAAATTGTCCACATAATCCTTGCTGTTTCTCCCACGGCTCTCATTCTAAAATACAAATCTGCGTGATTGCCGCAATCTTTTCCATAATTAATTTGTGCCATTGTATTGTCAGTAACATTCGATGATGGCTCTAGTTTAGTATAATAATTGTGACAAAGTAAATATGTCTCGTTAAGGGCACAGCAACACCGGTCTAACTGAAAATGAGGATTATTTATTAGATTAGCCAGTAAGAATTACAAAAATTATTGAAACATATTTTTTTAGAACATTGAAATAAATTATTTTGGATATACCATAAAGTCACTAAAGCGCGTTGACACGGTTTAAGTGACTTGAACAACTCACTTGAATTCAACTGAATTGAACGCTTTTTGAACGTGTAAATCATCTCACTTGATTCACTTCACTTGAAAGAATCGCCAGTTGAACAAACTTCAACTTTCTCGTTCAAGTCGACAAATTCAAGATGGCCGGCACTAAGTGAGTTATGTGAACACAGTTAACATCAGCTTCCCACGGAAAACGACGCATCAGCACATTCCGAGATAAGAAGAGGAGAAGTTATAAATACAAGTAAAACCTTTTGTTAGCCAACTTATTATTCTTTCGACGTGAAATCATTGTTAGACGTAATAAAGTTCCTGTAAACCGAAATTTGTGTTTTTTAAAAAAGTGTTTTCAAAAGAAAGAAACTTAACTGGCGCAGTCGGTAGGATCTTTTCGGAACGGTTTCAAAAGTCCCCAAAAATCGCGACGTGTAACCGTGTGTCTGTTTAGACTTAACCGGAAAATCCGAGTGAACACTTCGAAAAAAAACCCATTTTGGATTACAGTGCTACCAGGTAAAGGACAAAATAGCTAACCCCTGGAGCTCAACCCAGAAGATTGGAGAAGACAAAATAGTGGATCCAACTTCACCGTAGATTAAGAAAAGGAAAAGAACAGGATGAAAATATCCATGTAAGCAAGTTTTGTTTTCATTTTATCCATTATTCCCTATATTTCTAGTGCATTTATAAATTTTAGTTCGTAGGATCTCACTTTAAACGGAAATAGTTAATTTCTCTCAAATAAAAGTAACTTTCTCTAAATTGAATATATACGTATGTTAGTATGTTAAATGTCTAATTTGGAAGATTTAAATACAATTTTCGCGAAACTGTCAACAAACGCGTTATTAGAAACCATTCATGAAACAGGCGCAGAAACATCCTTTCAACCCGAGCTATTTCAGCCCGAAATTAGTGATCAAATAAACAACTTAACGGAAATAATTAATAATACAGAAACGCAGTTTCAAACACCAAACCCAGTAATATTACCAGCTAGACTAAACATGCCTCCAACCACGAATTACCAACTATTGAAATTGTATGTTGACATTATACCACAGTATAATGGCGACACCCACACTCTTGGCATTTTTATCGAAAGCGCCGAAAATTTAATAAAGGCTTTCTCAAGCCAAGACGCGGACTTGAATACATTCATATTACGCGCAATAATTGGTAAATTAAATGGGAGAGCATTAACCCTGATTGGTTCTAGAATTGAATTAAGAACATGGGAAGAAATTAAACAAGCCCTAAAATTATGTTTTGGCGACCAACGTAATATTGATTGTTTAGTACAAGATCTATTAGCTCTGGCACCAAATAAACAAGAAACACCATATAATTTTGGCATGAGAATACAAGACCAACGCAGTCTAATAATTTCTCAACTTAACCAAAACGGTAATATAAGTACAGAAGAAAAAGTTATTTATCTCAAAAGTTATGATTCTCTTGCTTTAAAAACATTCATAAAAGGTTTAAACGGTCAACTTCAAAATAACATCCGCCTAAGAAATCCCGATTCGCTGGAAAAAGCAATGTCTCTCGTAATAGAAGAAGAAAATTTTTATTATAGCCAAAACAGAAATACTAATTTAAACACGCAATCATTTAAAACGGTACAAAGAATAACACCCATACAAAAACCATACGTACCACATACTTTTACGAACAACCAACCAAGACCTAATTTCAATCCAAATTTCAGCTTCCCAAGACCACCTAACTTTACCAATACCCCATTGCGATTCCCAAATTTCAATAATCAACCCCGATTTAATACACCGAATTTCACTCATACCAACACCAATTTTAATGCAAACCCCTTTAATAGAACCCCTTTTAATAGTTACAATAACCGACCTATGTCAACCCAAAGTAGGTTAAGACCATTTAACGGGTTTAATAATAATATAGGTCAGGGACAGTTTAATAACCCAAGTAGACAATTCCAGTCTAGTAACTCACATTCAAGACCCGCGTTACCTAAACCGGAACCTATGGACACGTCGTCTGGTAATACTCATCTAAACTACCTAAACGCGCAATACCAGGAAATGCAAAACCAATAAATGATTGATGAAAATCAATACTACGACGAAGATCAATTTGACCAATATAATCAACAATTTTACAACACTTTTCCCTTGCAAGAAACTAACGTAAATTACTACGGTGGTTACGATAGTCAATATAACAATACAATTAATACAAATATTCCTGCCACCCACGCAGAGCAAATTTCTGATGAAATAAATACGATAAGACAAACTATAGAAAACACGTGCGAAAACGACAATAACGTAAATTTTCGCGAGGTTCAGCCCCAAACCGAGACAACTTAAGAACCCTTAATTTCAATAAAGCTAATTTACCCCATATTTTCATACCCGAGTTAAACGCAAATTTTTTAATAGACACAGGCAGTTCTAGAAGTATTATGAACCCTGAACTAGCCCACACGTTCTATAAAGATTATATTTTTCAAGAAAACTTTAACATTCAAACAGCTCACAATATTTCATATCACAATGAAGTAATATTAATACCCATTTTCAAAATTTTTAATGTCAACGAAGACCACAAATTTTACCTTTTTAAATTCAGTGAAAAATATGATGGCCTTATAGGTACTGACCTCTTAAAACAAATAAAAGCTTCAGTAAACATCGACCAAAAATTACTAAGCACGCCCCGTGCAAATATAAATATTATCTATGAATCGGAAGAGTTTACAGAATTTAAAGACAAGCTAAAAACCAACAATCATATCATTTTTATTCCACCACATACAGAACAAATTAATAAATAACAAATAACATTGAGTACTCCATACGAAATAGAAACGTTAAATATCGGAGAATTAAATTTTATCGAAAAAATGGACACCAACCAAAATTTTGATCAAAAATACTGATATTATTCTAAAAAATAATTTATCAAATATCAGAGTAGATCATTGTAACTCCGAAGAAAAATATGCTATCGAAAAACTTTGCTTCGAGTACCGTGACATATTTTATACGGATAAAATCTCATTAACGTTTACAAACCAAGTTAGACACAAAATCAATGTCACAGACAAAACGCCAATTTTTACAAAAACATATAGGTACCCCGAAATCCACCGGAACGAAGTTAAAACACAAATCAAAAAAATGCTAGACCAGGGCATTATCCAAAATTCCACATCACCGTGGTCATCACCGATTTGGATTGTACCCAAAAAACTCGATGCCTCAGGCATGCACAAATGGAGACTTGTTATCGACTATAGGAAATTAAATGATAAAACGATATCGGACCGGTACCCTATTCCGTGTATAACTGCAATGCTCCACAAATTAGGCAGTAGCCAATATTTTACGACACTCGACTTAGCCAGCGGGTTCCATCAAATCGAGATGGATCCAAACGATATCCAAAAAACAGCTTTCTCTACTGAAAACGGTCATTACGAATTCAAGAGAATGCCTTTTGGGCTCAAAAATAGCCCCTCCACCTTCCAGCGCGTTATGGATAACGTTCTGCGCGGTTTACAGAACGAGATATGCGCAGTATACCTAGATGATATAGTAATTTTCTCAACTTCACTACAAGAACATATTCAGCGACTAAGACTAGTATTTGACCGCTTACGTGAAGCAAATTTAAAATTGCAATTAGACAAATGTGAATTCTTAAAAAAAGAAGTAAGTTACCTAGGGCACGTTATTACAACCAACGGCGTTAAACCCAATCCGGATAAAATACATGCAATAAAAAATTTCCCGATCCCAAAAACTCAAAAAGAAATTAAAAGTTTCTTAGGACTTTTTGGATATTACTGAAAATTCATAAAAGATTTCGCTAAGATAACAAAGCCCCTAACATTGTGTCTAAAAAAGAACGCGACCGTAAAAATCGACGATAAATATATCGCAGCATTTAACACATGCAAAGAACTATTAATGAACGCCCCAATCCTTCAGTATCCGGACTTCAAAGAAAAATTTATTTTGACTACGGACGCATCACAAATTGCTTTAGGTGCAGTACTATCCCAAGGCAATATTGGATCTGATAGACCAATAGCCTTCGCTTCCAGGACCTGGAATGAATCAGAACAAAAATATAGTACTATCGAAAAAGAATTGTTAGCCATTGTTTGGGCTTGCAAATACTTTAGGCCATATATATTCGGCAGAAAATTTACTATTTACACGGATCATCGCCCACTCGTTTGGCTATTCAACTTAAAAGAACCAAATTCTAAACTAGTTAGATGGCGCTTAAAACTCGAAGAATTCGATTACGATATTATTTACAAACCCGGCAAATTAAATACAAACGCTGATGCATTGTCACGTGTGCAAATCAACGCAGTAGATAATGAATCGGTTTTAGCAAACCCCGGAGATATAGATATTGTAGCCTTAGACGCTTTAAGAAACATGGCCGAGAACGTTTTACAAGACACTAACGAACAAAACCCCGAAAATACCCAAGGCCCAAGTACCAATCAAAACACAAAACAAAAAGCCGATAAAATAAAAATAATATCTGATATTCAAATCACACCACCGGATCAATCACTTATCGACACACAACATTCAAATTCGAATGAAACAACCAACGAAGGTATAAAAATATTAGATGAGATAATCAATAACAAAATTAACCAAATATTAGTTTTTCCATGGCCTCACCACAAAATACACATCTTACAAGAAAATTATCTAATCCATAAAATTATTACTCTGAAAATCCCAGAACAGAATAACGAAAATCTTATTTTTGAATTTTTACGCGATTATACAATACTAGGGAAAACCTATCATATATATTTTCACACAGACCAACTTTATATTAACTTTAATCAAGTTTATCTCAAAAAATTCTCAGAGCGAGGACCGAAACTAATTAAATGTACAAAACTAACTAATACTGTCACAGATATAAAAGAGCAAATAATGTTAGTAAAAAATCACCACGAAGGAAAATCGAACCACAGAGGCATCACTGAAACAATCGAACATTTAAAAAGAAATTATTATTGGATAGGACTGAAAGAAACGGTGTCAAATTTCATAAATGCATGTGACACATGCAATCGCGCAAAATACGCTAGGAAAAAACCATATACCCCGTTAATTGTCACCGAAACGGCTTCAAAACCCTTTTCAATAATACATATTGACACATTTACGTTCGACAGTAAAAATTATTTAACATTGGTAGACGCATTTACCAAACTAGCCCAAGCATACCCGATAGATGGCAAAACAGCAATTCATATCAGTAAAGCCCTAATTAAATATTTTTCTTGTTACGGTATTCCTGATCGATTTATTTTAGATAACGGAGGTGAATTCAATAACGAAACTGTAAAAGAAATATTGGCTTTACATAAAATCAATGTTCACTTCAAAACCCCTTATCATCACGAATCAAACGGCATAGTCGAACGATTTCATTCAAGTATTATCGAACATTTACGCATATTATTGGAAACACAACCGAGTGATAAAGAAAATATTATGGATTACGCCATAATAGCTTACAATAACACCATTCACTCAACTACAAAATACACACCATTTGAACTAACCTTCGGTCATACTAACGCTAGGGACCCAAATGAAATCTTCATACCACAAGCTTTCTATTCCGACTACGTGGAAAACCATAAACAAAAATTAGATCGTGTATACGAAAAAATAAACCAAAACCTAGAAACCAAAAAAGAAAAAGTAGTATCACGACATAATACCGAAGGAGACATAAGTAATGAATTTAAACTAGGACAAACTGTCTTTAAACAAAACCCTCAAAATCGAAATAAAAAGTCTAATAAATTTTTAGGTCCTTACGAAATAACCAAAATTCTCGAAAACAATAAAGTCGAAATCTCATCCAAACTCAAGAAAAATAAAAAAGAAAATATTTATATAAAAGAATTGAGAAAACCTAAGAAACCTAATATTGTTGCAGGTCCCTCATCCTCATCGCCCACGCGACAGCACTAACCTATCCCAAGTACTATGACCTTAACCACAACCCGGGACTACTACCACTAAAACTTGGCAACGCGCAAAATAGAATAGACGTTTGGTATTTTATACAAATCTTTGACATAACAAACATAATCAACGAATTTCGTGCATTAAAAATTAATTTTAGAACATTAAAAAACATTTTTATGAGTAATAAAACCAAAGCTGGTTATAAAGACGAATTTGTGAACTCGTATTATTTGGCACACTCATTCGAAAAGAAAATTGAACAACAAATATACCAACTAAACCCTTCTTTACTATTAAATAGAAAATTGTCAAAACGAGGACTTATCGACGGACTAGGATCTATAATAAAATCAATAACGGGCAACTTAGATAGTAACGACGCTTTACGTTATGAACATGCAATCGGAAAACTCACTAATAATCAAATAAAAATCAAAACATTGGTAGATGAGCAAATTACACTGCTTGAAAAATCAATCGATACCTTTAATAAATCAATTCATGTAATTATAGACAATCAATCAATGTTACAAGCCAAAATTATTCTTATGGAACAAGCGCTAAAAACAATTGAAATTAGAAATATAGAAACATACCTATATGTACGCATTTACCTCTCAATTTTGCAAATAATTACAGCCTATCAAGAAATTTATGATATTTAAAAAAAAATAGAAATTGCCATAAGCTTCGCCAAATTAAAAACGTTTCAATGATAGAACCAACAGAGCTTCTAGAAGAAATAAAATATATAAAGACACATTTATTTAACAAAAAACTGCCTTTCGAACCAAAAATCGAAAACATTCTACTTTTCGAAAAAACTATTATAATTAAAAGTTATTTAAGGGAAAATAAAATAGTATTTATATTGGAAATACCAATAGTAGAGAGTGAGGGTTACGATTACTACCATTTATATGCACTTCCCTTGATGCAAAATAATACCTTTTCCTTCATTCTACCCCAATCAAAATACCTTACCCTAAACGAACAAAACTATATGCTCTTTGATCAAGAATGTCTACAAGTTGGTTCAGAAGAATTTATTTGCCATGAAAGCAGCCCAATATCAATAAAAGCAGAAGAAGAAGCACCCTGTGAAGTTCAACTTTTAAGCCTCTCCAAAAACTCAACAAACTGCCAACTTCTACCAGTGCACATTACAGACATTAAAATTCAAAAACTTGAAAACAATAAGTGGATTCTTGTTTCACCCGGTAGTATTATAATAAAGCAAAAATGTAATAGTGACCGCGAAAGTAAACAAGTAAAAGGAACATTTTTAGTCGAAATAGACTTAAGTTGCGAAGTACAAGTCGGTAAACAGTAAACCTATCGAAGTGTCCAAAATAAATTCAAAAACATTAAACTTCCAAAACTACAATTTAATGAATCAGAGTATTATGCTATAAACGCAGAACAAAACTTTAAACCTCTAACAATCAACAGAGTTAACTTGGACGAACTAAAAAACGTAAAAAACGCGTTAATCTCTCAAAAACAAAAACTTAAATTAATTTCGGACACGGATATCTATGGGCCGTATAGTTCCAATTTTTGGACAATATTAACCATTTTATTGATTACAGCCATTGTCGTACTTGCTGTCTTCCATTTTCGGAGACGCCTATTAAAGAAAAAACCACCTACTGCCACTGCACGACAAGATACCCAGGAAGTCCAAGCTACCCCAAGAGATGTCCGACTTCCCCAACCAAGTGTCACCCCTCGGATTTCCCTCTAAGAGCGGAGGAGTTATGTGAACACAGTTAACATCAGCTTCCCACGGAAAACGACTCATCAGCACATTCCGAGATAAGAAGAGGAGAAGTTATAAATACAAGTAAAACCTTTTGTTAGCCAACTTATTATTATTCTTTCGACGTGAAATCATTGTTAGACGTAATAAAGTTCCTGTAAACCGAAATTTGTGTTTTTTAAAAAAGTGTTTTCAAAAGAAAGAAACCTAACTAGTGTAGATTATAGAAATAGAGATTTGCGGGCAAGTGAGATTGCTGCTTGTAAAGTAACGATATAAATCTTTCTCGGCGCCATTTTTTTTACGGAAATGCCTACATGTCAAATGAAACGTATAAACTTTTTCAAGCGTTCAATTCAGTTGAATTTAAGTGAGTTGTTCAACTCACTTGAACCATGTAAACGATGCCTGTATATACCGGGTCCGCCAAGGTGGCGGGGATGGAAGATTAAATCATTATCGAGGAGCTTATCAAAAATACTAAACCAACATAAGGTATCGACTTAAAAGCGGAATATTTTAAAAATATTTTACATTATCCAGGGTGGCTCAAAAAAGTGTGGCGGACTAAACTTGCATTTTTTTAAATGGAACACCCTATATATTATATTATTTTCTAATTCCCTATACAATTCCACGTATATTTTGTATAAAGTGTCATATGTCTAAATTCAATTGTTTTTGAGTAATTGACGTTTAAAATTGGCATTTTTTGACTTTGACAGGCTATAACATTGGAACGGTTCATCTTAGAGAAAAATGGTTTTCACCTCCCTATCTTAGTTTTTCATTCTCTATCCAAAGAAACCAACCTCCGATTTACCATGTTAAACCAAAAAAACGGTTTTAACGGTTTTTTGTTTCAAAAATGCACAGCCACCCTGTCTAAAAAGTAAATATGGCAATAATTAGATTATTCTTAGTTTTAGGCCAATATTGCATATGAACTTTTTTATTCTGTAGCCGATTTGCAAACATTTGTGTCAAAAATATACAGGGTGTTCCGTTTAAAAAAAATGCATTTTTCTCGTTTAATCGGATATGCTGTAATCAATTATTTTTTTTTTGTTTTTACAATCTTAATCAGCAGAAAAAATGTAAGTACTTTGCTAATTTTACCGACTTTGTATCTCTAATAATAAAAGAGTTAGCAATAGTGCGCACTTAACTTGGAACACCCTGTATATTACAACGAATTTTTAAAGTTTCAAATTTAGATTATATTGACATTTACCGAAAATATGCGGCTATTCCTCCAAGTTATGCTACCAGTCGCCGATTGTTTTTGAAGTATAAATTATATTGGAAAAATGCCTAGCTTATAAAATACCTACAATTACCAAATTCTGATGCCTACACTGGTCATTGTTTTCGGAGAACTTCAGCTACACTTCTTGCTAATGCGGGGGCGATATATGTAGTCTGAAGCGACATGGAGGATGGAAATCTTCGATCGTGGCCGAAGGATACTTGGAAGATTTTATATTAATAAAATATTATTGAATAAAATTCAAATACCTATCAAATAAAATTTTTGCCTGTGAAATTTCAGGATCAAGTGCTATCACCTCCACGGCAATTTTCCATACGTCAAAAATGGATAGAAGCCAAATTTGATGTCAAAAAAAATCTATGTTTACAAATTTGACTGATACGACGCCATATTAGATTTTCTTAAATGGTAACCCTACCTTATTTATTTATTTATTTATTTATTTATTGGTATCAATACACTACGGAAACAATATCCAATTGGTATGTATAAAATTAACAGTGAAATATACTATAAACTTAAAGAGAAACAATAAAAAGTATAACAGATTAAAAATATACAAGAACAAAGGACGTACGTCTCTTTTTACGGAAAGAGATATTGCAATAATAATTTGAGTTTTTTTTTAAATGTCGTTGCTGTACAGTTAAACTCAAAGTTAGTTGGAATGTAAGCGTTGAAAAGATGCATAATGCGATTGGCAACATTATTTCTGCCGACGTCAGTCCGATATCTGTTGGTTAAGAACATGTCATGTGAACGAGTATCACGCGAAGGTACACGAAAGTTTATAAGAGCTAGAAGCTCAGAGCAATTTGTGACGTTAGTGATTATTTTGAACCCGAACACAATTGTAAGAAAAATTCTACGCCTTTCTAAGCTATCGATGTTGGTTAGTTGTAAACGATCCTGATGGGAGAAACGGCTCTTGTCTATTCTCATTTTGTATAGTAAAAAGTTAACAAATTTTATTTGGACTCGTTCGATACGCTTAATGTGAGTTTGGTAATATGGCGACCAGATTATGCAGCAATATTCAAGATGACTACGCACCAGTGAAAAATATAGAGTTTTCAGTACCTCGGAGTTGGAAAATTCCCAGCACCGGCGCATTATGAAACCTGCCATCTTGAAAGCCTTTGCCGAAATATAGTTTAAGTGTTCATTAAAACGTAGTGCGGAGTCGAAAATTACACCTAAATCATTGATTAAGTTAACTCTAACTAGAGGGGAGCATGAAATGAAGTAAGATTGTAGAATTGGGGATTTTTTACGTGAAAAAATTATAATCTTACATTTAGAGATGTTTAGCTCCATCTTATTTAGTAAGCACCATTCTAATAGTTTGTTGATCTCTAGTTGCAAAAGTAAACAATCGTGGAAGTTGGTGATTTTTCTAAAGATCTTTAGATCGTCCGCGTAGAATAGAAATTCACAACTGGCAAAAATGTAAGCTAGATCATTAACAAATATAAGAAACAATATCGGACCCAAGTGTAAACCTTGAGGTACTCCGGATGTCACTGTTATTTCCTTAGATGTGGTACCATTAATTTTAACGATTTGAGTACGATTGCGAAGGTAACTTGATATCCATGATAGAAGAGGATCTGTAACATCAAATGATTTTAGTTTATTTATAAGAATGTTATGATCTACTCTGTCGAAAGCCTTTTTAAAATCGAAATATATTGAGTCAACTTGATCTCCTGAGTCCACAAGTGTTGATAAGTAATGTGAATATACACATAAATTCGTCTGGCATGATCGTCCAGGTAGGAAGCCGTGCTGATGTTCTGAAAGATTGTTGTTTAGATTTGACAATAGCTCATCGACGACGATAGATTCTAGAACCTTACCCATACAGTCTAGGCCAGATATAGGTCGATAATTAGTTACATCCCCTCTACTGCCGCCCTTGAATATAGCAGTTACATAGGCAGACTTCCACTTCCACACAGACTAAGTGGAAATGCTAAGGTGGGACTACAGTTTTTTACAAAGATTGGGGGAATGTTATCTGGTCCTGCTCCCTTTTTTTCGTCAAGGTTGATAAGCTTTTTAAACACTATGGCACTGTTAATTTCGATGTTAGAAATAACTATGTTATTATTAGATAAGCGAGATGGGCTGTTAAGAGTTGTGGCATCTAACTTGGTAAATACTGACTGAAAAAAGTCTGCAAAAAAATCTGCAATGACTTTAGGATCACCTGAGTCGACACCATTAAATTTAAGTTTGGCAGGAAACCCGGAGGTGTTACGTTGAGACCTTAAGTATGACCAAAACGCTTTAGTATTGTTTAATATGTTATTTTGTGTAGTGCAAATGAATATGTCGTAGTCTTTTTTATTGAGATTTTTGATTGTGATCTTAGTGTCTTGTAGCGGGACTTATCACAAGCTAATCGCGTACTCTTGTACTTCTTAAAGGCTTTGTTTTTATTATTAATCAGAGTAATCGTTTCATTTGAGAAATAATTAGGATATTTTAAAGCTGAAACTCTAGTTTTTGGAACATATAGGTCGAATGCAATATTAAGAACTGTATAAAACATCACAATCGCGTTATTTATGTCGTTGCAGTACATAGAACTCCAGTCAATCGACTCAAAGTAATCATTTAAGAGATTATAATCCGCCTTATGAAAATTATATTTAAAAAACTGCGAGTCCGATATGTTATTATTTTCAGAGATATCTGTGCAGAATTCGATTATTAGGGCGGGATGATGAGAGTCAGCTTTAGTTAAGGGTGACATGTTCTTAGAAACAGACATATTACAACAATTTGAGAAAATTAAGTCTAACTTAACACTATTAGAGTTACATACATTATTATACTGAATGAGATCGTAAAAACATACACAATCGAAAAGTATTTGTTCACATTCATTGTTTGAAGTAAAAATCCGTTCCACACCAGAGTCAATATTGGTAGTAAGTAGATCGAGGCAGTTATCGTGTTTGACTTTATCACAGGTTTCAATCTCGACAAATGAGTTCGTGTAATTGGGCAAGTTAAAGTACCGAATAAAAAAACCTTAGACGCCGGAAGGTGGTCCAATATATAACTCACAGATGCTACAAAGCTCTGATAGACATCTGCCTTCGAAGATGGTGGCACATAGATCGCCGCCAGGATGTTATTAACTGTTCCGAATCTCACGCTGATCCAGACTTGTTCAAGGTCGTTGTCTGGTATTGTATACATTGACGATTCAAAGGAAGAATGGACAGCGATAAGGACGCCCCCGCCTCTTGATTTATTTGAGTGATCTGGGTTTCTATCCTTCCTATAGACGACGTAGTTTGGTGGAAATAATTCCTCAGTGGCGATACCATCATTAAGCCACGTTTCTGTAAGTACAATGACATCGTAATTACAGTTACACACATACTTCTTGTTGAAATTGTACCGTTTTAGTTCTAAGTCCGCGCACATTTTGGTACGAAATTACGATTTGTTTGTTTCTTGAGATTGTGTCATTGGAGAAATTTGATTCGAAGAGTGTGGCATTAAATGTTTTGCAGCCTACTGTTGACGGTCCTTGTCGCTGTCTGGTGGAAAATTTTGTGAATTAAGTTCTTGGTTTAAAAATTCAGTGCATAGAAACTTTGATATCCTCCTCTTGATGTCGTAATTTAGGGATCCATATTGATTGCGCTCATAAGCGGACATAAGGCTATCACAAGGTAGATAAGAACAATTAATATTACTTTGCTGCAAACGCTTTTTTATGTCCAAGTTAAAATTGTAAATAAAGTTATTAAGGACTCTTCTATTATCACAATAGGGGGGTGTGACAATTATTAGGTTGGTTCTAATGGAAATTTCGGAGATTATATCCAAACTTGAGTCATCGATGGTTTTTCCCTGTAAAGCATTGACCGTGCCAGGAAACAATACAACGAAGTCATTTTTGTTGAAGTTTTGGCTCAATGGAGCAAACTGCTTAATAAGAACTTCGGCCTGTACTCTTGAATTTGGGTACTGACAGTTAATATCAAATTTGTTTCGACAGAATGACTTGATTAGCAACCCAAATCCTCTTACACAAGGTTTGTTTCCGAACAGGAGAATCTGGTGCTTTGCTTTATAAGAGGTGGGCGGAGATTCCGATGTATCAGTGCTGCGGGCTGGTGGCTGTTCTGTGTCGGCTCTGTTAATATTAACGTTGGACGCTAAATCGTTCTTCAATTTCTGGATTTCGCCCTGATGAAGACTGTCTTGGACAGTTAAAGTCTCAATGGAGACTAGAAGATTATCCTTTAAAATATTAAGTTCTTTCAATTCGGTTTTGGCACTTAGGAGTTCATTTTTGTATGATTCGAGTCTCTTTTCAATGACCTTTTTCTCATTACCTATTTGTATTATTTGTTCGGCGAGGTTTTCTTGATTGTCATTGGCAATTCTGTTTTTTAAATCTTTAATATTTAGGTCACGATCCTTTAATTTATTTTGTAGTAGCGTAAGTTCACTTCTCAAATCATTGCATTCTGAAGTCAATTTGTCCATTTTATGGGTGTCTTGGCTTGGCCTGGAATCGTGAGATACTGATGTAGAGGTGTCATCATTTAATTTTTTCCTGCACTGCTTCGAACAAACTATTTTATGGCCGTCAATAGTACCGAAACCTGATCTTCTAGCAACACAGCTCGGATGGTAGGCGCCGTGACATATGATACAAAAGTAACTACTTAGTTTGTTTGTTCTACAGCAAGTGAATCCATTTTCGCCCTTCTCCGTGTCCATAACGGTTGATGACAAGAGAAAAGGAAATGTCAGCAAAATCCGCTCCACTAAGATGAAAACTGCTCGCAGGACAATATGATCAGGTGCACAGCAAAATCCGCTACACTAAATTTTAAATCTCGACTGTGTTTATTTATAGTAAGCCAGCTGCATTCGCCTATTTGTTCCAATATTAAAAATGTATAATTGTCAATATTTATTTTCAGCCGTTCCGGAGATACGAGGCTTCGAAGTTGGCGATTTTGTTATCATCGAATTAACAGAAGCTTTGAGATTAGAAATTCAATTTTTTCTGGAGATACGTAATTTCTAATGGCGGAGCCACCCATGCTATTGTCATATATGTCAGATGTCAAAAAATGACAGTTACGACGCCATTTTGAATTTTTTTAAATAGCAACCCACATTTATAACTACACCACTGTATTGCATTTCGCGATCCGATTTCAAAAATATATAGTTGTCGATATTTATTTCCAACCCTTAAGGAAATACGATCGTATCAAAAAATGCATCGTACGATTATGTGTTTTAAGTATCTTACCCCATTAAAAATTAGAAGCTTTGTGATTAAAAAATCAATTTTTTCTGAAGATATGTAATTTCTTATGGCGGAGCCACCCATGCTATTGTCATATATGTCAGATGTCAAAAAATGACAGTTACGACGCCATTTTGATTTTTTTTAAATAGCAACCCACATTTATAACTACACCACTGTATTACATTTCGCGATCCGATTTCGAAAATATATAGTTGTCGATACCCTCTTTTTACTGTATATTAACGACCTTCTAGTAAAAACCCAAAATCCAATTTATAGCTTTGCTGATGACAGCACACTTGTCTCATCTTTTACCTTGACCCCCCAAATATCCGCTGCCGACGCACATCTTCGCAGGCAGCATGAAGTATTGCGTCTCAACAATGACCTGGAAGAAATTTTGGCTTGGGGTGACAGTAACCAAGTCGAATTTAATGCTAAGAAAACCCAGGCAGCAGTCTTCTCCAAAAAGGTTAACATTGCAGAACCGGATATAGTCATGGCAGGACACGCAATTCCCCTGGCACCGTCTATTAATTTGCTGGGGGTCAATCTGGGAGGCAATCTGTCTTGGCATGATCACGTTGCCGCAATTGCCAAGGCAGCTGCACAGAAACTTGGTGTACTTTTCCGCAGCAAAAGGTTGTACACACCTCATCAACTTTTGACACTCTACAAAGCCCAGATTCGACCATCATTAGAATATTGCTCTCATGTCTGGAGCTCTGCACCCAAGCACACCCTTCGGCTACTGGATTCCATTCAAAGGAGAGCCGTTCGTCTGATCGGCGACCCCGAGCTGACCAAGACCCTCGATAGCCTGGAGCATCGAAGAAAGGTTGGTGATTTGGCTCTCTTTTACAGATATTTCCATGGCAGGTGTTCGACTGACATTGCCCACTTGATTCCACCTAGAGCAATGCAAAACAGAAATACACGGCGAACCACTGCCGCTCATCCATATGTTGTTCAGCTTAGTACTCCTCGAACTTCATTGTTCAAGAATTTTTTCATCTGGAGAACGTCTTCTTTGTGGAATGATCTTCCTGAGGTCGTGTTTCCCAATGAATACAATCTTCAACGTTTCAAGACCAACGTTAATCGCTTTTTTCGCACTCGCACCGCTCCCAGAGCGCCTTAAAGGATTTTTCCTACAGTGCAGGTGTTTTATCATTAAAAAAAAAAAAAAAAAAAAAAAATTATTTCCTACCTTTAAGGAAATACGATCGTATCAAAAAATGCATCGTACGATTATGTGTTTTAAGTATCTTACCCCATTAAAAATTAGAAGCTTTGTGATTAAAAAATCAATTTTTTCTGAAGATACGTAATTTCTTATGGCGGAGCCACCCATGCTATTGTCATATATGTTAGATGTCAAAAAATGATAGTTACGACGCCATTTTAAATTTTTTTTAAATAGCAACCCACATTTATAACTACACCACTGTATTGCATTTCGCGATCTGATTTCAAAAATATATACTTGTTGATATTTATTTCCAACCCTTACCGAAATACGACCTTATCAAAAACTGCATCGTTCGATTATGTGTTTTAAGTATCTCACCGGGCAAGGGCCTGTCGACATATTAAGCACCGGTTCCCGCAGATCACCGAAGTTAATCTGTATCGAGCGCGGTTAGTACTTGGGCGGGTGACCGCTTGGGAACACGGCGTGCTCTTGCCTCAGGGAAGAGTGTAAAATGAATCGACACCTAGCCATCCTATTCACGCCGGACAGGCCGGATGAGATCGGATATCTCGTAGGATGAAGGTGCCGTTTTACACTCCCCAGTCGATAGATCACATTTGTGGTCGATGACAGGTTTAAGATGGCCTACGTAGTCGGCGAACCGTAAAAAAAAAAAGAAGTATCTCACCCCATTAAAAAATAGAGCTTTATGATTAAAAAATCAATTTTTTCTGAAGGTACGTAATTTCTAATGGCGGAGCCACCCATGCTATTGTCATATATGTCAGATGTCAAAAAATGACAGTTACGACGCTATTTTGAATTTTTTTAAATAGCAACCCACAATCACCACTGTATTGCATTTCGCGATCCGATTTCAAAAATATATAGTTGTCGATATTTATTTCCAACCCTTACCGAAATACGACTGTATCAAAAACTGCATCATATGATTATGTGTTTTAAGTATCTCACCCCATTAAAAAATTGAATTTTTAATCATAAAGCTTGTAGCGTTTATAAATTTAACGCCACGTTTGATAATAATTTTCAGAAAATATTTCATTATTCTGGCGCATTCGCCACCACTCATTTTTCTGTACACCAGATGCAGAAGGTCGTAGAGGGACGTGGTTCGTTCGATACGTGGAGGCCGCTCTCTCGAGCTCCGGAATCCGGGCTGAGTGGTCACTTTTGGTGATTGATTTCCAATTTTGATATCGTGCAAGTTAACGCACAATTTTGTTAAAAATTAAAATATGCAGAATGTGTAAAACCTGCTAAAAGTTTATTTTCTATTTGCTTTTCGTATAATACGTGGGATAAACCCCTAATTGTTTGGAACGGAGCCATGTGCTGTCGGTGTGTGAATTCCCTCAGATAAGAGGTAAGCTAGTTAAATTTCCTTCTTAAATTTGGGTATTTGGTTATTTTTTGTGTGATTTACAGGGTCGTATTATGGGGCTCATTTCCACGTAAAATTTGCACTCATCTCTTGTTATCGCCTGAAGAGCTGTGTCGTACCTCTCACCAAGTCGTTGAGCTTTGGCCTTCGGTGATCCAGTAGCCTCAGTTCAACACCCCACTGAAGGGCTAATGTGTTTCACCCACCACTACCCGCTGTAGCCGTACCTGAGAATCTACTTGCCCTGGATCTAAGGCCAGTTTATTCCTTTATATTATTTTTACCAATATAACTTCCGGTTAAGTTGAATCATTTATTAACAGTAAGATTATAATATCGTATCAGTTTTTGGAATTTTCATATAATGTATTAACCATCTTGTAAGCGTGTTTTCTGACTCCCTTTTTATTTTATTCGCCTAAAAGTCGGTATAAATTACAGGTGGTTTATTGTAAATAATGTACATAGCAGGGGGTATCTTTGGCCAAAGAATAGTTATGTATATATTGATATAAACGAGGTTTCGGTAAACTTAAGTAAATAAGCCTTGAGGCAATTTTTAATTTACAGGTTCAGAATACAGGCATTCTATAGTTTTTTATTTTTAATATGATTGGCATAATATACATATATATCTGCGTGTCAAGAAGAGAATGACAGTTTTCATTAAAATTACTGGAATTTATCTCAGTTTTTTTATTATTAACTCTAATACCATCCTTTCGCAAAAATTGAGTCTACTTCTCAGTAGAAAGGCTCTATAAACCCTTTTCGTAAAGGAAACTGAGTGGCGCCCTCCAAAAAGCACAAGTGTCGCTTGCAGACGACCACTTGTTCATCCGACGAAGAGCTGCCGTAAGCCGTTAGTGCCTTTTGAGGGTGAATTTAATTTACCCCTAAAAGGTACGCGACAAAGAATAGCGCCCATGCGCGTGGGGCATCGATAGCTTGTGCTATAAAATTAATTTTCTTTATACTGAGATAAGTTTCAAAATTGAAAAATATTCTTAATTTTCCAATTTTCTTTCAGGTTTTATGTCATTTAAATGCATACCTTTTACATTTTTTGCTTAGGTTTTACCGTCTATATTGCGTAATTTTGATCTTTCTATTTCTGTCTTTCTCTGTCTTAAATTAAGATAGAATACCTATGCACAAATAAAATAAAATTTTACATTCTAATATAGGATTATATTCAAAACGGGTTTATCGTAAATTTATTTTAAAAAGATACAACCTTTTATATCCTAAAAATAATTTAAAACATAGTTCTCTAAAAATCATTTTTACCTTAAATAAAATAAATGCAAATATAAATTAATCCGCTATGTCGCGACGAGTAAAATCATCATTGTTCAAGTACACCTTTTTTGTGGTATCTGTTTATCAAAAAAAAAAGGCTACGATTTAGATTTGAATGTTTATTGCTGTATTGAAAACGAGTTTAAAAGAAACATTTTAGGTAGATAATATTTTATATTATTTACATGGGAGCATATTTTTAAATATTAATAAAACAATGCTACGTTGTTAATTATCCAATTAATTAATTAACAATTAATTAGTAATTAAAAATTTTCTATATTTTCAAAAGAAATTTTCTGGGTTATAATACCCGATTAATTTTTGCTTGCTTTTACGTCGTATAACTTATATTATACAGAATGGGATTATTTTAAATATTATACCGGAAGTCTAAAAAGTTTTTATTGATTTTAATAGAAAATTTCCTCGAGACTTGTAATTATTTTAGTAGTTGGCTTAATTTTTTAAATAACTTGTCGGTTCTTTCAAAAGTAAATTTCTCAAGATGGCTTCTTGGGATAGATTTCAAATTAATCATTTATTAGATTTTGAGCTCGACTATGAATTAAACATTAGAAATATTTATACGGAACGTAACGTTGCTGAAAAAAGAAAGATTTTGGTTAGACTTTTGAAAAAAGAAATTAATGTACCTGGGAGTCAAATTTTTATGGATTCATATAATGTCCTAAAAGAGTTTGAAAGCCAAAAAGCTGAAATCAATCAAAGCATTGCTTCTATAGAAAATATTATTTCTGATTTTGAAGGAAACTCTTCGGATAGCACTTACCTTCGCATTAAATCAAGGCTAGCTCATTTATGTGGCCGTGCAAAAAGAATTGTTATTCCTGAAGGCGAAGATGAAGACATCATTAAATTTAAAAATGAGTCTTATGCAACTTGTCTTAAATTAGAGTCAGACTTAGATGAAAAAGTTTCGGATGTAGTACCTGCTTCAAATTTGATTAATCTAAATCAAAATACTCAGCCTGTAGTTAATGTCAATCCTGTAGTTACGTGTACAGCCAATAAACAGCCAATATCTTCTTGGGGAATTAAATTTAATGGGGACACAAAAAGTGTTTTTTATTTTTTGGAAAGAGTTTCTGATTTAGCTCAAGCCCGTAATATTACAGAAGCTGAATTGCTTAATTCAGCTGTTGAATTTTTCGTAGGCGACGCATTTATTTGGTTTCGTAGTATTAGATCTGTAATTACTGATTGGCCCTCATTAGTTTTCCGTTTAAAGAAAGATTTTTTACCTCCCTATGCTGATGACGATATCTGGGAACAGATTAGACAGAGAAAACAGAAAAGAAATGAATCAATAACTATCTTTATTGCTCACTTAGAAAATTTATTTTTCCGCTTATCTATTCCTCCCGCGGAAGTAACTAAAGTTAAATATCTTCGTAAAAATTTACTACCTGAACATGTATCGCAACTTGCATTACATTCCATTGACACTGTCAATGAATTGTCTACCTTATGTAAACGATTGGAAGAAGCTTCCAGGACTACTTCTAAAAAATTACCTTCCTTATTTTATTTATCTGATTGCGATCAACAGAGTGGTTCACGACCGCGTGACACTCGTGATTGTCATTTTAATCGAAAAAAGAAATTTTCTCGAGATATCTCCAACCCTTCTAAGACTTTAAAAGAGTCTGAAAGAGATGATAATACCGATAAAAAGGATTTTCAGAATGTACCTAAAGGTAAAGTCATTTGCTTTAATTGTCGTTTACCTAACCATACCTACAACTCCTGTAAGGAGAAAAGAAACATTTTTTGTTACCGCTGTGGCGAACAAAATGTCAAAATAAATTCTTGTAAAAATTGTTCAAAAAACTAATTAGTTCATCAGGCACTGCCCGTGGTCGGTACCTTGATGGAAAATCAACCACGATCCCTTGTTTTGATAAAGCTGATTGGGATAAGTGGCTTAATTTTGTTTCTAAATTTTATAAAACACCTGGTTTAAATAACGAAGTATTGCCTTTGTTTACAAAAAAAGTTAATGATGACAGACCTTATATCTCAGTTCGTCTCTATGATCTAACGATCACCGTTTTATTAGATTCTGGGGCTAACTCTTCCATAGTTGGGTCTCATGGAATAAAAATTTTGAAAAATTTAAAAATAAAAATTCATTCTGTTAATAATAGTAATGTTTGTACTGCTGATGGTACACGGCAGCAAGTTGTTGGCATTGCCGATTTACCTATTTTTATTAATAATAATTGTCAAATTATAAAAGTTTTAATTGTTCCTTCCGTAACTCAGTCATTTATTTTTGGGATTGATTTTGCAAGACAGTTTAATTTAGTAATGGACTTTAAAAATAATCGATGGAGTATCCATAATGATCAATTCGAAATAAATACCACCTCAACAATAAATAGAAATTTTTGTATTCCTAAACTTTATACCTTGGATGATTTATCGCCAAGTCAAAAATTGGAAGCTCAAAAAATATTAGATTCGTTTAAGGAAATTGATAGTAAGGATAAGTTGGGAAGAACAAATAAAATTAAACTTACTATAGATACAGGTGATAGCCCACCGTTCAAAAAGAAACCTTACTTACAATCCCCTTATATGCAAGAGATTTTGAATAAAGAGTTGGATTCTATGATTGAATTGGGCGTGGTTGAGGAATCTCAAAGTCCTTGGTGCTCTCCCACACTTTTAGTTAAAAAACCTAATGGTGAATATAGATTTTGTTTTGATGGACGTTTCTTGAATAGTTTGACGAAGCATGATAGTTTTCCTTTACCTCACGTTGATCGTATCCTAAATAATTTGCGTAATGCTAAGTTTATATCTTCTATTGACTTGCGTAAGGCATTTTGGCAAATTCCCTTAGATGACGCTTCTAAAGAAAAAACTGCTTTTTCTATAATTGGTCGAGGACACTTCCAGTTTAACGTTGTTCCTTTCGGGTTGTGCAACGCGGCACAATCGCAGCAAAGATTAGTTGAGTCAATTTTTGGTCCTAAATATGAACCACATATATTTTCCTATCTAGACGACATTTTACTTTGTTCTCCTACTTGGGAACACCATATTGAACTACTAACAACTGCAAAAAATTTACTTAAAGGGGCAGGCCTTACTATTAACCTCGAAAAGTGTCAGTTCTTTAGAACCACGTTAAAATATTTAGGTTTTATTGTTGGAAATAATTCCTTAGCTACTGACCCGTGCAAGGTCGATTGTATGTTAAACTATCCCCGTCCTCGAACTTCGACTGAAGTTAAGCGTTTCATAGGTATGTGTTCGTGGTATCGCAGATTTATTGAGAATTTTTCTTCCCTTGTAAGTCCTTTAAATTCTCTTCTAAAAGGCAAAAAGAAAAAAGAAGTAATTACTTGGGACGAAGAGGCTGAAGCTGCATTTATATCTATTAAACAAAAATTAGTGAGTTCACCTATCCTGGCTCAGCCGGATTTTAGTCAAAGATTTTTTGTTCAATCAGACGCTTCCGATGTTGGAATTGGCGGAATGTTGACACAGTTTATAAATGGAGAGGAGAAAGTTATCGCTTATGCAAGCCGTTCTCTATCTAGGGCAGAAAGGAATTATTCGGTAACCGAACGGGAATGTTTGGCAGTTATTTTCTGCATTGAGAAATTCAGGCCTTGGGTAGAAGGTACTCGTTTTACCGTGATTACCGATCACTTCAGTTTGCTCTGGTTGAATAATCTAAAAACTCCCTTTGGTAAACTTAGTCGTTGGTTGCTTAGATTAAGGCAACACACTTTTGATTTACAACATAGAAAAGGCTCTATGCATATTGTTCCAGATGCGTTAAGTCGTATCCCTTATTGTTTGCCTGATGGCTTAGATAATGAAAGTCCATCTACCTCTCAGACTTTACCTATACAAGTATCTTCCTTATCTCTTGATTTAACCACTCTTGACCCGTGGTATGTATCTCTCTGTGATAAAATTCGTAAGAGTCCCGAAAAATACCCGCAGTGGCGTATTGAAGGCGGCTCGATACAGAAATTTATTCCCTGTCGAACCTCCTATCCTTTTAATAAACAGGAATGGAAATTCCTAGTTCCCAAATCTCAGCGTACTAAGGTTATTGAAGTTTGTCATAATCCCCCCACCAGTGGACATTTTGGTTTTCGTAAAACCTTGTTCCGAGTACAAGAAATGTATTATTGGCCACGCATGAGATTAGACGTGTTAAAGTTTATTCGTAAATGTTTAATGTGCGGAGCACAGAAGCATTCTAATTTATCTAAAATTGGTGTTATGGGTAAAGAAAAAATAGTTAATTTACCTGGTCAGATTATTTCGTTGGATTTTGTTGGTCCGTTCCCGCGCTCGAAAAGAGGTAATAAATGGTTGCTTGTAGCCGCTGATTGGTTTTCTAAATACACCTTTGTTTTTCCTCTTAGGCACTCTAAATCTAATTTTGTTGTAGATCTTCTAGAAAATCAGGTTTTCCTAATTTTTGGAGTCCCTCAGATTCTTATTTGCGATAATGCGCCAAATTTCTCTGGTCAGAACCTTAAAAATCTTTGTGAAAAATATCACGTAAAACAGTGGTTCACTCCCTTTTATTCACCACAGTGTAATTTCGTTGAGAGAAACAATAAAACTGTCACTACAGCTATTCGATGTTATATAGAAAAACACGAAGATTGGGATTTACATATTGCCGAAATTAGACAGGCCATTAATACCGCAGTTCACGAAGTAACTGGATTTCCTCCCTCCTATTTAATGTTTGGCCGACATATTCCTTTGTCTGGTGATTATTATAATAATCCTCCTCAGGACCAATCGTCCGAAATTTTACCTGGTGATAGGAATACCTACGCCGAAGGTTTAGTTGAGTTTCGGAAATTATTCGACGAGATTCGTCAAAAATTGCATGCTGCTTATGAAAGGAATTCCAAATCCTATAATCTCCGGAAACGGGATGTAAGTTTTAGTGTGAATGACAAAGTATGGCGTCCGAATAAAACGTTGTCTAAAGCTGCAGACAAATTCGCTGCGAAACTCAGTCCTAAACATATCTTATCTATTGTCTCTAAAAAGTTATCTCCTTTAGTCTATGAATTAAAGAATCTAGATGGTTCTAAAGCAGGCAAATGGCATGCTAAGGACTTATTACCTTATCGTGGATCCTCCGATGATTCATCAGAGGACGACCAAAGTTCTCTTTCTTCCTAATTTACCTACCTACCTGCGAAATACGCGAGTGGTTTTTGTGTGATAAGGAATTTCCTTATCAAAACTACTTACCTTACCTTACCTTTGGCTTATTTACCTTACCTTTGGGTTATTTATCTTACCTTTGGGTTACTTAACTAACCGTGATTTACTTATGCAAATTAATTTTAGTTATCTTACTCGAGGGTAACTTAAACTAATTACTTTTTCGTTACCTACCTTATTCTTTAAGTTCTTTCCTAGATCTTACCTAGGATTATGCTTTGCTAAGAGCTTCTTAGTATATCTCACCGCTCCTTGGTGTGGTGCCATGTCAAGTTTTAGTAAATGGGACTGACGCACGAGGGCATTGCCGCAACTTCAGTTCTATTGAGTATTCCTGACTTTATTTTAATAATCAGTCCTACCTTTTATAGAGTAGTTTGGTTTTATACCGTGAGGGTGTGAAATTAGATCCTTGATTTTTTAAATTCATATCTTCCTCATAATTGATTATAGTCGTTGACTACAGGAAATCGTTTCCGCCTTCTTATAGGTTGTATATCTGTATATAGTTAGTAGTTTATAAGATTGTGATATTTCTAGTATTTCTTTCCTTTAGATTGATGTCCTACTATCCATTAGTTGTCGCATTTAAGTAGACCTACCGATTTAGTGACCTACCCAATTTGTGACCTACCGATTATGACTCCCTTGGGACGTATGATACGCGATAGTTATCAGGAAAAAATGTTGACAACTCTATCTTTTCATGTTAATATCTTTATGACATGTTTTGTAATGTCGATAGTATGGATAGTCTTAGTTCAAAAAAAAAAAAAAATGTAAAGCTTACCTAGGAGCCTTTCATTTTTTCTTTTTGGAGAGAGGCAATGTAGCGTTTATAAATTTAACGCCACGTTTGATAATAATTTTCAGAAAATATTTCATTATTCTGGCGCATTCGCCACCACTCATTTTTCTGTACACCAGATGCAGAAGGTCGTAGAGGGACGTGGTTCGTTCGATACGTGGAGGCCGCTCTCTCGAGCTCCGGAATCCGGGCTGAGTGGTCACTTTTGGTGATTGATTTCCAATTTTGATATCGTGCAAGTTAACGCACAATTTTGTTAAAAATTAAAATATGCAGAATGTGTAAAACCTGCTAAAAGTTTATTTTCTATTTGCTTTTCGTATAATACGTGGGATAAACCCCTAATTGTTTGGAACGGAGCCATGTGCTGTCGGTGTGTGAATTCCCTCAGATAAGAGGTAAGCTAGTTAAATTTCCTTCTTAAATTTGGGTATTTGGTTATTTTTTGTGTGATTTACAGGGTCGTATTATGGGGCTCATTTCCACGTAAAATTTGCACTCATCTCTTGTTATCGCCTGAAGAGCTGTGTCGTACCTCTCACCAAGTCGTTGAGCTTTGGCCTTCGGTGATCCAGTAGCCTCAGTTCAACACCCCACTGAAGGGCTAATGTGTTTCACCCACCACTACCCGCTGTAGCCGTACCTGAGAATCTACTTGCCCTGGATCTAAGGCCAGTTTATTCCTTTATATTATTTTTACCAATATAACTTCCGGTTAAGTTGAATCATTTATTAACAGTAAGATTATAATATCGTATCAGTTTTTGGAATTTTCATATAATGTATTAACCATCTTGTAAGCGTGTTTTCTGACTCCCTTTTTATTTTATTCGCCTAAAAGTCGGTATAAATTACAGGTGGTTTATTGTAAATAATGTACATAGCAGGGGGTATCTTTGGCCAAAGAATAGTTATGTATATATTGATATAAACGAGGTTTCGGTAAACTTAAGTAAATAAGCCTTGAGGCAATTTTTAATTTACAGGTTCAGAATACAGGCATTCTATAGTTTTTTATTTTTAATATGATTGGCATAATATACATATATATCTGCGTGTCAAGAAGAGAATGACAGTTTTCATTAAAATTACTGGAATTTATCTCAGTTTTTTTATTATTAACTCTAATACCATCCTTTCGCAAAAATTGAGTCTACTTCTCAGTAGAAAGGCTCTATAAACCCTTTTCGTAAAGGAAACTGAGTGGCGCCCTCCAAAAAGCACAAGCGTCGCTTGCAGACGACCACTTGTTCATCCGACGAAGAGCTGCCGTAAGCCGTTAGTGCCTTTTGAGGGTGAATTTAATTTACCCCTAAAAGGTACGCGACAAGCTTCTATTTTTTAATGGGGTGAGATACTTAAAACACATAATCGTACGATGCATTTTTTGATACGGTCGTATTTCCTTAAGGGTTGAAAATAAATATCGACAACTATATATTTTTAAAATCGGATCGCGAAATACAATACAGTGGTATAGTTATAAATGTGTGTTGCCGTTAAAAAAAATTCAAAATGGCGTCGTAACTGTCTTTTTTTGATATCTGTAATATTTGACAATAGCATGGGTGGCTCCGTTATAAAAAGTTACGTATCTCCAGAAAAAATTGAATTTCTAATCTCAAAGCTTCTGTTAATTCGATGATAACAAAATCGCCAACTTCGAAGCCTCGTATCTCCGGAACGACTGAAAATAAATATTGACACTTATACATTTTTAATGTTGGAACAAATAGGCGAATGCAGCTGGCTTACTATAAGGTAGGGTTGCCATTTAAGAAAATCCAATATGGCGTCGTATCTGTCAAATTTATAAACATTGATTTTTTTTGACATCAAATTTGGCTTCTTCACTAAAAGCTGTTAGGGAATACATAATTGTTTTTTTTATTGTGGTCGATAGCAAAGTCGCCAATCGGGTGAGACACTTAAAATAATGTCCCTGTACCTACCATTAATGTTAACATTGTAAAAAATCAATAAAATTAGGTAGTGTAAAATTTTGTCATACTCTAAAAAGTGGTAGTTATTGTTAAACATTTAGAAATAAACGATTTCTTCGATTTTTGCTTGATTGAGAACTATAAAGTTTAAAATACAAAAATCTTATATAGTTTACATGCAGTGCGCGAAATATGTATTTCGCACACTATTTCGCGCACACTGTATCATAATTCTAATAAATACTTTTTTCTACAAACGTCAAAAAATGACAAGGCTCGCGCATTAATAACAATATGTGAAGTGACCTTTCTTTCATTTTCCTAAGTTACCATGACACCGGTAACAGGAAAAAAGGTCACTTCGCATATTGTTATCAATGCGCGAACCTTGTAATTTTTTTGACGTTTGTAGAAAATAGTTATTTATTATACAAGGGAAAAAAGCATTAGATTTTAGCTCGAGGTTGTGTGACAAAAAAGCTAATATTTTTCCCGTGTATAATACACTATTTTTTTCTGTGACGGGAAAAACGACGATATTATTACAATATATTAAAGTCAGAAAAGTATCGATGTGAAATTTGACTTTTTAAACTAGTAGGTAGGCTGTTTTACTTATAGCGACCATTGGACCTGCGTTTCTAAGGAAACCTTTAAAATAATCAAATATCTGTCAATTTAATTCCGTGATTTAATATAAAAAATAAGAACTTTAGTGGTTATTTAGTAGTTATTTTAATTAATATAAAGTTTAAAATGTCTGATTCTGAGTTTTCTCTGACACCACCGGAATTAGTAGAAGCAGCGAAAGTAGTGTCACAAAAATTATTGCCAGCTAAATCGCGCAAAATTTACGAAAACGCGTTTTCAAGATTTATGGAATGGAAGATGAAAAATGCATGCAGTTCTTTGCCGGAGACGGTGTTATTGGCTTAATTTTCGGAGCTGAGGAACTGACACAATAACAAAAGCCATCAACAGTGTGGTCGAATTATTCAATGATTAAAAGTATGTTACAATCATACAATCCAATAATAATGTAGACATTTCAAAATATTTCAAACTAATTACATTTCTAAAACAAAATGGGAAAGGTTACACGCCCAAGAAAGCTGCGATTTTTACGAGTACAAATATTAGTGATTTTTTAAATAATGCTCCCGATGAAGTTTATTTAATGGCCAAGGTTGTTGTTTTACTTGCGATTGCAGGAGCTTGTCGAATTTGCAAAATCAGCCAGGTAACATTAGATGATATTGAAGATTATTGCATTGAAAATTAAGCAAACAAAGAATGATGTCAACAGGAGATTTGTAGTTACTGAAAAATATATTAAATTTTACCGAATGTACATAGATAGCCCTTCGTCCAACAGCAGCAAAGGATCGCCGCCTATTTTATGCATATCACAATGGAAAATGTATCAATCAAGTTGTGGGTAAAAATCAGTTTTATAAGGTACCCCAAACAGTAGCTAATTTTCTTTAACTTGAAAATGTTACCTTATACACGGGTCATTCATTTCGAAGATCGTCTGCTACACTTTTGGTTGAATCTGGGGGAGACTTGTTGACACTCAAGAAACATGGCGGTTGGAAGTCATCAACGGTCGCTGAAGGGTATGTTGACGAATCGGTAGCACACAGGACAGATATAGCTAATAAAGTGTTTAGAACCTGTGGCAGTGCTGAAAGAACACCCGATTTGCGACCAGGTACATCAACGGCAGTTGTGTCCATGGCAGAAAATATAATTTCAACACGAGAAAATTCGACTGTACCGAATAGTAAAATGAACATGTCATGCATGCAATGCACATTTAATAATTATTGTACTTTTTGATTTAAAGAAAATGTAACTTTTTGTATAATAAAATATTCTAAAATTAAATATCTACCTTTACTTATGTGTGTATATTATATCCGGGAAAAAAGTAGTCACTTTTTTCCCGGGGAAAAAAGTAATCAGATCACTTTTTTCCCGGGGAAAAAAGTAATTCCACAAAAAGTGACATTTTATTACCTGTCAACAGAGATAAAATGTCAAACTTTTTTCCCGTCACAGAAAAAAAGTATTTATTAGAATTATGATACAGTGTTCTTGCTTCTACTAAAAGTTAGTAGTAACTTCGATATTTACCACAACAGTGGCTCAGAGGTGAGTTACTAATATTCGACCGTGGCGGTCCGAGTTCGATCCTCGCACTCGGCATACGCACAATAAAAAAAGTATGTCCGAAATTTAGCAGGTTTAAGAATGCAGGGAAGAGTGTAAAATGTATCATCTTCCAACGCACCCCATTCACGCTGGTAACCAGGCTGGATAAGATCGGATATCTTGTGGGGTGCGGAAGAAGGTACACACTCCCCAATCGGTAGGTTATACAATGATGCAATAAACCGAGGGTTAGCCCTTGGGGGAGGGGAGTGTCCCATGACTGAGGATCGTGGTTCTTAATCCACGTTAAGCTATAGGTCCCCTCGGGAATGGCTCTGGCAGCGAAAGAGGAGGTAAAAAGCTAAATTTGAAAGAAAGAACTTTGATATTTTAAATGGAATATTTTATATTCGAATTCCCCGTTAATTTTTTAACAATTATTATTCTATACCGTTTCTAAAATTTGCATTTTTTTTATGGAAAACATTTCCTAAGAAGAAATTGTGATTTTTTTACTCTGAAATATTAGGACATTGAAAATTTATGGATAGTTAAATATAATCAGGGGGCTCTTAACCTTATGTCCAAATCTTGGTTGTGGTGCGTGGTTTAAAAATACAGGTAATTTCCTAATACCTAGTATATTTTTTTAACGTAACAGTCTGTTTATTATCAGTGCTTTGAAAAGCTACTTAAATTGGCTCTTTATTTTTGTATGAAATATATTTGACAATTTTAATGATCCAGAGCACTCATACCGGGAAAGACTCAACGACATGAATTCTTTTTTTATAAATGTATGTCCAGATATTGATAATAAATTGGCCGATATGTCAAAAATAGCTACATGTGGCCAGTCAATGTTTCTACATGCCGTGACCGAAAAAGAAGTGTATGAATGTATAAAAGGTCTAAAAAATAAAAAATCGGTAGGTCATGATGAGGTTCCGGTGGCACTGCTAAAGGAAGTGGCAGACTTGATCTCTTTACCTTTAACCCATATAATAAACTTGTGCTTTTCCTGGGGGTGTTTCTGCTGATCTAAAGATAGCTCAGGTAAAGCCATTATTTAAAAACAAGGGTAGAAAGAATGAAAATAAAAATTATAGACCAATATCGCTGTTGTCGAATATTAGTAAGGTTTTTGAGCATTTGATTTATGAAAGGTTGATTGGGTTTTTGGATGGGAATGATATTATCACTTACTGTCAATATGGATTTCGTAGGGGTAAATCAACAATTAAGGCAGTATATCAGGCAATAACAAAAATATTGGATTCCATGAATGAGGGAAACAGTACAGTAACTGTATGCCTGGATCTTTCTAAGGCATTTGACAGTATGGGTACAGAGGAGTTGCTGGGGACTTAATAAAGTGTTATTTGTCT
Source organism: Polydrusus cervinus (assembly GCA_935413205.1). Lineage (NCBI taxonomy): Eukaryota > Metazoa > Arthropoda > Insecta > Coleoptera > Curculionidae > Polydrusus > Polydrusus cervinus. Next base: position 30,345,076 of record OW284515.1, on the reverse strand, counting down.
GAAAGAAAGCAGTGTGTTGTTGAGTGTGACGACAAGGGAAATCTTATAAAATCAGAATATCAAATAGTAAGGAAAGGGGTTCCTCAGGGCTCTATACTGGGACCACTTTTATATATTTTATATACCAATGAATTGCCAACAGTTGTCCAGGAGGATCTGGTAATGTATGCGGATGATGTAAACCTGCTGATCAGTAAGAAAGGTAAGGATAAGGTTGTTGATAAGGTAATTGAAGCTATTAGCACACTTGGCAAATGGTTTTCGTCTCTTCAGCTTTTAAATGTTGATAAGACACAGATATTGGATTTCGGAGTTAGGGGCGGAAGCTTGGATAGAGTGAATGTAGATCGTGTAGAGATGGAGGTCAGCAAATCTGTATCGTTTCTGGGTGTAAGAATAGATGAACTTCTGGATTGGAAGGCCCATATTGAGGATCTAAGCAACAGCTTGGCAAAGTACTGTTATACCCTGAGAGTTATCACGGAGAGCGTGGGTTTGAGGGCGACTCTTACATTTTATCATTCTTGCGTGGTTTCTAGGATTAGATATGGTATTATATTTTGGGGAAATTCGGTCGATGTTAAGAGAGTGCAGGTTCTGCAGAAAAGATGTCTACGGACTATGTTCAGGCTGGGTTTTAGGGAAACCTGTAAACCAGTCTTTAAGAACAGTGGTACCTATATTAACTGTTATTGGTATATACATTTATGAAATAGCCAAATTCGTTTTTGAAAACTTATCTTTATTTGCAAAAAGTGAACGATCACATAGATACAATACAAAAAACAAACAGGACTTACTCTTGGACGAAACAAAATTTAGTTATGTACAAAAAAATTGCCACAACAATATGATAAAAATTTGGAATAAAATTCCACCGCAAGTAAGGAGTTTGTCTAAGCGTAAATTTCTTAGTTATAAAAACCCATTTAATAAAAACTGCACCATACACGTTCAGCGAATTTTATTCAGAACAAATCTTTGAGTGATGTGCCTTATTATGGTCATGCCTTTGTTCGTTTAAAGGTTTTAAATTGTAAATTTTAAATTGTAGTGTAAGTGTGTTGTAAAATAATTTTATATTCTGTTGCCCTATATTTTAATTGATTTTAATATTTTAATTATTCTATATGTTTCCTCCTGTAGTGGACTGTAGATCTCTCTTGAATATTAATGATTGACTACACACTGTACTTGTACATGGAAGTTGTATTTATTATTATGGTGGTGGGACAGAAATAATATTATGTTATTTTTTCTTTTAAACTAAAAAACGTCTGGTTGACAGCTTCATATTTTCGACATCTCTCCTGGTCCACACCTTACTGGTCTGGTCTGGTCTGTTAACAACGGAACATGCCGCCCGCCTTGAAATACATATTTCAATTACCCACTAAAATTAACAAATAAGTACATATATAATAATAAGAGTCTTTAGGTTTATGCTTCATTGGACTCAATTGGTAATATACATAATTTAGTCACAGCGCGTTTGCAGATAGAACGATCACCGCACTGTATACTCGCAACCCGAATTATATTATCGAAACCGGGATGTAGTTCAATAACACGTCCAGTCTTCCATCTACAAACTGGAACATTGTCCTCCTTGATGATCACCAAAGTGCCAATCTTCAGCAGATTCGGGAAACTCGTTCTCCATTTCACTCTTGACTGTAGTTCGGAAATATATTCTTGGTTCCAGCGTTTCCAGAACTGTTGAACCATACATTGCAAGTGTTGAAATTTACGAAGACGATTTTCAGGAACAGCCGTATAATTGGGTTCTGTCAGAGTAGTTAATGTCTTCCCTACCAGGAAATGTGATGGTGTGAGCGGTGTCATATCTTGTGGGTCCGACGAAAGAGGAGTCAATGGTCTAGAGTTCAGTACTCCCTCTATTTGAGCTAAAACCGTGCTCAAATCTTCGAAAGTAAGTCTAGTGTCACCGACAACACGCTTAAGATGAAATTTAATACTTTTAACACCAGCCTCCCACAAACCTCCGAAATTAGGCGCTCTGGGAGGCATAAAATGCCAAGTAATTCCCTCAGCTGATAAATCGGAGACTAATCTATCAGCATTTAGCCGTAAAAATGCTTGACGGTTTGAGTTTGCCCCTACAAAATTAGTTCCATTATCAGAGTAGATATGCAGAGGCTTACCTCTTCTGGCTATAAATCTTTAAGAACCGCAAGAAAAGCCTCGCTGGTCAAGTCACTGACAACTTCTAAGTGAACACACTTGGTGTTCATGCATATAAAAATACATAATATATAGCCCTTAAGAATTTTAGGATTTCTTGTTTTCCGATCTCTAATCGAAATGGGGTCAGCGTAATCAACACCAGTATGAGTACAAACTGGTTGAAAGGCAGATACGCGATATTTAAGAAGATTTCCCATGAAATAATTATTTATTGATATTAGATTTGCTTTAAAACATGTGAGGCACCGTTTAACTATTGTTCTAACTACCCAACGTCCAGAAATTGACCAAAATCTTTCGTGAATTGTATACAATAATTGTTGCGGCCCACAATGTAATAAAGATACAGTTTTATTTTGCTTGTTGTCTCCCAAATCTAATACATTACAAGACAAGTTTTCATGAATTTGAAATTGACCTAATAATTCTGGGTTATTAGACAACCATTTTCTTAGCTGAAAACCTCCTCTTGCTAAAATAGATGATATTTCCTTTTGAAGTTGCAACCATTTTAAGATAGAAAACGCACCTGTTAAAAGGTCATCAAAATAAAAACAATTTAAAATAGTTTCGCTTGCCTCTGGGTACTCAGCCTGAGTCTCCAGAGCGAGTTGCTTCATACATCTAACGGCCAAAAATGGCGATGACGCACAACCATACGTTACAGTATTCAGTTCATAACATGCAATCGGAGCCTGAAGAATGTCTGGATCCTTCCACAAAATTCTTTGAAAACTTCGTTCACTAGTTTCAATAAGAACTTGTCTATACATTTTGGAAATATCTGCATTAAGCACATACGGGTAACTCCAAAAACGTAATAAAATGGAAAGACGTTCCGTCTGGATAGTAGGTCCCATATATTGTATATCATTTAAAGATAACCCAGTGTCGCTTTTATTGTCCCTAAATCGAAATTTTACCATAAACCGTCCGTCAGGAAACCGGCTATGGATTTTTACAAAATTGTCTTCATAGAACTGCTCAGTTTTTGCCCAATAGGGTTGATCGTTATAACCTTCCTCTAGTTCCCAAAAACGCGTTAGTTTGTCATCGATCGTCTGAACTAATGACAGACAATCCATTACCTGATTATTAGCGACATTGGGACGATTACAATATCCACCGACTATCCAACCTAAACTTGTCTTTTAAAGAGTGGGCATTCCTTCTTTTCGAATTTGTTTCATAAGCAATATTTTATAAAATATATCAACTCCCAGTAAAACATCTATATCACTTTGAAGATTAAACGACCCATCAGCTAGTTTTAAATTTGCAGGAATATCCCAATTTAAGATATCACAAGAAGCGGTTGGAATAGCTTGAGTTATTTTTGGTATGACTAAACAAGAAATACGTTCCCTATAATCATTGGTATTTGACATAAACATAATATTGACCCTAGACTTTGTGGTAGAAGCTAATGATTCCCCGATTCCCATAATTTAAAAATTGACAGCAGTCCTTTGTAAACCTAATTTTTCTACTATACGTTCGGTAATAAAATTACTTTGGGATCCCGGGTCCAATAATGCCCTAACCACGTGAGCAGTTCCCTAATTATCCAAAACCTTAATATTTGCAGTTGCCAACACTGACAACGTCGTCGAATAATTCATCGCATGGCCAGCAGTGGAGGTACTTGAAACCGACATAATTCCCGTACATCTTCCAAAACCATCTGAAGAAGTCCTACGTTCGTTATTTTCGATGTTGGTGGTATCACTTTCATGCAACAGTGTGTTATGTTTACCTCCACAAACGCGACAAGACGAAGTATTTGGACAGTTTTTTGTATGGCCGGTACTAAGACAATTCCAACACAATTTTAATTTATGTACAGCAGCTGTTCTCGCCTTAACATTCATGTTTTTAAAAACAAAACATTTATAGATGGAATGATTTTTTTTACAATAATAGCAAGAAAATTTACCTTCGGTAGGTATAGAATGAAAACCCGTTATCTTACCTTTATTATCGGGTTTAAAATGTACCTCTTTCTTTGAGAACTCTAATTTTTCCAATAATTTACATTTAGATTTTAAAAATGCATTGACATCAGTCAATTTTGGCAATTCCCCTTTTTGTATAGGATATGACTCCCAATCTCTACGAGTGATTCTATCAAATTTACTTGTTAGCAAATACACAATCAAGGTATCCCAGTTGTCAGTGTCTTGACCCAAACTTTGCAAAGACCTTAGATTTTTATTAAAAATATCATACAGACTTCTAAGATCCTTATGGGATTCTGTTAGTACACCTGGGCAATCAAACAAGCCCTTAACATAGTTATATATAATAAGTCTTGTATTTTCATATCGATCAGATAGCAGTGACCAAGCAACCGAATAATTATCATTTGTAACTGGTAAATTTGCAATAGCTTGAAGAGGTTCTCCCTTGAGGTACGATTTTAAATAATAAAATTTCTCTATGTTGCTTAGAGATGCATTGTCATGAACAATGGCTTGAAAGGCATCTCGAAATTCGAGTCATTTTTCATACGAACTATTAAAAGTTGGCAGCTTTAAATTAGGTAATTTGACTGAATGCACTGGCTGTACAAACCTCCCAGCATTACCATGGCTACTTTTTGACAGTGAGCTACCATTTTCTGATTTCTTTTTATTATTATTTAATGATTTTAATTTTGCTAATAATTTCAAAATAGGTTACTTCAAAATTTTCACGCTCTTTGGTTTTAAGCTCAAACCAACCTTCTGTCTCATTTTTAGATTCCGTCAATCATGACTCAATATCACCCTGAATATCTTCAAACTGTGATAAAGGAGGCTCCGCTTTATCTAGTCTAGTTTCTAATTGACCCACCTCTAGTTCCGTGGGGTTAGTTGGATCGACTTTATCATAATATTGACTAATTCTAGTGAGTTTGCCTTTGATAGTACCGCGATTTAACTTGAGTTTATTTAATTCTGTCATATTTCTTTATAACGAAATTTAAAAAAAAAACACTAGACAAACTTACAAAGATTAAGCACCGCAATAAAACAAACAAATAGACCAGCTCTTTTTATACTGAATGACTTACGTGGCCCACAGCTTATCTAATTTCACCACGCCCTTGAACTAATAATTCTTTTGAACTTCTGTATTCCTGAATCCTGCCTGGGACTCGTACAGTGTGTTTGTTACCTTCTCTCACAGCTGACTGGCTGATCGACGAAGCAGGTATGGTCGCCGACAAGACGACGCAAATACCTAAAACAGATACAAAAAAACGGATTCTTCTCGCTATCCGGTTCGAACGGAACAAAATGTTTCCTCCTGTAATGGACTGTAGATCTCTCTTGAATAATAATGATTGACTACACACTGTACTTGTACATGGAAGTTGTATTTATTATTATGGTGGTGTTACAGAAATAATATTATGTTATTTTTTCTTTTAAACTAAAAAACGTCTGGTTGACAGCTTCATATTTTCGACATCTCCCCTGGTCCACACCTTACTGGTATTTTATCCAGGTCATAGATAACTGTCTGTTAACAACGGAACACTATATTTTAAAGATTGTTTACTTTTAAGAAGATTTTAACCTCTGTATAGACAGGTTCTATATGCCCTATGGCATCCTGAAGAAACGAATAAATATATTATTATTACTATTATTATATCATATCTATACCTAACTAGTCAAGTTTTTGACATATAAGCCATGATTTGTAAAATTTTCTGGACAATTTAATCAGTGGCGGCTCGCGGTTCTAAAAAAATGGTGAAGAGCTAGGTATAGTGCGGGTACTTAAACAAACATTGACTAAAAACCCGTGTAATAAAACGTCTCTCTTATCCTCATCTGTCCAACGAATGAATGGTGGTGAGAAACTGTCGAGCCTCTTACATATTCAAAGAAGGGTGGCTAGTTGTTTCTACAACATCGCCTGAAACAGACTGTAAAATGCCAAGAGTGGTTCAAGTTGAATAAAAACGAACTTTAAATTTGTGTTAACAAATTGTTTTATTTACTGTATCTTCCGTTGTTTACGAAATCTACAATAAGTTAAATCAAATACAATTTGACATTGTCTGAAATCAATCTTAAATTTAAATACCGGATCAGTAACGATTGAAATAAAATATTGTTTTAAGATCAAAACAATACAACTAACTATGTACAGTAATACTACTAAAAAATACTAAATCAAAAATACAATAACCTTTGATCATGCAATAAATATAAATCTCAACAACCTATGAACAGTTGTTCAAAATCTATAAATAAAAAATGGTTTTAACATTTAAACCTTAAAAGAGTCCGAACATAATAATGCTCAAAAATAGGTTTTTATTCGAAAAGATTCACTTAATGTCAAAGTCACTTTTCGGTTTTATATAATCGCGAAACAGTGGTTTATTAACTACAAAGCGGGTAAATCAATGTCGAATGATTTATGAAAGTTTTTTACGTTTACATACAGATGTAGCTTGGATGCAACCAATTTCTTTTGATTGCAAATATTTGCAAAACTGCTCGTACTTTGATTGGATTGACAACAACTAGGTTAGATCCTACCTTGATCTGCAGGTCTTCTATTTTAAATAATTCAAAATTTCACAAGTACAGATAAATCACAAAACACCGTTTCTTATGGCAAAGAGGTGTAATAATTTCTTCACTTTTACTTGAGGAGGTCAAAGAATAAACCTTTTTCTTTACTTGAGGAGGTCAGAGAATAGACCTTTTTCTTGGAGATATGAGGTAAATTCAGAGTACAGTCAACTGCGAGTATAAACACGAGTTAACCAACAAATGAGTGTAAAACCACGAGCTAATATTACTTTATTTGAGACTGACAAAACGAGAATGGTTGACAGTAGAGAGAATTGGTTTTACTAAAAACGACGGGCCTTGTCGTTATAATGGCGAAAAAGACCGCGTGTCTAAACGGCCGAGATGTCAATTACTTTCTTCCAAGATCAAGCGTGTCTTGACACCGAGATATCTACTTCGTCTCTGGCTTCTGACTGACTGGTCGCGGAGCAGCAGAAATAATTAGAAAAATAAATAGAAATTTCTTAGGATTTTTAACCGAGTTAAGACGGATAATTTTGCCTATTTGAGAGTTTAAACTGCGGAAATTTTATGATTTATTCTGTTTTCGATGCATTGATTTTTAGAAAGGGCAAATTAAAGATATTTTAATTAGAGTAATAATTATTGAAAATTTAATAATTCCAGTGTTGGAACTAGTTTTCCAGCAAATGGAGTTCCCAACAAATTACAAACTATGTCATTAATTGGGTTCATTTTTAAAACACATAACTACGTAGGTACGTACACTACTGAATTAACTAAAAAATAAAAAATAAACTTTTTAATCGCACAGTTAATCACGTAAAAACAATATCTATAACCGTAAGTTTCGCGAGGCGTCAAAATAAATACTTTAAGGTTAGGCGAACCAATGCTAAAACAATGGTGCATACGACTGATCTATTTTTAAATTGCCCTTTATCATAATGCAAATTGTTACATGCTCTTTGGGTGACCGGCGTCACGTAACCATAGCAACGGTAAATATCAAAGCCATGTTGGGCGTTGGGTCGTCACCTCGGTCGTCACTTGCTTTGAGCTAACGGACACGGTCGGCTGGGGCGCGCCAAAACGCACGAGTGTTTATAAGTATTGTCCATCGGAGTTAACCGTGGCCCTATTATGCATAGCCACATTAGGATTCAATTAATATTATTAATTCGAACATAATTATTTTTTAAGGGCTAAAATTTTTTTTTTTTATGATAAAACACCTGCACTGTAGGAAAAATCCTTTAAGGCGCTCTGGGAGCGGTGCAAGTGCGAAAAAAGCGATTAACGTTGGTCTTGAAACGTTGAAGATTGTATTTATTGGGAAACACGACCTCAGGAAGATCATTCCACAAAGATGACGTTCTCCAGATGAAAAAATTCGAATGGAGTACTAAGCTGAACAACATATGGATGAGCGGCAGTGGTTCGCCGTGTATTTCTGTTTTGCATTGCTCTAGGTGGAATCAAGTGGGCAATGTCAGTCGAACACCTGCCATGGAAATATCTGTAAAAGAGAGCCAAATCACCAACCTATCTTCGATGCTCCAGGCTATCGAGGGTCTTGGTCAGCTCGGGATCGCCGATCAGACGAACGGCTCTCCTTTGAATGGAATCCAGTAGCCGAAGGGTGTGCTTGGGTGCAGAGCTCCAGACATGAGAGCAATATTCTAATGATGGTCGAATCTGGGCTTTGTAGAGTGTCAAAAGTTGATGAGGTGTGTACAACCTTTTGGTGCGGAAAAGTACACCCAGTTTCTGTGCAGCTGCCTTGGCAATTGCGGCAACGTGATCATGCCAAGACATATTACCTCCCAGATTGACCCCCAGCAAATTAATAGACGGTGTCAGGGGAATTACGTGTCCTGCCATGACTATATCCAGTTCTGCAATGTTAACCTTTTTGGAGAAGACTGCTGCCTGGGTTTTCTTAGCATTAAATTCGACTTGGTTACTGTCACCCCAAGCCATAATTTCTTCCAGGTCATTGTTGAGGCGCAATACTTCATGCTGCCTGCGAAGATGTGCTTCGGCAGCGGATGTTTGGGGAGTCAAGGTAAAAGATGAGACAAGTGTGCTGTCATCAGCAAAGCTATAAATTGGATTTTGGGTTTTCACTAGAAGGTCGTTTATATACAGTAAAAAGAGGGTAGGCGACAATATGGACCCTTGAGGAACACCGGCATTGATGGTGAAGGTGTCTGAGAGAAACCGGGTCAACCGCCACTTGCAGAGAACGGTTCTTAAGGAAGTTGGTTAACCATAAACAAAATCTATTAGGCATACCGTAGGATCGCAATTTACTTAGAAGCCCATCGTGCCAAACACGATCAAAAGCCCTAGAGATGTCCAGTGCAACAGCCCGGGATTCTCCATGATGTTCGATGGTGTTGCTCCAAAGATGGGTGACATATGCCAGAAGGTCACCTGTTGATCTGGACTTACGAAAACCGTATTGATGGTCGCTGATAATGTTAAGCCCTTCCAGATACTTAAGGGGTTGTTGGTTAATAGCTTTCTCCATTACTTTTAAAATTACTGAAAGCAATGCGACGGGTCGGTAGTTGCTTTGCAGGGTCTTTTTACCTTTCTTTGAAATGGGCTGGACACGCGCCGACTTCCAGCAGGATGGAAATATTCTTTTTTTGTAGGATAAGTTGAAAAGTCTACAAAATACTGGTGTAAGTTCATCGGCGCATGTCTTGAGAACAATGATAGGAATTTCGTCTGGACCAGAAGCTTTATTGACGTCGAGTCCTTTAAGAATCCGTTTAACAAGACGCTGTAGGAACACGATTTCAGACATTTGCGATTGAACTGAGGGAATGTTGGGTGGTGGTTTTCCCTGAAACTACAGTGGAATGCGAGGAAAACAGTTCAGTAAGTAGGTTTGCTTTATCCCCGGCTATGGTTGCTATTATGCCGTCGGAACGTGTTAGAGGTGGAATAGTTGACTTTGTAAAGTTTTGGCTGACGGCCTTAGCGACTGACCAAAAGACCTTGATCCGTTAGGACTGGCAAGAAGTTTGTTTTTGATTCTCTCGTTATGAGCTTCTTTGCTTTGGTCTATCATTTGCTTACATTGGTTTCGGGTGGTAACAAAGATGGCGCGATTTTCAGGAGTAGGGTTTTTACGCCACTGTCGGTAAGCCAGGTTTTTAGATCTGACAGCACGCTCGCAATTCTTGCTAAACCAGGGCTTGCCGTTGGAAGGGCGCTTTTTAGAGAAAGGAATAAAGGCCTCCATGCTAGTTAGAATGACGTCGGAGACCTCCTTTGCACAGACAGATGGATCATCCGAAGAAAAGCATACGCTTAGCCAGGGAAAGTTGCGAAAATGGTCCTTTAGGTCTTCCCACTTAGCTGATGTATAGTGCCAAATCTTACGGGGTTTAGGAAGTTGTTCAGAACTAATTGGCAGCTCGCTTAGGGTTGAAATAAGTTTGTGATCGGAAGAGCCCAATGGTGGTTGTACGGTGACAGTATATAGGTCTGGATTTGAGGTTAAAAAGAGATCTAAAAGACTAGCAAAATACTTGGAAGATTTTATCAATAATAAAAGTCAAATACCTATCAAATAAAATTTTTGCCTGTGAAATTTCAGGATCAAGTGCTATCACCTCTACGGCAATTTCCCATACATCAAAAATGGATAGTCTTTTAATGCCCAAAACTTCAATATCACGAGCTGGTTTAGGAATAAATATTAGTTCGTGTACTGGCTGTACCATTAATGTTAACATTGTAAAAAATCAATAAAATTAGGTGATGGCACTTTTTGCCTGCCACCAAAATCCCGCTAAGCGATATTTCAAACGCGAATTTTTTTAATGCTACACCTGTACAGAAACAATTTGGTAAAGACCTGTTTTATATTTAGCGGCAAATATCATTCTTTTTAGTGAACCGGGTTTTAGGAGTTAACAAAATTCAAGATATTAGCGTTTTAAAATTCAATTAGTGGGATTTTGATGTTTTACAAATAGCCACTAATATAGACTTACCTTAGTTGGTATTCTGTCAACTCTACATATACCGAAAATGGAACTAACTTCGTCTGTAAAGTCTTTTTGGCCTTTTTCCTTTGTTACAGATAGATATCGACATATCATAAAATAAAACATAACTCCTTGAATTAACAAATAAAGGAATATGAAAAGGTTATGCTAAAAACCAAAAGATAAAGTTAGATTTATATATTATTACTTTTCTTGGTGTTTAGGAAGACACTATTATTAGAGAATTTGTCGACAATATAAAGATAAATTAAAGAAATCGTTTATGCTGGAGGTGGTAGTGATATGAGTTGGAAGGAAAATGATACACTTAAAGTTTTTCTCTACCAAGTAAGACCGCCCGGAGTGGTGGTCGGGGGAGTCTTTTAACAGAGCAGAAGTTTGGTCGTACAAAAAATATACTGTTCAACTCGAGTGGATTGTCCATAATGTCCATATCGCACTAGGAAGGTTTGAACCTAAACTACATACAATTTCCTTACAGTTATATTTCAAGCCACCATTTTATATGACTTGCATTTCGGCCATTATCAACTCAAGCACTGAGAAAACATATGCCGATCTTTCGAAAAGGAGCGGTGGTCACTTTTGTATCGTAAATAGATACGTTAACTTCTGGGAATCGTATAAAAGTATATTAAGTATTAAGTGTGGTAAAAAGCATATTACGCACGAATGGAAAAATAGCGAACGAGCCGCGTAGCGGCTAGTGCGGTAATTATATGAGTGCGTAATTGCTTCACAACACGCAATAAGTACCATACTTTTTCTACGACTCTTACTAATAAAGATCGGTTTATAATTTATAAAGTATCGATTTGAACTTCCAATCTCAAATAATGACAATGTTGCTGTCAAATATTTAAAACGCAAGATAAATAAATGTCATGATTTGAATAATTCAAGGCTAACTTAATTGTTATACTAGGAATCATATCGCACAGTTGTGTGTTTTTATTCTTTTTCTACTCCCACATGGAAATTTGCTGTTTCCTTTACACTTTAGTGGCGGGTAAAGTAGGCTATTCCAGTTAACTGTGCGGCAAAATTTTATATCCATCCTACTTAGGTTATAAAACTGACCAATCACAGTAGTCAATTACAGAGAAGCCAAATTTACATGTTGTAAATTCGTTTTCTGACAGTTGAGAGAAGTTAGGTTAACAATATGCTTTAAAAATATGTAAATCTGTCAGATGAAATTTGTCCGTTTTAAATTCAAATCAAAACATTTATCCCACAGTCTATGTGTATACACAATATTTTCCTTAAGAGTACACGAAATGGTGCAAAAATTGAAGGTATAATAACAAAATTAATACCAAAATATATTTCTACCAAATTATTGTTATTTTCTACCGAACTAAAGATTTGTACACAGACGCACTTTCTTATTTCAAGAATATCTTTATTTCCACTCATTTCTAGACAATTACTAAAAGCTTTGCATAAAATGTACTATATACCTACCAAATGAACGTTTTCTTACTAATCATGGTAATTTTTTTCCATATAATAATATATATTATTATAAATATTTGTGCCCGGGGATATTGTCCGATATATTATGAACGGGGATCGAACCCCAATTGATCTTAAAACTTTTATTATACGCAACAAACATAGAAAATTAACCGGTAATTCTTCCCTAAATGGTGAAACAGAAAGATAACCCGATAAAACAGACGAAATTATAAGATTTCTAGAAAAAAACATTTTTTACTAACATTCTTAAGGTTATTTCGACTTACACTATTGCCACATCTCGTCTTCTCTTTCCACGTTAACAGTGTTGCTAATTTGTAAATTGGCGATTATTTTGAAAAATTTGACCATAGTGAACGTTAAAAATTTATATTAATGCACAAAATTCATTTGTAATTGTTTGAAACGAATTCTAGAGCTATTTTGTAGTACTTTCGGAGTAATAATTCTTTACGCAAATAGAAATAAACCCGAAAAACCTATTTTTCTTCTGTGCATTGCAGTAAAATAATTATTGATCAAATTACCTGGTGGATAAAATAAATTGTTTGTTTTTATTAATACATATATCGCTTTTTGTCTGTTATTCTGCAAGCCGAATGTGAGAAAGATAGATATATTCAAAAGTGAGTTTGTTTAAATATAAGAATTTACCCAAATCGATAAATATGTTACAGTATAATTTGGTCCATGGGTTTGCCATCAAAATGAATTTTTGTTCAATTCTTTCAGTAGTGTAGAAATGGGACTCCCCCCCCCCACTCCTTCCATTGACCTTGACCGAGAAAGTGTGCAAGTGTTTATTTGACCTTGATTTTAAATGGGTTCGGGTGTTCTTTTGTGTAACGTCATATAGCCTTGACTTGTACTTTTGCAAGTGTTTATTTATGACCTTGACTTTGAATGTGCGTAGGTGTTCTTTGACCATGATCGAGGTTACCTTACTTGTGTGTGTACGCTATAAATAGGCGGGGGGAGTCAAATTTATCAGTATACATTTTTTCATCGCCAGAGCAAGTTATATCTTTCAAAGTAAAAATGGCAAGTTATATTTGTGAAAAATGTGGCGCGTCATTTACTCGCACTTATAATTTATCGCGTCATAAAAAACAGTCTAGTGCGGCAAGATTTGATAATGTGATTGTGGAGAAGCGAAGAAAATGTTAATAGTGCTGCATCAACATCTGCTGTACAATGTGAGTTATGTAACATAAGCATACCAAAAAATTGTATTCTAGCTCATCAGAGAACGACACAACATAAAAGTAAATCTAGTGTAGTGGTGTGTCCAGGTGTTCAGCTAGTGCAAAGTAGTTTTAAAAACAGATTTGCATCCTATCATGTCAGCAGTAATAATACACATATAGACTACTCAGTATTTTTTGAAGAACTTAAATCAAAAGTGTTGCGTTTAATAAGTGATGTTTTAAAAGTGCATCAATCCCTGAAGGTTAACATGGTTGTTGTGGAACGATATTTCTTACCTTCACAAGATATATTTAGTGAGAAGTCCTTCAACACATGTAATGAAATCGTCACCGAAGGAAACAATTTAGATGATGTTTACCGATCTTTTGTGGAGGCAATGAAAGTTCAGTCCACTGAATTTCAGGAGAAAGATTCAGGTATATTAAAAAAAATTAGAATATGTATTGTATAAAATTAAACATTCCATTAGAAAAATTACTTATAATTTTTTTGCTTGGGTTTCAGGATGGGCTTTAGAAAAAATTTTATATCTTAAGGTAAACATTAACAAGTTTTCACCACTGGGTGGTTCCTCGTATCTGAAGTTGCCGAAGTTCATCGAAGTGAAAAGGACTGTGGTAAACGTGATGAACAGGGATGAGTGCTGTTTTGCCTGGGCCATAACGTCAGCGTTGTTTCCAGCAGTCACGATGCGTGCTCAGATTACTTCATACCCCCATTTCTCGACAGTATTAAATTTTACAGGTATGAATTTTCCAGTTATATTGCGCGATATTTCGAAATTTGAGGAATTAAATAATATTTTAGTTAATGTATGTGGTTTGGAGTCGCGGTTTGAAAATAACGAAATAAAATATGAAGTTGTCGGTCCGTTGAGATATGCATCAAAGAAACTACAAAAACATGTAAATTTGTTGCTTATAACGAAAGATTGTAATGTTAAAGATGATGGTGTTAGTGACAGTAAACATAATTGCGATGACAACTGTGTAAAAAGTCATTATTGTTGGATAACTGACTCGCCGTTAGTCTCTAGTCAAGATTCCAAACATCATGACAAATTATACTTTTGCGATGGTTGTCTTATTCACTTTATTTCACCATTAGCCTTAATGTTACATCAAAAAAATAATTGTAAACATATCTTTACGCTGACACCTTCAACGCATCAAAAAGTCGATAAATTTGGTAAGAGTGTATAGGGAAATATTTTAAAATTCGAGGGTATTGAAAAGCAAATGAGAGTTCCTTTTGTTGTTTACGCGGATTTTGAATCTGTTCTGAAACCCGTTGAAACAGTAGAGCCAAACCCTCAAAAATCTTACACCGTCGCAAATCTAAAGCACGAACCATATTCTTTTGCCTATCTCATTAAATGTTCTTTTGATGACTCTATTTTTAAGTTTAAGGCTCTACCACGCGCAAATTTAGAGGATGAAAAACACCGTTTCGCTACTGCAGGATTCTGCAAAGGCTATTTGAAATATTTGTCGGGACAATTTAAAATTTAATAAAGGAATGTTTGTATTTCTAAGGTACAAAGCCCTTTTTTGAAAAAAATAAGAATATGTATAAGAAAATGCCCACTAGAAGTGCGTATTTTTAGGCACTTTGCCAAGGTTAATATCGTAGCTGAGAATTTTTTTTTCAAAAAAATAGCCATGTACCTTAGAACTTCCATGTCTTATCTTTAAGACTTCAAAAATTGAGACAAAACAATGTCGTAATAAGTCCGTTATCTTGCAGCGCGCAACTCATGTTTTGGGTAAATTTTGTTGTCATGTTATAGAAGTTGCCTATATACAGCTGAATTTATTCTCGGCTGACGTGAAACAATTTACATCTAGAGAGAATAATGATACACTGAAAAAAGTTATAGGTGGTCGAACAAGAAGTGTTTTCGGGGGTAATTTTGAGCTAAATTTTATGTTTTCCTTTTTGGATTGTCTGTGCCAATAACAGAATATCTAAGCGTTAATATTAAAAAGACGTAACTAGTAGTTGTGCTATTAACTCCGGGTTACCATACATTTTTCGGCTTAGACCGGGATGGTTTATAATGCGCCGCAGGGCAAAATGTTCAAGGCGCGTTCACCATTTTGTCAAAACTGGTGTTTAAGCTTTCAAAATTTCTTATTCATGTTAGGTAAGGATAAGAATTGAACGAAATCCAGTCGATTTGTTGCAATCAAAAATGGGCTATATTGAATTTTTTGTTTCGTTTTTTATCGAAATGGGTTATTCTCTTGATAGTGAACAAAATATACTAAGGTAAATAGCTATTAGGTAATAGGTATTAGAGGCCCAAACTGGGTCACCGGGAACTTACGACAAATCTAAGGATGTATGGTAACCCTGGTATATTAACTCTTAAATCTAAAATTAAAGTTTAATTTGTCTTGGTAAAGGGTGATAGGTGCAATAAAATAAAGCCATTTATGAAGGTTCTTAGTGAGTAAAGAAACCAACTGTTGTATAATGAATCTATTTCTATTCGATTGTTTTTATATTTTATGCTTATTATACAGGCTCTATATATTGTTTATATAGTGAGCTTCTGTCTAAACCTGTTAAAATATAAATTAATTTTAAAGGTGAAATGTGTTTATTATTTTATCCATGGTTTAATGATTTAAAAGTAGTTGTCAGGCACGAATTTGGCGTTGGTCACATGACATTTATCTGTTCATGTTATTGGCTCGCAGCTACAATTTGGTGCAGCGAGACTACTGTATAGTGACAATGCTTCTAAGAAGCTAGGTAGGTAATAAATAAAAATTGGACAGTATGCCACGCAGAGTAATAAAATACAATTTTTTGTTAGGCATGGGCGTCCATAAAGAGGGCAGTTGCCCCTGTCTCTTGACCAAGGGGGAGAGGGGGGGGGGTAAATATACTTTTTCCTAACTTTTGTTAGGGGGAGTTTATGAAACGACTGCGACATTTTTTTTTGTAGGAATCACTTTTGATAGAAGTTCTTGAAAACGCAAAGTTTTGTTTCTTTTGTAGCCACTTTTGAACGGTGGAGAAAGTGTAGAAAAGGCTGCGAAGTATTTTATTTTATAGAATTAACTTTTGAGAACTTACACGTTTTTTTGGCTACCCCCCTATCACTTTATGTTTATAAGAAACATTAATACCGTGATTTTGTATCGGATTGGCGCGACGATACGGTACTACCTCCTGTTGTTTCTGTGTTACTAAAAAAAAATCTAGGTACTTACTTTTTTTTCTTTTGAAGGTGCAGCGCAACTAATCGTCAAAAACGTACCACTTTTAAAAAAAATTAATTATAATGGCACGGAACGCGACGGACAAAATACTGCGCGAGTTAGTAACCACAGTCAACAAATCCTGGAACCAGCGGGACTTATCTTTTGTTTTATAAATAAACATGGTAAAAAATTTGTAATATAAGAAAATTTTGATTGAAAAACTATTGACCTTACGAAGTATTTGATAACCAATACTGAAAACCTTCAGTTTCAGGGTAGGCCTGTGCCTATAGAATACTCTATATATTACTACATTTTTGCATTCTACGCAAGAATATAGGCATATCTTGTATACCATGTCCTATACCTATGTCTAAGCGTTTTAGATATTTTTAATAGATTTTTTATAATATTTTGATGACTATTAATACAGGTTGTTTAAACAATACGATTAAAAATTAAATTGAAAAACTGCAAAAAGACTAGATTTTCAAAAGGAAATACACAAATTTTATAATTATTTCTTATTTAGCATTAATAATAAGGGTAAGTTTGTATATTCCTAAAATTTTAGTTTTAGAAACATTGCCAACTTAATATTTTTATATGGCGATTTTGCTGCAGATTTTAAGATTAGTTACTTTTAGTTGGCTATAACGGCGTTGAAAAACAATCAAATGCGAGAAAAATTTATGAAGCTGTCACTTACTATTTAAACATCATTAATTATCATGCCTGTGCGCTTAAATTGTACATACAAACGAAGATTATTTAAATGTATTTATTATTTATGGAGAATGTGTTAAAGTTATATCAAGAACATGGGACACATTTGCCAATCGATATCTGCAAAACAGAAGCCATCACAATGTGCTTATTAATAATGTTCAACATTTTTGGGATATACAAACTTACCCTTTTTTAATGCTAAACTAAAAGTAATTATAAAATTTGGGTGTTTCCCTTTGAAAATTTAGACTTCTTGCAGTTTTTTCAATCTTATTGTTTAAAAACCCTAAATTAATAGTTATCAAAATATTATAAAAAATCTAATAAAGCAGGTCCTTTATAACAAGGAATCCCGCTTAAATTAAATAAATATAAGGCTTCTTTATAGAAAAAATTGATAATTATTTTAAGGCTTGCAAACGTCATTCTTAACAGAAAAATTCAAATATGTCAAAAACGCTTAGATATTTATAGGTATAGGCATACAGGGTAGGGACTTTAACTGGAATAAATTCGATATTATTAAACCTGCTGAAGTTGCGCCTACAAAATTTGGTATGTGGGGGTTTTAGAGCATGCGGAATTGGATTATGATGTCGGCGCAGTTGCCAGATTTCTCAGCTTTGCGCTACACGTAGTAATTTTGTTATTTTAAATAGAATGCCCTATTTATTTTTATTGCAGTGAATTGGTAGTGTCCAATTTAGTAAGATCTCAAAATTTACAAAATTCTATCTTCACTAGTTTCTGAGCTATGGCAACACTGAAGTTCCCTTTAAAAGTACCGGGACGCTTGTCTACCTCCATAGTTACTAAGTTATTGACAAGATTCAAGAAAAGTTCTTGTCTTTTCAATATGGCCTATTTAACTTAAACTTTAAAATAAAAATTCTCATGGTACTTTTTAATGGAATTACAGTATTGCCATAGCTCAGCAATTAGTGAAGATAGAATTTTGTTAATTTGGCATCTTATTAAATTGGGCACGCCCAATGCACTGCAATAAAAATAAATAGGGCATTCCATTTAAAATATTAAAATTACTACGTGTAGCGCAAAGCTGAGAAATCTGGCAACTGCGCCGACATTATAATTCAATTCCGCATGCTTCAAAACCATACATACTAAATTTTGTAGGCGTAACCTCAGCAGTTTTAATAATATCGAATTTATTCCAATTAAAGTCCCCACCCCGTACAAAATCTGCCTAGAATCTTACGTAGAATGCAAAAATGTTATAATATATAGGATGTTCTATTTAAAATAAACACGCTGACACTAGGGTTGCCAACCCTCCCGATTTAATCGGGATGCTCCCGCTTTTTTACTTAACCTCCCGCCTCCCACGCACTTAAACAAAACTCCCGCTTTTTTCCAATAACACGACGGACGCCTAATAACTGTACAGCTGCCTTAGAGAGGGGCGACCTTTTTTTTCAGAAAGCACGTTTGATGATAGGAGGAAGAAATATAAAAGGCACGCCACAGCGTAAGGTCAACGGGGTATCGACCTTTTTTTTTTTAGAAATCATCAATATAATTATTTTAAGCACCTCAAAAAAAACTTGTCCTCCAGGCACTATCCACTTCCCGCTTTTCAATTTTTAAAATCTGGCTACCCTAGCTGACACTAACTTCCGGTGTAACCGGAAATACCACCATTATGAAATTTTTTTAGTCCGGTCGTCCCCATCAGCATTACCACGATGGCAAATTTTGAAAATTTTCCTATGATAGTTTTCCATATATAGTTCGACGCAGTTCCCGGTGGAACACGAACACCCTGTTTGCAGGTGCTTTTATACCTATTATTAATTAACACTTCAAACTTTCTGCTCTACCTAATTTTATTTTTTGTAAATATTCTATAGCTTTAATAATAAAATAAGACAAAATTTAAAAGATATATCCGTATAACGATTAGGTACATTATTTTAACTAAGAATACAATAACAAGTACTTATTTTCCACAAAACAAATTTCTCGTCTCCGAAATAAAATCAACCAAAACTCATTAGCATAATAAAGAACATACCGCCTTGCATCGTGCTTTCAGTGTGTGTCGATGTTTACGGAATATTTTTCACCACGTCATAAGCTCGCTAGTATGCCCACTTCGGGTGAGACTCTCTTGCAAATATATTTCTTGCTGCACAAAGTTCCGCCTTAAGTTATATCGCGGAAATGATGCAGCAAAAGTTTACGTTGATCGCATTGAGACTGACTTAAGACACCTTTATAATACATATTTAAGAGATATCGTTCCTATGGTAAAATTGACGCGTGAAGAGAGAGAGGACTTTGAAAATGCTACCATTTGTAGTATTTGCGAATGTCCTTTCCACGATGTTAAAGAAAAAGTTAAAGATCATTGTCAAATAACCGTAAAAAAAAGATCTGCACATTCCGTCTGTACTTTCAATTATAAATTACCCAATTTTGTTCCCATAATATTTCATAATTTAAGTGGTTATGACAGCCACATGTTTATCAAGGAATTATTTAGATATAAAATTGATGTTTTAGCTCAAAGTAAGGAAAAATATATTTCATTTACAAAGAGCATTTACATGCACGATTACATCGATCAAAAAACAGGTCAAACAAAAAAGAAAAATTTAAAACTCCGTTTTATAGATAGTTTTAAATTTTTATCTACATCGTTGGAAAATTTGGGTAATGGTCTTAGCAATAATGAGTTTAGGAAAACCCGTAAACATTTCCATAATACTACGAAATTTAATTTAATGCGACCGAAGGGGGCTCTCACATACATTTACGTCGATAATATTGAAAAGATGAATAACTCAAATCTTCCAACGAAAAATCAGTTTCACGACCAATTACGCGGAGAGCACATCAGCGATGAATGCTACGATAGAGCGAAAGAGGTATGGTGAGTTTTTAAGTGAAAAAATTTGGGGAAATATTCCGATTTGTATTTAAAATCAGATGTTCTATTGTTATGCGACGTTTTTGAACAGTTTCGCGATACATGCTTAAAAGTTTATAAATTGGACCCTGCACAATATTACACTCTACCCCAACTTTAAGTTTTGATTGTTGTTCTTGTGTATAAACACCTAATTTGAAATTCAGAAAAAAGTATTTCCTCGAGCCGGATTCGAACCGACAACCTCCGTATATCCAGTACAGAGCGCTAACCAATTGCGCCATCAAGGAAGTAGGTTCACAACGGCAAATCGGGAAATACTTTCGTCCGAAAATTTCAAATATTTACTGAAATACGCACAGTGATAGATGTTGTAAATCATTTTTACCCTTTTTAAACAACAACATTACCGTTTCGGCAACCAGATGTATGCTTTTCAGGCGGCTGATTAATACCCATCGGTTCATTTTCGTAAGAAAATAAAGTATGTATATATCTAAAAGGGTAAAAATGATTTACAATATCTATCACTGTGCGTATTTCAGTAAATATTTGAAATTTTCGGACGAAAGTGTTTCCCGATTTGCCGTTGTGAACCTACTTCCTTGATGGCGCAATTGGTTAGCGCTCTGTACTGGATATACGGAGGTTGTCGGTTCGAATCCCGCTCGAGAAAATACTTTTT
This sequence comes from Polydrusus cervinus, assembly GCA_935413205.1. Taxonomy (NCBI): domain Eukaryota; kingdom Metazoa; phylum Arthropoda; class Insecta; order Coleoptera; family Curculionidae; genus Polydrusus; species Polydrusus cervinus. The sequence goes on along the minus strand of OW284515.1, from coordinate 30,324,083 downwards.
TCTGAATTTCAAATTAGGTGTTTATACACAAGAACTTTCCATCTTAAGATATATACAATTATACATACTTTATTTTCTTACGAAAAAGAACCGATGGGTATTAATCAGCCGCCTGAAAAGCATACATCTGGTTGCCGAAACGGTAATGTTGTTTAAAAAGGGTAAAAATGATTTACAATATCTATCACTGTGCGTATTTCAGTAAATATTTGAAATTTTCGGACGAAAGTGTTTCCCGATTTGCCGTTGTGAACCTACTTCCTTGATGGCGCAATTGGTTAGCGCTCTGTACTGGATATACGGAGGTTGTCGGTTCGAATCCGGCTCGAGGAAATACTTTTTTCTGAATTTCAAATTAGGTGTTTATACACAAGAACTTTCCATCTTAAGATATATAAATATATATTGTATATGTGTATTTATTTTGTAAGGCGACTAACTCGAAATGATTAACGTCCCCGTCAATAATTATATTCTATTTGTTACTTAAAGATGTTTCGACCGTGGGTGAATAAATTCTCATTGGCTTTTGGAGGCCTTTGAGGAATAATTATTGTGAAAGTGTAGATCCCTAAAATGAAAACAATCCTACAGTGAATTTGATTAAATCCCTCTATTTAAATAAAAAATATTTGAATAAAAAAAATAAAACTTTTTTACAAAAAAGGGAAGTTGTCAAACACGAAAACGACTTGACAACTTTTGGGATTTAAGATCTTTTTATGGAGTTTTTATAAATGTTACCAATATGACTTATAGTGTCTGTTTGAAGGTTGAAGGCAATGATGTTTCTTGAATAATAGAAGAGTTTTGGACTTGCATTGTTTCAAATTTACCATGGAGATAGAAGAAAACAATCAATTACCTTTCCTAGATGTGAACGTAAAGAAAAATCATCAATACTTCAGTGTATAGGAAACCTACTGATACAGGTCAATATCTCAATTACACTTCAAATCACTCAAGCAGCACAAAACATGGCATAGTAAGAACACTTGTGGATATAGCAATTACCATCTGTAACTTAAATAAAGCTTCAAAGAAAAAACGAACTTTATCAAGACCAACCTTAACAAAAATGGCTACCCCATGTTTAGTTGATAAACTATTGGAATATCGTAAGAATCCGACAAATACACAAAAAAAGCAAATAGAGTCACAATCAACACTCAACATTCCGTATGTCAAAGAAGTATCTAAGAGAATTAAAAGACTAGGACAACAATACAACATCAATACGCTATTCAGCTCAAAAGACACTTTAAGAAGCCACCTGACGAAGACGAAACCAACAAGTCAAAAAGATAGGAAAAACTGTGTCTATCAGATTCCCTGCGAATTCCTACATTGGTGAGACTCTAAGGCCACTTGAAACTAGGGTCAAGGAACACAGAAACAACACGCTTAAAGGAGAAACCGAAAAATCAGGGGCAGCTGACCATGCCTGGACACACGGTCATCACATTAAGTGGACAGAAGCTCGAATCCTGCACAAAGAACCACATTGGAGGAAGAGGAAGTTCAAGGAAGCTGCTACCAGATACTAGAACCCAGATTTTTTAGTAAGCCCTCATTAGATTTAAGAAATATCTGGAAACCTTTGTTAAGTAGATGTAAACTTAAAATACCGCACAAGAATTAAACGCATGACTGCACCTATCTCAGTCATGCTCCAGTACATCTAGCTAGTATAAATAGAGCTGTAGTTACTTAACTTATTTAGTATTCACCTGAAGACAACTGGAGATACTTACCAGTTGAAACGTTGTGATGTAAAGCAAATAAGGACAATGCAAGTTCAAAACTCTTCTATCATTCAGTATGACTTATAGCTTGGAAGAGGACTTAAGTTAATATTATGGACTTACACACTTAACGAGTTTTCTTTTACGGCGCAGCACACCTATTATTCCTAATGGAACAACAATAACCATTAAAATGATGCTAGAGCCGATAAGGGCCTTTCCTAATTTCCTGAATCGGGTTTCAAAAGAAATCTTTAAGGCTCTAACTAATTCCATACTTCCTTTATCCTTGTTATGATTATTATAATCATTTTCTATGGGAATATTTAGTTCTTCTTCTATTAAGCATCCAACCACCAACAGGGCTAAATTACATACCTAAAAAGTATAAGTAATTTTTTGAAAAATTTTAAGCCAAAATACAAATTCAACGATATAGGGTTTAATGGATCATTTTTTGGTCGGTAAAAAAAATTATTTCAATATTTTTTTTCCTAAACAATAAACTTTAATAACTGTTTCTGGAATTGCTTACGGGTTGTAGCTTTTCGTAAAGTCCTAATAAGGACGCGAAGGTTGTCATTGTCTACCTATGCTCCAGGGAACCCATTATTTTTGCGTCCCTGTGTACTTTAATACAAGACACAGATGCACCATTTTGTCCCCTTACCAGCTATTCTAACTATATTAATAATTATTTGTAGGGTTTTTATAGGCTTATATTTTTTTTCTTAGAGTTTTTTATAATAACTTTCCCATACTCCAGGCACCACCTCTCCATTGGTGAAAACAGAAAGTTTAAATCTTGCTTAGGATTTTTGCAATTCTGGCCGTAATTTATCTGAATTGAACAGGGAAAATTTTACCTCGGTCGCATCCACTATATTGATACCATATTGTGTCCCAAATCTGAATGGAAATATTTTAAACCTATATTTTTCCGAAAAAATCATAAATGCATCAATAAAAGTATATTATACTTAATGTAAAGTTGATCTATAGTCTATTTCAGAAAGGCGTAGAGTAATAAAAGCTCTTTAGGACCCAACAAATATTTAAGCCGTTTCATAAGTTAGCATTGATTTCATTGCAAAATTCTTTATTTTCATCAAGTGCAGGTAGTATCACCCGGGTTTGGGTCAATTTATGTGTTTTGTCTATTTTTATCCATTCACAAACACTGAAAATGGTGTGACAAAGGCGTACATTATGTACATAGTAAACCTATTTTTTATTAAACATTATAAAAAAATAAAAATACAAAAAATACATTATACAGAAATTAAATTATAAAAAATTATAATATTCTTCGTCATCTGAGGAACTTTCATCTCCTTTTGACGTTATAATTAACGGGTCGATGGTTCGATCAATCAGGTGGTCAAGATCCCACATTTTCTCCTCTTCTTTAATGACATGATGGACTGCTTTTCGCCAGTTCTCTGGTATCACTTCCTTAATGGCTTGATCAAACAGTAGCTTAACGTCTTTTATTTTGAATGTCGGGTTATGTCTTGCTACAAACCCTTTCACTTGCGCCCATATAAGTTCTATAGGATTTAGTTCGCAAATGATATGGCGGTGTGCGTAGCATTTTTCAGTTATATCTTCCACGGATAATTTATAAAATAATGTTTGTGTAAATTTGCTATAGCTAATAGTTCCTTCTTTACCAAATTATCTTCTTCTTTTTTTCTTGGGTTAGTTATAATAAATAATTTACCTGCGTCTATGGCCGACATCGAACCGAACTGGACGGAATTTCCCATTTTATTACTCTACACCTTTTTAAATGGACTATAATTCATTACTTTTCACCGGTCATGTAAAAGTGCTTACTTGCAGCGCCCGCTCCAGGGTTTACGGCATCGCCACAGACAAAAAAACAAATTGACGCCTCTTAAACATATCTAATATCTTTCATTTAAAATAAAAGTCAAATGGTTTTAAATTTTAATTTAGAGAGAAACATGTAATATACCACAGCCCCAGGAGAAAAAAGAATAACTAGACTAGACCCAAATGATCATATGTTTGTGAGGTCGCTGATTCCGAATCCTATCTCATCAGGTCAATTGAGTAGTGAAACTACTCTTTCATTTTTGTTTTCAAAGGATATTTGTCAGAATCACGACGTAGAGTTTGTATATAGGGGAGAGTGGGTCAAAGTGAAATAGTGGGACAAAGTATAATATGTATCATCATGTTGAAATGCAGAGTAGGGGATTTATCATAACGCCAGAATAGTTTGGGTTTGCTACCGAGACGCACGTGGTTCCTACAAGTGATTTTGAGATTTTCGCGCTTTGAAGTGTAAACTATTAAGGTAATGTATAAGGAAGTTTTATTTATATAGGTTTTTGTCATCTTGTTAATTTTTTTGTGTTGAAACATAACGAATATTGGTTATCTTTTCCGAAATATTTAAATTGAATAGGTTGAATTTTAAAAGTTTTATTTGAAAATAAAGAAATTCTTGTCTGATGGGGCAAAGTGGAATTTTGCTTATGGGGCAATTTGAAATACTATTTCACTTTGCCCCATTATATCTTAGCTCACAAACAAAATTACATTATGTATTTTTTCCAGATGAGAAATTACAAAAGGAAGTCAAATCAAAATTGCGTGGTTAGAAGCGTCTATAAGGTCTGTTAGATCACAAGAATTATCCCAAAACTCCCTATCTTGAAGAGCTAAAGGAAGCAAAACTGAATTCACACAAACCACTAATCCAACAACAACAACAAAAAAAAAGAATAACTCGAAAATTAGACACGCAACACGAACCTTTAAAAAAAAGAAAAACCAACATAGAATCATCAGATTCTGAAGCCAATAGTGACATTACTGACATTCAAGAGGATTATATCTGCCAAGATGAATCCGATGATGCAGATTTTTGCATTGAGTCTGATCATAAGAATGTGACAAGCCCATCACCAAAAAAGTTTAATATGGTTGATCAAGAGCCAAAAGTCGGTAATTTTGTGCTAGTTGGGTAAAAAGAGGGAAAAAAAGTCTGATAAAGAATATAATATAGCTCAAATCACTGAAATTAACCCCGAAAACCAGAAAGACTCTTTATAGTGCCAAATTTATGCGAAGCTATAGAGGCAATTTTGATATTTTTGTGTTTCCAGAAATTGAAGATAGAAGCATGTTTTCTTCGTCATAGAATAATGCAATTTATTTAGATTTAATAATTTGTTTTTTACAAAATATTTCACCAATTTTTGAGTTATATGTTTATTATTAAACCCTAAATACATTTTTTTACTTTTATTTTACTTTGCCCCATGCACTGGGGCAAAGCGGAATTTTGTCAACGGAGATATTTAAAAAAAAAAAATTTTTCCTTAAAAGATTAATCGAGCAAATGCGAAAAAAAACGAGATACACATACATACACATGTATTGTAACATAATCGCATTTGCCAGAGTTTACTATAATCTGTGTTAATGCCATTTTAGTATTAGGTATTTCACTATGCCCCACTTTCCCCTATACAGGGTGCTACAAATCCGTGTGCGTACAAGGGGATCTCGAAAACGGTAAGAGATACGAAGATGGTTAAATTGAGGCAAAGTTGCGTATTTGGGGCTTAATAATTTGGTGAAAGAAAATTGTAAATATTCCGAATACCTTCGAAGATATCCGAAAAAAATCGAAATTTTTAGTTTTGGTTTTTAATTTTTTTGCGACTTCATTTTTGACTTAGGAAAAAACAAAAAAACACTTTTTCATAGTCGTGTTTATGTTCTACAAGATGGCGTTATTAGTTTTCAAATTGGACGTTTCATTCTTTAGATACCAACCTCAATTAATTCATTTTTTTTAAATACGGACCTGGAATTTTTTAAACAGTTTTAAGGACTTTAAAGCTTTGGAAATTTAATACAATTTAAAGGTTTTTAAAATTTTAACGTTTTGTTATCATCACTAGCATTTCAAATTATTCTTTCTTTACTATTACGGCCCTGGCAATTATTTTTAGAATTACTTAAATATTAAAATTATATAACAGGAAGTTATGGTGTTTAGGTTGTTTATTTTTTCAATAAAATGTACCGTCACAATACTCTAGGCTAGGAAGTAAGCAAGTTTTCAAAGCATGAGAAGTAATTCTATTTTTTATTTTTATTTTATTAATATGACGTATATCTTAAGTCCTATGCTTTTTGCCTTGGAACTAGACCGAAATACTGTAAAACAGAAAAAAATAATGCTCCCAAGTGAAGGAAAGGTACCTAACTGGAGTGTTAGTCTAGTTATGTTACTGCAATGCGCTTATATTTGTTTCAAAAACAATTTAATTTTTTTTTACTGTTTAGATGATCTGATGATGCTAGTTTCAGGTGAAACATGTAACAAAAAAAACAGACCTAAATACTTGAGGATGTGACTTTGGCTTTCTCATACAAAATATCAATTATTAGGCCTCTTTGAGTAAAAATGAACGGTATTTTTAAACCAGAAATCTTTTGTTTTTAGTTTGGCTCTAAATGTTCAGGATCGTGATGAAATAAAAAAGATAATTTGAAAAATGTGTTATTAAATTACAAAACGTTAAAATTTCAAAACTTTATATATTGTATTAAATTTCTAAAGCCTAGAAATCCCTAAAACTGTATTTAAAATTCCAGGTCCGTATTTATAAAAAATTAACTTGAGGTTGGCAACTAAAGAACGAAACGTCGAATTTGAAAACTAATTGATCTTGTAGAACATAAAACACGGCTTCAAGAAAGTGTTTCAATCTATTCATAAGTTAAAAATGAAAGCACAAAAATTTAAAGTCCAAAAATGGAAATTTCTTTTTTTTCGGATATCTCCGAAAGCATTCGGAATAATTTCAATTATTTTTCACCAAATTATTAAGCCCCAAAATACGCAACCTTGCCTCAATTTAACCATCTTCCCTTGTACGCACACGAATTTGTAGCACCCTGTACAGTGTTAACCAAATTAAGTGTCCACCATTGGTAAGTTTGTTATTATTAAAGATGCAAAATTGTTTAAATTAGCAAACTAGTAGTATTTTTACAGCCCATTAAGATACAAGGATTTAAAAAAACAGTAGTGCATCGTGTTTTTGAGGTTAAAAGTAAAATATAATTTCTCTAAAACTCTAAATGGAAACCCCTGTATATTATATTTTTATCTGTTACAGCTATAAATTTTAAACAAACAAGTGTATAATGAATTTCATCTAGGATAATAACTAAATAAGTTATAAAGCCCAAATTGAAACAATTTTACCAACTTTATTATACAGGGTGATTCACGTTGAGTGGCCTATTAGAAGATCTCGGAAACGAGTAAACTTATCTTTGTAAAAATTTAATAGCAGGTATAAGTGGCTTTGAGCTTTTAAAATATTATATTTTGACGCTTTTATTACTTCCGGTTATACCGGAAGTTAATGCCAACTTTGCTATTTCAAATAAAACACCCTGTATATTTTAGCATTTTTGATTGCCTTAATAAAATCTAAATAATTTTTGTTAACAACAATCTATTCCTATCTCTAACCGTTTTTGAGATATGAATTATAAAAGGATTTTTTTGTGTAAAAACGCTCCGAGAAGAAAGTTTAGTAACTCTGAAACTAATAAAGGTAAACATTTCAAATTTTGTAAGCTTTCAAGTAATACATAGAACTTTAGTTTAAATTACTTAGGTTACACGTTTTCTATACAGGGAGTTCTTAAAATTGGGCCAATGTTTCCATTTAAATAAATGTGCATAAGTCAATTTTTACAAATGGAACACCTTATTTTTTTTGCTTATTAACGTGTAGAGAATTAAATTTCCTATCTAAATGCTTAATATGTTACAATCCACATTTGTAGTCGTTTTGGAATTATTAGCAATTTAAATAAAAAATCTTAAAATTTCTGTTTGTGTTAAATGCGACATTATTCTTTAAACGAAGGCTTCGACTAGGATTTTCGTTTGACTTTGATCTTTGTAGCCAATTTGTAAAGTAGGCTTTGACCAAAATGATTTTAAAACGAAAATCCCAGTCAAAGCCTTCTTTTCAAAAATAATGTCGCATTAACACAAAAAGAAATTTTAAGATTTTTTATTTAAATTCCTCATAATTCCAAAACGACTAAAAATGTGGATTGTAACATATAATACATTTAGATAGAAAATTTAATTCTCTACACGTTAGTAAGCTAAAAAATAGGGTGTTCCATTTGCAAAAATTGACTTATGCACATTTATTTAAATGGAAACATTGAAACAATTTTAAGAACTCCCTGTATAAAAAAAGTGTAGTAATTTAAACTAAAGATCTATGTATTACTTGAAAGCTTACAAAATTTTAAATGTTTACCTTTATTAGTTTCAGGAGTTAATAAACTTTCTTCTCGGAGCGTTTTTACACAAAAAAAATCCTTTTATAATTCATATCTCAAAAACGGTTAGAGATAGGAATAGATATATTAACCAAAGTTATTTAGATTTTAATATGGTTATCAAAAATGCTAAAATATACAGGGTGTTTCATTTGAAATAGCAAAGTTGGCATTAACTTCCGGTATAACCGGAAGTAATAAAAACGTCAAAATATAATACTTTAAAAGCTCAAAGCCAATTATGCCTGCTATCAAATTTTTAGAAAGCTAAGTTTACTCGTTTCCGAGATCTTCTGATAGGCCACTCAACGTGAATCACCCTGTATACATGAACTTATAACAAAAACAAAATTACTAATCTTAATTTTCTCTTAGAAGAAGCTCAAAAATACCACTCCGTTCTTCGATACACTTTTGTGCGCGTTTTTGAACTACTCGAACTTTCTTAAGTATGGTCATACCATCTGTCTCGTTTATCATTTCTCTAACTGTAGTGTTTAAATCGTCAACGTTATTGTATCTTCGCTTGTAAATTTGGTTCTTTAAAACACCCCGTAAAAAAATCCAGAGGGGTTAGGTCTGGTGATCGGAAAGGCCACTGAATAGGGCCATTTGTTCCTATCCATTGATTATTAAAAATAGTACTTAAAAGTTGATACGTACCTCTGCAGTTGTGGGAAGGTGCGCCATCTTGTTGAAAATAAAGATTCTGTCTACTTAGAAGATACAAACTGGATCTAAGAAATTATTCAAAATTTCGGTCATCAATTCCACGTATCTTTTACCAGTTATGGTACCCTCATAAAAAAAAAAGGATGTACTAAGTAAAGATTTTCCTATGACCAGTAATGATGATTTTTTATTATTGTACTTTTCAGAATTTGAGAAATTGGGTTCATCTGTCCATAAAATATAAGGAAAATTATTTACATTCTGGCTATAGAAGTTAAGAGACCAATGACAAAAATTAGTCTTCTCTCTGGATCCCCTGCCAAAAAAAAGGGGAAACTATATATTTATGCTTTTTTTAAATCCTATGCACAGTACCATAAGATAAATTAGAGTCCTTGACAATATGTGCAATGGAATATTCACGGTAGGCTTCAAAATATGCCATAACTTCAATTTCCCTCATTTTTGATAAATTTCTTTTTTGTCCTTGTTTTGGCAAAAATACTTTCATTGTCTCCAAATTTTTATCACTCACTCGGTTGAATGAGAAGTGGATATATCTCAGAGTAGTACTCTCTTGCTCTCGAAGAGGATTTTCCGCACACGAAGTAAGTTTGCATGGGTAAAAACCATATTTTTTTAAAAAATAACTGGCACAACAAAACTTTTAAACGAGAAAACAAAAAAAACCGTACCTACTAAAACAAAATACTTTATTTAAATTATCATTGTTTTCCAAAGCCTTCCAGATGCCAAATAAATATTAAATAGTGCGATGGTGACGCCGTCTTCATAGCCTCCTTATTATTTTAGTACAATTAATACTTTGAAACATCTACATGGCAGACATTCCACATGATCCCGAAAACCAACTGTTTCTGTTCGCCGACGATACAGCCATGGTTACAACAGCAATATATATGAACACCATTGCAGTAAGTCTCCAAAGACACATAAACGAAATAGCCAAATGGATGACCATATGGAAAATCACCCTAAACCCGAAAAAAACACAGGCCATTATATTCACCAAATCTAGGAAACCGCTACCCAAGCAAATCATATTAAATAACACCCAACTGATATGGTCTAAAAAAGCCAAATATCTGGGTTTACACTTCGACTCCAAGCTTATCTGGAAGGAACGAACACCTGGCCCAAACATTAACCAAAGCAAACAGGCTCCTACACCAGTACTATCCACTAATACATAGAAATAGCAAGCTAAACACCCGCAACAAAGTTACCATCTACAAACTATGCATAAAACCAGCACTACTGTATGCCGCCCCATTATGGTCAATACTCTGCATAAAGGGAAAAGCAAAATACAAACATATCAAAACAAATTGCTACGAATAATAACTAACGCACCATGGTTCGTACGTAATACCACATTACACAGAGACCTTAAAATGGAAACGATCCAAGACTACATCACTAACACCAGCAACAATTACTTCAACATAGCAGAACAAAGCCAGAACCCGCTAATCCGCCATTCCCACCAACCACAACACCAGGCAGGTCCATACAAGCTACCACGACAATGAGGGACCCAGGTTCAAACCCCTCACACAACACGAACATAATGTACTAGTTTTAAGCTAATGTTTTATCAATAATTAAGAGGAGTTATAGGCCTATTCGCTTAAAATTTTAATCAATGAAGATCCTAGTCACTTAGAAATTAATATTGACGCTATTTTTGACTTTAGTAGAAAAGTCATTATAAGCTTTTTTGTTTAAAATTTAAAGCTTTAACAAATACAAATATAATATACAGGGGTTTTAATTTAAAAAAAATGCATTTTACTGAGAACCTCAAAACCACGATGATCTACTGTTTTTTTTTTAATTTTTTTATCTTAATGAGCTGTAAAAATACTAATTTGAACAATTTTGCATCTTTAATAATAACAAAGTTGCCAATGGTGGACACTTAATTTGGATAACACTGTAGTGTACATACATAGGTATATGAATTTGAAGGAAAAACTGGTTTCACCCCCTGAAAGGGTGATTTTAGCCCCGGGCAAAACAAATTCAGCGACTTTGAAAACATATAGACATGGGGATCTAGTCCATTGAATATGACTTTTTCTTTTTCAGACGAAAAGTTTCAAGAAGCTTTTAGGGGTAGGTACCGGTCTTTTTTCATTTTTAATATATTCATGTGTGTACAGGGTGTCCAGTTTTCGTATGTTTTACGGGTTATCTGCGTAATTAATAAAGATAGAAAGTTGCGGTTTTTGCGGCACTATGTTACTTTTTTGAGAAACAAACGATGCCATACACAGAATTTTCATAGCCACCTTAGTTTTTTAGACACGGGGTGTTTTTGAAAATTTTGCATTTTTTGACACCTCCCTTATCTTGGTTACGCTGCGACTTATCAAAAAAGTAAAAAATGAACTTATCAGTTTTTTCACGTAAAATACAGTGGCTTTGTCAGATTTTTTCTATGTTCCATTATTTACGAGGAAAAGAGCAAACTTGCATTTTTAAATGGGACACCCTATATATTTTTAACTATTATAATTCAGTTTATCACAAGCTTTTTTAAAGTATATAATACTTTATAGCTGTTTTCTATGAAATTTAAATTTATTGAATTCTATTTGAAATTCTTTCAACTTTTCAACGAAAATAAAAATATCTGGATGTATATTATAAAAAGAATATCTTCAGATATATCTTCCATAGCTTTTCTTTTACATGCAGATGTCATAATTTGGCGGTTCAAAAATTGCAAGTTGGCTTCATGACAATGGTTAGAAATGTGTTTTGTAACGGTTATATTAAGACTTACCGGACCCAATGTGAAAAGAGCTGACTTACATATATTATTGACACAAGTCCAGCGATCCTCACCACTTTTTTGAATTCTATACTTAAAATTATCTATCCCAAGTAATTGTTTTCCTTTTTCACTTAATATCACTTTCACGTTCATGTTGACACTTGTTACAAGACAGGAATAACTATCAAAACTAATTCAGCAAAAATAAAATTGTATCATTTTTTCATCCATAATTACCAGCCCACCCATCTGGCTAATTACCCGCTAAAGGGTGTTGGTAAAAACGGTCTCGGCAATATTGATGTACCTGTGACCCTATCTCATTATTATACATACGGGAAGGTTTTTACCTTTTAGTCCATGGAACTCGTACTAAAATAGGGGTGCTGCCTTGCATGAAATAAGGTAGTTCTGATTTTTTGATATGTTGTATCTGATGAAGTGGTGATAACAAATCCAAGTTTTTGACCTCGAAAGCCGTCCGGATCATTGTTAAATATGGCTTCTTTTAAATCTGCCATCGTTTGGTACCGGACGGTATAAATTTTATTTTTTAGGTAGCCTCACAAAAAAAAAGATCCAAAACCGTTAAATCGGGTGACCTGGGTTACAGGTCCATGTGTTCCAATCCAGCGGCCAGAAAAATTATTGTTAAGATATGCTCTTACAACACCGACAAAACCTTCCACTGTTCTACAATAACTACTTTGATTTCTTTCAATTGAAGCCAAAACGTTTACTTCATCAATATGCTGGTTTTCCTTATTGTAAATACTAGGTCGGGGTTTCGAAAATAAGCCGACTTTAATTAAGTTTGATTTTATTTTTCAAAATATTCTTTTATCCGGCTGTCTTCTTTCTGGGAATCTGCAAATATTACGTTTTTATAAATTTTCAAATGATGAAAAATTGAAAAAGATGCCCATACCTGTTAAAATCATGAAGTTTCTTCCGAATTTTCGTTACACTGAATATAACAAACGAACATATCGTACTTTTTATAATGCTCGAATTTTGCAATCGCAGCCATAATTAAGAAAAAACTGCTCTTTATCGAAACTGAATAGAAATAAAGAACATAAAATGAATAACCTATTCTGACAGTAAATAAAGACTATTTTAGATAACAAGCCTGTCATCCTTTGTTTTCCTAAATACCTACCCGTCATGGCCTACTAAAAAAATTGTAAAAAATGTAAATTTTGAGCTTCACATAGAAAACAGCTATAATGTATTATATATTTTTGAAAAGCCTGTGATAAACTGAATCATAATAGTGTAAAATATATGGGGTGTCCCATTAAAAAAAATGCAAGTTTGCTCTTTTAACATTTAACATAGAAAGATTCTGACTAAGCCACTGGATTCTACGTCAAAAAAACTGATAAGTCCATTTTTTACTTTTTTGATAAGTTGCAGCGTTACCGAGATACGGGGGGTGTCACAAAATGTAAAATTTTCAAAAACACCCCGTATCTAAAAAACTAAGGGGGCTATGAAAATTCTGTTCATGGCATCCTTTGTTTCTTAAAAAAGTAACACAGTATATAATTATATTAATAATAATAATAATAATAATAATAATAATAATAATAATATTAATAATAATAATAATAATAATAATAATAATAATAATAATAATATAATAATGTTTATTTAATAGCAACGCTAACATAACGCAGATAACCCGTAAAACATACGAAAACTGGATACCCTGTACATGTATGTGTATATACAAATCGCTTCCTCCCCCTCGTTATTTTGGGAAAAACCCTTCGAAAACAAAAAATAATGGGTATTATCCCCCAAAAGTGTGGTTTCACACCATCCCTTCAGATCAGACGGGTGAAGCAGAGGTCATATTCGGCCTCAGCGACTTTAAACATACATTAATACTATCTAAATTGTCGTTGTAGTTATTTTAAGAGCAAACAGTAGTCGATAGATTCATCATGCATACACCACATCGTGCATACTATAGCTACATCTGGCGATGGCAATAACATTTTTTATTTTTCATATACAAAATATTATACCGGGTGATTCCTGAATACTTCTTTTTTAGCTGTGTATGGAAGGCATTAAAACACGAATTTTCAAATACCTTTTTTAAAAAACTGAAAAATAAGGTACTTATAGTCATTAATTACACTTTGGATCAAATACGGTTCTGCCTAACTTGCCCGTTGAATAATATTAAGAAAACTTCTAGGCGTAGGATAAGCCCGCAAGGGAAAGCGTTACGCGTAAAATCTCGAAGCAGCAGCCGCACTTTGACAACACTCACCGTAAATTAGCACCATATCCACTAGTTTATTGTTTTTAAATTTTACCATTTTCACGTGTAACCAAGTTAAAATGAACTTGCTTCAGCAAAACACACCGCAGCGGATTGCCAAATAACTGATTACCTACCGGTAAATTGCATGACTAATAAGAGATAAGACAAACAACATAAAGTATAGCAGGCTACGTTTTGATGACCAGGCCTGCACTTAGATTTTTTACTTCTGTATCTCGCCTATTTTTAAGTTTTTTGAAAAAAGGTATTTGAATGTGTTGTTCATTTAAATGCCTTAGCTTAAAAAGAAGTATATATTAGAAATCACCCCGTATAAATGAATTTCACGAGAATTAAGTGGCGCGGCGTTAGTGGAGATTTTGAAAATAATATCGGGACATCGTTTGTAGTTCTAATTAAAAATAAGAAACTTACATGAATAGCCGTAATATTTCTATTTTTATGTTCTACATAGCGGATGATATAAGTTAAACATATGTCGAGACATATATAATTGAAAACAAAAAAAAAATAGGTATCATCCGCCAACCTAGAAGTTCTTATGAACCCCTTGGTGAATTTTTTTTATTAAATTTTAATTTAAACAAGCGAAGAAACGATGCCGCGTTTCACGCTGGTATGGAATTATGGAAAGCTCTTAAGTTATATTAATATAACATATACATGTGAATTTTGTAGTGTTCAGTATTCACGTAAAGATAACAGGGGATATTTACCAGTTGAAACGTTAAAATTTAAAACAAATAAAGACAATGCATAGCATATCCAAACCTCTTCTATCATTCTAAAACTCACTTACCCATAAAATAAGATCACATGTAATAGTTGATAGTGCAGATATAAATTTTAGTGTGTTGATAAATTTTTTAAAACAGGTTACAATCGGTACCTCGTCAACATTTTCATCTGCTTGATTTTGATTTACCTCTTCTACAGTCTGCACATTATCGCTTAATTTCACTTCTTTTAGGGCAATGTCCTTGATAGTTTTTTTGCTTTTATCTATAGAAAACAATGTCAAATTTGGCAATGAAGTCACAGAAATGATAATTACTCTAGGGCAGTGGTGTAGCCAGTGGGGGGAGGAGGAGGGGGGGCATGGGCCCGGACCCCCTCCGAAATCCAAAAAAACAGAAGATGTAAAATATAATTTGGAAACGAAATTACGGCAATCCTATCAATAACGCACCAAATAACATAACACATCATCTTACATTATACAAAATGCTTGCAAAGTAAACTGACATACACGCAAATCTTAAAACTTTTAAATAAACACGCGGCGCGCGACACCCACTCTGGATTTTATTTATTATTTTAAAAGGTTTATTGGTGTTTGCATGTATAATCTTTACATGATTATGGCTTCTAATAATTATCGATTATAACAAATATATTTTTTTTGGTTTTCAATAAATAAAAAATAAATCTTATTTTTAATATTTTTTTGCTTACTAAAAAAGGGTTTTTGGGCGTGGCACCCTAAAAAATTTTCGTGCCTAGTTACTCAATTTCAGATCCTTTTGCCCCCTCCCCCAAATAAATTTCTGGCTACCCACTGCTCTAGGGTGATTCTTTCTGTTATCACATCAGTTTCCACTTTTATTAGACGTATTACCATTTATGGAACATTCAGGGAGCAATGAACTTTTTCACTAAATTTTGATTTTAACCCAATCGTACAGAGAGAAAAAATAAAAAATTTCTACGGTTTCAGTTTTTAAATCCCTTATTATTTACTGAGAAAATAATCAAACAAAATACGGAAGACGATACCGATGCCACGTCACAACAAAACCAGCAAATAGGTACCCCGGACAGCCTTTATTCGACACGCTCGGACGCACCTTCGACCTGACTAATCCCTCGAGACTGGTTATTATATTCTTCTAGCTTTCCTGTCGTGTTTTTAATTGTTTCTAGAAAAGGTTTGTGATACTCTAAAAAATATTTTTTTATTATTGGGTTATGTTTTCAATAGGTTCTAGTTCAGAATAAGATAAATTTGATTGTAGTGAAAGAGCCCATTCCAATTTAGGAAATGGTGTTGTTGTTCTTACTATTTGTTGATTGCCTCTCTGCCATGACTTCTGTCCAAGAAGGTGGAGCACATTCGATTTTATCAAGGTCATCGCATTCTAAAATCCACAATTCAAGTAATAATGGAATAAATAAATACAATTTTTTACGTGACCTGGTGAAAGGTGTCTG
Source organism: Polydrusus cervinus (assembly GCA_935413205.1). Classification (NCBI taxonomy): domain Eukaryota; kingdom Metazoa; phylum Arthropoda; class Insecta; order Coleoptera; family Curculionidae; genus Polydrusus; species Polydrusus cervinus. Next base: position 30,307,984 of record OW284515.1, on the reverse strand, counting down.
CTGCCGTTTCGGTACGCTGATCAAATAAGTAAGGACGCTGCCTTTATTTCAGAAAGCATGCATCGTACAGCTTTCGAAAAACAATTTTGTAAGGAAAGTGGCCAATAGAAATCACTGGAAATTATTTGTAGATTTTTAAATGGACGCTAGAGGGCTTAATACTAATGCTCAACAAAAGTATCGTTCGCCAAACTAGAATTTTTTGTATTAAATTTTCAATTAGACAAGCCAGGAAACGATGCCGCGTTTCACGCTGGGCCCTTAATAACAAAAAAAATATTATCTTGGGTTGTAAATAACCTTTAGCACCATCTTTTGGTAGTCACATGTAATTTATATTTGAGCATACCCGTCGAAGGCTTTACAAGAACTGCAAAAACACAGAACTTTGTTATTAGTCAGGTGGTGGTAAACATTTAAAAAATACAAGAAACATAATTTTCGAACCACTAATAAGTTTCTGATACTATATTCAGAAATACGTTGAAACTTCTCCGATTCAGGATTCTAGACAAATCAGGCATTTTATAGGCGAAAAAATTAAAGACCAGCGCTCCATTAGTTATAGTATATTTCAAAAAGGTGTTGAGTAATAAAATGGGAAATTCCTTCCAGTTCGACTCAATTTTGGTGTCGGCCATAGGTGTAGGTAAATTTTGTGCATTAAATTATTTATGATAACTAAACAAAGAAAAAAAAGAAGATATTTTGATACAAATGAAACTATTAGCTATAGCAAATTTATACAAACATAGTTTTATAAAATATGGAGCTGAAAAACATAATGTAACTGTGCTGCGCACACCGCCATATCATTGCGAACTAAATCCTACAGAACTTATACAGTGTGTCCAAAAAAGTATGCAACATATGTAAAAGTTTTTTATTACCGATTTCTCAGAAAATTTTATTCTTGATAAAAGTTGGTGCATGCCTTGAAACTATAAATGCATATTTTACATTTCACCTGCGGCTAATAGTAAGGGAGCAAATGCCATTTTTTCGAAATTGCATTAAGAGTAAAGTACCTAAGTTATTAGAAATACAGCAAAATTTTATATGGAAATGTTATTGCAAATTAAAAACATAGCCCAAATACGAAATTTGAGTTACGTGTCTCAATTTTTATTTTATTTTTTCTAATCTCTAATTTCCCCTAAACGGTACGCCTCTGGTCGATTTTTCGTTTACGCAATTTTAATATATTTATCAAATAACTTAAACGTGGGTTTATAATAAAAATGCATTAAGTAGTTGCAAACTTTTCAATGAACCGGGTGGATTTAGATATAAGCGTGTTGCACGCCTACTTAAACACATTTTAGGCAACTTCTGTTCGAAACTAAATTTTAATAAAATTCAACCCTATTCATTGTACTGGAAATAACTACTAATTTATTTGTCATTTTCACCCAGTACGCTAAAGTCCAAAAACCTACTTTAAAAAAATGCATTTACAATTAGAGATTAGAAAAAAAAAATTGAGACACGTAACTCAAATTTCGTATATGGGCTATGTTTTTAATTTGCAATAACATTTCCATATAAAATTTTGCTGTATTTCTAATAACTAAGGTACTTTACTCTTAATGCAATTTCGAAAAAATGGCATTTGCTCCCTTACTATTAGCCGAGGGTGAAATGTGAAATATGCATTTATAGTTTCAAGGCATGCACAAACTTTTATCAGGAATAAAGTTTTCTGAGATATCGGTAATAAAAAACTTTTACATATGTTGCATACTTTTTTGGACACACTGTATAAAGGATTTGTAGCAAGACACAATACAACATTTAAAATTAAAGACGTTAAGCTACTGTTTGATCAAGCCATTAAAAAAGTGACACCAGAGAACTGGCGAAAAGCAGTCCATGATGTCATTAAAGAAGAGGTGACAATGTGGGATCTTGACCACCTGATCGATCGGACCGTCTAATTATAACGTCAAGAAAAGATGACAGTTCCTCAGATGACGAAGAATATTATGATTTTTTATAATTTAATTTCTGTATAATGTATATTTTGTATTTTGTATTTTTTTAAAAATGTTTAATAAAAAATAAGTATACTAAATCCGATGTGCATAATGCACACCTTTGTCGCACCAATATCAGTGTTTGTAAATGGATAACAATAAGCAAAACCCATAAATTGACCCAAACCGGGGTGGTACTACCTGCATTTGATGAAAATAAATAGTTTTGCAATGATATCAATACCAAATTATAAAAGTGGTTTAAATATTCGTTGGGTCACTCTTTAGTCCCTTTGCATACATAATAAGCGTTTATTACTCAACACCTTCCTAAAATAGACCAAGTATGGTTAGTAAATGGATGCCAAAACCGCAACGTTAAAATACTAATACTAAACATTTGATTTAATAAGAACTATTTTCAAAAATATTTGTTCTGACGTAGCTACAATTTAAAGGTTCTTAACAGTGGCGGCGCCACGATTTTTGGGATGGGAGGGCCAAATGGGCTCGGTGATTTTTGAGTGGGCACTACCCAAAATAAAAGTGACTTCTAAAAAAAAAAAGGTCCCGGCCTCCCGACGCTCTAGAACGCTATAAGCAGCAACAAACAAAACCTTCCTCTTGGTTTCTAAGTGATGTCTAAGAAAAAAAAGTCATCGTTCTCTTCAAAATACCATACAACCACTCATTAAAACTTTTATAGCCAAGTCCCTTACAGACCGGATCCATCAATTTTGGAAGGGCTTAACATTATCAGCGACCATCAATACGGTTTTCGTAAGTCCAGATCAACAGGTGACCTTCTGGCATATGTCACCCATCTTTGGAGCAACACCATCGAACATCATGGAGAATCCCGGGCTGTTGCACTGGACATCTCTAGGGCTTTTGATCGTGTTTGGCACGATGGGCTTCTAAGTAAATTGCGATCCTACGGTATGCCTAATGGATTTTGTTTATGGTTAACCAGCTTCCTTAAGAACCGTTCTCTGCAAGTGGCGATTGACGGGTTTCTCTCAGACACCTTCACCATCAATGCCGGTGTTCCTCAAGGGTCCATATTGTCGCCAACCCTCTTTTTACTATATATTAACGACCTTCTAGTGAAAACCCAAAATCCAATTTATAGCTTTGCTGATGACAGCACACTTGTCTCATCTTTTACCTTGACTCCCCAAACATCCGCTGCCGACGCACATCTTCGTAGGCAGCATTAAGTATTGCGCCTCAACAATGACCTGGAAGAAATTTTGGCTTGGGGTGACAGTAACCAAGTCGAATTTAATGCTAAGAAAACCCAGGCAGCAGTCTTCTCCAAAAAGGTTAACATTGCAGAACCGGATATAGTCATGGCAGGACACGCAATTCCCCTGGCACCGTCTATTAATTTGCTGGGGGTCAATCTGGGAGGTAACATGTCTTGGCATGATCACGTTGCCGCAACTGCCAAGACAGCTGCACAGAAACTTGGTGTACTTTTCCGCACCAAAAGGTTGTACACACCTCATCAACTTTTGACACTCTACAAAGCCCAGATTCGACCATCATTAGAATATTGCTCTCATGTCTGGAGCTCTGCACCCAAGCACACCCTTCGGCTACTGGATTCCATTCAAAGGAGAGTCGTTCGTCTGATCGGCGACCCCGAGCTGACCAAGACCCTCGATAGCCTGGAGCATCGAAGACAGGTTGGTGATTTGGCTCTCTTTTACAGATATTTCCATGGCAGGTGTTCGACTGACATTGCCCACTTGATTCCACCTAGAGCAATGCAAAACAGAAATACACGGCGAACCACTGCCGCTCATCCATATGTTGTTCAGCTTAGTACTCCTCGAACTTCATTGTTCAAGAATTCTTTCATCTGGAGAACGTCATCTTTGTGGAATGATCTTCCTGAGGTCGTGTTTCCCAATGAATACAATCTTCAACGTTTCAAGACCAACGTTAATCGCTTTTTTCGCACTCGCACCGCTCCCAGAGCGCCTTAAAGGATTTTTCCTACAGTGCAGGTGTTTTATCATAAAAAAAAAAAAAAAAAAAAAAAAAAAATTGGGGGGGCACCAGGGTGGGCACTCATGTTTCTAGGGTAGGCCGGTGCCCACCCTGCCCCCCCCCCCCTGGCGCCGCCGCTGTTCTTAAATTAGGCGATTGGCCTTTAATTTATACAAAAATAATTACATTAAGCATTACAATAAGAACAGGGCATTAATTTAATGTAAGTTTAATATGTATATACTTATATGGGATATTTTTTTATCTTAAAATAAATAGTTCAAAATTCTTACTATAAATAATAATTTTTTACCCTAATCAAGAAACCCCAATTTTATTATTTGAAAAGAAGCTAGGATTAAAATCAAGTATTATTTTATTTGAGAAATGGTATAGTCTATTTCAGGAAGGTATAGAGTAATAAAATGGGAAATTCCGTCCCGTTCGGCTCAATTTCGGTGTCGGCCATAGGCGCGCGCGAAGAAAATATTTTATCTTGATGAGACGTGGATTTATGAAGATTATATAGTACCCAAATTGTGGCAAGACAAAATTATAATCAGTGCTCGCCAAGCTTTCATGGAAGGCCGATCAACGGGTATTAAGGTGCCATCAGGTAAAGGAAAGAGACTAATAATCGTCCATATATTGGAAGCGAAGAGGGATTTTTAAAACAAAGTTTGCTAACCTTTCAATCGTTCAATACGGGAGATTATCACGAGGACATGAATTCGAATATTTTTGAGGACTATTTTGGTGAAATGATAAAATATCTTCTAGCTAGTTATGGATAACGTAAGCTATCGTTCACGACGAACAGAGAAGACTCCAACTTTATCTTGAAGAAAACAAGAAATTATCGACTGGTCAACCACCAAAAGTATTAAATTTGAAGATAATTTGATAAAGAAGGAACTATTACCTATAGCAAATTTACACAAACACCATTTTATGAAACATGCCGTGGATGATAAAGCTGAAAATCATAGTGTAACTGTGCTGCGCACACCGCCATATCGTTGCGAACTAAATCCTACAGAACTTATATGGGCGCAAGTGAATGGATTTGTAGCAAGCACAACACGACGTTCAAAATTAAATATGTTAAGCTACTGTTTGATCAAGCCATTAAGGAAGTGACACCAGAGAACTGGCGAAAAGCCATCATGTCATTAAGGAAGAGGAGAAAATGTGGGATCTTGACCACCTGATCGATCGGACCGTCGACCCGTTAATTAAAATGTCAAAAAATGTTATGATTTTTTATAATTTAATTTCTTTTTAATGTATTTTTTGTATTTTGTATTTGTTTTATAATGTTTAATAAAAAAATAAGTTTACCTAATACTATGTAAATAATGCAAGCCTTTGTCACACCATTTTCAGTGTTTGTAAATGGATAACAATAGGCAAAACCCAAACCTGGGTGGTACTATCGGCACTTGATGAAAATAAATACTTTTGCAATGAAATCAATGGCTAATAATGAAAGTGGCTTAAATATTCGTTGGGTTACTCTGTAGTCCCTTTTCATACCTAATGAGCTTTTATTACTCTACACCTTTCAGAAATAGACTTAGGATTAATATACTTAAAATAAGCGTTTTAATCTTTATTACATTAGTATTTTTTTTTTCGTGTAGCTATAATTGTTTAATATTTTAACTTGTTATATATTTCGCCCTACAGTGTTTGTCAGGCTGCTCTCGGCTACGGAAGAAAATTCGGGGAGTTGTACTAAAAAGTCGAATTATTCTACATAGTTATTATACAGTGACCACCAGAAAAAGTGAAGCAATGAGCAAAATTGATGAGAAATTAAATTTAATAAATTTATTTTATTTCGAAAAAACTGTTGTATACATGTAGCCTAGTAAAAAAAATTGTTAAATATCCTCTACACCTACCGTTTTGTGCTCGTTCTTTGTTAATATCCATTTCTAAACCCAAAACTTAACACTTTGTAATGGAAAAAGTATACGAACCTCGAACAGTGTCAATTTATATAAGCCGTAGTAATTAGTAAACCCTAAAGAATTAGGGGAGACCGGGACAGGACTACTTTGTTTTTAATTTCTTTGAAGGCAAATAAAAAAATGTATTTTTAAGCTGATTATTATAAAAGGAAAATGCAATAAAATAATAGTTTTCACAATAATATTTCTTAAGGTAATTGTAGTAAACTACCTACCAACCTATCTAGGTCACTACCTCTTTTAAGCTGGTATATCAAAACTGGACAAAAGAAAAGAGTAGTTTTTGACACTATATGGCGCCACGTGGCATATAGATCATAGTAGTAATATAGGGAATCTTGCCCGATACCTAATTATTTCTGTTTGGTATCATAAACTCTAAAAATTGCATTCGCTGCGGCTCACAGCGGGGCCGATAACTCCTAAAGTTGGAAAAAATTAATTGAGATATTTTATAGTGTTAAAACGTTATTCTATGATTATTTATTTATGTTTTTATATAAAAGGTAAGTTGTTGACCTAAATTCACAACTTTTTTTAACAAAGAGTAGGCCCCAAAAACAACATGATACGAAAATATGCATTTATTAAAGAAAAAACAATAAATTAGATTTTAATAAGAATTTGATTTTAAAAACAGAGTCTGTATTAACTTGACCCCTCACTTTCGCCTGAAAATTCTTGATCTGTTGAAGATGGACTCGAAAAACTAAAATCTGGCTCTTCTAATAATTGTATAAAAGCTAGCTCTAAGGTGGATTTTCTTTTTTGTGGCTGATGCCTCGTTTGTTTTTTTTAAGAGAAAACTTGCGAGAAAATCTCATTTTATTATTAGCTTTCTGGGCTGTCTCACTTAATTGTCCAATCGGTAATATTGCCTTGTGTATAATAGAAGAACCATAAATTAATACCTTATGTACCGTGGGAGGCATAGGATATCATGAATATTTTTCAACAAAGAGATGTGCTGTCTTTAACGTGTATGCTTTAAACTGTGCCAAGTTTATTGTGTATCCACTAGCCATAGTTTTCAGTATAATACGAAATCTTTTAATAATTTTCAAATTGATCCCAGTAATACTGCTGGACGTACTATTGTGCCGATAAAAAACTGGGACAAGAGATTTACAAAAACAATGTAAGAAATACATATCCCCTAGACTATAAAAGGTGTTTAGAGCTAAAAAGGAAAAACATTCAAAATTTAAAAAGTAACCTAGGTTACATAATGGAATGTTTTGTATTTTTCGATACGGGGTGGTTAAATTTGAGAGACATCATATAATATGGATAAAGAAAATTTATTAGATTTTTTTAAAGTCAAATATTTTATAAATTATTATATTACATTCCAAATGCAATGTCTTATGACAACGAAGAATTTACTGATCCTCTTGATATTTTAAACAATTTTGCTAAATTCTTTGAACAGTCATTTCTGAATAGTACTTTCGGTGCTTTAAGAAATGATCAAACAATATATAAACATATTATTAATGTCCACTACTTTTCTGAGGATGAGGTCATCAATGCCTTAAAGAAGATTAAACCGAAGTTTACTACAGGGCCGGATTCCGTTCCGGCATTTTTAATCCACGATTGCCGTTTTGTTTTGGTGAGACCGCTTCATGTTATATTTAATCTATGTCTTAAGTATCAGTCAATACCTCAGATATGGAGAACTTCTAAAGTATGTCCTGTATATAAAAAGGGTGATAGGTCAGAAGTATCTAACTACCGACCAATATCAATTATCTGTAATTTTTGTAAAGTGTTTGAGTTCCTACTTCACGAGTCTGTCTTTCCGTTCATCCGCGGGCAAATAACTCAGCAGCAACATGGATTCTTTAAGGGTAGATCCACGATAACCAACTTGCTTAATATGGCACAAAATCTTTCTGAGTCGTTGGATGAGGGTATACAAACTGATGTAATATATTTAGATTTTTCAAAAGCTTTCGATCGACTTGATCATGGTATTTTGATTTCAAAATTAGAAAAGTTTGGATTTTCACAGTCGTTGTTGGCACTTATTAAGTCATATCTCTCCAACCGCTGCCAGTATGTTTCCCTTCATGGACTCAGCTCTAATAAATATACCGCTGGCTCCGGTGTCCCCCAGGGATCGGTGCTTGGGCCGTTACTTTTTATTCTTTTTATAAATGATATTGGTGATGATCTGGATGTTGACCATTTGATATACGCTGATGATATTAAACTATATAAAAGAATTAGAAACATCAATGATTGTATTATTATTCAGCGGAATTTGGATCTAATTAATAATTGGTGTATTAAAAATAATTTAAAGCTTAACATTGAGAAGTGTAAAGTTGTTTCTTTTACAAATAAACTTTCTGTAATTAATTTTGATTATATTCTTGAAAATAAAATTATTTCTCGCTCTGACTCATTTTGCGACTTGGGTGTCGTTTTTGATTCAAAGCTTTCTTTTATACCCCATATAAATAAGATTATTAGTGAAGCCCTTCAGAGTTATGGATTTATTGTGCGCTGCACTAGGGATTTTAACAGCGTTGATGTCTTAACAAGCTTATACAATGCATATATAAGATCGAAACTAGAATATGCCGCAGTGATCTGGATACCTGAGTATAATGTTCACATTGATAATCTTGAAAGGGTGCAGCGAAAATTCTTAAAGTACCTTAGCTTTAGGGTCGACGGAATATATCCCATGCAGGGTTTTCCCCAGACTCTACTTCTTCAGAGATTTAAATATGAATCACTCAGGGATCGCCGTGATTACCACCTATTAATGGCTCTGTATAAATTACTAAACAATCAACTCGACTGTATTAATATATTGGGTAAGCTTAATTTTAATGTGCCACGATTGAATTCACGACAAAATATGACTTTCTACCTGCCTAATCCAAAGACAAATATTTTAAAGTTTTCTCCTGTCTTTCAAATGTGTGAGAGATATAATAAGCGGTTTGATTTAGATTTTTTCAGTTCTTCGGTCAGTACAGTTAAGAGGTTAGTGCGGCATTAATACTTTAAACTGAGATTGTGCGGCTGGTATTATTTTTTGTCCAGTGACATGATTTTCTGTGTTCAGTCTCTCTTTTTCTTTTTTTTACTGTTACTTTTCTTATATTCGAATAATTAGTTTAGGTTTACGTATAGACTAGCTTACTTTTGTTAGTATTTTTAGCTTCACTTTTAGTATATTTATTTTTTGTGTAAACTTTTTCATGGTCCTGCCTTGTAGTTGGGTTATTTAACCTGTAGGGTAGGTAATGTAAATAAATAAATAAATAAATAAATAAATATTTACCATTACCACAAAATAATAAATAAAGCTAATACAGGTAATAAAATACATTTAATAAAAAGAAAAAAATTGCGAACACAAAGTTTGTCAAAACAACACAAAATTAATATTTGGTCATAGAACCATTTCTGTTTATTACTTTTTGGAGCCTTTGTGGCATACTTAAAACTAAGTTTCTACATAATTCGACAGTTATTTCATCCCAAGCTTGATTTATCCTATGACGTAATTTATCCCTGTTTCTAGGTTGAAAATCATGTTTATACATAGATTTGACCATGGCACCCCAAATGTTTTCTATCGGGTTCAAATCGGGACTCTTCGAAGCCCAGGGAAGAACTGCTATGTTATTTTCTTGAAGAAAATTTTGTACAATGCGCGCTGTGTGTATTGGAGCATTATCATGCTGAAATGTGTAATTTTGACCGTATACAGCGTTTACCGATGGTATCATCACTTCGTTTAGTATATTAACGTATACTGCTGCAGTTAGTCTTCCTTCGACGATTTGGCAAAGTCCTGGTCCTCTAGCGCTAATCCAGCCCCAAACATTTATGGAGAAACGCCCACTTTGGTTGGTTTTGTGGGTGTATCTCTCATCATACCGCATGCCGGAAGGCCTATACACCCGAATTCTCCCATTATTGCATGACTAAAAAGTTTTCTCGTCAGAAAATATAACTGTTTCCCATAAATTTATTTGATTAATATATTCATGTGCAAATTCTAACCTGCCCTGTTTATTTATTTCCGTTAAAAAATTTTTATTGGCAGCACAACGGCTTGGTATATCGGAATTTCGAACCCTGTCTCTAGCGGTATTTGCAGAACCTGGAAAATTCGTCTCTTCTTTTGCCTTGATTGCAGTTTCGAAGGGATGATCCCTTAGATAATTAACCAGTCTTCTATCATGATCATCAGTAGAAATTTTAGGGGGACCAGAACCTGCATTCCTAATAATAGTCCCATGTCTTGCTATTTTTTGTTTTGCCAATAGCACGGTATTCTTGCTTACTCCCAGTTCATCTGCAATATCCCTAATAGCAACACTATCTCGCAACCGACTATAAATAATTGCCTTTTGCTGGGGGGTTAATTGTGGCATATTTACAAATAATATATGATTGTATGTTTGACGAGTCAATCATAAAGTGACAATCTTTATTGACATGCAAATTTTCATGACATTTTACTGGTACCAGGCTTGATGTAAAATTATTCTTAATAGTCTAGGAGAAAATAGAAAAATTTCCTGTCCCAGTTTTTTATCGGCGCGATGGTACATGCGCTCTCAAAAAAACGTCTAGCAGTGTTTCCGTCATTGCTACTGCCATACTCGGATTTTGGTTTATCGATGATTAATCCAAGTCTGGATTTAAATTGCTCTTGAATATTCTTCTTTGTAGATGTAACAATATCTTTATCTTCTTGGCCTCTAGCCTGCCACTGTTGTAAGGGTAATTTATATGCTACATGCAATAAGCATTCGAAAAAACGAATCCAGGCATGAAGGACTGACATATCAAACTGTAAGTTTTCTTCGCATACTTCTGCTTCTCTACACTTTTGAATGCCATTAAAATCTTTTTGAATTTGCATAGAAAGCATTTCATTGTAGAAGAGGAATCTGTTAATGAATTGCATATCTTTCCGTCAACCATTGTAAATAACAATACATGATGAATTTCAATGATTCGATCGTTAAATGCATATAATGTAGGTATCAAATCCTGTATTTATCTTTTCATATGATCCCTTTTCCCTTTGGAAGCTTGGAAGTTTTTTGAAAAAATTGAAGTGTGACAATAATGAAACAATTAGAAGCATTCATTAGAATTTAAACTAATTAAAAAAAAAGGCTAAGGCCTGGATTCGGGCCCATTTACTCAAAATAGTGCAAATATGTGCAAACTTTTTTTGGTTTACGTGGAAGGCGACATTATTATTAGCAACTTAGTTTTGAAGCACCTAAAGACACCTAGCTAAACTAAACGTTCATGTTTAAAAAAAGATTAACAAAAGAGATAATTTAAAATAATAATTTAGTTTATTATTATTTTTAATTAAGTGTAATATAAAAAAATAAATTGCATTTAGACATATTAAAGCTTATCTATTGCCAATAACGACATATTAATTTGGAACTCGGATATGTAGTTATAACAATGTAAAAACCACAAAAAAACACAAATGTTCACCAACAGTATTAAATAACGAAAAGCAGGTAACTAGCACGAAATACAACTTTCGATTGATGTACCTAGACCCACAGATACTAACCTATAAAACCAAACTCGGTCTTAGGTACCTGGTTTAATACTTTATTAATTATAATCATTAGATTACAATGGGGGGTAATTTTAAGTTTGGGGTTTTTGCCAGGTTTAGATGCTTTTGGCCCCTATGTGCGGCTGGTTGTTTGGTAACACTTCTTGGAGTGAGCTTATATGATAAGCGTGCACATATTTCTGAGTTGTATTGCACGTTCAGTAGGATACATATTGGGTTAAATAACCATAAAAACCAGTAAGTTTGACTCTGACATAAATGACATTGGCAGCCATTATCAACTCATAATTATTAGATAAAGGTGCCTGATTAGTAAATTAAAAATAAAAGTAACTCTGACTGTCAGAACATTCTTTCTGCCAGTGTCATATGTTATGTCACAGTTAAAAATGCTGGTTAGTTAGTTATTGTTAAGAATAATTATACCACTCGACAATATACTGGCTGACTTAAACATCGAATAGGTAAGTGTTCATTAACAATTAGAATAATTTCTTTTACTTTACACAGTACGAATTTTCGGTCTCCCACTACCACTGATTTAGTCAACATTTTGTGAAACTCGGTGAAAAACATGACTATCGGTGAAAGTGGACGCGAATGCGCTTAAATTTGACGTGTAATATTGCGGTTATTCCTGACCAAAAAGATTACAACAAAACTAAGCAAATTATTGAGTTTTTTTTTATTAATGGAAAGGTTGTGATTATTTTCATGTAGAAAAAAATCCAACCGAAAATCCAAAAATAATTATTAACGCTCATTGTATTGGTAAAAAATATTGAGCTCTTCACATATCCGTAGAGTCCAAATTTGTGTAAAGTGTTTTAAAATCCATTAATATACACGGTCAGGATTCGGGTCAAGAGAACGCAATGTTTTAGTCTAATTCAAATATATACAGTGTCTTTTTATTTTCAATTTTGGCGCAAATATATATCTTCCATAAATAAGTAAGTAAATAATATACAATGCTCGTAAAAAAGTTATATTATATATTAAATTGCAGAATTTTTAAAATCTTTTATACCGTGTTAAATTATTGGATAACAATGCTTATCTGAGGAGACATAATCAGGTGACAAAGATCATCCACAAGGAACCTATGAACTATAGGCCTAAAGGAAAACCTTCCACTATTCTATCAATTCTTGAATCTCCTGAATATCTCCTATACTGGGACAGACCAATAATAACGGATAGAACAGTAGACCACAACCGTCCGAAGATTCTTCTTATCAAAAAACAATACCAAGAAAGCTTTCATAATCGATATAGGTTGGCCACTAATACACAATCTCTCTAAAACCAAATCGGAGAAGAAAGGAATTTGGTGATAGAGATCAAAATTATATGGAATATGGATTATATGGATAATGGATCATAATATCGGCGGAGGGAGTTTTGACGAAAAATTTCAAGCGCAACGTGGAAAAAACTTGGCCTCTCAGGTTATTTATATCAAATACAGAAAAGCGTCATCGTCCAAACTTGCCATATAGTACGAGTACGGACATTTCTAAACAGTAGAAGTTAAGATGAATTTCTTCTCTGTACTGTAATACCATCAATAACAACAAAAAACTGTGAAACATAACATCGAAAGAATAATAATAATAATAATAATAATAATAATAATAATAATAATAATAATAATAATAATAATAATAATAATAATAATAATAATAATAATGTGTGCAGAAAATGCAATAATTGCCCTGGAGAAACGATAGAACATATCACGGCGGGATGTGGTGCTATGGCCCCCAACGCTTACCTGGGGAGACATAATCAGGTGGCTAAGATCATCCACAAGGAACTGGCCCATAAACTAGGGCTAAGGGAAAACCTCCCACCATACTACCAATACTCACCCGAGCCAGTCCTTGAATCCCCTGAATATCTCTTATACTGGGACAGGCCAATAATAACGGATAGAACAGTAGACCACAACCGTCCGGATATTCTTCTCATCGAAAAAACCACCAAGAAAGCTTTCATAATCGATATAGATTGCCCACTAACACACAAGCCCTCTAAAACCGAATCGGAGATGAAGACCAAGAACTCGAATTTGGCTATAGAGATAAAAAATATATGGAAGCTAGATAAAATCGACATAATTCCGATCATAATATCGGTGGAGGGAGCTATGACGAAAAATGTCAAGCCCAACTTGGAAAAACTGGGCCTTTCAGGTTATTTATACCAACTTATTCAGAAAACCGTCATCCTCCAAACTTGCCATATAGTACGGAAGTTTCTAAACAGTACAGGTTAAGATGAATTTCTTCTCTGTACTGTAAATAATACCAGCAATACCAACAAAAAACTGTGAAAACTAACATTAAGAACATAATAATAATAATAATAATAATAATAATATTAATAATAATAATAATAATAATAATAATAATAATAATAATAATAATAATAATAATAATAATAATAATAATAATAATAATAATAATCTATTATTCAAATTGAAAGACAAAGAAAATTTATGAAATGTTCCTAAAATAAATGAATTATTTTATTATAACAAGTTACAAAGGGCGAAGTTTGGCACATTTTTGATATCTTGCTCGGAGCTCCCCTAACATTTATTTTAGGAACATTTTATAAATTTTCTTTGTCTATCAATTTGAATAATAGATAGGTGTATTATTATTATTCAATAACTGATAATCTGGCCGAAACTGTGGCTGTGGGTTTACATTTTATAAAAATATCCATACACAATATTTCCGTTTAAATAAGACCTAATAATTTCCTATTTATTATGTTAAAAAAATATATATATTATGGTAATAGACAATTTGGCGGCATAGGGAAAGAAAGAGACTGTCCATGGTAAATTTAAGGTTAAAAAAGCTACGAAATTGATATTTGACAGCTATTAGTTTTTAAAAAGAGTATAAATTTAAGTATGTTTCGTATTTTCCATTAGGCTTGAAACGCGGCACCGTTTCCTGGCTTGTCTAATTGAAAATTTAACACAAAAATGTTACTAAGGGATTCACAAGAACTTTGTTGGCGAATGATACCTTACTTAAAAATAATTGAAAATTTAGTTGAGAGTTTCAATGATAGGTTCAACTTATTATTCGCCATTCAGAACATAAAAATAGAAATATTACGACTATTCATGTTAATTTTATATTTTCCATTAAAATTACAGACGATGCCCCGATATTATCTTAAAAATTTCCACCGTCGCCGCGCCCCTTTATTCTCGTGAAATTCGTTTATATAATATTTTGTATATAAAAAAAAAATTTATAACCATGTACAATATGCAGGGATGTGGCGGAAATGCACTATTTGTTCGTGATTCACCCAACTACTATTAAATTTCTAAAGTTAAATAAATTACAACTACCACCTATAACTAACCCATGATTGGATTAAATTTCGTTTTGTGAATCAAAGTTTTTTTTTCACTTTTTCTTGATATTTCTAGCGAGTTCTTTTAAATAAAAAGAAAAATATTTTTTACGTTTGCAAAAAATATGAATGTCGTGTTTCTATCCAAAATTTTCATACAAGACGTATGTACTCAGTAGGTATGACTCCCAGGGTGTTTCGGGTTCGGTTTTTTATTTTTAAAAATATAGTAAATATCTTTTACACTCTCAACACGTCAAAATTGATGATTTTATAAAGGAATGATGTATTTCTGGAGCATAGATTACGAATCTTGGGGCCGTTTTTGTTGCAAATGTTTAAGTTTTGAAATCTTCTTAAAGTGCCGTTTTGTATAGAATTTCAATTAAAACCCATGATACAAAGTTTAGAACATAATAATGTGATATTCAAAGGTCATTTTCATTTCATTGTTTCTCCATAGTTACATATTGAAATGTAAAACTGTACCAGCCAGATGATTTCTATGGAAACCATTATCTCAACAATGGTTTCTGTGGAAATTATCTTGCTGATAGAATTTCAAGGAGATGGATAATACGGGCCTAAGCAAACTGAAATTTAAACGTTTCTGCGCATGTCGTCACATATGAGGACGTTGCTTAATAACCGTTTGACGCGAGTGACAGTTCTAACCTCATATAGCCTGTAATTGTAAAAAGTGGGTAAATTTTTATTAGCGGCCCTTACACGGAAGGTTTTAACCGCGCGAATATAGACGCGCACGTTTATTTCCACAGTGAGAAACATGAAGTATAATTACATTATAAGAATTCGTATGGGCATTATAAGAATATTTAATACTATTTGGGACAGCAATACGAGCTTATACCAGTTATACACCAGATCAGTGCATAAGGATAAGTAAATTATGTTATACTGTTTATATGACACGGATGGTAACCATGAAGGTTTGTTCCATAGCGACTATAAAACGTACTTCTATGGGTATATACGTACATTAATTAAAAACGATAATACTGTTTATATGACACGGATTATAACCATAAAGGTTTTTTCTATAGCGACTATAAAACGCTTTATGACCAGTAAACACACAGTTGAAAAAAAGTATAATCCAGTTTTATAACCGGTATAAAATTGTTTAGCTGCCAATATAAAACGTTTTTATACTGTTTGCCTATTTAAATTTTGCGCTTGCGCATTACCAATATTAATTTTTCATAATTTTATCGATCACTTATCTCTTCACGCAACCTCCAAGCAACAAGCGAAATTTTGGATGATTGTATGTTTTAAGACCAAAAAATAATAAAGGTAAATCACACCTTTTTATGTGGATCATAAATACTAAAACTCAGACCTTCACATGCTTCAATTAAAATAAAAAATATATGTGATATTTATAAGGATTACAAGAAAAAATAGGTTAACATTTTAAAGGTATTTATTTAACTAACAAAAACAAATAAGGGTATTTACCTTAACACTTTCTAATCAAGAAACAACGATATCATAAATAGAGCTCTATTGTCGCATCCACAGTCCTTTATAATGGTATCCATTTTCGGATGGATTCGCGAGATAAAATAAAAAGTCAAGTCCACTTATTTTCCCAGTCATAAATATTTGACATTAATTAAAGTGAGTAATTTTATTAACGGAAATAACAGTCTGGCATATCCCAAGCGGAGGAAAGTCTGTCTGGCTGAAAATTTACGGATACAAAAATTTGACTGATTTTTAGAATCCGTAACCCTTATTTTCCCATGCTTAAAATTTATCGTATCATTTGGTACAATCATCAACTATAATCAAAAGTAAGTCTGGCTGATTTACGAAATTGACGGCATTTTGAAAATCGTGAAAATTATAAAATTTTTGCTCTTATTTTCCCAGATTTGAAAATTTGTCACATGATAAATAATACTATAATTTCATAGAAAATACACGTCTGGCTGTCATTTACAATCACTAAAGCCCCGCCAGACTCATAAGTCGGATAGTTAAATGAGGAGAGGAAGCGGCAGGTGCGTATTTAGGTAACGACGCTGGAATGCCAGTGACCTAAACTAAACGAGATACACAAAAATGTTAAAAGACCTTTTTTGTAGAGAATTAAATTCCCTACAAAAAATAATAGCACAATTTTCTCGTATCTCTGATAGTTACAAAGTTATTCGCCAATAAAGTTTTTTGATGACAGACGGACGGACTGACCTTTTGCTAAAACCATATTTTTTGGATTTCTGGAGTCTCAAAACGTTGAGAAAAATATTTTTTTAGCCATAGTCAAATATTGCAATAAACCAATATTTTTCTTAGCAGAAATTATGAAAAGTAAAAACATGTACCTAGAGATGACAACAATCGCCTGTATTTAAACATGCCGAAATTATCGCGCCTGTCGAGCGTTGGACGAGTCTGGCAAGGCTGTCGGGGTGTTCTATATTAGCCAGACTATATCTTCAGCTGTTATTATAATACAACTATCATCTGACAAATTTTTAGGACTGCGAAAATAAAGGCAATGGTTTCGCTAAATTTTTTCCAATTTTCCACCTGCCAGACATATTACCCATCCTCACAGATTAGCCAGACAATTTTTTTTCTTAAATTCACTGTATCTCTCACTAATAGAACTTTTATCACTGGAAAAAAAAGTGCAGTATATTTGTACTTTCTAACGCATTTTCCGCCTCAACCCATCGGAACCCCCCCTACATATATATGAATTTTGCTTAGAATAACAAACCCAATAATTCTATCCATGTTTGCTGACTGGGAAAATAAGTACCGAAAATCGTCACTCCTCCTGGACTATTATTGTCCGTATAAATAAAGAGGTAGTAATCCTGTATGCTGTTCGTTAGTTAACTTTTTTGCTATAGTAATAGATTGTTTAATAGTGATTATTAAAAATGTTGCTACTGTTATAACCCTGCCAAAAATACCATATAGAAACATATAAAAAAAAACATATAGTATTCTATAGTTTTTAACAGTATTTTTAATCTGGAAATACATGTATCTGTAGGAATAAACTCTTCTAATGGAACTGTACTTTCCTATAGGCTATAAGGATAAACGTGCTTTATTAAGTTGTTTTGAATAGAAAGTTATAGGAATGAACTTTAACGGCGTAATAGGTTTCAATACTAACCTATGTGCCTTAATAAGCAACATTTAACGATATTCTATAGTTGGTGACAAGACTCAGTAAGAACATACCTGTCTATCTATATAGTAATTTCCTACCAACCTATGGGTCTTAATAAGCATAATTTAACGATATCCTATAGTTAATTAAATATGTAGTTTCCTATTTAGCTATGGGTTCTTAGAGGTGTCTATAGTTCCGGTGGGGTTTTAATAGGAAAATACTATTCTATTTGAATAGTAATTTCCTACGCTGGTAAGGTCTTAATGGGAAAATACTTTTTAATTGAATATGTAGTTTCCTATTAAGCTATAGGTTCTTACAGGTCTCTACAGTTCCACGTTGGGTTTTATTAGGAAAATACTATTCTATTTGAATAGTAATTTCCTATGCTGGTAAGGTCTTAATGGGAAAATACTTTTTAATTGAATATGTAGTTTCCTATTAAGCTATAGGTTCTTACAGGTCTCTACAGTTCCACGTTGGGTTTTATTAGGAAAATACTATTCTATTTGAATAGTAATTTCCTACGCTGGTAAGGTCTTAATGGGAAAATACTTTTTAATTGAATATGTAGTTTCCTATTAAGCTATAGGTTCTTACAGGTCTCTACAGTTCCACGTTGGGTTTTATTAGGAAAATACTATTCTATTTGAATAGTAATTTCCTATGCTGGTAAGGTCTTAATGGGAAAATACTTTTTAATTGAATATGTAGTTTCCTATTAAGCTATAGGTTCTTACAGGTCTCTACAGTTCCACGTTGGGTTTTATTAGGAAAATACTATTCTATTTGAATAGTAATTTCCTATGCTGGTAAGGTCTTAATGGGAAAATACTTTTTAATTGAATATGTAGTTTCCTATTAAGCTATAGGTTCTTACAGGTCTCTACAGTTCCACGTTGGGTTTTATTAGGAAAATACTATTCTATTTGAATAGTAATTTCCTATGCTGGTAAGGTCTTAATGGGAAAATACTTTTTAATTGAATATGTAGTTTCCTATTAAGCTATAGGTTCTTACAGGTCTCTACAGTTCCACGTTGGGTTTTATTAGGAAAATACTATTCTATTTGAATAGTAATTTCCTATGCTGGTAAGGTCTTATTAGGAAAATACTTTTTAATTGAATATGTAGTTACCTATTAAGTTATGGGTTCTTACATATGGCATATTCACTCCTATCCAAAATAATAAAATATTTAGTATGAAAGTTCCTTTAAATACCTTTAGAATTTCTGTGTGTATTTTCATATAAGAACGTATAAAAGCCAGATCATATTCATAACCATTGCCTCACGTGAAATGTTAGTTGGTTATGGCATATTCACTCCTACACTCTACAAAGACCAGATTCGACCATCATTAGAATATTGCTCTCATGTCTGGAGCTCTGCACCCAAGCACACCCTTCGGCTACTGGATTCCATTCAAAGGAGAGCCGTTCGTCTGATCGGCGACCCCGAGCTGACCAAGACCCTCGATAGCCTGGAGCATCGAAGACAGGTTGGTGATTTGGCTCTCTTTTACAGATATTTCCATGGCAGGTGTTCGACTGACATTGCCCACTTGATTCCACCTAGAGCAATGCAAAACAGAAATACACGGCGAACCGCTGCCGCTCATCCATATGTTGTTCAGCTTAGTACTCCTCTAACTTCATTGTTCAAGAATTTTTTCATCTGGAGAACGTCTTCTTTGTGGAATGATCTTCCTGAGGTCGTGTTTCCCAATGAATACAATCTTCAACGTTTCAAGACCAACGTTAATCGCTTTCTTCGCACACGCACCGCTCCCAGAGCGCCTTAAAGGATTTTTCCTACAGTGCAGGTGTTTTATCATAAAAAAAAAAAAAAAATCCAAAATAATAAAATATTTAGTATAAAAGTTCCTTTAAATACCTATAAAATTTCTGTGTGCATTTTCATATAAGAACGTATAAAAACCAGATCATATTCATAACCATTGCCCCACATGAAATGTTAGTTGGTTATGGCATATTCACTCGAATCCTATCCAAAATAATCAAATCTTTAGTATGAAAATTCCTTTCAATACCTGTGTAATATTTACACGTATATTCATTAAAATAACTATAAAAACAAGGTCCTATTCATTCTTGTCAAGGTATATAAAGAATTTTTAAGGTTTTGCCTATTAAATCTTATAGAAACTAAAACTAGCATTGAGTTGGAAAGTACATATTTACTACTATAGAATTTAAACTAGTATATCCATTTTTAAAACTATTCAGATTACGATCGCATTAAAACTTATTAAGGCTTATAAAAATTATTCAGAATTTACATATTAAATCCTATCAATAAATTATGTCTACCATTAAGCACATATAGAATCCTATTTAAGATCTATGTGTGTAAAATGACCTACCTATACAGAACCATGATTGCATTTACGTTCCGATAAAAACCTATTAAACCTGAATAGTTTTTTAAAAGATTGAATCAGCGGTTTTTGGCAGGGAAGTCTATTCTTAACAATTCTGTATAATTAGTCTATTTTGCTCTGTGCATGCGTAAACGTTTGTTTCTATTCTTCATAATAAACAACCCGGATTTTATTCCCCAAACTTGTGTAAATAAAGATCGCTAGGACGTCGGGGTAACGTTGTGTGGCAACGTTAAGTCGACGGCACCGACGTTGACCCAACGTTAAAATGCTACTTAGGTAAAGTAATATATTCTATTATAAAAGGTAGGATATAATGTGAAACAATTCCAAATATAAATAATATTAATTAAATAAATTTACTGGACTCTGTGTAAGTAATATCAACAGGGGTAGTATTGCTGCTTATTGTTTTTACGGAAGACGAAAAACAAGAATGTTATATTTGTGGTTCTTACTCTACTAAATGTTTTATAGCTATTTAAAAAAAAACCTTAACAAAAAATAATACTAATACAGAGTATTCTGACTTTATATTGCTGCGACTTTTAAATCGATTTTTAAAACTTTTTCCGTATAGATTTCTCATCAGACTATACGTTATAGCGTTCTGTAGCCCTTAAAGCGAAACGGTATACTATAGAAAGTACAGTTACCGCTCACATTCAATTGGCTGTACACGCAGTTTAGCCATTATCTTCTAGATGGCGCTAGAATGCTGTATTTCGCACAAGAAAAACTGGGCTTAAACATGGGTCCACTTTCTTTTAAAGTGTTGCGCTTCGTAATTTTTTAAATTTTAATATAAAGAATTTGAAGAAGCCTATTGTCGTCGTACGTATCTGCACAGATGCGTTTACAAGGGAGGGAGGTGGGAATAGTGATATGTTATAGTTACCCCTCCATAACTCAAAAAACATAATAGAAAGTCAATTGCCTATTGGTATAAATTATTCGCAGAACAAGAAACAAGAAATATTTTTTTTTAAATGATTTGCGTCGGCAACATTGAAAAAAATGCTAGTAAAAATTGGACCGGCGCGACGAGAGTGATTACCAAGGAGTTGCGAGGCAATAAATATGTCAATCAATGGCAGGTACCTTGAAATTATTATACCGGGTTAGTAAAAAGTACCGGAACGCTTAAATATCTTCGAAATCCTCAAAGCTACGCTAACATAATTCGGCATTTGGGGAGTTTCTGGATATAAGAAATTGAACAGAGATATCGGAACTGTTGCCAGATTTTCCATTTTTTGCTCTACACGTATGTAGTTGGCATTTTCTGAGTCAAAAAGTGTACTTGATTGATCTTAATATTCGAGGTTTCGAGATATTTCCCTTTAAACATCCCATAGCATAAAAAAACATATAGTACATAATTAAATTAATAATACATAAATTATACCGGGTGTTGCATCGTCGAGCGGGACATAGGAAATCCTATGTAATTTTAAATGGGGTCAATTATTGGCTTCCCTAATTATTTTAGAGAAAAATTCTATTTAGGTTTATTAAAGAACACTAAAACCCACATTCAAAAGAATAACTTTAGATATTTTTGATGAGCCCGTTTACGGGTTATCGCCGATTTCTTTTTAACTATTTCTCCTTTTTATGGCCCCGTATTTGCGGGCACCAGTCAAGGTAAAAGATCACTGTCAAATAAAGTTGTCATTTTGAAATGTGTGCTTTATTGTTATAAAAACTCATACATCGAAAATATTAGCCATGAATTACACTTCTGAAGAAAAAATATTGATGATTAAATGCAATCAAGGAAATAGTTATCAAAATGTGTCAGACATGTTTGCTGCTCTGTATCCGAATAGACCGATACCTGCAAAATCTACAGTCGAAAGGACTATCAAGAAATTTGAGACAAAAGGCACTGTAATAAATAACTGCAGATGTGAAGAAAGGCAGGAACAAAGAAGAGATGCAAGAAATGATAAGGACTTGCAAAGGCAGGAACAAAGAAGAGATGCAAGAAATGATAGGGACTTGCAAGTTTTATTGTGCGTGGAAGAAAATGATGGGAAGATCAGCACAAGGAAACTTGAGGATGACATAGGATTAGATCACACCACAGCGTTACGAGCTTTGAAACGACATAAATATTATTCATACAAATATAAAAAGCATCAAGAGCTAAGAGATAGGAACGAAATACGACGACAGGAGTTTTGTTTTGGTATGATTGAAAGAGCAAACATGGATAGGGAATTTTTTTAAAACATTTGTTTCACTGACGAATGCACATTTACCTTAAACAATGAACCCAATGTTCAAAATTATCGATATTGGAGCAAAGAAAGGTTTGTCGAAACAAGGAATTTCAGTTTACCAACTAGCGAATGTAAGAAGAGAATTTTATGATCGCCTCGGTTATTGTCTAGCAGTCAATGGAGGAATATTTGAACATCTTCTTAAATCCTAAAGTTCTAACAATTTAATAGTACCTACCTATTAATAAGTAAAATATTGAAACATGTAAAATGTCATAATTAACCTTGTAATTGAATACTGAAGCCAATAATTGACCCCATTTAAAATTACATGGGATTTCCTATGTCCCGCTCAACGATGCAACACCCGGTATACACCCTGTATCTCTAGAACAAGTAACAATCCGAAAAAACTTATATGACTTAATCGGCTTAGTTTGATGTCTAGTATCTCCAGTTACTCTATGGCCCATAAGTTACCGGACACCCTGTATAAGAACTGTACCAATTTAATATAATTTTCTTTATACAGTTGTGTGTCGTGGATCTTGACCAAATAACATCTCTAATTAAAATGAATCAGATCATTAGCTAAAGCTTAAAATCTTTTATGGAAAGCTCTAAAAGCACTTGTATAAAAAACATATCCAACTTCCTCACTTGAATAATGTTCCTCCTAAAAGTTAAAACAATAAGTTAATTTAAGCCTAATGAAAAACATTTTGCAAAAGTAAAACCTCATTTTCTAATAGTTAAAACGCTCCAAAGCTTTGTACGTTTCATTAAGAGGATATACCTTTGAATTCTGAACTAATAAGATATTGTCGCGTATCAAAAGGTAGGCGACTACAACGTGTAGCTTAGATGATTTAAAATTACTTTTTTATTTATTTAATTTGTTGTGCGCTATTTATTTACTAAAACACCAAAGATTTTTAATAGTTTTATTAAAGCGAAGCATGGCAAGACAGTTTACGATAACATTATTGTGAATAATATACAAGTCTTAAGAAATAAAAATAAAGTTATTAAATCAGTAAATTTAGAGAGTTTTCTCTAAAGAAGAGTTGATCCCTGAAAACTCACCTACGACGCTATTTCAAGTAATTTCAAGAGAAACAATTTCCGCTTTACAGTCAACTCAAGCCAAAAGAGCAATAGACAATTTTACACTTAAACCAACATTACAAGGATCACTTATTCACTGGCTGGAAACTGCCCTGATTCTTAGATTTAGTTTTTACATCATTTAGAGACTTGAGTAACCAAACGGTCAGATGTTACCCTTACACTTGAATACGTTAAACAACTCCATTGAGTAAGTGTATCTTTGAGTTTTTTTTAATGTTTTGTAACCCCAACCAAAATAGAGAAGTGGTTTCTTTTTGCTGTGTCAGGAATTATTAACATTAGGAGAGAAGGTTCCTAAATGTACTATACCCTTTCTTCAATAAATTACAAACAGTTATATTTATAAACATTTGTCTACTGACTTCTCCTACGAAACTAGAAATGTTTTTGTCCTTTTTCTATGCACAATCTGTCCACTGCACCTATTTATTTATTACCCATTAAGAGTCTTAACTTCACAACGAATTATTCGATGAGTAATCTCATCCTTAAGGATACCAATCCATATCCGACAATATTTTTGTTTAGAGAAAACATATAAAAATAACTTTAAGAAATAGTCCATCCTACTTACTACTAAACTTTAAATCTTCCTCCACTGATATATTTAGAAAAATGTTTTAGAAGTTGTATTCTCTACATGTTTCGAGTGTAGAAACACTCATCCTCAGAGGAATAACTTTAACTTCAAGAAAAGAAAAGATGTGGTACCTATAATATAATATACTTATAATAATTGTAGAAAGGGACCAGTGATGTAGGTACTTCTGGATAGCACACACCGGTGTAAGGTGGAAAGTATCATTGAATGAAAGAGCTATAGTAAGAGCGGAAGTAATTAAAGAATTTATGGGTTGGGCATTTTAATTAAATAATAAAAATAGTTGGGTACACCAAGTGTAAGGAACAAAACTTTCTTTTTGTCAGTTGAGTAAAATTTGATTGAAAATTATTACTAGGCCATTTTAATTTATTTTAAGGGTGAATTAGTCAAACCCTTTGTAAAAGTGTTTAGTAAGGTTATGAGTCGGAGTAATCAAATATAAAAATGTAAAAAATTGGATATTTAAAAACAAAGTTTCTTTAAAAAACTTAAATCAAAATTCGGGTAATTTCAGAAGCTATTTCGTTATTACTCCGACTCTTAACTTAACAAATACTTCCACAAGGTGTGCGACCACTTCACCCCCATAATAAATGTAAATGATATATTAACAATTTTCACTTAAAATCACCCTAGAGCATGAATTATTTCCGGAAATTTTTTCCAGGTCGCGAGTTATTTGAAAATTTGACGAGACGTCAGCCGAGGAAAATTTTCTTAAAAATTCACCACTGAGGAGGAATTTCCGGATTTATAATTCAAGCTTGAGGAAGATTCGGTAAGAAAATTTCGCAACCAGAAAATATGCCTTTTTGCCTTGATAAATAATTTAATTCTGTCATTTCGTGTCAATATTTTGACGAAAGTGACAGGGAAATTTCCAGTAGAAATATAACTAATACATGAAAATTTCCATTAGGAAATATTTTATACACGTGTTATGTTTTGATCGGAAATTTCCCTAGTGTCAATTTAACTGGAAATTTTACACGAAAATGATCAAAAATTGATAAGTGGAAATTGCATCTGAAAATATCCCGGGGATAATTGTCATTTTTGACATTTTTATAGTTTCAAACATCACAAACTTTTTAGCAACTACCTAAATAAACTTTTATCAACTCGGGAAATTTCCGATCAAAACATAATACGTGCATAAAATATTTTCTAATGGAAATTTTCATGCACTAGTTATATTTCTACTGAAAATTTCCCGAGTTGTTTATGCTGATTTAAAATTTTGACAGGTCGACTGTTTTAATGTTTTGAAACTATAAATGTCAAAAATGATAATTATTCCCGGGATATTTCCAGATGCAATTTTTAAAACGGATGCAATTTCCACTTACTAATTTTTGAAAATGTTCGTGTAAAATTTGCAGTTAAATTGAGACTAGGAAAATTTACTGTGTATGAGCATTTCCGGAAATTTTCTTCGTTGTCATGGTAATGATCCAAAAAGAAATCTTCTGATTATCTGATTGATTAGAAAAAGTGGGTGCAAAACTTTCAATCAAATTTCAACTGACGAAAAGTTTTCTTCCTTACAGTTGGTGTACCCAACTATTTTTGTCAACAAGCCCATGTGTCATAACTTATAAGTCATTAAAATCGTACAAATCAATCAAAGAAATATGGTCAAAACACCAAACAAAGTCTAATTCCATAAATATTACAATAAATGTGCCTAATGTTTCGATGTACGGGTTCCTAAATGTTGTTTAAAGTTTTGATTCATAAATTTAGTACAAAACCAATGTTATCCAAGCATTTTGCACAATATTGTTATAAATAAAATAGTAGAATTTAGTGTCCGTTAAAATATATAAACAAAAGAAGCTTAGCGCCAAGCGGACAGAGTAGTGCGTCTATCTTTTGCATTAAAGTACACAGGGACTCCAAAGGTAATGGAATCCCTGGGGCACAGGTAGACAATGATAGGCTGTTTCGTTCTTGTTAGAACTCATCAGAAAGTCATAACCCGTAAGCGACCCCCAGTACAGCGAGCCTGTTCTTTCAAGGCGTTTTTAAGAAATAAAAAACGCGATGAAAACTCAGTAACGCCATCATAAGGAATCAACTCAATGCAAAAGATATAGCCATCTAACGTGAAAACGTAGAAATATAAATATCCGCTTGCCGCTAAGCTTCTTTTTGTTTACAATATTGTTATGTTAATAATAAAGTGTACTTACCTATGAATGAAATGAATTTTTTTAGCATATCTTCATTTAAAGGCCTTTAGCCATCGCCGTACTTCTTTTCGCGACATACCATTGAAAGTTAGAACTTTTTACAATAAATAAATACAAGTCATAAACTACTTACCGAAAACACAAACAGAACGATAATAAAAGTTCTGAAAAGAACTATTTTTACAAATACTTAAATTTTCCTGGCACAAAAATGTGAAAAAAATTATAAGTCGGAAGTCAATGGACAAACTTCAAAAAATAATAAAATTAAATAGTCAAGCCAATCGCAACCCTTTCTTACAATTTTTCCCTGTCTATCACGTTTCATTGGCCACGCGCCATAGATTATTGTGCCCTGAAGACGTTGGGTTTTGTCTCTATTTACATTTATTATAATAAATAAATATGGGGAGTTGTAATTCACGTTGTCGCTTAATCGTTGAGCAATTACGCACGAGTAAAAAAAACACTATAAATAGTACTGTAAGAAGTTATTCTCGAAAAAAGAGATCGTTTAATTGGTTTATCTACTTTCACTTAGTAATATGAATTTTACAGTTCTGTAAATAGTTTTGTAAGGACATTTATTACAGCACTAGTGCTGTAATAGATGCCTTTACAGAACAAGCGCTGTAATGAAAAAAAAACGGTTTTATTAAAATTTTGCTGTTAAATAAAACGACACTTTTTAGAAGAATGATTTATTATTAACAATTATATCTTGATTTTTCTTGACTGAAATCATAGTTCTCAACATTGAGTAGTGAGTCCATAGTATAGATGGTTTCTGGGATCATTGCTTTACGGAAAAATAACCCAAAAGGATTTTCTCAGACACCTCCTTTATTTTGTTAGCTTTGCACCAATCTTCAAACTTCTGATACCCCAACTCATACCGCGCCTTGGATTTTGTCGGAACTAAACTTGAGATCGCTTCGTTTGCCGCTGCTTCTATATCAGAGGGTAAACATCAGAATCGCTCATTTTGAAAAACGCTTTTTATATTTTTGAATTTGTTTGACAAAGTTTCGACAGTAGATAACTATGCGAAAGGTAACATAAAAAACTTGATTAGTAAACTTTATAGCAGGTGCATTTTTATTTTAAAAAATGCCTTTTGGCAAATATTTTTATTCATAGATGAAAGTAGATAAAATATTGTACAATATTCTTGTTGTAAATTCATATTGCTACACTCGAAGTTTTATTAAACTCGGCTGATGCCTCGTTTGACAACTTTAAAATCTCGTGTTGTAATATGAATCTTTACAACACTTATATCGTAAATAACTATTATATTTTATGTTACTATTACCTAATATTATCGTCCCAATGGCATATCCTCTTAAGAAATAAACCTAATAGTTAAAGCGATATAAAGCAAAAAGAGTTTAGACCTTATTAAGCTAAACTGTGGGTCGTTTGCGACTTTGAAGTGAGAAAACTTCGCGCGTTGCTAAGATACAAGAGGGAGGAGCTTTAAAGGAGCAACTCCCTTAGCTTTTCGGTTCCTTTAGAGAAAAAGCGGGACTCTCGAAACTCAAGCTGGAAGTTGATGTTAGAGAGGAATCATTTCAGAAGTGTAGAACCTGGACTGACGATAGGATGTGAAAAGGTAATCGACCTTCTTTTAGACGCAATTTTTACTTTTGGATAAACCCACTTCTGAAAGTAACTAAAGTGCCTAACAAAATATGTCCACTGAGTTAATTTCATACAGTGTTACAGCGCACTCAGTGAAAATATTTTTTTAAGTACTCACTGGCGGCTTTGGATAGTCGATACAGGTGGGGCCAAAATATCAAGTCAAAAATCTTCAATGAGAATACAGGGTGTTACAAATTCGATGCATTAACATTGCTATCTTGGTAACTATAAGAGATAGCGATTTGGTTAAATGGAGGTAAAGTTGCATAATTTAATGCTATTATGTGTTAAAAAAAATCGATGACTTTCGGAGCATTTGAAAAAAAAACGAAAAAATGAATTTTTGTTTTTATTTTCTTTATAACAAAATATTGATTATTTTGAAAAACCACCAAGAGCGCTTGCTTAAGACAATTTTTTGTGCTCTTCAAGAAAATAATCTTATTTTTTAGATACGACGTTCGTTTTTTAGATGCCTATATCAACTTACAACAAGAGAATGCCAGCCCCAGAAAAGCTCAGCATAGAAACTAAAAACCTAATGGAAAGACGCCGAGAAGTAAGAGGAGAACAGAACATAAATCTGAACGAACTAAGAGAACTCAACAAAACTATTTCCTCAGCAATCAGAAAAGACCTACGACAACACAACACCAGGGAAGTACAGTCAGTGATTGAAACAAATAAGAGTCTGAAGGTACTGAGGAAAAATCTCAGCCCAGGCTCAAAAAACATAACGACGCTGAGGAATACAGAAGGCAGAGTCACTACGAATAAAGAGGAAATATTACAGATTCTAGAGGAGTTCTATAGGGAGCTCTATAGACGACCCAGATACCGCATCAAAACCATTCCATATGTGCAAAATGAAGGCTCCGAAGACATACCAGATATAACAATATCTGAGATTGATAGTGCTCTACGCCAAATGAAGAACAATAGAGCACCAGGAGACGACGGGGTGATGATAGAGGCGATCAAGGCAGGCGGAAGATGTGTCCTGCAGACTCTTAGCCGACTCTTCACGAAGTGCCTGCTCAAAGGAACAACCCCGGAGCTATGGCGCAATGCTGTTATCATCGTTCTACACAAAAAAGGTGACAACACTGACTTGAACAATTACCGCCCAATCAGTCTTCTCTCTCATGTCTATAAACTCTTTACCAGAGTAATTACCAATCGCTTAGGCCCCAAACTCGATTTTTATCAACCGAGAGAGCAGGCGGGATTTCGAAAGGGCTTTGGAACAAATGACCATCTTCTGGTAATGAAAATATTGATCTAAAAATCATAGAATACAATAAACCCCTGATCCTAATATTCGTGGACTACCGGAAGGCTTTTGATGCCATCCATCACGACAAAATGCTGAGAGCCTTGGCGGAATGTAGAATCGACCACAGATACATCTCACTGATAAAACATATATATGAAACAGCCACAGCTAGCGTCAGAGCACATGCCGACACCAACAGATTCCAAATAGGAAGAGAAGTCAGACAGGGAGATACGATCTAACCCAAGGTTTTTACGACCCTACTGGAGTCCGTATGCAGACGGATCAACTGGGACTTATCCGGTATCAATATTGATGGAGAGCAGCTGAGTCATCTGCGATTTGCGGACGACATAGTCTTAATTACCGACAGAATAGACGATGCATGTAGTAGTAGAATGTTGGAAGAACTTAACAACGTTTCACGTCAGGTGGGGTTGGAAATGAACCTGTCCAAAACTAAATATATGACAAACCTTGTATTGAGCAATTGCATTGCGTTGAACAGTACCCCAATAGAGCAGGTTTCCTCTTATGAATACCTGAGTCATGAAATAAAAGTAAATAGAGACAACCAAACACACGAACTTAACAGGAGAATTGGTTTGACCTGGGCTGCTACTAAAACACATCTTTACATCCAACATTCCGGTATGCCTGAAACGCAAGGTCTTTGACCAATGTGTTCTCCCAGTTCTGACCTACGGTGCTGAAACACTGACACTTACTAAGCAATCTCGAAATAAAATCAAAATAGCACAAAGGAAGATGGAGAGAGCGATGTTGGGAGTGTCATTGCGAGACCGGATTGCCAACAACATAGTGAGACAACGTACCGGCGTGGCCGATGCCGTAACGAGGATAAACCACCTAAAATGGAACTGGGCCGGCCACGTGGCAAGAATGTCCGATGGACGGTGGACAAGGAAGATTGTTGAATGGAGGCCAAGAGAAGAAGCGTACCGAAATCGAGGGCGGCCACCAACTAGGTGGACAGACGACCTAAAGCGAATCGGGACAAATTGGATACAAGCGGCCCAAGACCGAAGAAATTGGGCAATGTTACGGGAGGCCTATGTCCAACAGTGGACAAGATAACGGCTGGATGATGATGATGATGATATCAACTTAATTTTTTTAAATACAGACCTGCATTTTTTTAAAATGTTTGGTTAGTTTTTGACCTCTTAACATTATTATCTAGAAAAGGGCCTTAAGAAAGTGCTCTTGGTTTTTTAAAATAATGTATTTTGTTATAAAAAAAATAAAAACAAGTTTTTCGTGTCTTTTTTCGAATATCTACGCAAGTTATCAAAATTTGATTAAATGTATTTTAAACAAATTGTTTAGGATTGAAATATGCTATTGTGCCTCTATTTAACCAACTCTCTATCTCTTATATAGTTACAGAGATAGCAATGCTAATGCATCGTATTTGTAAAACCTTGTATTAAAAAATTGAAAAAAACTTACCGTCTAATTAAATGAAGCATTTAATAAGGGATTCCAGTTGTTCTAACAAAAATTGTTCATAAAACACTCAAATTTTCTTATAAGAAAACTTCATACGTCATTGTTTTTTATTTGAAAATGATTCAATTACTTTTGTTCTTGAAGTTGCCAATATTCTTTACAAAATGTTTTTCGGCAGACAACATAGCTAAAGTCTTTCATTTTATTCATTTTAAAACTGATACACCTAAACCCGGAATATATTCCACTAATGGATTAACCCAAACCTAACCTACAAGCACAGAACTCGCCTACAAGAATAATTTATGTTAAATAGTAAAAACTGTTTAAAAGAAAAATATTTTAAAATTAATATCTCGACAGGCAAAACCGTTTTAAAAACAGCTGCTATCTAGTAGCTAGTAGCGGTAGCAAAGGCGAAAGCGCCCAGTATTGCACTAACCCGATTGGGACTCTTCACTCTCGATAAAATAAAACATCATATGAGGATCTGGCCAGGCCAGGTCGGTAAGAGAAGGTGATATATTCATTGGCGTTAGTCTCTCTCTTGTACGGGTTTCATCGTGCCAAATACAGAGTTGGCCGGAGCAGCGTGGCGGCAGGGAATTTTCGCGGCGTCACTCACACATTAGGGAGTTTTTGCATAATTAGGCGTTAATAAATACCAACGTCTTAAATTAAAAATTATTTACATTTACAAAAGAATGAAGCGTAGGGAGACAAAATAATAATTATAAATGAGAAATAAAAAGCTTGGTGTACAGGTAGGTAGGGCCATTGCACTGTGGCCATACTGTACGAGCCGCCACTGATTACAAGTGTTTTTGTCAAAAATTAAAGGTTCTTATTGGTAAAAATAAGTTTTTAAAATTATGTCGAGTAATATTTTTAACATAAATTGTATACTGGGTGACGCAATTTTAGAAGTAAAGATTTAAACATTTTAGTAGTTATTGTGAAAATTGCCATTTTTCGGAAACTTTCAAAACAATTTTTGGTTTAACCGAAAGTGAACTGGAATTTTAAATTTTTAATGAAAAATGGAAACTTGCCATTTTTATTGAATTCCATAAGAAATTCTGTTTTCAACGACATATCACACTTTATCATTTGTTTTGAAAATGGCCTCCTAGATTAATTTATTTTTGTTTCTTTAAATGTTCATTTTTGGTAAAAAAGATAAGTGGTAAAGAGTAGGGCATGGAAATGTAAAAATTGTTTCTTTGAACCTACTTTATAACATAAAAATCACTTGGAGAAAAATATAGGTATTCGTTGGAGCTATTTTATTTGTAACTTGTTTCTTAAAAAAACAAAGCGAAATATCTCAATATTTTTAAATAGCAACCCATCTTTATTATATTCTTCTTTTAATTTTCTTTTTCATATTGTAACACAAGTTAATAATACAATTATTTATTTGGCAATAACATAAATTAACAAGAAATTTTATAAATGTATGTTTTATATCGGTATAAGCCATAAGAAGTTTTGTCAAGACCAGTCTAGGATGCCGTGTAAACAAAAACAGTTCTACTTTTATTAGACTAAAATGTCCGAAGGTGTTGACTAATAATTACGAATATTAAAATTATTTAATTATTTTCCACGCAAAGACGTAGTTAGGGGGGTACTTGGGGGTGCTAAGCACCCCCGAAATCTAAATTAGCACCCCAAAAATTTACTTTTCTTTAAGGTAAAATTAAATACTTAATTAAATAAATACACACAATCTGTTTTTTTTAGGACTTCAGCACCCCCAGTGTTGACCGTCTAACTACGCCTATGTTTCCACGGCATGTATTTTCCTCATTGAAAATATAGAATTGTGGAGGAATAGTCTAATTTACACATAAGTAAACCTAACCTATCTAACCCCTAACCCCAGATATCTAACATATTAGGTATAGCTTAAAACATTACCTAACATATAAAATTAGACACCAGTTTAAAAACATAGAAAAGATTTTTTTAAATCCATTTACAGTAAATGATAATTTAATATGATCTGGCAACATATTATACATTTTGGGATCTATTATTTTAGGAGCCCTGTATGACTTTACTTTTGCTTAATGATTTTAATGTATTTCGCGTAGGCTTTTAATGACCGTTGATGATACACGTCATTTCTAGTAACATTTATTTTACAGAACTTAAGGTTTGGTTAGGGCCGGACTGGTGGCTTTTTCATAAAAAGAACATTTCACAGATCCACACAGCCTGAAAATTTATAACCAGAAAGACTACGCACAAAACAATAAGTATAGCAAAATGATCTCTTAATATACCAAATACAACAACAATACTGCACTTATTATTCAACATGTGATATTGAAAGAACGCAGAGAAGACAATTGTATTGATGAAGTACTAAAAGAAATGTGCGAGGGCAAGAGCGTAAGAAAGAGATCGCATACTAACGGCGGTTGATGTCGGTGCTGTAACAATAAACTCTTCTGACGGGTTTTTAGCTGATTGAAGGGCAACATATTGGAGAGTGTTCAGTGTATATCTTTGTCGTGTACATGTAAATATACGGTTTTCATCCCTCATGGATCTAGCCAATATTCGTGAAGAAAGCCGTTTTTGAAGTTAAGGATTTTTTAAATCACATTTTGACCAACGCGTTTGACAAGAGAAACATCAACGCTTTAGAAAACTACGCGAAATATTCTATATTTATAAATTATTCTTATGCGCATAGATTTTTAAAAACATACTAAGCTAATTGAAAAATGTATAAACCTACTAAAGTTAAACTGTTGTGATACTTAAACAAAGTAAGGCAATTATAACTATTTTCCCAATTTTAAATTTAAATTCACAGATATTGAGGAGTGTGAGAAACTTATTTTCATTAAAAAAAAATAATTTTAAATATTTTTAACTATACAATGAATTAAGACAATAACTAATAGTTTTCATTGGCCTATATTTTTTTTATGGATTTTTTTGCATGAAAATAACTTTCTCACACCCACATAGAGGCCGCCTTTCCATTGGTAAACACAGAAATTCAATATCCTGCTTAGTTTTTTTTATAATTTTGGCAAAAAACCGCTATTTTACATGGCAAATTTTAATCACATACCGCATGTATTTAAAATCGGCACTATTGCTAACTTTTCTATTATGAGAGATACGACTTCGGTTAAATTAGTAGTTGTAGTTTCATGTGCTGATACTGCTGATAATTATTGTGATGTCAAAAAAGAATAACAACATCAGAATCACATGATATTAACAAAAAAAATTGCTATTTCTGTTGTAACTGTTTGATAGAGAGTAAAATTCTAAGCAAAATTTGTTTTTACCACATATCGATAAACTCAATAATAACTGAGATATTTACATTTAAACCCATTTCCAATAAAAATCGCAATTTTTTTTTTTATGATAAGTACACGTGATTCTGATGTTCAATTGTTTTTCGGCATCACCATAATCATCAGCACATGAAACTACAACTTTTTACTAATTAAACCGTCGTCGTATCTCTTATAATAAGAAAGTTAGCAATAGCACTGACTTCATTTTGAACGCACAGTATAGTCGGATCCACAAACTTTACGTTAGTGCTTTGCCGAATGCCGCGACACTTTCGCGGAAAATTTTACGAGATTTTAGCCTATTATCTTTCTGAATTATCGTTATAGATATACAATATATGTTATATATGATATGTTTGA
This sequence comes from Polydrusus cervinus, assembly GCA_935413205.1. Taxonomy (NCBI): domain Eukaryota; kingdom Metazoa; phylum Arthropoda; class Insecta; order Coleoptera; family Curculionidae; genus Polydrusus; species Polydrusus cervinus. The sequence goes on along the minus strand of OW284515.1, from coordinate 30,273,243 downwards.
TGAGAAATTGGTCAAACAGCATCGTCCGCTATTAAAACTTCTAAAAGAATTGAAAGGTGAAAAAGTGCGCATCGTCATAAAAATTGCATTAAAAGCAGCGTCACGAAGCGGCAGTTATTCCTCGTTAGAAGACCAGCAAGCGCCTTTGATAACGCTGATTTACTTCAGAAGCCTGGAAAATATAGATAATGTAATGGAAAAATATGGAGGAGACGTGGAGATTTGAACGCAGTGCCATTAATAAATTATTTGGAGTTCTTTTTGGCAATGGAAGAAGTGTTTTGAGTTCGGCTTTTCTTTATGTATAATCATAGACCAAATAAATACCTCTATGGTATAATCAAATACTATTTTTTTATACTACCGTATAAATAATTTTTTCTACTCCCACATGGAAATTTGCTGTTTCCTTTACGCTAAAGTGATTGGAAAATTGTGCTCTTCCGGTTAACTGACCGAATATGATTTCATATCTATTCTAGTTGGGATATGAAACTGACCAATCATAATAGTGATCAATTACAAAGAAACGAACTTTACATTTTGTAAATTTTCTGACACTAGACAGAAGTGAGGTTAAGAATATACTTCAAAGCTGCTAAAAATATATAATCTGCCAGATGAAATTTGCTCTTTTTTAATTTAAATCAAAATATTTATCCCAGAGTTGATGCATACTAAATTTCCGAAAGAGGACACAATGATGCGAAAATTTTAGATTTAATACCAAAATATATTTCTACCGAACTAAAGAATTGTGCACTGATGAACTTTCTTATTTCAAAAATCTCCAGGTTTTCATTTATTCCTAGACAATTACAACAAGATTTAATGTATAAAATATACCATATTAATACAAACTGAACGTGTTTTGCTAACCTTTGTTGGTTTAATTTGTCCACCGCAATATTTTCTAATATATTGTGAACGGGGATTCAACCCCAATTGACTTTAAAACTTCTATTATGCACAACAGATATAAAAAAATAACTGGTAAATCTTCCTTGAATAGGAGAAAATGGAACATAAAATCAGACAAATCAGACCAAATTACAACATTTTTAGAAAAAAATGTATTCCAACTAAGTAATGGTTTTAAGGTTAGGTGTGTTATTCGATTAGTTTTGCACAGAAAAAAAGCTTTTGTTCGGGTTAATTACGCAAGCAGGCACAGGCCATGGTTTAGGAAAAGTAATTTTTATAAATAAATATATCGCTCTTTCTGCAAAACGCCGAATGTGAAAAAGATAGATATATTCAAAGTGATTTTGTGTAAATATCAGAACTGACCAAAATCGACAACTATATGTTACAGTATAATTTGGTTCATGGATTTGCCAACCAAATGAATTTTTCTTCAAATGTTTTTTATAATCTCTCTCACAAGTTCACGGCCAACTAAAAAGACAATTTATAATGCCTGACTTCAATATTTTTTTTATGAAGTCGAGTGGAAGAAAAAAAAAACGTACAACTTGAGTGGATGGATTGTCCATATATTGCGCTCGGAAGTTTGAATACTACGCCTACGGCGTCGTGCTCAACTTACTTCCTCCAATAAATCTAGTATTATTTTGATGCAGGCGGTTTTCGGTTTCTTTCAAATATAGAGTAAGTATCTACATTTTAAGATTATAAAACTATACAATGTAAGTCGTAAAACGGTGACGGCACACAAAAAAAATTGAAATGATACACCCTATAGAAGATAAAACATATTCTTGTTAGAAGAAACGTGTAAAAGATGTGGGAGGGGGGGTAAGATACAGCTCAATAGATTTGGTTTCTCCACCCTCGGAAACGATTTTAATTTTTATTTTTGCAATATTTTTCATGCTAAGCACTTTTTAAAAATAGGAATTTGTTTTTTCATGTAAAATTTAATTCTACAAATTATTAATTTGAAACATTTTTTTGAGGTTTTTTCTAAAAATTGAAAATAATTTTTAAACTTTTTAACAATTTTCCGGCTTTTCCATTTTTCTCTCGTGGGATATACATAATGTAAACAAATAATTAATGTTATTTAATTAAATAAATTATTAATTAAAACATGTGTACAGGGTGTCCCAAATTCGAGCCTCATCATGGGGATCTTAGAAACTATAAGAGATACAGGATCGCTCAAATGGTGGCAAAGTTGCGGAATTTTGTGCCCAGTAATATCGTAAAAAAATATTTTAGCTATCTTTTTTAGTTTTAGAAATATTTGAAAAAAACTAAAATATTGAGATTTTGTTTTTTTAAATTGGCCTACTTATTTTAACCGCTATAAAAAAACAAACACAACATTTTTAAGGCAACTTTTCTTTCTCCATATCGTGGTGTTTTTAGAATTTCGTTACAACGTTTCGTGTTTGTGGAACCACGATCAACTTTAATTTTTTAAATACGGACCTGTATTTTTTATTTTATTTTTTGAAATCTTTTTAAGCCCTAAATTCAACCATGTATCACACTTAATTATATCAAGACATTTTGATGTCATTATTTCATCATCTGCAATGTGATAATTGTTTTTAAATAAATACTGCCCTGGTGTTAGTTACATGGCGACTACAACATAATTAAGCCAAACAATCAAGTCAGCATAAAGTTCGCGTCTTAGCCACCTTTGTTTTTAGTTTTATTTTATAGTTTGTTATATAAAAATTGAAATATTATGTTATAGAGTAAGTAAATTAACTCTATAACTAATAAATTCCGGATCTATTTACACGTTGTATTTGGTAAACATAATTAAGTAACTAACACCAGGGCCGTATTTATCTAAAAATAATTATCACATTGCAGATGATGAAATGATGACATCAAAACGTCTTGATATAATTAAGTGTGATACATGGTTGAATTCAGGGCTTAATAAGATTTCAAAAAATACAGGTCTGTATTAAAAATAAAGTTGATCATGGTCCCACAAAAACGAAACGTTGCAACGAAATTCTAAAAACACCACGATATGGAGCAAGAAAAGTTGCCTTAACAATGTTGTGTTTATTTTTTTATAGCGGATAAAATAAGTCGGCCAATTTAAAAAAACAAAATCTCAATATTTTAGTTTTTTTTAAATATTTCTAAAACTAAAAAAGATAGCTAAAATATTTTTTTACCATATTACTGGGCATAAAATTCCACAACTTTGCCACCATTTGGCCGATGCTGTATCTCTTATAGTTTCCGAGATCCCCATGATGAGGCTCGAATTTGGGACACCCTGTACACTATTACTGTATTATCTGTAATTTTACCAAATTTATACTAGTTTTAAAGTAATGGCAGTTTTGTTGATATTTAGATCATACGCCTATATCGGGTAATTATCACATATCCAATTATTTATCTATTTATCTTCATAATAAAAATATTAATCAGAAAAACACTCATACCCACTTAATTAAATTATCATGTAATATACGGAAAATGAAAATGTCGGCGCGAAACACAAACGGCCCAAACACCGTATTAATTTTAAAAACACAGTGCTGCCATAAGGTGTACTACAGTGGGTAGAAATGACTGAAACATGCTGGAGATCAAACTCGGTGTTTACACAATCATAAACGTTTTCCAAAGTGGTATCTTTGGTCTTAAAGTAAATTAATAAAGCTCTAAGTATACTATATAATATTAATATTATAAACCAAGGTTAATATAATTTTTTTTCTACTACTAACACATCTAAAAGATACTTATTATTACAGTGTCTGTTTGAAGGTTGAAGACAATGATGTTTCTTCAATGATAGAAGAGTTTTGGACTTGCATTGTCTTTATTTTTTTTTTTTTTTTATGATAAAACACCTGCACTGTAGGAAAAATCCTTTAATGCGCTCTGGGAGCGGTGCGTGTGCGAAGAAAGCGATTAACGTTGGTCTTGAAACGTTGAAGATTGTATTCATTGGAAAACACGACCTCAGGAAAATCATTCCACAAAGATGACGTTCTCCAGATGAAAGAATTCTTGAACAATGAAGTTCGAGGAGTACTAAGCTGAACAACATATGGATGAGCGGCAGTGGTTCGCCGTGTATTTCTGTTTTGCATTGCTCTAGGTGGAATCAAGTGGGCAATGTCAGTCGAACACCTGCCATGGAAATATCTGTAAAAGAGAGCCAAATCACCAACCTATCTTCGATGCTCCAGGCTATCGAGGGTCTTGGTCAGCTCGGGGTCGCCGATCAGACGAACGGCTCTCCTTTGAATGGAATCCAGTAGCCGAAGGGTGTGCTTGGGTGCAGAGCTCCAGACATGAGAGCAATATTCTAATGATGGTCGAATCTGGGCTTTGTAGAGTGTCAAAAGTTGATGAGGTGTGTACAACCTTTTGGTGCGGAAAAGTACACCAAGTTTCTGTGCAGCTGCCTTGGCAATTGCGGCAACGTAATCATGCCAAGACATATTACCTCCCAGATTGACCCCCAGCAAATTAATACATGACTATATCCGATTCTGCAATGTTAACCTTTTTGGAGAAGACTGCTGCCTGGGTTTTCACAGCATTAAATTCGACTTGGTTACTGTCACTCCAAGCCAAGATTTCTTCCAGGTCATTGTTGAGGCGCAATACTTCATGCTGCCTGCGAATGTTTGGGGAGTCAAGGTAAAAGATGAGACAAGTGTGCTGTCATCAGCAAAGCTATAATTTGGATTTTGGGTTTTCACTAGAAGGTCGTTAATATACAGTAAAAAGAGGGTAGGCGACAATATGGACCCTTAAGGAACACCGGCATTGATGGTGAAGGTGTCTGAGAGAAACCCGTCAATCGCCACTTGCAGAGAACGGTTCTTAAGGAAGCTGGTTAACAATAAACAAAATCCATTAGGCATACCGTAGGATCGCAATTTACTTAGAAGCCCATCGTGCCAAACATGATCAAAAGCCCTAGAGATGTCCAGTGATTTGTTTAACATCACAACGTTTCAACTGGTAAGTATCTCCAGTTGTTTTCAGGTGAATACTAAATAAGTAAAGTAACTACAGCTCTATTTATACTAGCTAGATGCACTGGACCATGACTGAGATGGGTGCAGTCATGCGTTTAGTTCGTATGCGATATTTTAAGTTTACATCTGCTTAACAAGGGTTTCCAGATGTTTCTTATATCTAGTGAGGGCTTACTAAAACAATCTGGGTTCTGGTGTATGGTAGCAGCTTCCTTGAACTTCCTTTTCTTCCAGTGTCGTTCTTTATGCAGGATTTGAGCTTCTGTCCACTAGATGTGATGACCGTGTGTCCAGGCATGGTCAGCTGCACCTGATTTTTCGGTTTCCCCTTTAAGCGTGTTGTTTCTATGTTCCTTGACCCTAGTTTCAAGTGGCCTTAGAGTCTCACCAATCGGCCACATTCGCAGGGGATCTGGTAGACACAGTTTTTCCTGTCTTTTTGACTTGTTGGTTTAGTCTTCGTCAGGTGGCTTCATAAAGTGTCTTTCGAGCTGAATACCGTATTGATGTTATATCGTTGTCCTAGTCTTCTAATTCTCTCAGATACTCCTTTGACATACGGAATGTTGAGTGTTGATTGTGACTCTATTTGCTTCTTTTGTGTATTTGGCCGATTCTTATACAATACACAAAAGAAGCAAATAGAGTCACAATCAACTCTCAACATTCCGTTTGTCAAAGGAGTATCTGAGAAAATAAGAAGACTAGGACAACGATATAACATCAATACGGTATTCAGCTCGAAAGACACTTTACGAAGCCACCTGACAAAGACCAAACCAAAAGTCAAAAAGACAGGAAAAACTGTGTCTACCAGATCCCTTGCGAATGTGGCCGATCCTACATTGGTGAGACTCTAAGGCCACTTGAAACTAGGATCAAGGAACACAAAAATAACTCGCTTAAACCCACGAACAAACCCCGATTGTTTTAGTAAGCCCTCATTGGATATAAAAAATATCTGGAAATCTTTGTTAAGTAGATAGTAAGTATAGTAGTAAACTTAAAATACTGCACACGAATTAAACGCATGACTGCACCCCACTAGATAGTATAAATAGGGCTATAGTTAATTATTTAGTATTCATCTAAAGACGACCATACCAGTTGAAATGTTGTTATGTAAAACAAATAAAGACTATGCAAGTCCAAAACTCTTCTATCATTATTATTAAGTACAGTATTAATAATAAAATAGTAGAATTTAGTGTCCGTTAAAACATATACAAAGAAACTTAGAGACAAGCGGACAGAATAGTGCGTCTATCTTTTGCATTAAAGTACACAGAGACACTATAGCGCGATCTAGATCTGAATCTACAAAACCATAGAGATCTGTAGGAAAGCGCAAAAAATGTTTCCATACTGGATGGGTGGCCTTCCGTGCTTGATTTATTTATAGTTTTTATAATTATTAATATTGTAAAACTGAGTATCTTGTAAATGTGTTAGTAGTGAAAAAAAAATTATATTAACCATGGTTTAGACAGCTAGCTATATAAAATAAAAGCTGTCTAAACCTTGGTTAATAATATAATATTTTATAAAGACAAATAAAGATTTTCATTTCGTCAGATTCATCCCTAGACGCGTTTCGCCATATCATGGCTCATCAGTAGAGCTAGGATCCGACGGAACAAAGTAACAACCCAAAACTCCTTAAGCAGTATGTGGTGGGACACACCAGTAAGATGTTGCACGGAGCGACATCTGTGTCGTTGTTAGATCATCATACCAGCACCTCTATCAAACTTATAGAAATAAGCAAAAATGTTAAGAGAAAATCACCTGCAAAGATTTTCATCACAATTACAGGAGTCCTGCCAGGCAGCGCTGACCCGTACGTATCGGTTTAAAGTTCCGAAAACTAATATCAAAAGAAAAAGGTTTTCATAAAGGTTTAATAGAATATCATAAGGTGGAAAGTTTTCTGAAAAAAAATCATTAAAGTTTTTTAAAATTTTTTTAAAAATTATTAATATAAAAGCAAAATGTAACAAAGTTATGAGTTTGCTTGTATCATACCTTTTAGACACTTGTCCCACTGTATGTCGCTTCAGTCAAGTGCCTGCAATCATCCTGCTATAATCCTGGTCGTTTAGTAGAGCGCTTTGGCGGAAAGCGCGCTCCTCCATGCAGGACACGGAATGTGCATTACGGCATTTTCAACAGATAAGTGAGACAGATATGTCAAGGGTTTATGTACAGATATAGGTACGGTATAGGTATTATAGATATTATAATCCATATGCAATGCTATTTGGGCCATCCGGTTCTTCGCTAATTCGAAATTAGCGTTAATCCATATAGAAATTACATTTTCGTTAAATTTAATCAACCTTATCGAAGGTTTTATTTGTTTGGAGTTATTATTTAACTTATTAATATTAGGACTGAGACGTTGATTTGAAGAATTAATGTTAATATCATCAAAGCAACCATTGATGTCGATAAAACATTATTGAAATATCCATGTTACGGTAATATCGACGTTTTATACAGGGTGATTCCCAAGTTGATACTTCTTTTTTAGCTATGTATAAAAGGTATTAAAATAAACAACATTTTCAAATACCTTTTTTCAAAAAACTCAAAAATAAAATATTCACATTCATTTATTACACTACAAATCAAATATGGTTCTGCCTAACTTTCCCGTTGAATAATATTAAGAAAACTTCTGGGTATAGGATAAACCCGCAAGGGAAAGCGTTCTGCGTATAATCTTGAAGCAGCAGCCGCACTTTGACGATACTCACCCTAAATTAGCACCATATCTACTAGTTTATTGTTTTCAAATTTTACCATTTTCACGTGTAACCAATTTAAAATTAACTTGCTTTAGAAAAACACACCGCAGCGAATTGCTCAACACTACCCGTAAATTGCATGACTAATAAGAGATAAGAAAAACAACATAAAGTATAGCGGGCTACGTTTTGATGACCAGGACCGCACTTAGATTTGTTACTTCTGTAGCTCGCATAATTTTAAGTTTTTTGAAAAAAAGTATTTAAAAATGTTGTTTATTTTAATGCCTTCATACACAGTTAAAACAGAAGTATCAACTTAGGAATCACCCTATATAATAACTATAAACAAACCAAGCACGGTAGGCCACATGCTTATTGTATAGGAGACATTTTTGCGCTTTCCTACACATCTCAACGGTTTTGTAGATTCAGATCTAGATCGCGCTGCAGTCGCCCACTGGTGTGCAGCAATTAGTTCTACGGTTTCACGTCTGATGCCTGTCTTTTGCATTGACTTGATTTCAACAGATGGCGATACTAGGTTTTTATCATATATTTATTCTTAAAAATATCTTGAAAGCATATTTTCTCTGTATTGGGAATTGCTTACAGATTATGGCTTTTTAATGAGTCCAAACAAGGCCAAAACAGCCTGTCATTGTCTACCTGTGCCCTAAGGAACCCATTAATTTTGGCGTCCCTGTATACTTTAATGCAAAAGATAGACACCTTACTCTGTCCGCTTGCCGCTAAGTTTTTTTTTCTATTAATAATAATGTAAAAATAGGTAACTTGTGAATGTGTTAGTAGTGAAAAAAAATATACAAACCATGTTTTTGACATGTTAAACCGAAAAGTACGGTTTTACGAATCAATAAAATAAAAATGATTAATTTCGTTTTCTAAACCATAGCTGACTTGATGTGTTTAAATTAAATAGTTCAAAGGGAATATTTTTAATTCATCCTTAGATAAATCATTTAACTATTTTTCTCAATTTATGGGTGCTAATAAAACATCTCAAATTTAAATTAAAAAAAAAATATTCTTCTCTATTGTAATATATAATACTATATAATTTCAATTACCGGCTTTAATAACGCTGAGAGGTTAGCAAAATAGCTGTAAAATTTGTTTTAAAATATTAAAAATTACATTTGTGCATTAAACTAACTTCGCGAAGGTAATTTTTCCAAAATAATAATCACAATCGCATAATTGCTGAACAGCAATCTGGTAAACGTATTAAGAGAAGCCACTTACGAAACTGACAACACAACGACATAAGATAATATGAAAAGTTTAATTTTATTTTTTTCTACACATTTTATAATTTTGTCTATTTTATCTGGTGTTTTATATGGGTTTATGTACACTTTTCACCATTTAAGGAATATTTGCCAGTTACTTTTCTATTTCTGTTCCTTATATTAAAAGTGTGATGGTAGATTGGGGTTAGAGCCCCGTTAAAAATATCAGAAAATAATAAAAAAATCACGAAGAAAAATTATTTACATCATAAAAAACCAATAAGGCAAGTACAAACTTTTATTTTGATAAAACATTCAGCATATAAACTTTATAAAAATAGGTGTAAGCATAGAATCTGGGATAAATATTTTGATTCAAATAATAAATAACAAATCTGGCAGATCTACATCTTTTTGAAATATACTCTTAATCTCACTTTTGCTTAAGTGTCAGTTAAAGATGCGTAAAATATATATATAGTCAGATCTGGTCTTAACGTGCGGGTCCAAAGGTCACTGATCATATGCGTCAAATCAGACAACACAGAGGCTATCAAAATATTGTGAGATTATTTACAAATATACCGAAGGAAGGAAAAATAGTTTCATTATTTTAGCTATCGCGAAGATAGCCACATATACCTAATATTATTAGTTTTGTAAAAATTATGTACAGGGGAATTGAAAAAGTTACAAAAAAATTATATAATCGTTAATTATATACCTACTGTACCCTTTAATTAAAAACGACAATAATAAACAGTGCAATTTATTTTAACAATTTTACTACTAAAACCTAAAAATACAATGGCATTTAGTCTGATAAACTATTTCGATAATGAAAGAAAAAGTGGAAATTCGCAAACCAATATGCAGGAAACCGTAATGAAAACACTGGGAATTAGTTTACAGACTATGCAGAATAATGTGCATGAAAAAAAAGCATAATATAATACCCAAGAATACTAAAAAATGTAAACGAAAACCACCGTTTATAATTATAGACTAAAAACTCTCATCGTCACTTATAAAATCTGAAAAGTCCTCGTCGTCTTCGAATGGAGCAATTATCATTGGCGCTACTTCGACATCTAGTACTTGTTCTCGATCCCACCAATCCCTTATTAATATTTTTGTTGTTGTATATGTTTGTATGTTCCACCGATTTCTGCCAGTACTCTTGTGTAATATGATCTAACGAATCTTGCCAAACTATTTGTACCTGGTCGGATTTAAGACCATCACCTACATGTTTTCATAATAAGACTTTGCACCAGCCCATATTAATTCTATTGCGTTAAACTGGCAATGATATGGTGGCAGTCGTAGAACCGTATGACCATATTTACTTAATATTTTATCTACCGCGTATATTTTGGGTTTTTTAAAGAGACTTTGCTATTGATAGGAGTTCCGATTTAAGCATATTTGGTAAAGGATTTTGGTTGTGTTTTTCCAGCCACTCATAAATATCACTTTTCCTCCAAGATGAAGTAGGCTGTTTATTTAAAATTCTTGAATGATATGATGCATTCTCTAATACAATTAAAGACGGAGCATCCAAATTTGGTATCAATTGAACTTTTAACCATTTTTCAAACATTTCGCAATTTATATTATCATGATAGTCAGCACTTTTTGATGTTGAAGAATAAATTAAACTCGCACCTGCAACATATCCTGTTGCAGAACCGGCATGCAAAATAATAAAACGCTTTCCCGTACCGCACCCCTTTTCCTTTTAACACTTTTTACAGACTCATCTTGCCAAGATTTTGAACCACTTCCATTCGAAAATATCCACGTTTCGTCTAAAAATACCACTTTTCTAAATTTCGATTTGTAAATGTCCGTATATTTTTTTAAAAACTGAACACGCTAACTCACTATCTGTGGCTGCTCACATAAAAATCTTCGGTTACAGTCTTTTTTATAGCGAAAACCTAAATTTTTTAATAATTTTGATAACGCTTCAAGTCCAATTTCCAAAACAGCCCGAATTTTTAATGTTTTTTGTAAAACTCTAAAGAGTTACATTGGTTTTTGATTTGTATAAATCGTAAATCACATTTCGAACTCCAATTTTAATATTTTCGCTTACATCCTCAGTCTTTGGCTTTCTTCGTTTACACTTTTTAGTATTCTTGGGTATTATGTTATGTTTTGTTTCATGCACAATTTTCTGCACAGTCCTTAAACTAATTCCCAATGCTTTGGCTACTGTTGCCTGAATATTGGTTGGCGAATTTCCACTTTTTCTTTCATTTTCGAAATAGTTTATCAGATTAAGTACCATTTTTTTTGATTGGGGATGCAGAAACCCAGAAAATTGTTTAATTTTGTCACAAACTGTCAAAGTCACAAAACTGGCATATTTAAAATAAAACGTAGCTGGTGCTATTATAAGCTTTTTTAGAATCGCTGGAAAGTAAATACATATATATATATATATATATATATATACATATATATCCTTTTTTTTCATGTCAAAATGGAATAAGTCTGTCTCATTTATCTTACGTATTTTATTTAGAGGGTAAAATTAAACGCAAGTAAAGAAAACAAAAACTGAGAGTATGTCTTTCTTGAATCGTATGACCCGCACGATAAGACCAGATCTGACTATATTATATTGGGTTTCTTTTAAATAACGAGGACGGATATGAAGTTGCATCCATTCAGTGGAATAGCCCATTTATCCAGTCACAAGTATAAAGGAACTAGATAATATACATATGGGAGTAGAAAAACAACTATATTTCCTATGATTTGCGCTTCATACACACCACTATCACAATAATATATCTAACAATTTAAATGAAATTTGTTAACATTTCTATGGAAACTATTTAGTTTAAAAGCGATGTGGTCAACGTATTAAGAGAAGCGGCAATAAAACCCACTGTCGCTACGCTCCTCGTGATTTAAACTCGACGCTCGGGCAATAATAATAGCTGTATAAACCTTGGTTAATAATATTTTATTAGATCGTTAAAAACTGCTCAAACAAAAGTCTATAGTCTCAAAAAAAATGATCTCGCAGCGACATAATCTAGCACATATGTGCCTCAATCAGATAAGGGGCGCGCCGCGCAAGATTATTATTGAGGTCCGTCTGTTCGGGATCGGGTGATTTGTGGCGTCAGAGTCCTGTGGGATTTCCCCTAGGGACCTCTCGATAATGAATTGCGGGCTCTGCTGCATTGATAGTAATCGACGCGGAATTTGGTCGAACAAATCGAAATACTATTATCGGGGAATTCAGTTTTCGGTTATGGGAGATTATTGCTTGGTATGCGGGAGTTTGTATTGGCTTTCAGAGAGGTTTTAAAAATGGCGTACGAATCGAAATACTCAAGAAAATTACTGTTATTTTTATAAATTGTTTTTCAAATAATTTTTTTTTGTAATTTTAAAATTAAGAGATAATGAAGGCATTGGCAAAAGTAAATAAAATAATACTGCAATGGGTACCAAGACACGAAGGTATTGCAGGAAATGAAAAAGCCGATAAACTTGCAAGGAAAGGCTCAGAAAATACATTCATTGGTCCAGAATCGGCACTCGGAGTACCAAGATGCACAGTACGATATGCCATAAAGCGATGGATTAGGAGTGAATACAACATCCACTGAAGCAACAGACAGAGTTTACACCACAGCAAAACCTTCATCCCAAGACTTACAAAACAGTTACTTCAAATGAACAGTAACCAGCTGAGAACCATTACAGGAATTCTGACAGGGCACATAGCTGTCAAGAACCATCTGCACAGAATGCAACTGTACAATGGAGATCTTGACTGCAGATTATGCGGACAAGACAGGGAAACTGTACAGCACATAGCTTGCCATTGCGAGTCACTAGATCGGAAGAGGTAATAAATACTCGGGCAACCAAAACTGGAACCAGAGGACATCTTTACCCTCTCCCCAGTTGACCTACACAAACTAGTGCAAGGAACTGGGATCATGGAGTGGGTGTAACAACCAAACAGGGTAAGCACAATGGGCCAAACCTGGCCTAAGTGCATCAGGCGCACGGACGGGCCCTTGAATTAATTTTTTAATTAAATTAAGTTTGGTATTTAATGAACAAAACGTCGAATTTGAAAACTAATAACGCCATCTTGTAGAATACAAAAAACGGCTATGAGAAAGTGTTTTTGGTTTTTCCCAAGTCAAAAATGAGGCACAAAAAATTAAAAAGCAAAACTAAAAATGTCTGCTTTTTCGGATATCTCCGACAGTATTCGGAATATTTACAATTTTCTTTCACCAAATTATTAAACCCCAAAATATGTAACTTTGCCTTAATTTAACCATCTTCGTATCTCTTACCGTTTTCGAGACTTCCTTGTACGCATAAGAATTTGCAGCACCCTGTATAGTCAATCGTCGTTGATAAAGAACTGCTCTAGTTTTAGTGCACAAAAAGGCGAAAAGTATAAAATCTTCATGTGTCTTATGTCGGGTTGCACAAAGAATTTTATTAATAAATATTTAACCGGAAAGTTTGACTGTGACAGACGTAACATTGGCAGAAATAATTTTCTCACCATCATACTGGCCCGGTTACCTTAATTTTTAATTTACTAATTACGCACCTTTGAATGTGAGTATACAGGGTGTCCCGAAATTAGGTGACAATATTTTAAGGGGATAAAGTACATCCAAAAATAGAACTAAAATCCTCTATTAATATACCTTCAAAAACGCCTCGTTATGGGGCTAGAGCCCCCCGAATGGAAGCTATGATAAGCGGTTTTTTCACAATATCTCAGAAACTGATTGAAGTATCAAAACAAAATTTGATACATGTTTTACCCATGACAAGACGCAATAAACGGTTTGTTTAGCTTAGGTGTATTTCTTTCAGTGGCGTCCCACTGAGTAGGTAGTGGGGAGAATATTGCCCTAACTTTTTTATTTGTAGGATTTTTTAACGCCAGATGCAATTTTTAAAAGCACTAAGGTCTTCTATTGAAAAAAGATACTCTTGTTTCATTTTGGTAGGATTTACCATTTTTCAGTAAAATCGATTTAAAAATTTTCGGTTTTTTACAAGCTAAGGTGTTTTTTTGCATATCTCAGAAAAAACTTGATATTAAAACATGAAATTTATTAAAAGTTTTACTAGCGACAAGGCATATTTATTAAAGGATGTAACATTAAAATATTTTTCCAGTGGCGTCGCACGGGGTGGAGCCTAAAGTAAATATTACAATTTTTTTTTGAGGAGCTTTCATACTTTTAATGTAATTTTTTTAAATTTTTAATTTTTTGGTAATAAAACCTTCTATTATTGTAATTTGACAGAATTTAAGGTTTTCAACAGATTTGTAGACCTTGTTTTTTAATATTTATTTGTATAAAAGACTTAAAATAAAACAAAAAAGAATAACAAATTGCAAATCAAATTTAATTGTAAAACCACACGGGAAACTAATTCTTAAGCAAATGTTCGAAATGATTTCCATTTTGTTGGATGCAAAAATCTAGATCTGCGTGTTATGTTTTGTGAGGCACGAAGAATTTGAAAATGGTATAAAAGAAAAGCCCCTCAAATAAAAAAAAATAGTAATATTTACTTTAGGCTCCAATCCGTGCGACACCACTGGAAAAATATTGTAATGTTACATCCTTTAATAAATATGCCTTGTCGCTAGTAGAACTTCTAATAAATTTCATGTTTTAATATTAAGTGTTTGCTGAGATATGTAAAAAACCGAAAATTTTTAAATCGATTTTACTGAAAAATGTTAAATCCTACCAAAATGAAGCAGGAGTATCTTTTTTCAATAGAAGACTTTAGTGCTTTTAAAAATTGCACCTGGCGTTAAAAAAACCTACAAATAAAAAAATTAGGGCAATATTCTCCTCACTACCTACCTAGTGGGAGGCCACTGGAAGAAATACACCTAAGCTAAACAAACCTTTTATTGCGTCTTGTCACGGGTAAAACATGTATCAAATTTTGTTTTGATACTTCAATCAGTTTCTGAGATATTTTGAAAAAACCGCTTATCACAGCTTCCATTCGGGGGGCTCTAGCCCCATAACGAAGCGTTTTTGAAGGTATATTAATAGAGGATTTTAGTTCTATTTTTGGATGTACTTTATCCCTTTAAAATATTGTCACCCAATTTCGGAACACCCTGTATAATGCATGTCAAAGTCATTTATGTCACAGTCAAACTTGCCGGTTAAATAATTATTATTAAAATTCTTTGTGCAACCCGACATAAGTATTTCTAATAACCCTTATCCTTTTAACTTGAATGACGTACTCGTAATCCCTAATAAAAGAATCGTTATTTAAATTAGGCAACCTCTAAAACTATTTGCAAATTCACGCCAAACAACTTCTATTTTACCAAGTTTAAACTTGCAAATACTCAGAACCGAGTGCGACTACATTATACATATTATTTTATTATTTAAATTGCTTTCCTAAAGTTAGTTCACAGTGGGAGCTTATGCCGCCAAAGAAACTTTTACACTAAGTGGTTTCCATAGCGATGTTAACGAATTTCATTTAAATTGTCAGACATATTATTGTGACAGTGGTGTGTATGAAGCGGAAAATCATAGGAAATAGTGACATTTTGCAAATCACCAAAATCCCTCTAAACGCTATTTCAAACGTAATTTTCTCGGAATCCACACAAACAATTTTGTAAAAACCTGCTTCATAATATTCAGCGGCATTTATAATTATTTCCAGCGAGTCGAGAATTTGGTTTCAGGATTTTGTTGGTTAGCAAAAAACAATTGTTTATAATACTTTAATTTTGCCATATTTTTTATATTGTTCTACAATTTTGTTTAGCCCTGATGAAGGTGTAATAAACAGATATCAAATTTTACAAAATAAAGCGATGATAATTTTACTTAATATGGATAGATATTCAAAAATTAATATAATGTTAAAAAAATTAGAATGGTTAAATGTAAATAATTTAATATTATTTTTGGTTTTGATATTTATTTACAAAGTTACCTTCAGATTTAAAAGAGTTTACTGTTCTAAATTGTGATCATCATAATTATTTAACGCGAAATAACAATAATTTTTTTCTTAATACTTTTTCAAAAAACGTAGCTTATAAATCGGTATTTTATAAAGGGCTTATTGAATTTAATAATTTAAATAAGTCAATTAAAACACAAAAAAGCTTAAAATCATTCAAATAGGGTTTAAAAAAATATTTATTAACACAACAAGATAAATACGAATGTTTCAAAAGGTCATTTATAATTGTATTTAAAAAAATTAAATAATTATTTAAATGTATTAGTAGCCATGTGCTAAATAAATCTTGTTACTACTACTACTACTACTACTACTACCAATATAGTCGGTTTTCTACTGTCATATTATGTATATTATTTATTTCGTATATGATCAAGTGACTGGATAAATGGGATATATCAGTTAACCTTAATGGATACCACTTCATATCCATCCTTGTTACGATATGAAACTCAATCACATCTTTTTCTGACACTTAAGCAAAAGTAAGGTTAAGAGTATATTTCAAGAAGATGTAGATCTGCCAGATTTGTTATTTATTATTTGAATAAAAATATGTATCCCAGATTCTATGCTTACACCCGTTTTAATAGTAAGTTTATAGACTGAATGCTATATCAAAATAAAAGTGTGTACTTGCCTTATTGGTTTTTTATGATGTAAATAATTTTCCATCATGATTTTTCTATTATTTTCTGATATTTTCCACGGGGCCCTAACTCCAATCGACCATAAAACTTTTAATGTACGCAACAGAAATAGAAAAGCAACTGACAAATCTTCCTTAAATGGTGAAAAGTGTACATAAACCCAGATAAAACACCAAAATAGACAATTTGTCTACCGGTAAATTTGTAAAAATAAAAAAAATATTTTTCAGTTTAATTGCATATTAGAACATAGTTTTTAATGCCGAACAACATTTTATAATTACAGTTTTCGATGTTGTCAAAAATAAAGGTTCTTTACTCTTGGGCAAGATTCATATTTTTTGAAAAACCTCGTATACGACTGAAAAAATTTAACATCTGATGGTTGCGTTTTAGGTTTTGGACCATGCAGAACTTTTTATGAAGAATAACTTTTTTTTGTAAAGTTAATAATAAAAAAGTTTCCCATATGCCGCCAACTTACGTAGACACACTGTAGAAGTGCAAATGATCCTATTTGGAAAAAATGTCAGATGGTCCCTTCTTACAAAACACAGGCGATATTTCCATATGCATTTTTTTTTTCATAAAATGACCTGAGGATTAACACCTAGAAATATTAGAAAGTCATTAAAGAACGCCCCGTATAAGTGACGTTGCACTTCAGTCACTTTTATCTGCTGAGCAGTCACTGTGTCTTTATGACAAAATAAGAGAATGAAATGATGATCCATTTTGATACGACAAATAAAAAAAGTGAGCGCCTTCATTTTGTTTTTCCTTTCAAGTTTTACCATAAATCTATTCTTACCGCACTACACGATTATCCCTCCTAAAATCCAATTAAAATTATCACCAGAAATATCAAGAGGCACTAATAAAATCCCCCAATTTGCCGCTTCCATTAAAACAGCCCCCAAATTCAAAGTAATTCAGTGGGATTTAATTTAAATTAGTTTTCTCCGCGGTCGCTGCGGAACTGTAAGCGTGATGTTCAATATATAGGGGATTTAGGGGACGTTTGAACATGTCGAGTGTTGATTCTGAGCAAAAAAATTACACTGCTTCGTTCTTTTTATGGAAAAATGTCACAGGTCAAAATAATTGCATGATTAAGATTACATACTGGATGATTTACGACGAGACCGTTACGTAATAATATTTTGTAGAACAAGAGTGGATATAACGTCCATATCGCACGAGAGTAAAATCTGAAGGCAATATGAACAATCCACTCGAGTTGTACGGTATATTTTTCTACGACTCAACTTCCGAATTTCATACTAAAAATTTTAAAACATAATTTAAATCAGGCATTATTAATTGTCTTTTTAGTTGACCGTGAACGCGTGAGAAAGATAATAAAAAACAATTAAAGAAAAATTGATTTCGTGGGCAAATTCATGGACCATTCAATCATAGAAAAGTTAGGCAAGACTTCATCACCCGCGTAACGGGAAAAAAACGACATATTTCTCTTTTGAATGCCGCCGCGTCGTCGCGTCGTCGCCTTGCCTCCTATAGTATTTTTCTATGTGTTGTTGTTTTATTAATTCTGTAAGAATAAGCGAATTCTATATTAGTGCATTGTATTATGGAAGATTTACTTGTCTGATGGGCCTCAATTCTTTAACCGATGGAATTTATTCCCTTGGGGAAATAATTCGGGTCCAATGTCCCCATAGAGTTAAATTGAAGTTCCAGTAGTCTTTTTGGAAACTTTGTGTTTTAGAATGCGAGATTACCATTTTCATGAGAGAAATTGTATATCCCCATGGGAAAATCTACTCCAATGAACCAAGAATTGAGGTCCTGTTGGGGATTTCAAGATCCAAAACTATAAAAAACTATAAAAATAATCCTACAATATAAAAAATATTTGAACGCATTGTAGCTTGTTTTGCCAAAATTTTAGCTTGTTATTGAAAGCCAATGGTGTTTAAATATAAGTAATTTTATGCGAAACATATCCTTTTATTGAAAATCAATTGTATGAACCAATGAGATCCTATTGTTAAATAAATGATAATCGTTATTATGAAACAACAATTGGTTAAGCATTAAAACAAATAGAACAGGTATTCAGGAATATCAAATACAGTCTACCATTGATTTAATGAGTTCTTTGATACCACAATACTGTTTTCTCTGTGTATCCTTGTAAATAATAATTTCATGCTGTTTTTTCAGACGTTTTTCCAGCAAACACAAATTGGAAAATTTTCATATAGTCGGATCTGGTCTTATTGTGCGGGTCATACGATTCAAGAAAGACTTACTCTCAGTTTTTGTTTTGTTTACTTGCGTTTAATTTTACCCTCTAAATAAAATACGTAAGATAAATGAGACAGACTTATTCCATTTTGCCATGAACAAAAAAGGATATATATGTATTTACTTTCCAGCGATTCTAAAAAAGCTTATAATAGCACCAGCTACGTTTTATTTTAAATATGCCAGTTTTGTGACTTTGACAGTTTGTGACAAAATGAAACAATTTTCTGGGTTTTTGCATCCCCAATCAAAAAAAATGGTACTTAATTTGATAAACTATTTCGAAAATGAAAGAAAAGTGGAAATTCGACAACCAATATTCAGGAAACATTAGCCAAAGCACTTGGAAATTAGTTTAAGGACTGTGCAGAAAATTGTGCATGAAACAAAACATAACATAATATCCAAGAATACTAAAAAGTGTAAACGAAGAAAGCCAAAGACTGATGATGTAAGCGAAAATATTAAAATTGGAGTTCGAAATGTGATTTACGATTTATACAAATCAAAAACCAATGTAACTCTTTCAGTTTTACAAAAAACATTAAAAATTCGGGATGTTTTGGAAATTGGACTTGAAGCGTTATCAAAATTATTAAAAAATTTAGGTTTTCGCTATAAAAAAGACTGCAACTGAAGATTTTTATGTGAGCAGCCACAGATAGTGAGTCAGCGTGTTCAGTTTTTAAAAAAATATACGGACAATTACAAATCGAAATTTAGAAAAGTGGTATTTTTAGACGAAACGTGGATATTTTCGAATGGAAGTGGTTCAAAATCTTGGCAAGATGAGTCTGTAAAAAGTGTTAAAAGGAAAAAGGGGTGCGGTACGGGAAAGCGTTTTATTATTTTGCATGCCGGTTATGCAACAGGATATGTTGCAGGTGCGAGTTTAATTTTTTCTTCAACATCAAAAAGTGCTGACTATCATGATAATATGAATTGCGAAATGTTTGAAAAATGGTTAAAAGTTCAATTGATACCAAATTTCGATGCTCCGTCTTTAATTGTATTAGATAATGCATCATATCATTCAAGAATTTTAGATAAACAGCCTACTTCATCTTGGAGGAAAAGTGATATTTATGAGTGGCTGGAAAAACACAACCAAAATCCTTTAACAAAAATGCTTAAATCGGAACTCCTATCAATAGCAAAGTCTCTTAAAAAACCCAAAATATACGCGGTAGATGAAATACTGCTTGAATATGGTCATGAGGTTCTACGACTACCACCATATCATTGCCAGTTTAACGCAATAGAATTAATATGGGCTGGTGCAAAGTCTTATTATGAAAAACATGTAGGTGATGGTCTTAAATCCGACCAAGTACAAATAGTTTGGCAAGATTCATTAGATCATATTACACAAGAGTACTGGAAGAAATCGGTGGAACATACAGAAATATTAATAAGGGATTGTGAACAAGTACTAGATGTCGAAGTAGCGCCAATGGTAATTGCTCCATTCGAAGACGACTCAGACGACGAGGACTTTTCAGATTTTATAAGTGACGATGAGAGTTTTTAGTCTATAATTATAAACGGTGTTTTTCGTTTACATTTTTTAGTATTCTTGGGTATTATATTATGCTTTTTTTTTCATGCACATTATTCTGCATAGTCCTTAAACTAATTCCCAGTGTTTTCATTATGGTTTCCTGCATATTGGTTTGCGAATTTCCACTTTTTCTTTCATTATCGAAATAGTTTATCAGACTAAATGCCATTGTATTTTTAGGTTTTAGTAGTAAAATTGTTAAAATAAATTGCACCGTTTATTATTGTCCTTTTTAATTAAAGGGTACAGTAGGTAAATGTATAATTAACGATTATATAATTTTTTTGTAACTTTTTCAACTCCCCTGTACATAATTTTTACAAAACTAATAATATTAGGTATATGTGGCTATCTTCGCGATAGCTAAAATAATGAAACTATTTTTCCTTCCTTCGGTATATTTGTAAATAATCTCACAACATTTTGATAGCCTCTGTGTTGTCTGATTTCACGCATATGATCCGCACGTTAAGACCAGATCTGACTATAAACAAGCAATCGTAACACAGTAAATTGTAAAGTCGAGACTAACAACAAAATTCTTTCATGACAGTGAATGGGTTACTGGAACTGTCTGACATGACTTAAACAAAAAGTAATTCAAACTTATCAAACGCTAACAACAGCCCCATTGAGGCATAGCCCCAATGCTTGTCCTGGTCAGCCGCCAGCGTTCTAATAAAAAGTATAATTGTGTATTTGTATTATAGAATGCCTTAATACTTATTCTATAGATATAGAATACTTAGTCGTAGGATTAAATGACATGTGAAAGATACTTAATAAATAAAGATATTTTGAAATGAAAATGAAATTGTCATTAAAAATTATTGAGTGAAACATTAAATTTCATCAACAATTAAAATGGTCGTTTTCCTACATCTCCCCTTTTTTCCCACTTTTTAAAGACCCGGCATTACGCGGGACTACATCATGCGATCTTATCGAAACCATTACGGAATTTAAAGTAATTTCTTTTCGAGTTCTTTATACAGAGGTCGTTTTTCATACAGCGTTGTGACACATGTCTAGAACCGTTTTATGTATGATTTATTTATGCTAATGTAACCTATTATATATTATTATCAGGAATATCGCTTTAAAACGGCAGATCGGTTATAGGAAACTGTTGTTTAAAATTTGCATTTAATTTCATACGTTGTACTGTTCTTGGCGATAATTTAATATGGAGCGAATAGGGCATTAACTGCCAGTGGGTATTTATTTTAAAACAATGATAATGTATCTTTCTACTCCCACATAGATATTGTCTGTTTTCTTTATAACCCAATGACTGCTTGAAGAAATGGGCTATACCAGCCTAGGAGCTCGGGTCTAAAAGTCTAATTGCAACCTAAATTTTCGTCTCACGGTTGGACTCTTAATTAAAATTTTTACTGAAGGGCCTCAATTCTTTAAGCGGTGAAATTTATTCTCTTGGGGAAATAATTCGGTCGCAATATCCCCACACCCGAGCCGCTGGTTAGAGTCGAACATATGTCTTATGTTAAAATTAAAAAAGTAAAAAAAAACATTTAGGTACAAAAACAAATTTAATCCAATCATGCAAATGGGGATAGGTAATAATTTAATTTTTGAAATTTGATAGTAGATAGTTAGGTGCATTTTAAACGAACTTTGGGCGTGGCTCCCAAAATTTGTAGCCTTCTTCACTAGGTACAATATCATATAATGCATGTAGTCCTGATTTTCCCTTTCTCCAGAAAAGAATTTCCCACGTACGCCCACTGAACCCCCCCCCCGGGCATATTTTCTGGCTACGCCACTGCTGATGCTGCTTGTCTATGCCGACCCGCTGCGACGCTTTGCTATTTCAACTCCATCATTGCAGCTTAAACAATGACAAAGAAACTCAATTTACACATAAATTTTACACGTCGTTTTATGACAGTTCAGCGAGAATGAGGTTAAAAATATATTTCAAGAAGATTCAAAACTGTAAAATTTGTTATTTTGTTATAAACATTTCGGTATCCCGAATCCTATGCATACCTATTTTTATAGAACTTATACAGGGTCCTGCGCCTCACCTCCCGTCTTCCGTAGCTCACTTATTAATTACGTTAGGATTTTGATATTTTGCAGACTTTACCTGTATCCTAGGGCGCATTTCAGGAAAATATTTTTGTTTATACAGGGTGTTCTAAAAAAGTGTGACGTCATAAGGATATGTTTTTTTAGATTACATGCCATATATTTTCTTACTTATTTGGATGCATCTTGTATTTGCCTACATACCCCTAAAATGTTAATGAAATCGGTTCAGTATTATAGGCGAAAAAACATAAAAACTAAAAAAAATCAGTTTTGCACCATTGGTTTTAAAAATTAATGAAAAATAACAATAATGCCTCGTTATTAAAGGTCCTAAAGTCTCGTTAACCAAGTTTCATTAATACGAATTGTACAGAGTGTCCAAAATTTACTGTCAAACTTTGCCAACTTTAAAGCAATTTATTTTTCTTATTTCAAATTGGAACCCCTCTATATTATTATGTCATTCGATGCAGAATTAAAATTCAAACATTTGTTCTAATTACAACCCTATCGCAATTTCTAATGCATTAAGACTTATTTACAGAAAACTCGTTTTATCAACCTTTCCACCAGTTATTACTATATAATAAATATAAAAACAATTTATTAATATTTATTATATAATAATGACTGATGGAATAGTTGATAAATTGAGTTTTCTGCAAATAAGTCTTAACGCGTTAGAAATTGCGATAGGGTTGTAATTAGAACATATGTTTGAATTTTAATTCGGCATCGAATGACATAATAATATACAGGGGTTCCAATTTGAAATAAGAAAAATAAATTGCTTTAAAGTTTGCAAAGTTTGACACTAAACTTTGGACACCCTGTACAATTCGTAATTATCAAACTTGGTTAACGAAACTGTTAGACCTTATTTATTAAGTACCTTTGTATAATTTTATGAGACATTATTTTTAATTTTTATTAATTTTTAAAAACAGTGGTGCAAAACTGATTTTTTTTTAGTTTTTATTTTTTTTCGCCTATAATACTAAACCGATTTCATTAAAATTTTAGGGATATGTAGGCAACTACAAGATGCATCCAAATAAGTAGGAAAATATATGGCATATAATCTAAAAAAACATATCTTTATAACGTCACACTTTTTTGGAACACCCTGTATAAACAAAAATATTTTCCTGAAATGCACCCTAGGATACAGGTAAAGCCTGCAAAACGTCATAATCCTAACTTAATTAATAAGTGAGCTACAGAAGACGGGAGGTGAGGCGAAGGACCCTGTATACATGCTTTATTAAAATAGAAAATTGTACTTGCCTTTGTGGGGTTTTCACGATTTAAATAATTTTCCACCACGATTTACTTTACAGACTACATGGATTGCAGGAATGTGGCATATTCATTAAATTAGCTTTGGTAAAATACGGATTATTCTTCTATTTCGGAGGTTGACAATCAACTATTAGATGACGTTTGACAAGTTGCAGACACTGATGCCAATCCGTTTAATTTTTAAGGCGTGCAGCTCCAGCTAGTAGGCGAATCTGGGCTGTATTTTATTGGGCAGCCTTGGAAAGAGATAAACTTGTATTTAAAGTAATGTTTTGTAAATATAAGAAATCGAATCAACAAATATGCTGCAATGTAATTGGACCCTTAGATTTTCCAACTAAATGAATAAATAGACAGCACTGTCCACTATAGTCGATAATTTGCTTTCTTGATTAATATTTTCTTCAACCCCCATATTTCTAACGCACGAACCACCACTGCTTTCTCCCCTCGACATGGGCGCCGGGGGGACCCCCCCCCCCCAGATATCCTATTTTGATTTATCAAAGTCAGCGATGCCAGAGCTGGTACAATTGTACGAATCTGGTACATTTCGAATGCATCTGTACAAAAATACATTTACATCATTTTCTGGTACATTTTCATCCTCGTGCCGGTCCCTATCATTTAATTGATAAAACTCACAGAAAGGCAGTTTTGCAGTAAAGTTTTTAAAATTTCATTCCCCTATCGCCCATCTATATATTAAAGGCAAATCTCAAAAATTTAGCAAATCACGGCGGTATCTGACGGAACTGTAACTGTAATGAATCATATAGTTCGGGGAACTGTCAAAATTCTTCTTTTAATACGAGGTTAAAAAATAAGTAATTTTTGATGGCTGTACAAAAGTTCAAAATCTGGTACATTTTATGTTTGTGATTTGTACAATTGATACCCTCTGGCAACACTGATCAAAACCAAATACTCAGTACCCTCCGTCGTGTAAAAACCTGGTTGAGATTAACCATGTCTGAGTAAAGACTTTCTGGTCTCTGTATGCTTAGCGTTCATCGAGAATTTGTGAATAAAAATAAAAACATTATTATTGAAAAAGCAATAAATCGCGATTTGCGCAAAAGAGGAGAAAATCTCTTATTACTTTTCTCCCATTAGAACATAGGCATACATAAAAAAGTGTTAATTATGATAGGGTGTATATTTTCAATGTTACTTTAGAGTTAAGTTAATGTTAAAGTCAACAGTATATGTATTTTTGACAATAAAAATTTAAAAGTTTCAATTTATCTTTACTTGCCCCCAGTGGCGTAGAAAGACCCCCCGAAATAAAAAAAAAAAGTTATGAAATATAATTATTGGGCAACATAAAAAATCTTTGATGGCAACACTATCAATAACGCGCCAAATAAAATAACAAATCATCCTCCCAGTAGGTACAGCTTCAGCAGAAAGAAGTTTTTTCCACTTTAAAAAGATTAGAAACATATCTGAGAATGAGAAACCATTCAGGCGAAGAGCGTACAAGTTTAGCTTTAATAGGTATTTATCAAAAAATCCACATTGATATATGAAATAATCAATATATTTTGTCAAAACAGGAGACGAATTAGGGTTTAGTTTTAGGCAAAAAAATATGTTGTGCTTTTAGTTTAGGGTTAATTTTTGTTTTTTCAATAAATAAAAAATATACCTTATTTTCATTTTTTTTTTTTTTTTTTTTTTATGATAAAACACCTGCACTGTAGGAAAAATCCTTTAAGGCGCTCTGGGAGCGGTGCGAGTGCGAAAAAAGCGATTAACGTTGGTCTTGAAACGTTGAAGATTGTATTCATTGGGAAACACGACCTCAGGAAGATCATTCCACAAAGATGACGTTTATAATTTTTTTGCTCAATTATGCTTATTTTATGAAGAAGTTTTTATTTAACAAGTATAATATCTGTCTTATATTACCTATATTAGTGGATTTGTAGGACTCACTACAAGTTTCTTTAAATATGCATAGGTATTTTTTTTGATTGTCCAAAAAAAGGTTTTTGGGCGTGGCACCCCTGTCCGTCCCCCCCCCCCCCCCCCCCCGAACTAAAATTCTGACTACACCACTGCTTGCCCCCCTATATTGGACCCTTCCGGCGCCCATGCCCCTCGACGTATTTTATTTGACTCCTCAGACAGGTTTTTCTTGCTGCACCACTGTCTAGTTTATTCATATATATTTTTAACTCTATTAAATGAAACGGACCTGGTAAATCCGTTTCCTTGCGACTTTAAAATAAAGAAATTTATATACATACATAATCTATATAAATGCGGCAATTTGTTTACACACTAACATAGAATTATAACGCCCATGATCGTCGTATAATCATAATAACGATATGAAAACTATCGATGTGTAATGTGCTTAAATTATGGGAAGATATACCGGGTGATCATTAAATTTATTATGTACGGTGTTTTACAGCTGGTATTCATTGAAGGGTGGAATCCAAGACTGGCACAACCATAATAAAAACAATGGCTATAAATTCAATCTACCATTAAAACATTTACGGTAATTTACATCCAAACAAACTTGTGTGTACCTGGTGGCCAAATAAGAATTCATAATAAAATTGACATGAAGAAATTGCTGGAAATATGGCTAAAAAGATTAAAGGATTTTTTTCGAAAATATTCCAAATAAAGTTATGTCAAAATTTCGGTGTTCGAAATATACGGTATACCTTTGCTTTAATAATTTTTAATTTAACTCGCAAAATAAACTAAGAGGTGGAATTTGGAACCTCTTTTGAAAGAATTACTCATAACTCCGGTTTGGCTTAAAGATCTTATCTTATAGTAACATTTAAAATGTCGTATGATAGTTTTTTTCAATATCCATTGCCACTAGAGGGCGCTATTTTTTAAAAATCTTATCCACACTATCTGAAGCCAAGATCTAAAACACAATTTACACTGTCCAAAATAGTTTACGCTAAACCTACAGCGGTATGCCAATTAAGCAATTAAACCCACAAACGAGGACGCGAGCGCGGTTGCATAACCTTTGGACGCGACTGACGGTTCTAACCTGACATAAGAAGCGGGCAAATATCAAAAATAAAATAATAATTTCCTTGTACCTATTGTAAACCGGACTTAAGCATCCGCGCACGTGTCGTCATAATGTGGGAGAGAGATAGAGAATTTATGAGTATTCGCATACCGGTGATAGTGTATCGTAAGTGTAGTTTAAAAAATGAGGTATTACAGTCTATTTCAGAAAGGTGTAGTGTAAAGTAATAAAATGCGAATTCCGTCCAGTTCGGCTCAATTTCAGTGTTGGTCATAGGCGCAGGTAAATTTTGTGCATTAAATTATTTATGATAACTAATCAAAGAAAAAAAGGAAGATAATTTAATAAAGAAGGAACTATTAGCTATAGCAAATTTACACAAACATCCTTTTATGAAATATTCCGTGAAAGATATAGCTGAAAAATATAATGTAACTGTGCTGCGCACACCGCCATATCATTGCGAACTAAATCCTATAGATTTTTAGCAAGACACAACACGACATTCAAAATAAAATACGTTAAGCTACTGTTTGATCAAGCCATTCAGAAAGTGACACCAGAGAACTGGCGACAAACAGTCCATCATGTCATTAAAGAAGAGAAGAAAATGTGTGATCTTGACCACCTGATCAATCGGACTGTCGACCCGTTAATTATTACGCAAGAGGAGATGACAGTTCATCAGATGACGAAGAATATTATGATTTTTTATAATTTAATTTCTGTATTTTTTTTATAATGTTTAATAAAAAATAAGTGTACATACCTAATACATAATGCACGCCTTTGTCACGCCATTTTCAGTGTTTATGCATGGATAACAATAGGCAAAACCCATAAATTGACCTAAATCCGGGTGTTATACTACCTGCACTTGATGAAACGAAAAAATTTTGATGAAAGTGGCTTAAATATTTGTTGGGTCACTCTGTAGTCAATTTGCATACGTAATAAGCTTTTATTACTCTACACCTTTCTGAAATAGACTAAAAGGTATTATACATGTTGTTTCTATCTTTACAAATATAAATTAAAATGAAACAGATCTAAGAAAAACCACAAACTGTGGCCACCATGTATAAAAGACAGTTTTAGGGTAATATTATAAAATTATAAAATGGACGCGGTTCGTTGACTTTTGAGACCGTAATAGGGTGTTTAAGAGGCATGGCACAACTTTTAAATTATAGATTTCTAAGCTGTGTAATTTGACGCCGATAGATTATTGACATAATGGCTTAATAATATCGATTTTCGTTTGTAAAAATATAGGAACATATAAGTGGTTGTGTGAAGAGAATTTTCTAATATTATATTTAGTTGCTTGTATATTGTATACTTTACAAAACGCAGTGGCGGATGGTGACCAAAAACCCTTAAAGGTTTACAGTGGCGTATTTAGGGGGGATCGCCCCCCCCCCCGGGTTTGGTTCTAAAAGTTTAATTGCAACCTAATTTTTCGTCCCACGCTTGGACCCTTAATTTAAATCTTTAAATACTGTATTGTTGGCTTAGATTACAAAAGTCTTGTAGGAAACGTTTAGTTTTTAAACTTTTCCTTCTAAATGTCCTGTTTTATATAGAGATTAAGATTTCAGACGCATATAGTTTTAGTTATTGATTTATGATATTGATATGAATTTTAAAGGAAAGCGAGTATAAAAAATAATATTTTATAGTATTTTTCTATTATATACTTGTCTGTTCCGTTTTTCCTTTTTTAGAGCTATTTTAGATTAACAAAAATATAACCCAATAGATACAACAAAATATTTTTACAACAAAAAAAGAAAACAATTAGGTATTTATTTAAAAAAAATTAAAGTAGGTACCTAAGTAAAAATGTTAATTGAATCATCTTTTATGGAAGAAGTGTGATAATTTATAATTAAAAAAATAGTGCGGGAAGAAACGAAAATGCTTTAATATAAATATACAAAACGGCACGTAAGAAGGAGTATTTAAAAACCTAAGCATTTGCACCAAAAACTGCTCTTAGATCTACGCTTCTTAAGTCAACCCCGACAGCGGCGCTAGAGGTCATGTTATATATACCCCCCTTGGATATCTATGGAAAAAGTATAGCTGCAAAAAGTGCCCTGCGACTAAAAGAGTCGAAATTCTGGAAGGAAACTAACTACGGGCACAGCAGTATACTAAAGATTCACCCGGGGAATAATCTACGAGACCCGACTGATTACTCTGTCCCAATAACATGCTTCGATAGAAGGTATTCTATACTCATTCCGAGTAGGGAAGAGTGGGAAGGCAATCAGAATATAACGAAAACAGATCACGCAATCTTCACAGACGGTTCAAAGATGGACGTTGGTGTGGGAGCCGGGGTCTTTTCCGAAAGTTTACAAATACAGAAATCGTATATACTATTGTAGTATTTTTCAAGCGGAGGTACTGGCAGTAGAGAAGGCGGTCAATATCCTGCAAGAACACCTTGGCTTGGGAGTAGCCTCGTCAATCACCATCTTCAGTGATAGTCAGGCGGCGATTAGGGCAATCTGTTCCAGCAGCGTTAAATCAAAGCTCGTAAAGCGATGCCGCAACAATCTATGCACACTTGGCAACCAACATCGGGTTATTCTGTGCTGGGTTCCTGGACACTCCAAAATAGATGGCAACGAGGCTGCCGATGCGCTCGCAAGAGAGGGCGCAGGCAGGCCAGCTGATCTAGCAGACAATACAGTGAACAAACCACTGGGATTGGTCAAAGAGGAGATTGACTACACGGCC
The DNA here is from genome assembly GCA_935413205.1 of Polydrusus cervinus. Taxonomy (NCBI): domain Eukaryota; kingdom Metazoa; phylum Arthropoda; class Insecta; order Coleoptera; family Curculionidae; genus Polydrusus; species Polydrusus cervinus. The sequence continues at coordinate 30,243,647 of OW284515.1, read as the reverse complement.
AAGCAGCTTGCACAGAACAGATGGACAGGGTTGACAACCTGTAGTACATCCAGGCAACTGTGGCCCACATTCGATAAAAAGAGAACCGCAGAGCTATTGAGACACAGTCGAAAAGACGTGAGAAATAGTACTGCGGTTGTTACCGGACATTGCCTCTTCGGTAGACATGCCGAACGTATGCAAATACCCACTAACGACTTCTGCAGAAGTTGCAGAGATGAGGAAGAGGAAGAAAGTATTCAACATTTTCTGTGTGAATGCCCTGGCCTCGCAAGAAGGAGGTTCACTACTCTAGGTGAATCATCTATCGATAGCCTGGAGGAACTAAGCAACTTACAACTTGGACGGCTGAGCAGATTTCTAAACAGTAGTGGCTGGTTTGAATGAGTTGTTAAAATCCTTCCGCGGTTACGTCGCATAAACCATCAGTGATCTGATGAAGGTGGGTTCTACGGAACACGTGTGGTATCACAACGGACCTAATCAGGACTACGTGAGACCGTTTGGTCAGAACCAAGGGTCTGCCACTCTTACCTAACCTAGCACTAGTGCTGTAATAGATGCCCTTACAAAACGATTTACAGAACTGCAAAATTCATATTACTTAATGAAAGTAGATAAAATTAATAACCTACTAATAAACACCGCTAAATAATACAATACTAAAATTGCAATTTTGCTGTGATTATTTTTTTAATTACATCAAACAGCTTTACTTTTTTATTATTTTTATATAATTCTCTTACCTTTATGTAGTTGTATATTAATGTATATGAAATTGATCCTTCTTTCCTTTGGTTTGAAAAAATGTTCTATTACTAGGTCATTAAAATTATAAATCCTTCTAATAAAAGGGGTTTCAATGCTTAACATAGCTAAAGAACTTAACCTTGACTTTCCCATTGAGTTTCTTAAAAAAGTTTTAAAGCATCTCTCACTTTTTACTGTCTATTTTCTAATCTAAATTTCTAATCATTATATACATTCTGGAAACGTTTCACCGAGGTTCATTTCTAACAATAGCTGTAAAATGGTCATAGCACCGACTAAATAAAATTTCCAATTCTGTTTTAAGCTTCGAAACATTTATCCTGTCATAATTATTTTTAACGGATTTTAAAATGTCTTCAGGAAACTCTTTTTTAAAAGTAGCAAAATTATTCGTGTTAAACAAACGTATGACAATTAAATGTTTAGTTGTTATTTAGTACCTGTCACAACACACATAAGTACACGTCAAAAACATAAATAAACGAACTAAATAAGGATTACGGGCATACTACGGGCGATTCGGCATTCCTAATAAAACAAAAAGGTTTATGCAAACGTCGCAAATACAATCTGCATATTTTGTAATAAGTGTTTTTTGTCTAACGCAAAGTTTTGATTGCGATAGCATGCATAATTCATGAAGCTGTTTGACTGTGTTGATATAAATGCCTATTGAACTTCATTGAACCACTCACCGAGCGCGTATGCCTGTTTCGCTCTTAGCATCCAATTCATTGATGTAATCTTCTAATTCAATATAAACCCGTGAGGTCAACCGTAAGCTATGCTAAAATACGGCCCAGTCGAGCGTAGAACTTCGTTCATTTCGATCTATATTGGGGAGTCTTCGCATGACACATTTTAGAATATTTGAATTTTTTTGAAGGATAATCATTTTTATTCGTTTTGAACATTGAATTCATTGACCAAATTAACTTACGTACAAGCCGCACCTGCACAAACCGAACATAATCGAGATTAACCATGTAATCTAGGTTAAACCGGTACGGTGCATACGGGCGGTACTACCACTCGAAACAAGGATTACGGAACACAGAAACAGTACGTTAAAAGAAGACACGGAAAAATCAGGTTGAGCTTACCATGCGATTAATGGCGTCACTCTTGATACCTGCATGATGTCATAAAAAAACAGTAATGGAATATTACTTAGGCGTTATTAGGGAATCCAAACCATGTGATTTAATATGGCGGTTGGATGGCAAAAAGCATTGAGTCACCCGTTAAATGCCACCAGCAATATTATTTTTATTGTCACGTGCACCAATTACAGCGCAGTATTTGCCATCCAGCGGCCATTTTGACACATCGTTGGATTGCCTAATTTACAAATAAAATATTAATTGTTTTAGGAAATGTCCAGTGGTGGCGCCAGGAATTTTGGGATAGGAGGGCACAAATGGGTTCGATGAATTTTGAGTGGGCACTACCCAAAATAAAAGTGACTGAACGCCATATGTAGCGACCAATAAAACTTCCCTCTTGTTTTAAGTGATGTCTCAAAAAAAAATAAAAAATTCATCGCTCTCTTGAAAATATCGTCCAACCACTAGTCAAAACTTTTTTAGCCAAGTCCCTCTTCCCCCGAAAATTCCACTACAAAACCGGATCTATCAATTTTGGGGGGGCACCAGGGTGGGACTCATGTTTCTAGGGTGGACCAGTGCCCACCCTGCCCCCCCCCTGGTGCCGCCGCTGCCTACGTCATACGTCATTGTACTTTACATGATTGATTTTGCCACTAATTATTTAAATTTAACCTGAAGACAACTGGAGATACTTACGACGTTACAATTAAAAAATCGATATTCATAATAAATTAAATTCCTATATTTACATTTTAAACCGTACACACCCAGTTATGTCTTCAAATTTTATTTAAAAAATAAGTTTAACCAAAAAATACGACAAATAACTTCCCCCATACGACCACAAGGCAACTCCCATGGCACTGACTGTTGTGTCGATCTAGCGGCGATGAAAATCAATGACACGTTTCATGAAATTGTAATGACATCCAGTATGTCGCGGTTGGTGAAATTTAAAATAATCGGCAAACAGTGGCGTACTAACAGGGGCGGATTTACGTAAGGTATGGCTGTAGCTCAGAGCCTCGTTTACTTAAAGGTTCCCTTTTATTTATGTTACAAAAAACAATTATTGCCAAATTGGCGATCAAGTCGCCCAAGTAACCTAAACTTGTAATTGTGTAACTTAAAAAAAAACTACGTAAACTTGTAGTTGTTGGTAATTGTGCAGTTTTTCTAACAAAAATCCTAGGCTTCTTCAATTTTTCATAAATGAAATTTCCAATATTACGAGTTCTCTACATTCCCTTATCCCACCAGTACCGGGTGATTTAATAAGAAAGGTAGCTGGCTATATCTCGGAAACTACTAGGCATAGAAACTCGGGGAAAAAATACTATAACTAAAGTGGCCATGAGAAAATCTTGAAAATAAATTTTAAGTTCCGCATTTTGCCGCAAGAGAATATCTTTGGTAACACCGTTAAAAAGCTTGGACAATTATGCATCATTTTTGTCTGATGCGCATTGGCGTACGGACTTTAATAAGAGGGGGGAAGCCGTTGAAAGTGTAATCAGTTAAATCGCTGTAACTTATAAACGACTTACCCGATTTTAGCAAACTAAAGACTGTTTGGAAGAGAAATGTATGCACTTTCACCAATCGTATTGAGTTGTCAATAATAGTTCTTTAAAAAAATTCTAGAGGGCGCAATTTTTGGGATGGGAGGGCACAATTTGTAATAATAACACATTTTTTGATTTTACTCCGAAAAAATAAAACATACGATATAATTATGATACCATAATCGAAAAGTACATGAAATTTGCTAGGAAAAATATTTAAATCGCAGCTCGATATCTCCGTTCGTTTAAGCATTATCGCCAAAAGAATAATTTTTAAAACTTTAAATGAACAAGCCGTTATATATTTTTTAGAAAAAAAGTGGTACGCCACTGATATTTTTCCATGTGAATATTATTTCTGATTAGCCTGGTCAATTCTGAATAAAAATGGCTTGCGTTTTTCTCCTGAGGCACACCGTTCTTAATAAAAATAATTAAATTAAATTAGCTCGACTATTTATTATTATTATTAACATTGCCAATGAAAAATTTTGTTTTATAAAAATTGTTGAAAATGACCTTCGACTTAATAGGAAAGCTTCCGCCCGTCTAATTTAATTTAATTATTTTAATAAAGAACTGTGTGCCTGAGGAGAAAAACGCAAGAGACCATTTTCATGCAGAATTGACCAGGCTAATCAGAAATAATATCCACATGGAAAAATATCAGTGGCGTCCCACTTTTTTTCTAAAAAATATATATAACCTCTTCTTCATTTAAAGTTATAAAAATTATTCTATTGGCGATAACGCTGAAACGAACGGAGATATCGAGCTACGGTTTAAATATTTTTCCTAGCAAATTTCATCTACTTTTCGATTATGGTATCATAATTATACCATAAGATTTATTTTTAAGTAAAATCAAAAAATGTGTTATTATTACAAATTGCGCCCTCTAGCATTTTTTTATAGAACTATTATGGACAACTAAATACGATTGGTGAAAGTGCATACATTTCTCTTCCAAACAGTTTTTAGTTTGCTAAAATCGGATAAGTCGTTTATAAGTTACAGTGATTTAAATAATTACACTTTCAACAGCTTCTTCCCCCCCCCCCCCCCCCCCTCTTATTACAGTGGGTACGCCAATGAGCGTAAGACCAAAATGATGCATAATTGTCCAATCTTTTTAATGGTGTTATCAAAGATATACCTTAATGTGGAATTTTCGGAGATATGTAAAATTTTAAAATTTACTTTTCAATTACGCCCTCTTGCGGTAAAATGCGGAACATAAAAATTATTTCCAGGATTTTCTCATGGCCACTTTAATTACATTTTTTTTTTCTTAAGTTTCTATGCCCACTAGTTCCCACTGTAACCCTGATATGAAAAAGAATTTAAATTAGAAAATTGGAATCAAAACACGAAGAATATTGTATAAATTTTTAAATAACTAATTTAGATGCAATTGAATCCTACGCCCCTGTTAAAAATTACAAAATCATATACTTACTGAACTTCTAGGGATAAGTCACGAGCAGATGCGAGAATCCACCCCCATTTTATCCCAAGAGACAGTAATTTAATGAGATGTTTTGTCATTTACCATTTAAAATAACTTTCATATAGGTAGTTTTGGTTTATTTAAGGTAAAGTAATTTTCATTTGTTGTATCACTAATGCTTCCGTTGTTTCCAAAAGTCTTTTGGAGGTCACAATCACCAATAATTTTCATAAATATTATCATTTGCGTCCCCTAAGAAATTTTTTCGTCAGATAAGGGCAACCCGATGTAGAGAAAAAATAATACCGAAAAGTATGTAAAAAAATTTATTTTACTTTAAAATATTTGTATCTGTAATAATTTGTTATTTTTACTACGAATTTCAAAAAAAATCTAAAAAGGAAAATTAAGAAAATAAAATTTGATTGGAAGAGGAAAAGAGGGGAATGAGGAGGAAGAGGAGAAAGAGGAGAAAGAGGTGGAAGAGGAGGAAGAGACGAAAGAGGAGGAAGAGGAGGAAGAGAAGAAAGAGGAGGAAGAGGAGAAAGAGAAGAAAGAGGAGGGAGAGAAGAAAGAGGAAAAAGAGGAGGTAGACGAGAAATGGGAGAAAGAGGAGGAAGAAGAATCGGAGGAGAGGAGGATGGGAAGGATGGATAAGATGAGGAGTGGACGCAGGAAGAAGAAGAGATGTAGGGGAGGAAGAGGAGGAGATGGCGGAGAAGGAGGGGAGGGTGACGAGTAAAAGAAAATAAGGGGGAAGGTAAGGAGGGAGGAAGGGAGGGAGGAAAAAAGAAAGTAGGGGTCGATGAGAGGAGGGGAGAATGCGAGGAGGGGAGGGGTAGAAATAGGAAGGGGAGGAGGAGGATAAAGAGGAAGGGGGGAAGGAGGAGGATAAAGAGGAAGAGAGGGAGGAGAGAAATTGAAAGAATTGGTTATGAGTTTGTTAATTTAGAAGAAATTTAATAATAAACATGCTTATTGAGTGTTGCTATTTCGTGTTTTATTTAATTATCATTTAAGGATTATTTTTCTTAACTGAATGAATTACAAGAAATAATTTAAGAAGAAGAATCGAACTTTCCACCTCTAAAGTGAATATTGTTAACTTTTTACTATTTAACGCACGAACTGACAATCTTTATACGACTTGACGGTACTGCAACTTCTGTATTAAAGAGGGTGAATTTATATGATAAACAGAGTCATAAGCAAAGTGTTTAAGCTCCGTATAGAACCGATATTTTTTCTCCTAGAGCGTACAATGTTGCTAGTGGTAATTGGATAGTTAAACGAAAGTGTTTCAGCAACTAACCGTTTAGTTAATTTTACAAATTGCAAACTCGCTAATTTTCATTTAATGTTTACAGTTGAAGAAACAAATGTAGGTGAAAAGTTATCAGTAAATTGTGTTTTGAAGATTGTTGATTTAATGACACATGACCATAAAAAGGGGATGTCCATAAGAGATATTTTTTAATTTATAATTGAAAATTACGCGTGTATGGAAAAAAATTGATGTAAAATTGAAGTTTACACAGTTTTTATCTTATTTTTACTCTTCCAGTAACGGTGGCCTCTGGTTCAGAACCGGCACTCGGAGTACCAAGGTGCAGAGTACCTACGAGATGCCATAAAGCGATGAATCAGGAGTGAACACAAAATCCACTGGATCAACAGACAGAGATTACACCACACAGCAAACGCTTCATTGGAAATCCAGACCCAAGACATACGAAAGAGCTGCTTCAAATGAACAGGAACCAACTGATGAGAACCATTATAGACATTTTAAAAGGACACATTGCTGTAAAGAACCATCTGCATAGAATGCAACTGTATAATGGAGACCTTGACTGCAGATTACGCAGACAAGACAGGGAAACAGTATAGCACATAGTTTGCCATTGCGAGTCACTGGATCGGATGGGACAACGAATACTCGGGCAACCAAAACTGGACTTAGAGGACATCCTTACCTTCTCCCAAGTTGACCTAAGGTTAGGTTAGGTTAGATAAGAGTGGCAGACCTTTGGTTCTTCAAACAGTCTCACGTAGTCTTATTAGGTCCGTTGTGATACCACACGTGTTCCGTAGAACCTATCTTCATGATGGTTAGTGCGGCGTACACCGCAGAAGGATTTTAACAACTCATTTAAACCACCCACTACTATTCAGAAACCTGCTTAGTCGACCAAGTTGTAAGTTGCTTATTTCCTCCAGACTATTAAAAAACGATTCACCTAGGGCAGTGAACCTTTTTTTTGCGAGGCCAGGGCATTCACACAGAAAATGTTGAATACTTTCGTTCTCATCGTCAACTCTGCAACTTCTGCAGAAGTCGTTAGTGGGTATTTGCATACGTTCGGCATGTCTACCGAAGAGGCAATGTCCGGTAACAACCGCAGTAATATTTCTCACGTCTTTTCGACTGTGCTTCAATAGCTCTGCGGTTCTCTTTTTATCAAATATAAGCCACAGTTGCCTGGATGTGCTACATGTTATTTACTCTGTCCATCTGTTTTGTGCAAGCTGCTTGGCCATGTAATCAATCTCCTCTTTGACTAATTCCAGTGGTCTGTTCAGAGTATTGTCTGCTAGCATGCCTGCGCCCTCTCTCGCGAGCGCATCGGTAGCGTCGTTGCCATCTATTTTGGCGTATCCAGGAACCCAGCACAGAGTAACCCGATGTTGGTCGCTAAGTGTGCATAGATTGTTGCGGCATCGCTTTACGAGCTTTGATTTGACGCTGCTGGAATAGATTGCCTTAATCGCCGCCTGACTATCACTGAAGATGGTGATTGACGAGGCTACTTCCAGGCCAAAGTGTTCTTGCAGGATATTGACCGCTTTCTCTTGCCAGTACTTCTGCTTGAAAAATATTACAATAGTTGGGGAGTTGACCTATACAAACTAGTGCATGGAACTGCAATTATAGTAATAAAAACACACTTATTTATGTGTTCTATTAAATTAAATATGTAGTCCAATTATTTCTATTTTTTTCAAAGGTCTTAAAAGTAACCTAGTTCTGCACCGAGGCCCTTATCGGACTAGGACTAGCTCCGCCCCTGGATGAAACGACGCCGAGACCCGCTACGTCACCAACCCTATAATTTCCCAGAGTCGGAAAAATTTCCCAAAAAAAAGTTTGAGACAATTTTTTCAAATAAGGCACAACAAATTAAATTATGACACATATGATTTACTAACACTTATGCCTTAGGAAAACACAAACTTACTGCACTGGTTGCGCAAACAACCATTAAAAAAATTGGAACTTTTAATTTTTCGAATCTTGTATTGATCCTCTAAGAGAAACGTCATAAACGTCTGAATCAGTCTCGTTACGCCCCCATAAATATTCAGCACGAAACAAGTGACATCAATCATACCGTAAAGTGACCTGTCACCGGGATCCCGCCCGCGAACGCTATTCTTTTGTTCTTTATAGGCGCTGCTGTGCATTTGTTTTAAAATGCCTACTTTAAATGGTTTTTTCGTAGAGATGATATCGAATATTTTTAAGCGGTCCCCAAAAAATACAAAAATTAATGGTTAAAGCAATTTAATGGTTAATAAGGCTGCAGTCAAATATTCGCTTTTTAATAATGTGTTCTATCATCAGCCAGTTTTTCCAGCCACCAAAAGCTCGCTAGAAGATATTTCAACATAATTTTTTTTTGAAACCACACAAATAATTTGATAAAATCCTATATTATATTTAGCGGCAAATATTATTCGTTCTAGCGAACCGAAATTCAGATTTCAAGAGTTAGTTGATGCCGAGGTATTAGCTTTAAAAAATCCGAATAGAGGAATTTTATGAGTTGCCAAAAACTGTTCAATATTTTTTAAAAAATAAATTTTTGAATTGTCACTCACTGGGCTGAACCCAAACACACCCAAGCTACGCAAGGGCTGAACCCGAATAAACCCGAACAAACTCGAACAAGTCATAATTATTGAAGTCTAAAGGCCAATTTTATGTTTAGTTGGCTAAAGTGGAAAGACCAAACTTTATTTCTTCTATTTAAAAAATGTATGTTTGGTACACAGTGCACTCCATCAAGTGACAGTTTTTTTTATAAAGTCGCCGTCACACTAAATGGAAGGTATTTAGTTATATTTCTGTTACGTATAATAAAAGGTGTAAGAACGATTGGGGGTCAGAGTAAAAAAATCGTGGTGGAAACCAACAAGAGCAAGTACAAACTTCCATATCAATAAGGTATTTAAAAGTATAGCAATTTTATAAAAGTTTACGATAAGATTCGTTAAAACTAGTTTAAAATTAAAAAACTACCTTTCGTAAGTAGGATATTGTTCTAGAAATGCCTATATTGGTAAATATGGTTGCTAGATACAGGGCCTGGACGCACATGATACATGATAAAAAGCTAAATTTTGAATTTTGGCAAATAAAAATTTTTCAAGATAACAAAATTGTTTAAACACAATTTTTAAATATTTGTTTTTAATCATTTAACACATTTTCATTAAATTGATGGAAGTATGAAAGTAACATTTGATATTTTTATAAGTTTAAAAAAATATTTTTTATTTGAATTTTTGTTTTAAACTTTGCACACTAGCATAAAATTAAAATCTAAACACTTTTTTAAAATAACTATTTTCAATATCTTGTATTCTAATACCAGATTTCCACGAAAAATAGATACTTTTCAATTTTCCAGACAAACGAGTAGTCACGTGACTAATGTCAAAACAAGTTTTTAGGTTACAAATCATGTAGAGGCTATCAGCATAAAAAGTTTATTACAAATTTCAATAATAAAAAAGTTTCCCATATGGGTCCACCTTTTTGCCAAATGGGTCCACTTTTTTCCAGTCACTGTCCGATATGGAGGAAGACTTTGAGTTCTTATTTCTTTTGTTCTAAATATCCACTCCACTTTAACCCATTAACGCCCAGAATTATTTTTTGTTAGTTATTTTACATATTTTTACTTTTCTGAGTTAATATGAGTAGGACAGCACAAAAAAAATATATTTTACAAAATGTCTTACGTCAGTTTTTAAGAAAATGACTGCTACCATATGGTATCACTCGGCGCATAAGATACTGTAAAATACAAATACTTACAATTTTAAAAATACATATTTATTTATGGAATTATTAAAAGTAAATTTTTACATTGTGTGATAATTGGCAAAACAGACTACACAAAGACCTACATCACACTTAGAACACATTGTTCTACCAAAACTCTTGCATTCATTTCCAGCGCAACGACGTCTATTACATAAAGCAACGTAGTGATGCATACCGTCATATCGAATACCTGGCAGAAGTGTGCGTGAAACAGACGTTTTTGCAGGACCTGCCGATTTTGCCGGTACACCATAACGTGCTAAGTATACTTGGACCAACTCCCTTCTAAACTCTATGTTGGAGGTTTTGTTGTGATTCTTCCTATACAAAAACCATGTATTGTTTATTGCTTGACAAAAAATAGCTCAAAAATGTCTGTACAAGACATTTGTTCGAACCGGTTGTCATCTTTTACTGGAAATGAGCGTGCTCCAGGTTCAATGTCGCCTTTAATCCAGACAGTATCTGGTTTCTAAGCTAGACGATTTCGATTCCAGTCGTTGTTCTGGACAATACGTATCTTTTGAAGTCGATGCAGAAGATGATTCGGTTACGGATTGATTAGCCGGCGCTGAAGATGATTGGTTAGGACTTTCTGCAGAAAAGTCGTCATAGTTATTGCCTAAACGTGAATTATTCGTCAATTTTATTTCCACAGGTGCACGTAATTGTCGACCTGTTAAGTTATTTAGCATGCCTCCGTCATCTTCGTCAGCGGAATCTTCATTGGTGTCGACATTGGGATCAGGGGGCTCGATAAATATTTCGTCCATTTGATTTTCCGCATCGTTATTAGCTTATGCTATGTCTAAAGCTTCAGACAATGAAAATCCATGCCTGTCAAAAAAAAATATATAGGTATATATAGCGTAACCGCCCAGTGATACCATATGGTATCAGTATGTTTTGCGCCCATTTTGTAAAGTCAGGTGAATTTTTAAAAATACGATATACGTTATAGAGGGCTTTAAATATATATCTTAGTCAATATCAATACTTGTATTCAAGAAAAAATATACTATCACTGAAAAACTATACTTACTCAAAGCGAATGTCCATATTTTTCTATTGACGTAAAATGGACGATAAAATAACACGTGTTTTTTTGCTTACAAATATCGGCAACGGTACTCAAAGACTTAAAACACAACTGAAGATGCTTCCCGCAACTAACGCACTCGTCAGAATTATTATCCCACTACCACCCACAAAATGGTCGATGTCTTAGTAATAGCTGATTTAGCGAAACCAAACGGTATCACTGGGCGTTAATGGGTTAAGTATGGACTATTTCTTGTAGTTGAATATTATAATGAATAAGAGAGGGTAGTTCGAAACCAAATCATTCTAATTATCTATTTTTTTTTAACAAAAGACTTACAGTAGCCATTACCTCACATATACGGACGCTTAAAACTCTTCCACTAAATCCTAATTTTTTTCCTATTTTTAACCAAGCCATAAATTCACCGAACAATAAAGGTAATTTTCCCCAAACGCTGTAATAGATCATCAAAATAGATATATAAATTCGCAGTAAACTATTGGCCGGTCATATAATATAAAATACTGTCACTGTCCAAAATCCCAACGGGACACTCGTGTGTGACCGAAATAACACGAACATGCCGGAGGAGCTTGATACACGGCCAAAAAGGCTTTTTTGCATGGATATACATTATTTTAGACAAATTACAGTTAGAATGGGAATTTACTCGACTAAAAGCAAGAAGTGGACGTTAACAGATGTGAATTTGTTCTGGAATTGGTTAAAACCTGCTATAATTTTGAAAAGTTTTAATTTATGACACTTTTTTGTGTTTTAGCGAAGTGATGGCGTATGAAGGGTTAATGTAATAGTCCGAAAAACTAATTTTAAATAAGACCGCGGGTAGATAGCTACAAGGTATAAAGTAAACAATCCATAGTCTATTTCAGAAAGGTGTAGAGTAATAAAAGCTCATTAGGTATGCAAAGGGACTACAGCAGTGGCGTAGCCAGAAAATATGCTCGGGGGGGCTCAGTGTGGACTACATGGGGGACAGTCAGGACTACATGTATTTCATGATATTTTACCTAATGAAGAAAATGGAAAAACGCCGCAGGCGAAAAAATTTCGAGGCCACGCCCAAAGTTCGTTTAAAATTCACCTCACATCTGCATTAACCTGATCCCAGAAAGTCGACCGTTTAAGCCTTGTTTTCTAACCTAAAAAAGTTTTTGGAAAATATAAAACAATTAAATAATTTAAATGCTATGAAACACTGCGTTGAGAGTGGGCCACCCTGTATATTGATTTATTTAGGATCCTATGAAAAAATAAATTACAGTAAGAAATTAGTTTCTCCAAAGTGAATATCACAGTTTTCTTTAAATTGCATTCCTAAAAAGTCGTAAAAATTAAGATGTGCCTCTCTGTAATCAGCGACGACGTTGTATTATAAATATTATAAACCTTCCGTGGCGTAGCCAGAAAATTTGCTCGGGGGGAGGGGGGGGAGGGGGGGGGGGGGCTCAGTGGGCGTAAGTAGGACATTTTTTTTCTCTGGAGAAAGGGACAGTCGGAACTACATGTATTTCATGATATTGGGTCTAGTAAAGAAGGCGGAAAACGCAGTAGGCAAAAAATGTTCGGGGCCACTCCAAAAGTCCGATTAAAATTCACCTATCTACTATCAAATTCCGAAAATTAAATTATTACCTCCCCCCTCTGCATGGTTCGATTAAATTTTGTTTTTGTAAATGTTTATTTTTACTTTCTTTTTGATATTCCTCGCTAGGCTCTTTATTAAAAAAAAAAACATTTTTTATATTTGTGAAAATATGAATATTAGTGACAATCCAAAATTTTAACATGAGACGTATGTATGACTGCAACCAGCGTTTTTCGGGCTCGGTTTTTCATTCAATATCGCTCACCACGCCAAAATTGATGATTTTTTCAGAAATCATGTATTTTAGGAGCATAGATGTAACAGCAGTTTTTGGTGCAAATGCTTAGGCTTTGAAATGCTCGTTCTTAAGTGCCGTTTTGTATATTCATAATAAAGCATTCTCGTTTCTTGACGCACTATTTTTTTATTATAAATTTTCAAACTTATTCCATAAAAAATGTACTTATCAATTAATTGTTTTTTTTAAATTTGTTGTTCAAATATTTTATTATATTGTGTTTTATTTTTGTTGATTTAAAATAGCTCTTAAAAAGGGAGAACGGAAGAGACAAGTATATAATAGGAAAATACTATAAAATATTATTCTTTTTACTCGTTTTCCTTTAAAATTGCATCAAAAATCGACAACTAAAACGATTTGCGTCTGAAACCCTAATCTCTATATAAAATAGAACTTTTAGAAGGAAAAGTTTAAAAACTAAACGTTTTCTACAAAACCTTTGTAATGTAAGCCAAGAATACATTATTTAAAAATTTAAATTAAGTGTCCAAGCGTTCAAAAATTAGGTTGTAATAAGATTTTTAAAGCAGAGCTCCGAGGCTCGGGTGGCAGCCCCCCTAAATACGCCACTGGAGTACAGAGTAACCCAACAAATATTTAAGCCACTTTCATAAGTTGGCATTGATTTTATTGCAAAATTCTTTATTTTCATCAAGTGCAGGTAGTATAACCCGGGTTTGGGTCAATTTATGAGTTTGGCCTATGGTTATCCATTCACAAACACTGAAAATGATGTGACTAAAGCGAGTATTGGGTACACTTATTTTTTATTAAACTTATAAAAAAATATACAAAATAAAAAAAATACAATAATTACAGAAATTAAATTAAGTATAAAAAATCATAATATTCTTCGTCATCTAAGGAACTGTCATTTTCTCTTGACGTTATAATTAACGGGTCGATGGTCTGATCAATCAGATGGTCAAAATCCCACATTTTCTCCTTTTCGTTAATGATATGATGGACTGATTTTCGCCAGTTCTCTGGTGTCACTTCCTTAATGGCTTGATCAAACAACAGCTTAACGTCTTTTATTGTGAATGGCGTATTGTGTCTTGCTACAAATTCTTTCACTTGCGCCCATATAAGTTTTATAGGATTTAGTTGGCAATGATATGGCGGTGTGCGCAGCACAGTTAACGTTTTTCAGCTATATCTTCCACGGCATATTTCATAAAACGATGTTTGTGTAAATTTGCTATAGCTAATAGTTCCTTCTTTATCAAATTATCTTCTTTTTTTTCTTTGGTTATTTATCATAAATAATTTAATGCACAAAATTTACCTGCGCCTATGGCCAACACGGAAATTGATCTGAACTGGACGGAATTTCCCATTTTATTACTCTACACCTTTCTGAAATAGACTATAGTTTTCTAAAATAGCAGGAATTGTTATTTTTACAGGAGTTTGATTATAATTTGATACTTCATATGAAGAAATTTCAGTATTACTGGGGATTAAATTAATACACACACACACACTACTGTAAAAAAGTACCAGCAAAACGTAATTTTTTTTAAGATCTGATACTACCGCTACAAAATTAGCCTTGTAATAATTTTCTGGCACTCTGCAGAGTCCAAATTTAAAAAGTTCTTAAGGATTCATTAATAAACATGGCTGGTATTCGGGCCAAGAGAAAGCAATATTTTTGGTCTAATTAAATATACAGGATGATTCCTAAGTTGATACTCCTTTTTTAGCTGTGTATAGAAGGCATTAAAATAAACAACATTTTTAAATACCTTTTTCAAAAAAAACCTAAAAATAGGCGAGATACAGCAGTAAAAAATCTAAGTGCTGGCCTGTTCATCAAAACGTAGCCTGCTATACTTTATGTTGTTTGTCTTATCTCTTATTAGTCATACAATTTTCGGGTCGGTGGTCAGTTATTTGGCAATCCGCTGCGATGTGTTTTTCTCAAGCGAAGCTTAATTTTAAACTGGGAAACATGATAATGGTAAAATTTGCAAACAATGATCTAGTAGATATGGTGCTAATTTACGGTAAGTGTCGTCAAAGTGCGGCTGCTGCTTCGAAATTATACGCAGAACGCTTTTCCTTGCGGGCTCATCCTACATCCACAAGTTTTCTTAATGTTATTCAACGATCAAGTTAGGCAGAACCGTATTTGATCCATAGTGTAATAAATGAATGTAAGTACCTTATTGTTGAGTTTTTTTGTAAATGTTGTTTATTTTAATGCCTTCTATACACAGCTAAAAAGAAGTATCAACTAAGGAATCACCCTGTATATAGAGAACCATTTTTCTTTAAGTTTCGCCATTCCAACGTTACATAGGTACCTGTCAAAATCTGAAAATGCCATATTTGAAGTGTCAATATCTCTAAAGATCTTTTTACATTAGGTGCAAGTTGCAACGGTAAGTGCAAATAAATGGTTGTTTTAAATTTAAATGAAACAACTTGTATCCGCTGGTTAAAATGTTTTCAAAGTGTACAAAATATACATGGATTTTATAGGGAATTACAAAATATTATAATATAGGGTGTTTCATTTGAAAAAAACTATGTTCGATATACCCTGATTATTTGGGACACCCTATATCATTTTAAATTATAGATTTAATGCCTCCTTATAACTCTGTTTTAAAAAAAAATTAAAAAGTTAAGTAGTTTAGAGGCTATGGAATAAATGAAACCGAAAATTCGGCTCTCTAAATTACTCAAATTTAATTTTTTTTCCAAATAATATAAATCGTTAAGTACATTAAAAACTCCAAAAGTATTTTTAACATAATTAATTATCTCCTAAAAGCTCCAAATGAAAACAATTGCTTTTAATTAGTACATTTTGTTCCGCAGAACAAAAAGATGGAAATAAAAAGTAAATGGAAAAATCTGCCGGGGAACATAATTAAGTCACATCACTCAAGCTGGATGAACTGGAACGCACGGCTGTCTAGATTTATCGTTACAGTTTTCAAGCGACCCAAAAAGTTAGTCCCGGCTCGCGTTTGTTTAATGTGCTGCAAAATACGCGGTGAGGAAATAAAGTTACACATTTAAAATTTCTAAATTTTACAGTGGGACTTTGGATAGTTCATAACACAGATGGATATTATGGAATTTACCAATGGCGTATTTGGGGGGGGGGGGGACTGCTGGGCTGCGCCCCCCCCCCAACCTAGGAGCTTGGTTCTAAAAGTCTAATTGCAACTTAATATTTCGTCTCACGCTTGGACTGTTAATTTAAATTTGTAAATAATGTATTCTTGATTACAAAGGTCTTGTAGGAAACGTTTAGTTTTTAAACTTTTTCTTCTAAAAACTCAGTTTTATATAGAGATTAAGGTTTCGGACGCATATATGGTTTTAGTTATTGATTTATGATGAAATTTTATAGGAAAGCGAGTAAAAAGAATATTATCTTATAGTATTTTTCTATTATATAATTTTTAGAGCTATTTTAAATCAACAAAAATATAACCCAATGCCATAAAATATTTTTACAACAAAAACAAAAAACAATTAGGCATTTATTTTTAAAGAAAAAAATTAAAGTAAAAATTTTAATTGAAACATTTTTTATGGAAGAAATAATATATAATAAAAATATAGTGCGGGAAGAAACGAGAATGCTTTATTATGAATGTAGGTACAAAATGGCATTTAAGAAGGAGTATTTCAAAACCTAAGCATTTTCACCAAAAACTACTCTTAGATCTACGCTCCTAAAATACATGATTTCTGAAAAAATCATCAATTTTGGCGTGATGAGCGATATTTACTTTGATTTTAATCATGAAAATCCGAGCCCGAAAAATGCTGGTTAGAGTCTTATGTTAAAAGTTTGGATTGACACATTCACAAATATAAAAAATGTTTTTTTTTTAATAAAAAACCAGCTAGGAATATCAAAAAAAAGTAGTAAGAAAGTAAAAAAAAACATTTACAAAACCAAATTTAATCCAACCATGCAGAGGGGGAGGGGTAATAATTTAATTTTCGGAATTTGATAGTAGTTAGGTGCCTTTTTCACTAGATACAATATCATGAAATACATGTAGGTAGTCCCGACTGTCCCTTTCTCCAGAAAAAAAATGTCCTACTTACGCCCATTGAACACCCCCCCCCCCCCCCCCGAGCATATTTTCTGGCTACGCCACTGGAAATGACTCAATAGATTAAACTATAGTTTTTTTCACCAAAATTTAAATAAAAATCGAAATATTGCCAAAACTAGTAAATTTAGGTATAGGTATGACTTAACAATAATTAAAGATACTTACAATATCTATCAGACGAGCCTAATAAATATAGGGTGTTTCATTTGAAAAAACAGAGTTATTGTATTTTAAAATTTTGTATATTTGGATGTCAACAGAAAACACCCTGTACAAAATTTTCGGTACTTAACGATTTAAGACAATATTTCTATCCCTGAACTTAAGAGCTTACAAGAAATTTTCGATTTTCGATACTCTTATTGAGAAATACAGGTAATTTTTTACTATCATGTTTTTTCCAAAATTTTAAGAATTTTGTATTTTGTTTGGCAACGTTGCAAAAAATTATAAAACTAAATATGGCGTCATATGCATAATTTTGTAAGGAAACAAAAAATGCTAAAATATATAGGGTGTTCCATTTAAAAAAATGTATATTTTTATTGTCCTACTTTTTTGGACCATCCTGTATATTTAAAAATAATTTTAGAACATATATTTTTTTATACCTCACAACTTTTATAGAAACTTTTTTTTGATATCTTTAATAGTAGAGACGGTATATTACTTTGTCAGACAAATGGGCCACCCTGTATAGCCGAAATTTTTAATTTTGGGTTTTAATTTTTTGCGCCTTCATTTTTGACTCGGAAAAAAACAAAAAACATTTTTTCAAAGCTGTTTTCTATGTTTTACAATATGCCATAATTAGTTCTTAACTTTGACTTCTCGTGCTTTAGATGCCAACGTCAAGTCATTACATTAAATACGGACCTGGAATTTTAAAAACCGCCTTACGAACTTCTAAGCTTTAGAAATTTAATACAATTTAAAAGTTTTCAAAATGTTGACGTTTTGTCATCAAATAACACATTATTAGTATTTCAAATTATCCTTTCTTTACTGTTACGGTTCTGGCAATTATTTTTATGATTCTTTTTCTTACAAAATATCAAGGCTACTTAAATAAAAATGATGAACTTTTTCAAATCAGAAATATTTTTTTTAGTTTGACTCTAAATGTTCAGAACCGTAATAATGAAATAAAAAGATAATTTGAAAAATCTGCTATTATGACAAAGCGTTAAAATTTTAAACTAATGCTTAGTTCTAAAGCTTAGAAGTGCCTACAACTGTATTTAAAATTCCAGGTCCGTGTTTAAAAAAATTGACTTGAGGTTGGTATCTATATTCAAAGGGTAGTAAAGCATGAGGGCCTTGAATCTGGTTTGCACACATCTATTAGGTTTTGTGATTTGTCAAAAGCTTTTGATTGTGTCACTTTCTGATAAAAAAAAAGGTGCGATTTTATGGAGTACCTAGATACCTAAGGGATGCTCCATTAGAGTTTATAAAATCATACTTAGAAAATCAAGAACAATGCGTTATACCTAATAAAAAATGTTGTATCTGAAAAGCAATTCGTCAATAATTATGGAGTTCCGCAGGGATCTGGCGGAGCTTGCTGAAATTAGGTATTTCATGGCGTAGCTTGCTAAAATTGGACATATCTGTCCTTGGACCCCTACTATCTATTATATATAGGTATTAATGATCTTTTCTATCATCTCATTCCCGAGCTAGGAATAATTTTCGCAGATGATACAACTGTCTTTTGTGCCAGGGGCTTAATGTTAATCTTTTGAAGGCTGATTTCCAGACTTTACAAGATAAAGATAATGCCTGGTTTATCTCTAATAAACTTTAATTAAATCTAGGCAAAACTCAGGATTTTGTGATTTCTTCCAATAATAAAATTGTAAATGGCAGTAGTGTCAAATTATTAGGGATAAAGAACGAAATGTCCAATTTGAAACCCAATAACGCCATTTTGTAGAACATAAAAAACTGCTACGAAAAACTGATTTTGTTTTTTTCCACGTCTAAAATGAAGGCGCAAAAACTTAAAAACCAAAACTAGAAATTTCGTTTTTTTTCTCGGATATCTCCGAAGACATTGGAATATTTACAATTTTCTTTCAGCAAATTATTAAGCCCCAAAAACCGCAACTTTGCCTCAATTTAACCATCTTCGTATCTCTTACCGTTTTCGAAATCTCCTTGCATGCACACGAATTTGTAGCACCCTGGATATTTATACGTTGAAAATCAATTAAAAGTTCTGAAAAAAAAAGATGCTGGAAAACAATTAAAGCTGTAGTCAAGGATATCTAATAAAGTTAATAAAGTAACAGTAGAAAATTCAAAAAGAACTGAAGTAAAATTGAGGAATGATTTATTAAACAATACTTATGAACCTTCATACTCTGAAAGATAATCGATGAAACACAGGGAATTTGAAGAAGTTGGTGAGGCGAGGCATTATTTATATGTTTTACCCAGCAAAGATTAAAAAGTGTTTCCCTTTAGGGACCTATTTTACGACAGACGTTTTTAGCAGAAAAAGTTCCGAAGCGGATATAGGTAGGTACCTACATTTACCGAAATAAATGCTACATATTTTTTTTTAATGTATGAGTAATAAGTACCTAGACATAATTAGAATCCGGATTAGGTATCTGATTTTTCAGTGTTTCGAGCAAGGTGTTGCCACGTTAACTTGGACAATCGAGATTTCCCTTTATTATAGGTAGGATACAAACGTTCATTAGTCTCGCATATTCTAAAATTATTGTAGGTAGGTATTCCCATAATTGTACCTTCTATTCTTTGAATTAATTTACTTTCGTGAAAAATTGAACCCCCAGTGTAGAGACACGTTTTACAGAAAACCCGTTTAATAAAACAATTTTACAATTTAGGAATGTAAAATTGATGTAAATAAAAGCAATTTAGCAAACGCGCTGTATAAGCGGTAAGAAACTTGAGCAAGGCATCATCCCCGTCTCTCGAGACACTCTCGGGCCTAAGCATCGCAGTTACCATGACGATACGAACCGAGACATTCGCTTGTTTTAATCAAGGCTGTCATGGCAACCGAGATCCCGCCATTGGACAATTCATTTTGTAATTACGTTGACGACACCCTTGGCGGCCATTTTGAAATGAACGCGTTGGCCCAGCCGAAAACTGTGCGAGTTTTTCCGAGTGGCAGCCGGAAAAGTGAGCAGCGCCGCTGGGCACGAGCCTGGAAAAGCGGCGAACTAATACAATTAACGGGAGACAAGTGAAACTCGGCGATAGTAACTTAGAACGCGATGCGAGACAGTTCGTTTGTCTCTGTTGCCACAGTTGACAAGACCCGGAAAATTGTAGGGACAAAATTTCACTCTTTATTTACGACAAATAGCAAAAAGTTTAAGACATTTTTGTAAATAATTTTTGGTAAATATTTTATATCTCACCAATGTAAGATAGGCCACATTCGCAGGGGATCTGGTAGACACAGTTTTTCCTGTCTTCTTGACTTGTTGGTATCGTCTTCGTCAGGACGGTGGCTTCTTAATGTCTCTCGAGCTGTTCCAGACCATGTATAATTATGGCAATAAAACGAGTCCTTAACATTATATAAGTATCTAGTACCGCGATTGGATTTTACATACTTACCTACAATATCTATTTAAAAGCCAGACCAAAATAGCGGTCTTAGAACCTCGCCATATCATTAAGAAGTTAACAATATTATGTACTGTAAGGGTTTTCTTTCACAGAATATTTTCAAATCATTACCTACTTACATGTGGCATCTCACCCTTATATATATGAGTGAGATGGCATACACCAATTTAACACCATAGTATCTATGTCACAAATAAAAGTCTTTGCACGACTAGGCAAACCAGCATTGAGACCATTTGTGACAAGTCATCATCCATTTTTCTCGGGAACGGAAAGATGAAAATAATCCATTGTAATATAAATATTGGGTGGCAATGTCAATTAGAAAATAGTTTTAAATAGAATTTTTCTTTTGGCGTAATGGGTCGGTATAAAAGATCATCGACCAGACAAAACTGAACCGAGCAAAATATAGGGGTACAGTGAACTATTGATGCTGTGTTAAAAAAGAAAATGCATTGGTTATTGGCTTCTAAAACATACATAGCGAAGCAAGTTTATTTAATACCAACAATAGTGAGTGCATTAACCCCAATTCCTCCCGTTACCAGAACGAGCTCACTATCGAAGCAGGTCCCTCTCGTACCACAGTGACTTACAATTAATAAACCTAATAGATACTTACCTACTTTTACCAAACTGTCAAAGTTGGTGATATTTCTGTGGCCGATTTAACTCCAATTCCCTCTGCTTTACAAGAACAACGGAGTAATAGGTGAAATGGAAAATATGGAGTTGTTATTAGAGGAGAAGGTCCGAATATGGGCCCCCAAATTCAAGATTTTCTGAAAAAAAAAACCTAAAAATCGGAATGCACCTAGCCCGAAGACTCTTCTATAGTTGTAGAAGCAACAAAGTTTCAAAGAGGCAATAGTTACTGTGATTTAAGAAAAAATATGAAATTATGTCAATTTTACATAAGAAGGCAGACTGTGTGAAATATGAGCCCCTATCAGAAATGACACAAAAAGCTAAGAAGTAACAAAATAAACTTTATTTTCAAAAAAGAAACTTACATATTATTATATTTTCAATGAAAATGATCTATTATTTGCAAAAATCACAAACATAATTGTCTCTCTCTCTGTCCCCGAACATTGCTCATGCGCCCACATAATGCACATAAGGCAACGAACCCATAGCTCCCCTCTGTGATCTTTTGAAAAAAGACCATCACAAAAAATGCATGATGCATCTTTATCATCTGGAACGAATTGGCCGATATCCTCTATATCCATGTCATCGTCAGCCAGAACGAATTGTTCGTTTTCTGAGCTATCGTTATCAGCATCATCACATTTCTTTTGTTTCTTAGATGCCTTCCTTGCTGGTTTTGCTGTTGTGTGTTCTGGAAACACTTTTCGTTTTGGGGTGGCTTCTTAGGGGTAGAAAGTGATTGCTCGAAGTCATTTTTATTCGGTGATGAAGTGATAACTTGGGATTTACATGGCTTTGGAATGATTTCTTCTTTATGACAGGGATGGGTGCAACATGGAATGGAGATACATGGAATCCAGAGCCTGTTGATATAGATTCGCGAATGTCTAAATCTTGCTCATCTCTTGGCACTTCTATGGAGGTTCTATTTAGCTTAGCATCAACGACAGGCTCTTGGCTTAAAGTGCCCGAACGAAGAACTGGTAAAAATGGCGCCTCAGCTTCATTCTCCAAAGATACTGAACTCTGATTTGTGTCTGCCCACTTCTTCAGCTGTCCGGTTATTTTCTTTCTGTCCTTTCAAAAATCTTTGTAGTGGTTATCTCGGTACGTTGTAAGATTTACTGGCTTTTTTTAAGCCCATACGTTGGTTATTCACATTGTCTAAAGCCCTAACCATATTTTTGGACCTCCATTTCTTTCTTAAATTCTTTGGTGAGTACTTTGGTTGATTTTGTGACATGATGATCCTGGAAAAAAGACTAAATTTAAAATCAGATCCTAATATGGGCCCGGACCTTATCACAAATGGTCTCACTGTAAATATAGGTAGGTACTGTTTAGTCTAGTCATGCAAACACTTTTATTTGTAACATACTATACTGTTAAATTGAGCCATCCCACCCATGCATATAAGAGTGAGATGACACATGTTGGTAATGATTTAAAAAATATTCTGTTAAAAAAACTGTGTTATATAGTTTTAATAAATACTATAATCCATTTATAAAGATTATTGTTATTATTAATAAATTTTCTTTTCTTTGCAACCCTACTAATTATCTATTACTAAAAGCTCTCTAAAAAAAAGTATACCATCTCAGATTTCATAAACCGTCACTTGTAGGTTGATAACGGTATTAAGTTATTTTTAATTCAACCATGAGGGTAGAAAAATGGCATACCACTAACACTGGCACCCTACTGACTCTATAAAAGCATTATCGAGTAAGCCAAGTAAGAAATACACACAAAGTGTCTCTTGACAATAATTATTGATAGGATGAACCATTTTTGAAAAAATTTCCTATACGGTTTTTATGCACGCCGATGGAAAATTACGAGATAGACCTTATAAAAATAAATTTAAAATATATGGCTTAATACTTTCAAAATGTAGTTTTTTAATATCTATTAGTGTATTCTAAGTTACAATGAAGTAGCCAACACCATTTAAGAAATACTTAAGTAGGTATATGGAAAAATCTTAAATTTGTTTCAATTTTGAACACCCGGTATCGAGAAAACTAAGCCGTTGAGGACCCATAATTATATGAACTTTTTGTCTTAAAATTAATCAAAGTTTAATTCCTTCAGGTTTCTGTACTTACTTAATTAATATACAGGGTGCTACAAATTCGTATGCGTACAGGGGGATCTCGAAAACGGTAAGAGATAGGAAGATGGTTAAATTGAGGCGTTGTGTATTTTGGGGCTTAATAATTTAGTGAACATTTTTTTTAAATATTCCGAATAACTTCGAACCCAAAAACCGAAATTTCCAGTTTTGATTTTTAATTTCCTGCGCCTTTATTTTTGACTTTGGAAAAAAACAAGAAACACTTTTTCATAGCTGTTTTTTATGATCTACAACATGGCTTTTTTAATTTTTTAATGTGACCTTTCGTTCTTTGGATTCCACCATCAAGTCAATTTTTTTAAATACGGACCTGGATTTTTTATTACGGTTTTAGGGACTCTCACGCGTTGGAAACTTAATACAATTTAAAGGTTTTTAAAATTATAACGTTTTGTCATCAAATATCACATCATTAGTATTTCGAATTATTATTTCTTTACTACTACGGCCCTGGCAATTATTTTTGGGATAACTTAAATATTAAAATGACATTACATTAAAGGAAGTTATGGTGTTTAGGCCCCTTATTATTTTAAAAAGCTTTACCGTAACAATATTTTTTATTTATTTTAATAATAAGTATAACATAATAAATCCTGTGATTTTTGCCTTAGACCTAGACCGAAATATTGTTAAACAGAAAAAATTTTCAATTCTCACTTTCAGATAGCACTGAGGATGGCGAAAGCCGAAAGCGCTCTGCTAAGATTTTAACAAAATAAAAAAAATTTTACACGTAATACAAACCCGACTCTCTTCTTTTCTTCAATTTTACCCTACGTGTACACAGCCACAACGAATTTTCCACAAAAAAATATAATGCTCCCGAGTGAAGAAATATCAAATATCAGGCCTCTGAGTAAAAATGGACGGTTTTTTTACATCAGAAATCTTTTTTTTTTTTTGGTTTGGCTCAAATGTTCAGGACCGTAATGATATAAAAGGATAACTTGAAAAAATATGTTTTTAGATGACAAAACGTTAAAATTTTAAAACCTTTTAAATTGTATTAAGTTTCCAAAGCTTAGAAGTCCTTAAAACTGTTTAAAAAATTCCAGGTCCGTATTAAAAAAAATGAATTGAAGTCGGTATCTATAGAATGAAACGTCCAATTTGAAAACTAATAACGCCATCTTGTAGAACATAAAGAACGGCTATAATATATTACATATTGTTGATAACAGGTGTCAATACATAGTTATATAAGTACCTAAATAAGTTTATTTATTATAAAATAATTTAATTTTTTTGCACCTAGGGAACTAAATCCCTGAAATAAGAAAGTGTTTTTTGTTTCTCTTCTAAGTCAAAAAAAGGCGCAAAAAATTAAAAACCAAAATTAAAAATTTCGGGTTTTTTCGGATACCTCCGAAATCATTCGGAATATTTGCAATTTTCTTTCACCAAATTAGTAAGCCCCAAAATACGCAACTTTGCCTCAATTTAACTATCTTCGTATCTCTTACCGTTTTCGAGATCCCCTTGTACGCACACGAATTTGTAGCACCCTGCAGATATAGGTTAGAAATAAATAAAGTTTAGAAATATTGGTCGAATGTTCTTAAACATCGCTAAATGCTATGGATAATTGTCCACATTAACTTGTTTTTCCACCCACTGCGCGTAGCTTGTGCCCCAGGCACGACCCGACGACTCAAGTTGATTAAAACAGATTGAATGTTTCAAGTTTATGCGGTTACTTTATTATAGTTTCATTAGGTACTTGGAAACTTTTCGGAGGCGAAACTTTATTATATGCCGGGATTAAGAAGTTTTATTACTTGTTGGCTTAAGGATTTTTGAGTAGGGAAACGTCCGTGAAATACCGTATTACTTGATTGTCTTAAACGAAGTTTCGGATGTTACCGCATCGAATGTTATAACTTAGATGTTACGATATGACATCGATGTTGGGTATAATAAGTAAAGGTAAGTGACCCAATATAGGGTGATACCTAAGTTGATACTTCTTTTTTAGCTGCGTATAGAAGGCATTAAAATAAACATTTTCAAATGCCTTTTTTCAAAAAACTTAAAAATAGGCGAGATACAGAAATAAAAAATATAAGTGAGGGCCTGGTCATCAAAACGTAGGCTGTTATACTTTATGTTGTTTGTATTATCTCTTATTAGTTATGCAATTTACGGGTCGGTGGTGAGTTATTTGGCAATACGCTGCGGTGTGTTTTTCTGAAGCAACTTAATTTTAAATTGGTGGCACGTGAAAATGGTAAAATTTTAAAACAATGAATTATAGTAGATATGGTACTAATTTACGGTGAGTGTCGTGAAAGTTCGGCTGCTGCTTCGAGATTATACGCAGAACGCTTTCCCTTGCGAGCTCATCCTACACCCAGAAGTTTTCTTAATGTTATTCAACGAGCAAGTTTGGCAGAACCGTATTTGATCCATAGTGTAATAAATGAATGTAAGTACCTCTTGAAAAAAAGGTATTTGAAAATGTTGTTTATTTTAATGCCTTCTAGACACAGCTAAAAAGGAAGTATCAACTTATGAATCACCCTGTATAGAATATATACCAATTTATTATTTACGTAAAATTTTTTTTTTTCAAAAATGGTTTATTATATTGCCAATATTTGTTATCAAGCATCGTCTCAAAAGATTTTTGGGGT
Organism: Polydrusus cervinus; assembly: GCA_935413205.1. Classification (NCBI taxonomy): domain Eukaryota; kingdom Metazoa; phylum Arthropoda; class Insecta; order Coleoptera; family Curculionidae; genus Polydrusus; species Polydrusus cervinus. Next base: position 30,217,536 of record OW284515.1, on the reverse strand, counting down.
TATAAGATACTTATACATTTCTCAAAACAGAAATTGTAAGTAAATACATTAAAAAAAAAATCCTTAAAAAAAATAAAGAATCTTGCAGTGAAATCAATGCCAAATTATGAAAGTGGCTTAAATATTCGTTGGATCACTCTGTAGTCCCCTTGCATACCTAATAAGCTTTTATTACTCTAGACCTTTCTGAAATAGATTAAAAATATTATGAAAATAGTATTTAAACTTCTTCATTTCAATATGGTAAGATATTACGAGTAGCGACATCTAGTAAGGGAAAAACTGTTTCAGCCTTTCAATATTTTTATTCAATGTTCATTGAAGTTAGTAATACTTATTAATTTGTAATTTTTTTTCAAAATTGAAGTCCAGTCTTAGTCAAACATCAAGTTTTCTAAAAAGAATGTCTTTAGAAATGACATCGACAGCTTGGAAGCTGATAAAGACTATAGGATCGGTTTCATTGCTGTATCCGTTAATGGTCACACTTTCCTCTTCTGGCGGTTCTAAAATCAAGTAAATAAATATTAGTCCTTAATAGGATTAAGTAACATTTCCGAAAATAAAAGAGCTCCATTAACAGAAGCTTAAGGAAAGAGGCTCATAAATAACACTAAACTTTAATTTAATATAACAAGATTTGAGGAATTCTTTTGTAAGAAGCCATGTTACCTTTCTGCATGAGAAGAATTTTTAAGACGACAGACAGGAACAATTAAATATAAAATTATAACCGGATTATCAAAATAGAGAGCCTTTGCTCTACCATAAGTTTACCTACTATAATAATATTGATAGTCGAACAGTTTCGCGAATCATGCATGCGATGGCAATCAAAACTTTGCTTTAGAAACTTATTTCGAAATATGCAGATTGTATTTGCAACATTTACATAAACCTTTTGTTTCATTAAGAATGCTGAATCGCCCTTAGTATGCCTTTAACCCGTACTTAGTTCGTTTATATATATTTTTAACGTTTACTTAGGTATGTAGGTACAACATATTCACAGAATTGTGAAAAAGACCAACATCACAATCTATCTGGTGCGACGATGCTTTGGGGACATGTCCCCAGAGATGTTTTTGAGAGTGTACAAAACATATGTAAGGCCGATACTTAAGCACGCAGTTGTAGCGTGGTGTCCATATTTGAAAAAGGATATAGAACTCTTAGAGCGAGTTCAACGAAGAGCCATGAAGATTCCTCTGAGTCTAAGAAATATTTTATATGAGGACAGACTAAAAGCCCTTAAACTAACCACGCTGGAAGAGCGCAGAAACAGAGGCTGTCTGATCGAGGTCTATAACATACTTCATGGCCCTTAAACATGTAATTATATCGTTTTCTATCATCGGGATGACCACTGGTCTTAGCCGTAGACTGACCAGAAAAAACTTTATCACAAACAGAGTGGTGCATGAATGGATTGACCTCCCTGACGAGATTGTTACATCATCTACGTTTAACACCTTCAAAAACCGACTGGACGTTCACCGAAATGACACATAAAGTGATAAGACTTGCAGTGTAAAGAAGTAACCCTCCGCTAGCGATGAGAGATCGGTCGGTGACAGACCAAAATCTGAGATTAAAAGAACGTTTTCTAAGTTTTGTCGTCCGTCTTTACCGTGGCGTTATTTAGGATAACATTTAATAGATCTCCAATTTAATAAAAATTAAGTAGCAGATTAACATAAATAATCAATGTTCGGAATTAAACTGGAAGCATTTAAAGTTGTCGCTACCCGCTTAAGCTTTATATAAGAAGTAAAATTAAGTGTTTTATTTGTTTAGATTTAAAAAAAAAGTTAAGCAGTAATAACTTTTTGATAAACAGTTTGTAGAAGTTGGTTTTTAGTGAACAAAAAGGGCTTATTTTCATTCTAAAATTATATCTTAGCTTATTGATTAAGGTTTAATTTAGCGGTATATCGTCGTAATAGAAACGAAGAAATATGCATAAATAAGTTTGTAGTACCTAAATGTTATTTGGCATTTTAAATTAAATTGTCAAATAATATACAGGGTGTTCCATTTGAAAAACTTGAGAAAAATTAATTTAAAATATTTCGTTTTTGGAACCTTTTTATGAACTCCCTGTATAGAATAGATAAACACTAATAAATTCATAATAGCCCTAAACCTTTTGTCATAAATCTCATCTCCCATGGTTTAGAAAATGTATTTAGAAGGCTTTTTTATTTTTTTCCAGGACAGTGAAACCTTATTTTTTGTTTTTACGTCGTGTATTACTCTTAAATTACCCAAGCAAAATAAATAAAATTTTGGACAATTATAAAGGATTCTAAAGGCCTTTTTACATTGGGTGCAATTGCAAGAAAAAATTGCCTGAAAGCATGCGCTTTGTCGACTTTTAAACAGCTGATGCAGGTTTTAAATGGGAAAACGTTCATCAGCTCATTAAAACGTCGTCGAAGCGCATGCTTCCAGGCTATTTTTCTTGCAATTGCACCCAATGTAAAAAGGCCTTAACGCGAACCTAAATATGCAATAAAATACTGGGTAGTTAAAAAATAATTAGGCATAAGAATAGGAAGTGATCGGTCGTGGATGGACTTGTTGGTTGCTATCCACTATCATTGCTCAAGGACTTTTTATATCTTTAGAAAAAAAGTAGTAGTAATCCTTTCTGCCCCCTTTCGGCGGCCCTGTCCCAACAGTTGCATCAATTGGGAAGGGCGTTACCCCCTGCTTTTAAAAAATATGCACTCCCCCCCCTCCCCCTCCCCACTATGTCGTTTTTCCAGTTGGCTTATGTTCGCCACCGGCCTCTCGCCGTTTAACACTTTCAGTATGATAATAAATAATGACGTCCGCGTTCGGTGATTGTTTGTTTGTTTGTTTAGTTTAACACTATTTTTATGTTTGTGCATAATTTTTAATATCGAGTTACTAAAAAACATGTTTGAAACTCTTGCACAGATATACTTTGTGTTTATTTATTATTGAGATTTTTTGAGGTTAGTTAAATTTTTTTTCTTAACTTAAAACAGGTAACCACGGATTACTGACATCAATTAATGGTCATTTTAAATGAATACAAACTCTTGTCTTTTCACTCTTTCCTTAGAACTCTTCCAGTGGCGGCGTGGTCATGCCATAATACCAAAAAAACAAATGGTCAGTCAATTTTTTCGTTTATTAAGGTGATGCGACATTTAAAAATATTTTTTCCGCGAATGCTGTCATATCACGATTTACGCATTCAAATCTAATGCATCAATTCCATAAAACCCTGTATATGAAATTATTTAAGAAATAACATTTTTCAATTTCAAAATGCTCATCAGATAACCGAGCAGATAATACAGGATGATTCCCAAGTTGATACTTCTTTTTTAGCTGCGTATAGAAGGCATTAAAATAAACAACATTTTCGAAAAACTTTTTTTCGAAAAACCCAAAAATAAAGTATTTCATTTCTTACACATTTATTACACTACAAATCAAATACGGTTCTGCCTAACTTGCCCGTTAAATAACATTAGAAAACTTATGGGTGTAGAGAAGAAACAACCGCACTTTTACGACACTCACAATAAATTAGCACCATAATTAGTTCATTGTTTTCAAATTTTACCATTTTCACCAATATATTAAAATTAATTTGCTTCAGAAAACCACACCGCGCAGCGAATTGATAAAATAAATAACTGATGATCGATCCGTAAAATGCATAACCAACATACAAAAAACGGAGGAAAACAATATAAAGTAAAGGGCTACGTTTTGATTACCAGGCCCGCACTTAGATTTTTTACTTCTGTAACTCGGCTATTATTAAGTTTTTTGAAAAAGTTGTTTATTTTAATGCCTTCTATACACAGCTAAAAAAGAAGTATCAACTTAGGAATCACCCTGTATAAGTTTAAAAGTAAATAGTTACTAGTAAATATTCACCCTGTTTAACTGGTGGTATCAGACGTAATCGTCCTTTTTAGGGATTAATTTAGTTTTACTAAAAACCAATAGTGTGACATAAACGTTCAAAGTGCCGGAAATGACACCTAATACCTCGGGCACACGTCAAGGAGCGCCGGGAGTCATCGAGAGGCAAACTGACGCTAAAATTGCAGGAAACGAGCCACTCAGTGTCTAAAGTTCATTTCCTCGCCATTTCAGGACATAAAAGAATAAATATCAGCCGATACATTTTGGTAATCGGATGACAAATGTAATTCTATATCGTGGTTTTATAAGGGGTACATCAAAAGTGGTTAATTTGAAATCAGATATCGTCGGTCTTCTAACGGAATGACAACTCAAAAAATTCGAACATTGAGAATATTGTGATTTGTAATTTTGGGACAGTAAAATTGTGCAATAAACAGGGCAACAATTCAGGCAATGAACCAGGGAGAGCCTCACAAAATGAGTGCTTTGTTTACTTTGAGCCTTCAAAATTGTAGGGCATATAAATGGTCCGTATTTTCTTAGAAGTCACTTTTGGGACTAAGAAGACTTTTAGAACCGGGATACGCTCTTTTCTTAAGGAGTCACATTCCCCCCCGGGTTTTACCAGTCTAAATTGGAATGTTTTAAAAAATTGGATTAAAGTTAGCTTATTTCTCAAAATGTTGAAAAACGTAAATTAAAAATGTTCTTACTTTTTAAAAGCTTTTACTTAAAAGTCTGTTTGAAGGTCGGAGACAATGATGTTTCTTGACTGATAGAAGAGTTTTGGACTTGCATTGTCTTTGTTTTATATCACAACGTTTCAACTGGAAGTATCTCAAGCCGTCTTCAGGTGAATACTAAATAAGTAAAGTAACTACAGCTCTATTTATACTAGCTAGATGCACTGAAGCATGACTGAGATGAGTGCAGTGATGCGTTTAGTTCGTGTGCGGTATTTTAAGTTTACATCTACCTAACAAAGGTTTCCAGACATTTCTTATATCTAATGATGGCTTACTAAAACAATCTGGGTTCTGGTATATGGTAGCAGCTTCCTTGAACTTCCTCTTCCTCCAATGTAGTTCTTTATGCAGGATTTAAGCTTCTTTCCACTTGATGTGATGACCGTGTGTCCAGGCATGGTCAGCTGCACCTGATTTTTCGGTTTCTCCTTTAAGCGTGTTGTTTCTATGTTCCTTGACGCATATTTATGATAACCATGACCTGATTCTACACCGAGGATATACAGTGTGGTCGATTAAGTGTAAAACAATTTTTATTAGTTGCACAACCAAAGTTTAAATACTGGCAAAAGGTATTGCATGTCCGATAACCATTTCAGGTGGACTTAGAATGGCTTTAAGTTAAATAGTATACAGGGTAGAGCAAAAGATATAAAAATGGTTGAAGAATAAAGTGCGCTTATGTCGAAATAATAGAGAAACCCGGTATAATGATAAGTGTAACCTGATTCTGATGAAATATGATGATGAGTAAACTCCACTACGGTCAACAGCACAGACATTTTGTGTTCGCATTCAATTATGAAGCAACAACGCATTAATTGACCAGGCTAAGAATAGTAGATTCTGTAACGAGGTTCGTGGTTCGTGGTTCGTGGTTCGTGGTTCGTGGTTCGTGGTTCCTCACGCTCGCTACGCTCGCGTTCGGAATCTTCCACTCGGATCAAATTTTCATTCTAACCGAGTAGCAGACTATATTTTCTCCACGACCAAAAATACTATTCGCAATATTTATAATTTCAGGTGGAGTATTATCCAATTCCATATCTGATTCATCCGATTTTGCACTCATTTTTTGACTTGCACTAAAATTTGTCTGCTGACATTGACAGTTTCGAAATTCATGGCAACTTATGTCGTTTAGATCAATTACAGAATATTCATTCCGTATCTTGTTATGGAATGAAAATACACGCAAAACGCATGAGGAGCAAGTGTTTCAGAATAAATATTCCAACTCAAGAGCGAGAATTTTTACATTCTATTATCAAAAATGATTTTGGAATTATTGCATTCAGTAATGGTCGTGGAGAAAGTTATTTCTTAGATAGTAGTTGGGTCAACCCTTGTCTGGGCGTAGATCCTGTGAAGCATTACTTGCGGCGTTTTTAAACCCCCCCCCCTCCCCCCTCTTTCTGCCGAAAATTCCCAATTTTTTTCAGAATATATAATGGTTTGTAAAAAAAGGATTTTTATCGTTGTAGAGTATGTTGGATACTGATCAATGATAAAACTTAGACGATCAAATGATTTAGTCGACGTTTTGACCTATATTGGGTCATCCTCAGGACTATGAATTTAAATCCTCTGCGTTAAAAAATTACATACAAGGCATGGAATAATATGTCCCTATTACTGCCTATTTTATTTTCAAAATAAAAGTAACCAAGTATCTGTAAGTGTGCATATTCTTCACAAAATAATATTGCCTACATTTTGCAGCCTTATTTAATCTTGAAGGCAACCATTAGCATAAAATCCTTTCCGTCCTTTCCACCCATCCGGTATAAACTTTTATGTAATGCCAATAAATCTCAAACTTTTTAAATTGGTTTAAGCCTTTGCCCCGAACCAACGACAAGCCGACATTAACGAGCATATATTAATTTTCATTAATAATTTAGCCTAAAAAATGGCGTCAATTTAATACAACACAAAATTAATCTGGGTTACTTAAATTCTCTTAAGTTGAAAGAGAAAAATGGACAGAGTGTCGTAAATAAAAGTTATAGTGTAACTCTTACTGAAAGTAGATTAATCTTGTGAAGATTACGACCTTTTTAGGAGAGGATATTAATAATTTCGACACCATTATTACATGGGTCGTTCGAAACTATGTATATATATTTACGTTTCATTGTATGTATAAATACAGGGGTATTAATAGTAATTTAACCAACAAGTACATTAATAATGGCGATTAATGATCGAAATATTTATTATTGTTCGAGATCATTAATCGCATTTTAATGTGTTGGTTACAATGTTTTTTCGTCGACCGTATTTTTTACTAAAGTGAAGAAAAACAGTTAACAACTTTTATTTTACAATCCAGATTTCACAATTCTACAAATACTAATGACAGCGGACGACGTTTTGGATTGACGTTTTATTATTTTGTTGATTTGTTTGCATGGCTGCCTTTAATTTTAATTACCAAAATCGTGCATTTACAGAAAATCATGCATTAATAGGGGTCATTAATGAATGATTTTGGGAACGTTAATATCGGATGTAAATACACGGTCGACGGAAATATCTATTTAGTTTTTTACCAAAATCTCGCTTACATTTTTTAAAAATTATTATTATTGGGAATATTTTAGAATCTCTACATTAATTATATTATTTTCTGTAATATTACTTTGTTACCAAAATATTACTTAAAGTATCATATTTGTATGTGTTTATCTATTTTATACAGGGTGTTCATAAAAAATTCAAAAACGACAGATTTTAAATTTATTTCTCCCAAGTTTTTCAAATGTAACACACACATCATTTGGTTATTTAATTAATTCAAGAAAGTTGGTATTTAAGACGCACTTACCAAGTACAAAGATCATATTAACCAACTCGTCTTATTAAAATTCGTTTTAATTTGTTACAATTTATTCGCCATAATATCAATTATCAAATTAATTAAATTTGAAGAAATAGTCCATACTTAAAGTGGAGTGGAAATTTAGAAGGTAAAAAATAAGAACTTTGTGTTCTTATTTTTTACCTTCTAATTAATTAAATGAATTCATATTTTATTTTAAAGAATATCATGGTTCTTAGGCATAACCATTACTAAATGAACTGTTTTGTAGAGTTTAGCTAGTATTTCACCAGAAATCTAAAGGGATGTAAACAGATCTTCTCAAGAATGCATTGAGTTGTGCACAGATTAAATTAAATAGTTAACATACAGGGTGTTCCATTTGAAAAACTTGAGAAAAATTAATTTAAAATGTGTCGTTTTTGAAACCTTTTAATGAACACCCTGTATAAAATAGATAATCACTATTCGATTTATAATTTATCGTATATTATTGAAAAACTTACTTCACCGCTGAAGTTGCTTTCCGTTTTAATATTAATCTCACCTAACGTTTCTCATTTCGTCACTTTAAAATACCCTTTTATCAATCATTCTCCCGTCGTTATCTATAGAACTTGGTAGTATGCTTTTCTTTCCTACTTCTATGAAAGTTCTTCATCACTTTTCTTTAATACATTAACTTCCTCAAAAGCTCCATGAGAAGCTATACTTTTCCTGAAGATGAACGTTTATACGTTCGAAACATGTAGAGTACAATGAAATAAAGGTTTCTTATCAAATATATCTTAGTGACATATAGTTTTATTTCTCCCCATTTAATGAATTACTATTTTATTGGATTGTATATTTTTGTGATTCTAATAGCTCCATCAGTGCATCCCCAAATTTAACATAAATCTAACCAACTTAATGAAACAAAAGTTGCGACAGTCATTCTCGCTCATAAAGACATGACAGTCGCAGTCGGTTCACATTCCCTTCATCATCCATATAAAGTGTTACACGAGATTTAGCATAATGTTTCAATAATAATCATACCAAAACAGATCTAGATAACATTGTGCTCTATAATCTCCGAATATAAACCTCGCTTCATCAAAAGCCCTAGCACAATAAAAGAACTGGCTGGTGGTAGATAAAGATCGTCGAGGTCCCCGAGGGCTTTATTCAGTCAGTTAGGGTTACTCGGTTGCCGAAAATGTACTATGATCACAGAGAATTAAAATAGTAAGACGGAGCTGCTAAGAACAAATATTGCGTTCGGAGCTAATAAACAATTTTAATTTACAGAATTAAATTGAACCTTTTCTTTGAGTTATCCTGTAGTAGTTGTACGTTATTTGTTTACAAAATGAAACCAATATCTTGAGGGTATTTATTTTTGCAGTTTCCAAAGATGCCTTTACACGGACAACTTTTAATTGCTCTGGCAACCATCTCCAGACTCAGTAATGGCTTTCAATATATGGCCACTATTTTGACAATTCCAGTCCATCTTGATAGATATTGTTCCAAACCGATTTATACTTCTCGAGCTATGTTGCCTTCTGATCGCCGTGTTTGGAATAGTAGTCCATATCGCACGAGAAAGTACATCGAGCAAGACACCATAAGTGAAGTGCTCATACTTACAAGCGTGATATGAATAATCTACTCGAGTTGTACAGTATATTTTTTTATCTACTTTCATTTAGTAATATGAATTTTACAGTTCTGTAAATCAGCACTAGTACTGTAATGGAAAAAAAAAACAGTTTTGTGTTAATGTGATGGAGCCCTTTACGTTTGAATTTCCAATCGTTAAATCCGTGTCTGACCCCATGATCTTCTTTGCTATTTGTTTCTTATTTTCTAAAGAATACTCAACATAGCCTTTTGCCGTAGGAGAGGATTTACAGCCCCCATAACGCTTTAACATCTGCATATCTGCACCACCATCAACTAGAATGGTGGCTGAGGACCTCCTAAAACAATGTCCACTGTATCATTCGGGATTATTCAATCTAAGTTTTGTTGCAATCTTTTTTGGTATACTCCCAAAACAATTAATTCCGACAGGCTGGGAGGTGCATTTTCCTTTTCCATAGAATACAAAACCCGCCTGTGAGTTGCATTAAGAGGACGAAGTTTAGCATACTTTTGAAAAATACTTAAACAGTTGACACCTGTCACATTTCCTTCTGTTATAACAAATTCTCGCATAATTTTGGTTTTCGAGAATGGAAACACAATTTTTATATACAAATCATTGTGTTCAATATGATCAAACATTAACTTAGCTAGTTCTTCGCGCCGACAAGCCCCAAAAATGCCGATTATCATAACAACCTTCATAAGTAAATATATTTCATTATCTGCAGTACTAAGAAACTTACATACGTCTTCCTTTGTGAAAACTTTGGACTTTTTGGTTTTGTAACCCTCTGAACTTATTTTGAACAATGCAATTAGTTGAGAAAATCTGCTTATATCTTGATTTTTCTTGACTGAAATCATAGTTGACTGAGTCCATAGTGTAGATGGTTTCTGGGAGCGTTGCTTTACGGAAAAATAACCCAAAAGGATTTTCTCAGACACCTCCTTTATTTTGTTAGCTTTGCACCAATCTTCAAACTTCTGATACTCCAACTCATACCGCGCCTTGGATTTTGTCGGAAAACTAAACTTGAGATCGCTTCGTTTGCCGCTGCTTCTATATCAGAGGGTAAACTTCCATTAGAATCGCTCATTTTGAAAACCGCTTTTTATATTTTTGAATTTGTTTGACAAAGTTTCGACAGTAACCATGCGAAACAGTAACTATGCGAAAAGTAACATAAAAAACTTGATTAGTAAACTTAATAGCAGGTGCATTTTTATATTTAAAATTGCCTTTTGCCAAATATTTTTATTCATAGATGAAAGTTGATAAAATTGTGTACAATATTATTGTTGTAAATTCATATTACTACACTCGATGCTTTATTAAACTCGGCTGACGCCTCGTTTGACAACTTTAACATCTCGTGTTGTGTAAAATGAATCTTTTCAACGCTTATATCGTAAATAACTATTTTAATAAATAAGTTAGCAGTTTATCATTACTTCATATTGTATGATTCACCATGCTTTGTTACTTTCACAATTGATTGTATAATGATTGGCAATATTTTGTTAACAATTTTATTTCTTTACAGAACATAAATTAAACAGAATATATTAACAATTTTGTCTTTTAAAACTCGGAGATTACAGATGACAGACAAAAGCTCCGGTTAAATATCTTCTGAAGAACTAACTGAAACCGAATTTATTTTCATATTTATCCGAAACACATTACTTTGCACGCAGTGGTGATGAGAGTATATAGTTATTGTTTTAAAAGATTTTTTAAATATAAGACCCTGTATATTGGTCATATTGAGGAAAGAAAATTAGGGGCTAGCGTACAAACTAAAATACACAGGGATGCCAAAACAATGGGTTATCAGGGGCAGACGTAGACATTGACGGCCGTTTCGTTTTATTTGTGACTCAATGGAAAACCGTAACCTAAAAGCAACTCCACACATAACGAAATCACCTTTCAAGTTTTATTTAATAGAAAATAAGCAGTGAAAACGATCTTTGGTCATAATATTCAAAAAATAATTTTTTTTCGGAGCTTCTATTATCGTTTTCTTGGGTTTCCGGTCAGTAGTTATTGATACGAATTTATTTGTTGTAAAAAGTTCTAGCTTTTAATTCTATGTCGCGAAAAAAATAAGTCCTCTAATTAGAGATATGCTAAAAGAATCAACTACTTGTGTATATTTAGTTACTAAGAATATTGCGCAAAGTGCTTTTGAACGATCCCTTAAATGTATGGATAACATTGGTTTTCCACTAGACTTAAATCTTTGATTCAAAACTTTAATCAACTTTTATCAACCCGTACATTGGGACATTACGCACATCTATTATAATATTTATGAAATTATGGTCTATTTCAGAAAAGTGAGTAATAAAAGCTCATTAGGTATGCAAAGGGACTACAGAGTGACCCAACGAATATTTAAGCCATTTTCATAATTTGGCATTGATTTCATTGCAAAATTATTTCTTTTCATCAAATGCAGGTAGTACCACCCGGGTTTGGGTCAATTTATGAGTTTTGCCTATTATTATTCATTCAAAAACACTGAAAATGGTGTGACAAAGGCGTGGATTTTTTACATAGTATTTTTTAATAAACATTATAAAAAGAATACAAAAAATACATTATAAAAAAAAATTTAAAAAGGCGCCTTTGGCCGTTTAAAACCATAGTAGGCCCGATCATAACAATATATCGTCCCCTAAGCCAAAAACCATTTTCTAAAATAATCAACCGCAAAAAATAATATGAAATTTATTGAAATTTGCGTTATCTCTTTTGCCTCCGGCCTACCTATTTGGCCGTTCGAGACATATGGTCTATATTTAGGCCAATACTTTATCTAAATATTAATAGTCTGAAACCAATTGGATGAAATGGCTCTTTTTATGGTAAATATGGCATGAAATGATGATGTTAAGGGTGTTTTGAAGAGTTGTAGGCAACTTATGGCAACTTATGAATTAAAACTAAAGTAACCGTAAAGCTCTATACAAGTCACGGATTTAACTTATTTGAAATATTGCACTACTTAGATCTTTACTTAAAGTAATCGATAGTTATTAAGAACATTTCATACCGGCAGTGGCGTTCAATGCTGTTTTAACCAGGGTAGGCAAAAATTTGATTTAAAGGCCTTTTTATATTGGGTGCAATTGCAAGAAAAATGGCCTGGAAGCATGCGCTTCGATGACGTTTTAATCAGCTGATGCACGTTTTCCCATTTAAAACCTGCATCAGCTGTTTAAAACGTCGTCGAAGCGCATGCTTTCAGGCAATTTTTTCTTGCAATTGCACCCAATGTAAAAAGGCCTTAAGACAAAAACTTACCTTCCGTAGCAGTCACGCATCTAAATTTCAAATTTTGTCACAAAATGTCAAGGTCTTTAGATAGATAGGTTGCCTTGTAAGCTTGGTGTCATGGCGGGCGAAACGTCATCGCCTACGTCACAAAACGTCTTTTCAGACATTTGTATACAGAATTAGCATTGTTTATTCTGTTATTTCTGTGTTTGAAGTGGTTTTCAGCGAATTTTCAAAGTTGTAAGGTGTTTTAGAGACTTATATTTAAAGATAAAGAGACATTTTATCAGTATAGTGCAATAAAAGGTAAATAATAAACATAAATGACATTCAAAGTGAATTAGGTAAAAATTAGTTTATTTGTATTTTTAAGATGCCTGGGACGATATGTAGTATCGCTACCTGTAAAAGCAGCCAAGCAAAGGCAAAGAGGGATGGAGAAGCTGTGCGGTTTTTTACATTTCCTAAAAATCATATAGTAAGAAAGCAATGGGTTAAACTTTGTTGTAGAAAAGACACCTTTAACCCTAACCACAAAAAGATTTGCAGTAAACATTTTGAGTCTTGTCAATTTGAGGACGAAATACACTCTAAATTAATTAACGCTCAACCTAAGAGGCTAAAAAAAACTGGTAAGTTAGAAACAAATATAATGTAACTTAAACTTAACATAGTTTTGTAATTTTAGCAATACCCCTATTAGTATTGCCAAATAAAACCAACAAGACCCCATCAGAGAGAAAAAAAAGGATAGAAAAAAAGGAAAGGAAGGAAATTATTTCTAATCTTCTGAAACCTAAAGAAAATACAATTAATATTGTAAAAACAGAAACTCTTTCTCGACTTTCTCCCCCTGTTTTTGAAATTGAGAATTTCCCATCAACAAGCAAAACTACGCCTTATGAAATTTTATTTAAAAAGTACAGGGATCTTGAAGAAGAAAATGAATGTTTAAAAAACCAAATTAGCAATGATAAACAAACAATAGGAAGTAGGGATGTAGTTTTTCTTATAGTGTAGCTTAATCAGTAGCGAAGCACGTATTTTGGTCTGGGGGGAGGGGTGGCTGTAGTCATAAAAAAACTTTTATTGTCATGATATCGCCAAATTTTATTGGACTCAACAACTGGGTTTTTTCATCTACTATCTACTACTAAATTCATCAATCATCAGGTGCTTATTCGCCTTTAGATACGCCTTTGAGCTTAACTGATGGTTGATCTGTACAACTGTTACCTTTTGCGTTGTCATAAATTAAAGTAGTTTTAGTAAAATGTTTTTGTATTCAAACATAATTATTTACTTTTTTATCTGTGCAGAACAATAAAATATAAGTTTTATAAGAAATAAACAAAATTTATATATATTTTTAAAAATAAACATTGATAACAGCAGCTACAACTCGTACATTTTTTTTTAAAGTAAACTTTAAAGTGAGTAAAATGAAATTGCACCCTGTGTTTGGTCTGTATTTGTAGACTTATCTACCTACAATAAAAGAAAAACAGAAAACTGAATATTTAATATTACGGTCCAAGTTTCAGTTCAATTTTATTTTTATAAAATTCGCTTCCAGAAATAAGAAAACTAATTTATTAGGTCCATAAATACTAAAATTTTCTAAAAATGATCAAATATATATACCGCGCTCTGTTCATTTCATAGAAAGGCGTATCTGTCTCTCTTTGTCTGTTGCATTCATAATAGACCCATATAACAAAGACGTTTTGTGACGTCATCAGCAGGCAGGCTCTAATTGGTCAGAAGTTACCAGACAACCGTTCTTTTTAGTAGCCGTGACAAAATGTCTTGTTTTTGAGTTTGTAGAAAGAACACTGTGGCAGAAGAAGCATAAAATGACAATATTTGTAAATTAGTTCAACACGGCGATGTTTACGCAAAAATTCTTTTAAAACATCGTCATAAAAATTGGTTTTGCGTTTTAAATCTTGCAAAAGGTCGCTCTCCACAGAAATTATTGTTAATAAAGCGTGTCTCTCCCTGTGCGTTTCGTAAATAGGCATGAATTCTTTTTAATCCAGATAAGGATTGTTCTACAGACGCACTGCTAGCTGGAATAGTAACATTTAACGCCACCATATTTATTTTTTTCCCGAAACCCGACGGCGCGAAGTTTAACAAAAGGCCGAAAACACTATTTATAAATTAAAAATCATCACCTGATTGAACCATGAACCAATGTTGTCAAAAACGAAGTCAATTATCATATGAAATATGATGATACTTACTGATTATTAAATATTATTTTAATTGTCACAAAAGTGGTTCCTATTTTACGATACATTATCCGTTATCCCTTTAAAAATATCCTAAAATTAAACTAATTAATAATAAAACTTATAGAGGCGTGTTTCATATTTTATGTTAAGAAAGCGAAATTTTCCAAACTACGGTAAAACTTGAAGATTGGCAGTATTGGCGCCAATGCATCTATCAAACGCGTGCTTTCTTGGCGAAGGTCGAACGTTGATGCCGACGGGTTCATTTATTATATCTCTTTCTATCATACTGCCTACCGGCTCTCTCGCTTGCTTCCACTCGTACAAAAGCACTGCTTTTGCTTTTACATAAGAGCAATTGTATAGGAAGATCGTTGCTTTAAAAAGTTTCTTATGGATTGCTTATACGGGTTCTAGTTTACGATATAATAAGCAAAGAAAGTGAAAACCCAAAATCCAATTTATAGCTTTGCTGATGACAGCACACTTATTTCATCTTTTACCTTGACTCCCCAAACATCCGCTGCCGATGCACATCTTCGCAGGCAGCATGAAGTATTGCGCCTCAACAATGACCTGGAAGAAATTTTGGCTTGGGGTGACAGTAACCAAGTCGAATTTAATGCTAAGAAAACCCAGGCAGCAGTATTCTCCAAAAAGGTTAACATTGCAGAACCGGATATAGTCATGGCAGGACACGCAATTCCCCTGGCACCGTCTATTAATTTGCTGGGGGTCAATCTGGGAGGTAATATGTCTTGGCATGATCACGTTGCCGCAATTGCTAAGGGAGCTGCACAGAAACTTGGTGTACTTTTCCGCACCAAAAAGTTGTACACACCTCATCAACTTTTGACACTCTACAAAGCCCAGATTCGACCATCATTAGAATATTGCTCTCATGTCTGGAGCTCTGCACCCAAGCACACCCTTCGGCTACTGGATTTTATTCAAAGAAGAGCCGTTCGTCTGATCGGCGACCCCGAGCTGACCAAGACCCTCGATAGCCTGGAGCATCGAAGACAGGTTGGTGATTTGGCTCTCTTTTACTGATATTTCCATGGCAGGTGTTCGACTGACATTGCCCACTTGATTCCACCTAGAGCAATGCAAAACAGAAATACACGGCGAACCACTGCCGCTCATCCATATGTTGTTCAGCTTAGTACTCCTCGAACTTCATTGTTCAAGAATTCTTTCATCTGGAGAACGTCATCGTTGTGGAATGATCTTCCTGAGGTCGTGTTTCCCAATGAATACAATCTTCAACGTTTCAAGACCAACGTTAATCGCTTTTTTCGCACTCGCACCGCTCCCAGAGCGCCTTAAAGGATTTTTCCTACAGTGCAGGTGTTTTATCATAAAAAAAAAAAAAAAAAAAAAAAAAAAAAAGAATGTGTTCGTGGAAATGATATAGGATTCATTTTTTGGTCCTATATTATTATTTATTATTATAATGTAGAGATAAATTGCCAAAGTTGGATTACACGGATAAAAACTAAAATACAAAAAAAATTCTGTCTGTTTGTTTTATTGTTCCCAGGGTAGGCAATGCTTTTTTGCCTATATTGTATGCACGCCACTGCATACCAGCGTGAAATGCGGCATCGTTTCCTGGCTTGTGTAATTGAAAATTTAATACCAAAATTTGACTAAGGGGTTTACAAGAACTTCTAGTTTGCCGGATGATACCTTATTTTTTCCCAAAAAAAAATTGACATTTCTTTTAAAGTTTCAATTATATAGGTTCAAATTATATCATTTGCCATGCAGAACATAAGAATAAAACTATTGCGGCTATTTGTGGTAATTTCTTATTTTTCATTAAAATCACAAATCCCACTTGACGCCGCGCCACTTAATTCAGGAGAAATTATTTTTATAATATTTTGTATACATGGTGCTACAAATTCGTGTGCGTACAAGGGGATCTCGAAAACGGTAAGAGATACGAATACTTTAAATTGAGGCAGAGTTGCGAATTTTGAGGTTTAATAATTTGGTGAAAAAAATTTGTATTTATTTCAAATTCTTTCGGAGATATCCGAAAAAAACCGAAATTTCCATTTTTGGTTTTTAATTTTTAGCGCTTTTATTTTTGACTTGGGAAAAAATAAAAACACTTTTCATAGCAGTTTTTATGTTCTAAAAGATAACGTTATTAGTTTTTAAATGCGACGTTTTATTCTTTAGTTACCAACCTCAAGTACATTTTCTTAAATACGGACCTGGAATTTTAAATACAGTTTTAGGAATTTCTAAGCTTTAGAAATTTAATACAATTTAACAAGTTTTTGACATTTTTCAAATTATCTTTTTCATTTCATTACGGTCCTGAACATTTAGAGCCAAACTAAAAACAAAAGATCTCTGATTTGAAAAAAACATTTTTACTCAAAGAAGCCTGATATTTGATATTTTGTAAGAAAAGATACCCAAAGTCTCGGCCTCAAATATTTTACTGTCTGTTTATTTTTGTTACATGTTTCGCCTGAAACTGAAAATCTTATTTAAAAAATAAACGGCCTAAATACCCTAACATCCTGTAATGTAATTTTAATATTTAAGTAATCCTGAAAATAATTGCCAGGGCGGTAATAGTAAAGAAAGGATAATTTGAAATACTAGTGATGTGTTATTTGATAACCAAACGTTATAATTTTAAAAACCTTTAATTGTATTAAATTTTTAAAGCTTAGAAGTGTTTAAAACTGTTTTAAAAATTCCAGGCCCGTATTTACAAAAAAAGAATTGAGGTTGATGTCTAAAGAACGAAACCTTCAATTTAAAAGCTAATTACGCCATCTTGTAGAACATAAAGAACGGCTGTGAGAAAGTGTTTTTTGATTTTTTCCTAAGTCAAAAATGAAGGCGCAAAAAATGAAAAACCAAAACTAAAAATTTCGATTCGGTCAAAGGTTCTCGGAATATTTACCATTTTGTTTCACGAAATTACTAAGCCCAAAATGCGCAACTTTGTCTTAATTTAACCATCTTCGTATCTCTTACCGTTTTCGAGATCCCCTTGTACGCACACAAATTTGTAGCACCCTGTATAAAAAGAGAAATGTTATTGCTATCGCCAGACGGAGGTACATTATGCGCGATGTGGTGGAAATGCACTCTTTCTTCGTGATCTACTACTGTTTGCTATTAATGTAAAATTAAATTATTTTTCCTGAAAAGTACTTTTACAGTTAAATAATTTTTTGATTTTTTTCCAAAAATACATGGACGATGTTGATATTTATTTATATTATTTATACAGGGTCTTATGAAATTTACTCATTATAATTAAATGAGTATCTCTTTGGATATCCTAGAGCAACACTTCATAGTTTTTTTAACCGCCGCGTAAAAGTTGATAATACAGAAAATCTCAACGTAAGAAGTTGCTAACTTAAAAAATCAATAACTCAAAAACTAGTAATAGGATTGTATTACGGCCATGGACACTTTTAATCAGGTCGTCAAAATCTATTAGCCGAAAGCCATTATCCATAAGCTTCGTGAGGGGTTCTTTAAAACAATTATTGGTTAGGTACATGAACTTTTTCTACTTAGTAATATTTTGAACCCACAAAAAATCATAAATACGGCAACATAATATGTCATACTTGATATAGAATTGATTTAGTATCATTTCTTTTAAAAATACACTTTAATTAATCATATTGAGGTGTAAAATAAAAAGGCAACTTAGTTGGACAAACAACTTAGTTTCAGGGTGGGCCAGTACCCACTATAGCCCTTCTGGCGCCGCCGCCGTTGGGTATTTGAAAGTAGATGCTACAATATAAGTTACAAATATAAATTTTATAATATTAAATCCAAAATAATTATAGAATGCTATAAAAATAATAATACAATATATAAAAATAAATATAAAATTCAAAATAAATTAAATGTAGCTATATGAAAAACATCTCTACTGAATAAATTTTTAAAATAAACACGTTTGTTTTAATTTAAATTAAAAATTTTATTGTCAATAATATAAAGTATGTCCGCGGATGTACTTTAGAATAGGACAAATAATAATGAACCAAATAAAATATGTAAAATGAATAAAAGTTTAACGTTACGAAAAATCTTTATGCAGAGATTAAAAAAATGCGAAAATATTAGTCAAAGCCAAAATATTATTTAAATAAAGTACACGGAGAAAAGAAAATACTAATCTTAAGTCTATTTAACTCAGTTTAAGACTAAGTTAGCTTTGTACAGGGTGAGTCAATGATAGAGTAGAGTTCATTTCCTCTTTTATCTTTAAAGATAGATAAAAATTCGAAATATGTACAAAAGCTGTAGAGACCATTGAGGTGCACATTGGATCGGTTCATCTTATAGAAAAATGGTCGTCACCTCCCTATTTTAGTTTTTTATTCTCTATCTAAAATTTGCAACTTCCGGTTTAACATGTTAAACCGTTAAACCCGGTTTTTGAGACTTCTAGTTTCCTATTTCTCAACTATTCTTTTCTATTTAAGTCATCGAATCAACGATTAAAATAGAATCGTTCCCACGAGTGGTAAATAAAAGTTCTGTGGTTAATGGGATGACGATAACGATATATTTTCGAACATATTATATTTTGAAACTTTCTGCTTTCGCGGCGTCATTTTAATTATTCCTAGAAAAAGTTTGTGACTCTCTAAGAACATTTTTATTATCGAGATAAACATTATTTTCAATCGTTTTTCGTTTAGGAAGTTAGTACTGAATATGATAAATTCGTTTATGCCGAAAAGGTCCATTACCTTGTTTTTCATACTTATTATCTATTTTATACAATATATAATATTACATAAAATTATTTTATTACAGGACACACTGTATACGACTGAAAGAAATAAGTGTTAATAATAAAGACATCACCAACACCAATCCGACGAGAAGATATGCGAAGCGGCATTATGACAAAGAGGTGTTACAATGATTAACGTCAGAGTGAATATATTAAATAATCCGAAGGGGGCAGGTGTGGATCCCCTGTCGAGCCCCTAGGGGGGCCCTCCGACTAACAATCGGTACCGCAGAAAAGCCTGACCGAATAAGGAACGTCGGGCTGGTTTTATAAATCGATTTGAAACACTTAATAATGTTGTTTAATTAGGAATGTTTTGTATGGTATATTAATTATTATTTTGGTAGTGAAGTAATCTGGTGGTATTTCTTAAGTAAAACAGTATAGTGTGGTCGAAAATAAAATGTTAGTTAAAAATATAAATACTTTTACTTATACCATATTAGAAATTTTATTTTTGCAAAATAGCTTACCACACAACATGAACTAACATACCGGGTGTTGCATCGTCGAGCGGGACATAGGAAATCCCATGTAATTTTTAATGGGGTCAATTATTGGCTTCCCTAATTATTTTAGAGAAAAATTCTATTTAGGTTTATTAAAGAGCACTAAAACCCACATTCAAAAGAATAACTTTAGATATTTTTGATGAGCCCGTTTACGGGTTATCGCCGATTTCTTTTTAACTATTTCTCCCTTCTTTTTATGGCCCCGTATTTGCGGGCACCAGTCAAGGTAAAAGATGACTGTCAAATAAAGTTGTCATTTTAAAATGTGTGCTTTATTGTTATAAAAACTCGTACATCGAAAATATTAGCCATGAATTACACTTCTGAAGAAAAAATATTGATGATTAAATGGTATTATCAAGGAAATAGTTATTAAAATGTGTCAGACATGTTTGCTGCTCTGTATCCGAATAGACCGATACCTGCAAAATCTACAGTCGAAAGGACTATCAAGAAAATTGAGACAAAAGGCACTGTAATAAATAACTGCAGATGTGAAGAAAGGCAGGAACAAAGAAGAGATGCAAGAAATGATAGGGACTTGCAAAGGCAGGAACAAAGAAGGAATGCAAGAAATGATAGGGACTTGCAAGTTTTATTGTGCGTGGAAGAAAATGATGGGAAGATCAGCACAAGGAAACTTGAGGATGACATAGGATTATTCAAATATTCATTTCGTTGGCGAATCCATGGACCAAATTACACTGTAACATATTCATCGATTTCGGTCATTTCTTATATTTACACAAAATCACATTGAATATATTTATCTTGTTCACATTCGTCATTTTGCAGAATAACAGACAAAACACGATATATTTAATAATAAAAATAAACAATTCATTTTTCTTAACCATACCTAGTTTGATTAAATTGTTCTACTGAAATGCATAGAAGAAATAAGAGCTTGTTCAAGTCTTTTTATGCTTGCGTAAGAATTATATCTCCGAATGTACAACAAAACAGCTGTAGAATTCGTTTCAAACAGTTAAAAAGACTTTTGTGCATTAACTTTTAACTTCGTTATAGTAAATGTATTCAAAATAATCGCCAATTTACAAACTAGCAACACTGTTAACGTGAAAAGAGAAGTGGCAATCTTGTAAAAATAACATAACCTTAGTAAAATATGGAATTATTTTTTCTCTAGTATCTTATAATTTCGTTTTTTTAATCTGATTTTATGTACTCATCTTTATGTTCCACCATTTAAGAAAGATTTACCAGTAATTTTTTATATCTGTTGCGTGTAATATTAATAATAATAGAAAGAAACAGAACAGAGTTTGTATTTTACAATACAAAGGGACGCCAAAGGTAATGGGTTTCCTGGGACACAGGTAGACAATGACAGGTTGTTTCGTCCTTATTAGGACTCATCAGAAAGCCATAACCTATAAGCAATTCCCACTACAGCGAAAATATGTTTTCAAGATATTATTACAAATTAAAATATGATAAAAATCTAGTATCACCATCTGTTGGAATCAACTCAATGCCAAAGATAGATGTAAAATGTACAAACATAGAACTATAATTATGGTTTTGCAGATTCAGATCTAGATCGCGCTGCAGTCGCCCACTGGTGTGCAGCGCTAATCCGTAAAACTGCGGTGTAAGAAAGAAATAAAGAAAATAGTGGAGATCGCACTATTTTATTTATGAATAGTAATAATAATAATATGGGTCTAGAAATTACATTTATGATATTTCTTAATAATTTCTACTATTATATAATAATAAAAAACTACTATCTTTAGAATGATACGTAGTCCCACACTCCCAAGTATAAAGTAGTTTTTTCTGTCGATAGATGGCGCTGCAAGATCCCGGGTATTTCGGCTCGTTCTAATAGCCGATGCTTAAAATGGTAATTGGAGACTTGTAACGCCAAATGTTAAGAAGTTGTTGTTTTACTGGAAGGGCCTTCACTATTTCAGGACGCGAAGCGATCGGCCGCTGCCTAAAAAGCTGGCCGCCGATCGGCTTAAAATCATCCAAAACATTTTTGGAAAATTTTATTTTTTAAATAACTTGGAAAGAAGACGTGTGCCCGTATTTTTGGAAAAGGGGAGAGTTGTAGGGAATAATATTCCCTATCTGCTGGCGCAAGAATCATACCGCCAGCTAGTTGGCCAAGGAAGTTAGACCTGACAGTGAAAATTAAAAGATTTGGATTTTTTCACTAATAATAAAAATCCTGGCGCCTAAACAGCAGAGAAAGAGTGCCGATTCCGAGAACTGAGGTCAAGGGATTTTATCACATGCCAATGATCGGCTATTCGCCTAGAAGACCAGAAATTCGGGGCCAAATGAATGCCGAGGACAAAGAAACGGACTTAAAACCAATAGTAGGATTAATGATGCTCCCAGGAATTGCCGGCTCCAATGGGAGCATCAGCGATAACGTCGCCCCGGTTCAGCCCTCACTGCATAGAGATGCGGAGCCCGATGCGCCCGCTGAACTCAGAAGCCGAGGCAAAATTACAAGAGAGCACGAGAATGCAGGGTCGAGGGCCGTTAAGCGAAACCGCAGGCGTCAAGAAAGAGAATTAAATGAACAACTAGTTCTGTATTATAATAATACCAAGTGGGTTGCTATTTGAAAAAATCTAGAAGTTCCTTGGTGTTTTTTTAATAAGCAAGTTGTAAATAAAATGGCTCTAAAATAATTTTGAAAGATTTTATACAGTGTGTTTACTTAAGTTGGCTACATATGGGAACCTTTTTTAATAATAACTTTACGAAAAAAAGTTATTCTTATTCTTTCGGTAGGTAAGTAATTTGAGACAGAAGTTGCAAAAATAAAAATATATTTTTTTAGTGTAGTTGCATATTAGAACATAGTTTTTCATACCGAATAACTTTTCATAATTACAGTTTTCGATATTGTCAAAAATAAAGGTAGTTTACTCTTGGGCAAAATTCATATTTTTTGACAAACCTTGAATACGACTGAAAAAATTTAACATCTGATGGTTACATTTTGGGTTTTGGACCATACAGAACTTTTTATGAAGAACAACTTTTTTTCGTAAAGTTAATAATAAAAAATGTTCCCATATACAGGGTGATTCTCGTTGAGTGGCCTATTAGAAAATCTCGGAAACGAGTAAACTTATCTTTCTAAAAATTTAATAGCAGGTATAATTAGCTTTGAGCTTTTAAAACATTATCTTTTGAGGTTTTTGCTACTTCCGGTTATACCGGAAGTTATTGCCAACTTTACTATTTCAAATGGAATACCCTGTGTATTTTAGCATTTTTGATTACCTTATAAAACTCTAAATAACTTTTGTTAATATTTATCCATTCCTATCTCTAACCGTTTTTGCGATTGTAACATATTAGGCCTTTAGATAGGAAATTTAATTCTCTACACGTTAGTAAGTTAAAAAATAGGGTGTTCCATTTGCAAAAATTGACTTATGCACACTTATTTAAATGGAAACATTGGCACAATTTTAAGAACTCCCTGTATAAAAAACGTGAAACCTAAGTAGTTTAAACTAAAGATCTATGTATTACTTGCAAGCGTGCAAAATTTTAAATGTTTACCTTTATTAGTTTCAGAGTTACTAAACTTTCTGCTCGGAGCGTTTTTACACAAAAAAATTATTTTATAATTCATATCTCAAAAACGGTTAGAGATAGAAATAGATTAATATTAACAAAAGTTTTTTAGATTTTAATAAGGTGATCAAAAATGCTAAAATATACAGGGTGTTCTATTTTAAATAGCAAAGTTGGCTTTAACTTCCGGTATAACCGGAAGTAACAAAAACCTCAAAATGTAATGTTTTAAAAGCTTAAAGCCAATTATGCCTGCTGTAAAATTTTTAGAAAGATAAGTTTACTCGTTTCCGAGATCTTCTAATAGGCACTAAACGTGAATCACCCTGTATAGACAATTTAAGTAAACAAAAGGTATATGTTTTAAAAAATATATATAGAATAAAAACGCATTATTTTAAACAAGATTTTTAGCTATAAAAATAGATATGAAATAAAATAAAACACAATAATAAATACAACAATAAACTTTTCGCATGCCGCGCTATTACAAGAAAGGTTGGCGGAAATTTTTATGTTATACACAGGACGGAAAAATTCGAGGGCCCGCCCTGCCAGAATCTATGCTTAAAATGATACACCCGGTTGTAGAGGTAGTTTTATCTCGATTGAATAATAAAAACCCATTATTTTATCAATAAAACGCATGATCTGAACGTCATAATTTTAAATTTTACATTAAAAGCTTATCGGTGTTTTCATAATTTTTGTTCCCATTTGAAACAAATTTAAACCCTTGATTTATGCCACCGAAAAAATAAACATATCAGAAAGCACTTTAAAAACGCTGTACTCAAAATACACGCCGCTAATAAATTTTCCGGAAAAAAATGCAAAAATATAATTCATTTTAATTTGGCGGTAAAAAATGGCTGCATTAATTTGAATTCAAAAATGTACACAATATCCCCGGGTGCAAAAACGTCATAAATTATATTAATTACAGTTTACAAACGACGACAACCGGACCAAATAAATGGATATTATTAATGTTTTCGCCTAATATGGGACTAAAAGCATTTTTGTTAGCCCTGACGCTTTACACGGTTTTTAAATTTTTGATACGTGTTGCTGGCAATCAAAATGAATAGCTTTCGTGCTTGTTTTTTAACTTCATTCGGGGGTGCTTTTGAGTTTAATTCTGGGGTAAATGTTTTCTTAATTTTCGGTAAATATTTTATAATAGCTTTAATATATTTTTTTATTTGTTTGGTTGGGAATTTAAAATATTAAAACCCAGATTTACTGAAGGGGTTAACGATATTATTTAACCATGTTTTTATAATTTTAGAGAAATGTCTAAAAATATATAAATTTATAAAGTAGTCGTGTACACTAAACTCTACTACTTTATTTTTAAAAACACGGCATTGTATTACGGGTTGGCAGCGCCCAGTGGGTATACTGCAGCGCGAACTTATTTGAATCTACAAATCCGTAGAAAAATTGGGGGATGCGATAAATGTTGCCTATACTGGTGTGTTGGCCTAACGTATTTGGTTTATTGTTGCTTCGTCACGACTATCTTTTGGATTGAGTTGATTCCTATAGATGGCGTTACTGGATTTTCATCGCGTTTTTATTTCTTAAAAATGCCTTGAAAGCATAGTCTCGCTGTACTGGGGGTCGCTTACAGGTTATGGCTTTCTGATTAGTTCTAATAAGAACGAAACAGCCTGTCATTGACTACCTGTGCCCCAGGGAACCCATTACCTTTGGCGTCCCTGTGTACTCAATGCAAAAGATAGATGCACTACTTTGTCCGCCTGCCGCTAAACAACCTTCTTTTCTATATAAATTTATTATAAATTAATATCGGAAATATTAGCTATTAAAATTGGCCATAATATGATTCACGTCTCTTTATTTTTTTAAGAGCATCCGAACAATATTTCTTAATTCTTCAAAGTTACTAGCTCCATGCGAAATTATATCTTTTTACAGGGTGATTTCTAAGTTGATACTTCTTTTTTAGCTGTGTATAGAAGGCATTAAAATAAACAACATTTTTAAATACCTTTTTTCAAAAAACTTAAATATAGGCGGGATACAGAAGTAAAAAATCTAAGTGCAGGTCTGGTCATCAAAACGTAGCCTGCTATACTTTATGTTGTTTGTCTTATCTCCTATTGGTCATGCATTTTACAGGTCGGTGGTGGGTTATTTGTCAATACGCTGCGGTGTGTTTTTCTGAAGCAAGTTAATTTTAAATTGGTGACACTTGAAAATGGTAAAATTTGAAAACAATGAACTAGTAGATATTGTGCTAATTTACGGTGTAGTGTCGTCAAAGTGCGGCTGCTGCTTCGAGATTATATGCAGAACGCTTTCCCTTGCGGGCTCATCTTACACCCTGAAGTTTTCTTAATGTTATTCAACGGGTAAGTTAGGCAGACCCGTATTTGATCCATGGTGTAATAAAATAATGTAAATACCTTATTTTTTTTAAAAAAAGGTATTTGAAAATGTTGTTTATTTTAATGCCTTCTATACACATCTAAAAAAGAAGTATCAACTTAGGAATCACCCTGTATAATAAAAACATTGGGTTATCGCTTGACCCGAATCCTGGCTAATGTTTATTAATGAATTTTTGAAAACTTTTTAAATTTTAGGAGTGTGAGAAAATAATTTTCATTAAAAAAAATTATTTTAATTATTTTTAACAATATGTGCCATGAAATTAAACAATAACTTAAAGGGTTTTCATTGGCTTATATTTTTTTCCTGGAATATTTTTTTGTCTCAAAATAACTTTCTTACACCCACATCGATACCACCTTTCCATTGGTAAAAACAGAAATTCAAAATCTTGCTTAGTTTTTTTTGTAATTTGGTTTAAAAAAGCCGCTAATTTACATAGCAATTTTTAACTTGGACGGATCTACTTGCCGCGTCTCCCACTTAACGATAGTACTATTCTGTTTGCCGCGATACCTTCGCGGATAAATCAACGAGATTTCAGCCTGTTTTCAGTTACGCGGAGAGTGAAATAGGGCTGTCCAAGGTCGCTGATTATACCCTTTTATCGAAAAGGAGCTGCAGTAGAGAATTAGGGACACAATCGAGCGCATTACATAAAGGCGCGTGGTCTAGTAGATAACGAAGGTGGTAAGAGAGGTGCATGCAATGTCGCTAAGAGAGCGCGAGGCCTTAAGAAGGAAGGTCACTGAATAAAGGAACAAAAAATTGTATGGACCACCATTATCTTTTTTTGTTTTGAACCACAACGTTTCAACTAGTAAGTATCTCCAGTGCACGTTCAAAACTCTTCTGTCATTCAAGAAACATCATTGTCTCCAACCATCAAACTTGGAAATAAAAAATTGTATGTTCCGTTGAAACGCAATATTTCAAAACTCCCACGCTTAAAGAGTCAAAAAATCTATATTAATTTTAAATTAACTGTTACATCAATTGCACAAATCATATCAAACAATTTAATTATTGTTACTGATACAAAGGAGTTATAAATTGCCTATTGCCTTGGTACTCTTATAAAAATGCATCTGATAAACGTTCGTCTGTATGAACAATATAACATTCGGTAACAATATACAGGGTGATTCCTGAGTTGATACTTCTTTTTTAGCTGTGTATAGAAGGCACTAAAATAAACAACATTATCAAATACCTTTTTTCAAAAAACTTAAAAATAGGCGAGATACAGAAGTAATAAATCTAAGTGCGGGCCTGATCATCAAAACGCAGCCCGCTATACTTTAAGTTTTTCTTATCTCTTATTAGTACCTATTAGTCATACGGGTGGTGTTTTTCTGAAGCAAGTTAATTTTAAATTGGTGACACGTGTAAATGGTAAAATTTGAAAACAATAAACTAGTAGATATGGTACTAATTTACGGTGAGTGTCGTCAAAGTACGGCTGCTGCTTTGACATTATACGCAGAACGCTTTCCCTTGCGGGCTCATTCTACACTCAGAAATTTTCCTAGGTAATATTATTCAACGGGCAAGTTAGGCAGGACCGTATTTGATCCATATTGTAATAAATGAATGTAAGTATTTTACTTTTGAGTTTTTTGAAAAAAGGTATTTGAAAATGTTTTTTTTTTTTGTAATGCATTCTATACACAGCTTCAAAAGAAGTTAGAAATCACCCTGTATAGTCTGCTGATATCGGTACCCCATAATTTCCTCAGATTTCTAGTGAGCCGTAATTAGCCCACACGTCACGTTTTTTTCTTGAGGGCTCGACCGTTTGCCAAATACACTTAGGCCATATTTGGCCCATTATGCTCAGGCAGTTTGGTTGTTACACCTACTCCGTGATCCCAGTTTCTTGCACTACCTTGTATAGGTCAACTGGGGAGAGGGTAAGGATGTCCTCTGGTTCCAGTTTTGGTTGCCCGAGTATTTGTTGCCTCTTCCGATCTATTGACTCGCAATGGCAAACTATGTACTGTACAGTTTTCCTGACTTGTCCGCATAATCTGCAGTGAAGGTCTCCATTGTACAGTTGCATTCTGTGCAGATGGTTCTTGACAGCAATGTGTCCTGTCAGAATTCCTCTAATGGTTCGCAGTTGGTTCCTGCTCAATTGAAGCAGCTGTTTCGTAAGTCTTGGGTCTGGATCCTTAATGAAGCTTTTGCTGTGGTCTAATCCCTGTCTGTTCCTCCAGTGGATTTTGTTTCCTCACTCCTGATCCATCGCTTTACGGCATCTCGTACTGTGCACCTTGGTACTCCTAGTGTCGCTTCTGGACCAATGGATGTGTTTTATGAACCTTTCCTAGCAAGGTCATCGGCTTTTTCATTTCCTGTAATACCTCGTGGCCTGGTACCAACTGCAGTATTACTTTGTTTACTTTTGCCAAGGCCTAATAGAATGCTCGCCTGCCACACGTTGTGAATTATGTTATGAAAAGTAAACATACCCATATTTACATGTCTTTGACTCCATCTTGACAGGGTACTTAAAAACTGAAGTGAATGACATTTTTTTATGATTAATGGCAACTGCCAATTTATAAAAAAATAAAATAGTTTTAACATTATTTTATTAATTAATATAATTAAAATAGCTTTTTTTTAGCAAGCAAGACAAGATGATAGTTTTAAAAAAGCGAAACGTGCGATTAAAAGTCTAATTACACCAACTTGTAAAGGCGAGAAAGTGGTAATGAGAATGTACACTTTGTTGTCAACATATCTTTTCAAATAGAGTTTAAAAAAAACGCGAAAATTCGGTTCTGCCCAAATATCTGCAGAAGGAGTTTTTTTTAATTTGAAAATACAATGTTGCAGAACTTATTAGGGCGCAACTTTTTTTAAATTTAACCATCTCTGTATCTTCTATGGTTTGCGATATCCCTGTAGAGCACATCCTTATCTGGGACACCCTATATACACTGTGTCCGCCGATGGGGGTACCCAATAGGGAAAAAATCTTTATTATTCATTTTACAACCAAAAGTAATTCTTTATAAAAAGTTCTGCTTGTCGAGAAAATGAATTTACGATAAAAAAATTTAGATTCCATGTACAGGGTGTTATTAAATTGGAAAAATATGAAAACGCTTCAAGAAAGAAGTACCATTATTTATTATTTTTTACAAAAATTTTATGAAACAAAATTGTTTATAAACTAACCTAAAGTCTGAATACAAATTTTGAAATAAAAATTCGAATTTTTAAAAATAAAATGGGTTTTATGTAATTATTTGCATTTTACAAAAAATTCAAGATAGCCGATTTTGTGTACGTTAGAGCCAGAAGTACGTAATATGTTTTGGCAACAAGACGGCTCTCCTGCTCATTGTACAGCATTGATCAGACAATGGTTAAATGATCATTTTGGCGCAAAGTGGATAAGGAGGTTTGGCCCAAACCATTATCCAGCTAGGTCGCCTGACCTTTCATTATTAGATTTCTTTTTGTGGGGTGCCTTAAAACAAAAGGTTTATTCAGATAATCTTCCACATGATAGGGAAATATTAAAACAACGCATAGAAGGAGCAATCCATGATCTGAATGTGCCGCGAATCATTCGTAAAGTGTACGGTAAATTTATTAAGTTGGCGGAAAAGTGTGTCATGTTAGGAGGTAGCTATGTAGAATAATTTTTATTTCAAAATTTGTATTTAGACTTTAGGTTAGTTTATAAACAACTTTGTTTTATAAAATGTTTGTAAAAAATAATAAATAATGGTACTTCTCTCTTGAAGCGTTTTCATATTTTCCCAATTTATTAACACCCTGTACATGGAATCTAAATTTTTTTTATCGTAAATTCATTTTCTCGACAAGCAGAACTTTTTATAAAGAATGACTTTTGGTCGTAAAATGAATAATAAAGATTTTTTCCCTATTGGGTACCCCCATCGGCGGACACACTGTATACTATATATACTAACATTCTCATGGGGCTAGTAACCTGGAAGAAAAATTTAGATATATAGATCGAATGGTCTTTAATGAGCTCTACGGATCTAAGGGTAACTTTAAGTTTTCAAGAGAAACTTTATTTGTGATAACCGAGCGTCACATTTCATTTTCACATGGCCGCTATTGAAGACTTGAAAAGCCGCTAGCAATCAATGATATGGCATGTTATTAAGACATGTCTATGAGGCAACATAATAATTTAATCATTCGGTAAACTCACAAAAGAACGCCATAACAACGTATCGTATTAATACTTATTACCGATCATCTATCACTAAGGAGATAAATAATGGTGTGAAGGCACCTATCGGGATTTATTTGGTGTACCAGGGGCGTTAAGGCGGATCTGAAACTAATTACAATATAATAGGATTCTTGGGAAATTAAATATACAAGTAATAGTGGCAAGATGAACGGAGTTTTCATTTTTCTTTAATAAAGGGTTTCTTTACTTCCTTTATATTGATACTTTATGTTCTCTTATAATTTTTATGTGTCCCTGTTACTTAATGCGATCTCACTAAAAGTAGACTACTATCTGCATGTGACTAATTTCTCCAAATTATTACTTACAGTGACGAGTTTATGGAACCGATGGAAGCCCTGCTTACAGTGGCGTAGTAAGGGGTGGGGGGGGAGGCTGCCAGGCTGCACCCCCCCCCCCCCCCGAGCCTATGAGGTCTGGTCTAAAAGTTTAATTGCAACCTAATTTTTCGTCTCACGCTAGGACTCTTACTTTTTTTAAATAAAGTATTCTTGGCTTAGATTACAAAGGTCTTGTAGGAAACGTTTAATTTTTAAACTTTTCCTTCTAAAAGTCATGTTTTATATAAATAGATTAAGATTTTGGGCGCATATTGTTTTACTTATTGATTTATGAAGCAATTTTATAGGAAAACGAGTTAAAAGAATAATATTTTATATTATTTTTCTATTATATACTTGTCTGTTCCGGTTTCCCTTTTTTAAAGCTAAATTAAATCAACAAAAATATAACCCAATGCAATAAAATATTTCAACAACAACAACAAAAAACAATTAGGTATTTATTTATAAAGAGAAAAATTAAAGTAAAAATTTTAATTGAAACATTTTTTATGAAAGAAGTGTGATAATTTATAATAAAAAAAATTGTGCGGAAAGAAACGAGAATACTTTATTACGAATATACAAAACGGCACTTAAGAAGGACTTAGTGGCGTAGCAATCGCTGCATCAGCTGTATCAATGATACAGAGCCCCCTGGCCTGGGGGGGGGGGGGCACCAAAAGGAGGCCACGAAAAGGAGGGGAAATGTCCTCTAGCCGAGGGGCCCATTCAATGCTAGCTACGCCACTGGAAGGACTAGGTATTTCAAAACCTAAACCTTTGCACCAAAAACTGCTCTTAGATCTACGCTCCTAAAATACATGATTTCTGAAAAATCATAAATTATGGCATGGTGAGCGATATCTTTATTTTTAATCATGAAAATCCGAGCCCGAAAAACGCTAGTTATAGTCATACATACGATTCATGTTAAAATTTTGGATCGACACCAATATTCATATTTTTCACAAATATAAAAAATGTTTTTTTTTTTATAAAGGGCCAGCTAGGAATATCAAAAAAAAATTCGAAATTTGATAGTAGTTAGGTGAATTTTTACCGAACTTTGGGCGCACTGATAACAAGTTTGGTTAGTGGAAATTATATTTTTTTTTGAATTTTTGCTAATGCGTTTTCATCTTTCATATTTAAATTTCTACTTTTTCTTATTCAAAATTCTCCTCCTCAACAAATCTACAAAAATGTTCGCGGTTGTGCCAAATAAATTATAGGTCAGGATCCCCGAATCTAATTTCTGTTTGCGTCGCTGAAAACGGGTTCTTGAATTCATACAAGCAAAATCTCTCTATTTTGTATGAGACTATTTGTATTTTTAACAAACAAATATAATATAACAACTATTAATGAAATAAACCGTTAAGAAAATCTAATTATATCAATGATCAAGGATTTGCGGTTCACAGCAGAGATCACTTCAAAAATTATAGCTTTTGTCAGCTGTCAGAAAGTAGGGTGCAAAACTAAGTTAGAGAGTTTTTGCAAAGTAACTACAGATATGCCCGAAACAAACAGTACTGAAACTAAGTTGGCGATGTTTTTATGCGTGCGCTGTCACACTCAAGTTAGCTAGTATAGACCTGTCAAGTAAACCTCAAACAAGTAATTAGTAGGGCCTAATTGTTAAAAATGGTGTTAAGTACAGAGGAGAAAGTGTTTCTGGTAGAGGATTATTTTCGCTCATACGGAATGGGCCGACATAATGGTGCAAGTTTGCTATACGTGTCTGATCAATTCACACAACGGTTTAATAAACGTTCTCCAAGTAATGCTGTAATTTTGAAGGTTATTGAACAGTTCAGAAATACGGGTAGTGTATTGTGCCTACGAAAAGGAAACTCGGGGCGTCCCAGGACAGTTAACAACAACAATAACCATGAACGTGTTTTTGAGCAAATCTTACAAAATCCGAAAGTCAGCCAGGCAAGGACAGCGTTACAACTTGTTTTAATAAGAACTTCCTTTCAAAGAATCCTGAAGGAGCTGGGTGCATGTTCGTATGTGATTCAGGTACATCAACAACTACATCCTCGGGATTATCGCAGTAGAGTGGAATATTGCGCCAGAATTCTCGCGTTACAGTATGAAAATCCTGAATTTTTGAAAAATGTTTGGTTTTCAGACGAAGCACACTTTCACTTGTCAGGCTATGTGAATCGTCGCACAAATCGATTTCTGGGCTTTGCCAGACCCGATGAGGTTCAAGAGGTTCCTTTACATAGTGCAAAAGTGAGTGTCTGGTGTGCTGTGTCCGGACACTGAATCATTGGTCCGTACTTCATCGAAGAGAATGGTAGGCAAGTCACACTTAATCAACAGAGGTACAGACACATTTTAACACGATTTATCCCTGATCTACGTCAATTCTGTGGTGCACGTAACTTGGCATTTCGAAACCAATTTTTTCAGCAGGACGGGGCAACTTGCCATACGGCTGCCGCAATTCGTCAATTTCTTCAAGAACATTTTCCAAGCAAATTCATTTCACGATTTACTGACTTCCCTTATCCTTCACATTTTCCAGACCTCACACCTCCAGACGCATACATTTGGGGCATGGCTAAAAATGCCGTTTTCAAACGGGCACCACAAACCATCGATGAATTAAAGGATGCCGTTAGAGTCTTCTTCGCAGCTCTGAGACAACCCTTATTCAATAACATGACCAGAAACTTAGAACATCGTTATGAAGTCTGTCTTGAACGAGGAGGTGCACATTTAGAACATATAATAAAGTGTCAATAATATGTATTTTTTAAATATATAATACGATTACAAGTTCAGTACTGTTTATTTCGGGCAATACTGTATTATAATCGAAACCGCTTGACAAATTTAGTGCTCGTATTTTAAAACATTGTTTCATATTAACTACTACAAAGCTTTTTTTCTAGCAGATATTGGCCATTTATCAAATATATGAATAACAAATGTGATGGAAATCCAGTGGATATCAATTGTTTCGGTAAAATATCTGCTACTATAGCATAATTATTAAAGCTCCCAAATTTTACAGTGGTCATTGTATGTATCGGTTTTATGCCACTTTACTGGCAGACTCTGGTGCAAAACTAAGAACTATTAAAAGACATGGTGGATGGAAGTCGTTAACAGTGATAGACGGAACTCACTGGAAAATAAGAAGAGAATTGCCAAAACCATTCTTACAACGTCGTCATCTAGTACAAGGACCTCTCTAAGGCGTTTGATTGTCTTTCTCATACAGAGTTATTAGATAAGCCATATAAATATCGAGTGAGAGGTTCGGCATTGTCGTTGATAAAATCCTACTTTAAAAATAGAACCCAAAAAGTTGTTGTTGAGGATAAGCATGGTCTAGAGTTCGTCTCTGATAAGTTGACAATTAAGCTTGGTGTACCACAAGAAAGCATTCTAGGGCCACTTCTGTTTATTATTTATCTAAATGACCTACCAATAATTTTATTAAGTCCACTTGTGTCCATCGTAAATTATGCCGATGATACCAATCTACTAATTAGACAAAAAAATATCATTGATATATTATTTTATTATGAGTATTTCGAGAAAACAATTCTTAATAGTAACAGAGTGGTTCCACGATAATGGCCTTATTCTGAATACAGAAAAAACCTAATGTTTAATTTTGAAGACATGTAGAAATAATAAGAAAGATACTCCTGATTTTATCACTATATATAGATAATTGATATTGTTGAGACTTGTTGGGAATGCATATCGATGTAAATCTTAAATGGAATACTCATACAGACGTCCTTTGTACAAACCCTGAAACTTTTTCTTATATGCTGAGAATAGTGTCTACCGGGTGTTGCATCGTCGAGCGGGACATAGGAAATCCCATGTAATTTTAAATGGGGTCAATTATTGGCTTCTCTAATTATTTAAGTGACAAATTCTATTTAGGTTTATTAAAGAGCACTAAAACCCACATTCAAAAGAATAACTTTAGATATTTTTGATGAGCCTGTTTACGGGTTATCGCCGATTTCTTTTTAACTATTTCTCCTTTTTATGGCCCCGTATTTGCGGGCACCAGTCAAGGTAAAAGATGACTGTCAAATAAAGTTGTCATTTTGAAATGTGTGCCTTATTGTTATAAAAACTCGTACATCTAAAAATATTAGCCATGAATTACACTTCTGAAGAAAAAGTATTGATGATTAAATGGTATTATCAAGGAAATAGTTATCAAAATGTGGCAGACATGTTTGCTGCTCTGTATCCGAATAGACCGATACCTGCAAAATCTATAGTCGAAAGGACTATCAAGAAAATTGAGACAAAAGGCACTGTAATAAATAACTGCAGATGTGAAGAAAGGCAGGAACAAAGAAGAGATGCAAGAAATGATAGGGACTTGCAAGTTTTATTGTGCGTGGAAGAAAATGATGGGAAGATCAGCACAAGGAAACTTGAGGATGACATAGGATTAGATCACACCACAGCGTTACGAGCTTTGAAACGACATAAATATATATAATATATGTCTAAAGTGTAGTACCTATATTATTATCTTGTATGATATATCATAGTAATTTTGTATCCTTAAGATGTTTCTGTATAATATTCTGGGGTCACACATCGGGTTTAGGAAAAGTATTTATCTATAAACAAAAAAGCGTTAAGAATTCTACTAAACATGAGTTATATTTAAAGTGGTCATGGAGTATTTGACGCAAAAATTGTTAACAACTCCGGGTATTTATATTTATGAATGCAAATTTTTTTTTAAAAACACACACACACCCTCACACACATCTTACGAGATGTAAACTTTTTGATTATAGTTTTCCAAAATATTCTTTAACATTGACGGAACACAGCTGTCACTATGCTGCCATCACTTTTTTTTAATATTTTGCCACATCATATGTATAAATAATTTTAAAAAGTAATTCTTTGTTTATATTAATAATATTGAACCATATACGATTTAAGAATATCTTAATTATAAAAAACAAAATTTGTGATTAGGTACCTGGTACAAATTAAGTGTATTTTACAATTTATTGTTGTTTGTTGGATATGTATTTTTGTACCATTTTTTTTTACTTATTTCAAACTTTGTAAATTTTACAAATTTGTTGCAAAATAAATGCTTATCTATCTATCTATTATTTTTATTCCCTCCACAATCAGACAAAATGACAACCAAACGCTGGTCAGTGCGGAAAAAAATAATATTTCCGGTTACTCAAATCATACAATAAAGGTTAATGGAAAAAATAAAAGTTAAAAAGATCCTTGTATTTATTTTTAATACTAGTGGTAAAAGAAATCCACTTTTAATAAAAGATAGTATACAAAGGTTGTAAAAAACTAATATCTGGTCCATATTGCATGAAAGATAATAGTAGAAATTAAGAATTTTGTATCAAAAGGCCTTTTTACATTGGGTGCAATTGCAAGAAAAAATTGCCTGAAAGCATGCGCTTCGTCGACGTTTTAAACAGTTGATGCAGGTTTTAAATGTTAAAACGTGCATCAGCTGATTAAAACGTCGTCGAAGCGCATGCTTCCAGGCCATTTTTCTTGCAATTGCACCCAATGTAAATAGGCATTATCATAGTGACTACGCCAGCTAGCGGGCCGGTCGGGCCTGACGAGCTTGCCTGGCCTGCTAGACTCTTGTGGCCATTCTTGTCTTTCAAGTCAGCTTTGGTTTGCTTATGTGCTTTTTTAAAGAAATATTTTTAAAATAATTTTTAAGCCCCATAATTTTGCTTCTTGAGATTGAGTTAACGGAGTAGGTGTTGTGTGATGCGTTCCGTGTCTATTCCAAACATAAAAAGGGTCAAAAAGGTCAGCACTGATAAAGCCCGCTGTAGAAATTATCTAAAAAGCAATAAAAATCCTGTAATTACTGATTTAATGGCTTTTGAGTAATTGATTGAAATAAATTTCGACGAGATAGGACCAGCATCAATTAAAAATTGTGATTGTTTTTATATTTCAATTTATATTGGTGATGTAATCGATCAAAACAGAATTTACTAAAATGTTCTTCTGAGTAATTAATTTTAAAAAAAAAACAAGATTATGTATACAGAAATGCGGTATTTTTGATTAATAATATACAGGGTGCTACAAATTCGTGTGCGTACAAGGGGGTCTCGAAAACCGTAAAAAATACGAAGATGGTTTAATTGAGTCAAAGTGCGTGTAATAATTTGATAAAAGAAAATTGTAAAGATTCCAAATACCTTCGGAAATAGCCGGAAAACCCGAAATTTTTAGTTTTGGGTTTTAATTTTTTGCGCCTTCATTTTAACTTGGGAAATAAACAGAAATCACTTTCTTTTAGCCGTTCTTTATATTCAACATGATGGCGTTATTAGTTTTTAAATTGGACGTTTCGTTCATTAGATACCAGCCTCAATTCTTTTTTTTAGATACGGACCTGGAATTTTTAAAACAGTTTTAACGTCTTCTAAGGTTTAGAAAATTATTACAATTTATTTTAAGATTTTTAAAATTTTAACTTTAGTCATCAAAACACACATCACTAGCATTTTAAATTATGCTTTCTTTACTATTAAGGCCCTGCCAATTATTTTTAGAATTACTTTAATACTAAAATTACATTACATGAAGTTATAGTGTTTAGGCCGTTTATTTTTTCAATAAGATTTACCGTCACAATCCTCTAGGAAGTAAGCAGGTTTTTAAGAGATGGGAAGTAAATATTCTATTTTCTATTAGTAGGTATATTATTTATTTTATTAATATAACGTATATTTTAAGTTCTATGGTTTTTTCTTTAGACCTAAACCGAAATACTGTAAAACAGAAAAAAATAATGCTCCCGAGTAAAGAAAACGTAACTGGAGTGTTAGTCTAGTTATATTACCGTGATGCGCTTATGTTTATTTTAAAAACAATTTAAAATTTGTTTAATGTTTAGAAGATCTGATGAACATGAAACAAAAATAAACAGACGGAAAGATATTTCACGCCAAGACTTTGGGTATCTTTCTTACAAAATATCAATTATCAGGCCTCTTTAAGTAAAAATGGTCAGATATTTTAAATCAGAAATCTTTTGTTTTTTAGTTTTCTCAAGTCAAAAATGAAAAAGCAATTTCGGTTTTTTTCGGATATTTCCGAAAGCATTCGGAATAATTATAATTTTTTTTTACCAAATTATTAAGCCCCAAAATATGCAACTTTGCCTTAATTTAACCATCTTCGTATCTTTTACCGTTTTCGAGATCCCCTTGTACGCACATAAATTTGTATAACAAAAGTTCTTACTGACTATGGTCTATTTCTTTTCGATTGCGAACGATGACAGAAAAAAAATTGAACAAAAATTCACCTAATTGGTTAAATCATGGACCAATTTACACTACATAAATGCATAGCCAACTTATTAAAGGTCTTTTTTTTAATCACAGAAGAAGAATAAGAAATTTCCGTTCGATTGATTTCTAGCAAATATATGCTAATTATAAACCTTTTAGCAAAAAAAAAAACTCATCATAAATCACCAGAAAATCCTCAGAATTGCGCTTGCAATGGCAATAAAAATACAGTCCGAGTTATATTTCTTGCAAGCAATACAAATTGCGTCAGCTGATCATAAGCCTCCTTCTGCGCATACTCCCGGGCAATCTTTTCTTGCGTGAAAGAAAAATTGCAAACTGTAAAGCGGCCTTAACAAGTGTTAATTTAAAATTCTAACCGCTATAAACAGTAAACAACAAAATGTCAGTTATGACGTAAATCCCTAACCTTACTTTTTCAACTTGTCAAAAATGAAAATTCTTGCATTTTTTTATTGTAAAACGGGTTTCTGTCATCGTTCGCAATCGAAAAGAAATAGACCATAGAGGCCTGCACAGGCCGGTTTTTTTTTATCTCGATCATCATAATCTCATGATGAATTTGCCATTTTATTATGACAAATGTAATGACAAAAAAACAATTTAGTGATGGCAGTAATAATTATTAAAATACATTTTTTCAGTAGACCGTGAGAGACTCTTTTCATTGTCCTTAGTCCGCTACTGCGTCGAAAGGGCTTAGTAACTTGTGTCGCAGGATAAAATATCAGAGAACTAATTGACGTATTATTTGTTATTTATTACTTTGTTAACCAGTAATTAATTATAATTAATATTTTGAAAATAAACGTTATCAAATAATTTGTTTCTGTAACAAGTCAAAACATAAGGCCAATAAAAATACTGACAAACAGTATGAAAATATGAAACACTGTATTTTTTTATAAGATAAAAGTCAATTTATTGCGCTGAGACTATTTTGGGAACCAACAAGATGTCATGGTTATTTCTGGAAATAATATTAAGACATAATATATTTTTCTATTTATATGGTGACCATTTAATACAACAATACTCATGTAATTTTAAAAGAATTACCTAAGATTGGTAAAAAAAATCGCATAACTTACGAGTTGGAATCAATACAAATGAGCACAGATGAAATATTTGTGGATCAAAAAATAGTTTTTTTTACAACTAATCTAAGGAATCCACGACACGTGATTCAATATTGCAGTTGATGGAAATGAGTCACCCGTTAAATTTTACCAGCAACGTCATTTTTATGGTCCCCGTTATATATATCAATGATATATAATTGTGTGGTTTTATAACTGAACGAAGGAGGAAGAATAAAAAAAAATTACTAAACACATAACATACGGAGAGAATGTAGAAATGACCAGACGTCGAACGAGAAAGGGGACCAACAATGTCAGCACTGATAACCTAAAAAGGACGTGAACAGGTTGGTTGGACACTAAGCATTTGACCAGGAGCTTGTTAAAATGGCTTATTTTGGCCACGTTAGTTCTTATACCTGGCCAATAGTACTGCACTGAAATTCTGGACAGGGTCTTATATATACCAAGGTGTCCACATGTGGGAGGGTCATGGTGCTCTCGAATAATTGAAGCTCGCTCTTCTCGAGAAACCATGATTAGCCAAGAATTATCTGGATCGGCAAGCGAGGGATAAGGTTGCCTTGATCTTTAAAAAAGTTTCCCATTATCAACCAAAGAGGATATTTGGAGTGGTCAGTCCTGATTTTTTGAATCATACCCAGATACCAACGATCCTTTGGAGAAGCGCAATCAATAGTTGTCGGTGTGATATTTTGATCAGCACAGATCGGGATAATCCATCTGGTATAACATGTTTCTTTCCTTTGCGATCTATAATTTCGAAAATATTATATTATTATATAATACTGCTATAATTATTATTATTAAATGGTATTATCAAAGAAAAAGGTTATCAAAATGTGACATGTTTGCTGCTCTGTATCCGAATACATACATACCTGTAAAATCTACAGTCGAAAGGACTATTAAGAAATTTGAGACAAAAGGTACTGTAATAAATAACTGCAGATGTGAAGAAAGGCAGGAACAAAGAAGAGATGCAAGAAATGATAGGGACTTGCAAAGGCAGGAATAAAGAAGAGATGCAAGAAATGATAGGGACTTGCAAGTTTTATTGTGCGTGGAAGAAAATGATGGGAAGATCAGCACAAGGAAACTTGAGGATGACATAGGATTAGATCACACCACAGCGTTACGAGCTTTGAAACGACATAAATATTATTCATACAAATATGAAAAGCACCAAGAGCTAAGAGATAGGGACGAAATACGACGACAGGAGTTTTGTTTTGGTATGATTGAAAGAGCAAACATGGATAGGGAATTTTTAAAAAACATTTGTTTCACTGACGAATGCACATTTACCTTAAACAATGAACCTAATGTTCAAAATTATTGATATTGGAGCAAAGAAAACCAACACAGATTTGTCGAAACAAGGACGCAATATCGACAAAAAGTTAATGTTTGGGCTGGGATTTTCGGAGAAAATATTATAGGGCCATTATTTCTTACACGAAATTTAAATGCAGAATATTTTTTGGAACTACTTGAAGATCATATTTTACCTACTTTACATGATGCCGCCAGGGAAAATCAGGAAGTTTGGTACCAAATGGATGGCTGCCCGGCACATAGTACCCTGGCTGTCCGGGAATATTTAAACCGTGCTTTTAATGGAAATGTTATTGGCTTAAATCATACAGTAAATTTGCCAGCCAGGTCTCCTGATTTATCGCCAAATGATTTCTTTCTCTGGGGCCATTTAAAAAACAGGATATACAAAGATAAAAAATACCCAAATCTAGACGAGTTAAAAAATGCTATTTCTGCCGAATTCAATAGAATTTCAGTTTACCAACTAGCGAATATAAGAAGAGAATTTTATGATCGCCTCGGTTATTGTCTAGCAGTCAATGGAGGAATATTTGAACATCTTCTTAAATCCTAAAGTTCTAACA
The DNA here is from genome assembly GCA_935413205.1 of Polydrusus cervinus. Lineage (NCBI taxonomy): Eukaryota > Metazoa > Arthropoda > Insecta > Coleoptera > Curculionidae > Polydrusus > Polydrusus cervinus. The sequence continues at coordinate 30,176,649 of OW284515.1, read as the reverse complement.
ATTTAATAGTACCTACCTAGTAATTAGTAAAATATTGAAACATGTAAAATGTCATAATTAACCTTGTAATTGGATACTTTATTTAAGTTTTATTCAGATTAATTTGTTCTCATAAATACACCTTTAATATTTTCGATGTACGAGTTTTCATAACAATAAAGCACACATTTCAAAATGACAACTTTATTTGACAGTCATCTTTTACCTTGACTGGTGCCCGCAAATACGGGGCCATAAAAAGGAGAAATAGTTAAAAAAAAATCGGCGATAACACGTAAACGGGCTCATCAAAATTATCTAAAGTTATTCTTTTAAATGTGGGGTTTAGTGCTCTTTAATAAACCTAAACAGAATTTTTCTCTAAAATAATTAGGGAAGCCAATAAATTGACCCCATTTAAAATTACATGGGATTTCCTATGTCCCGCTCGACGATGCAACACCCGGTATAATTTTTGACATAAAAAGTTTTTATTTAGGCATATTTTAGTAAACTTTTTGCTATCTCCCTTTATCCCATCGTCAAATAATGACCCATTAGGCGCAAATACGAAGTTGGCTTCTAAATAAAGCTGTAAAAAAAACTTTATTAACAAAACTTACCAACAAAATAATAAATTCGATTAACTGGATTACAAACAATCTCCTGGCACCCTGTATATTTAACCCCAAATCCAAATGGAATATCCTCCTGTATCTCCACGTTAATTACGTTACTTGATTTACTCATGTACAAGGCAACTTGATTTATAGTCCCCAGGTTCCCCGCCTCCTCTGACCTAGCGCAGTTTCCGCTATCAACACTCCTGAGACCATACTGTTAATTACAAATCTGTTAGACGGCTGCTCAAATAGATAGTTCTAAGTCTGGATAGAGATTAGTTTAGCTCTGGTTTACCAGTTAAATATTTCGGGATGTTTCTATTACAATTTATTGCGTGTTAGATTATATCAAAACTAATTAATGTTGTTAATAAGTAGCTATGGATAATGATTTAAAAAACTCAGGTCAGCATACAACTTGTTATAGTCTATTTCAGAAAGATGTAGAGTAATTAAAGCTCATTAGGTATGCAAAGGGACTACAGAGTGACCCAACGAATATTTAAGCCACTTTCATAATTTGGCATTGATTTCATTGCACAATTCTTTATTTTTATTATAGTACCACCCGGTTTGGGTCAATTTATGGATTTTACCTATTGTTATTCATTCATAAACACTGACTTGTGTGACAAAGGAGTACATTATGTACATAGTGTTAGGTACACTTATTTTTATTAAACATTATAAAAAAATACAAAATAAAAAAATTCATTATACAGAAACTAAATTATGAAAAATCAAAAAATCATAATAAAAATATAAATAATATAAATTCTATAATTACGTTTAAATAAATAATAATAATAATAATAATAATAATAATAATAATAATAATAATAATAATAATAATAATAATAATAAAAGCCGTCTGGGTTCCGGTTTGCGAATCTAGGCCCAGGGTAGAACCTGCCTGCCGTAAAAGGCGGCTAAAAGGTTGGTGGTCCTTGCCTTAAAGGGGCCTACATTGGTCACCGGCTACCGCAGGTAGGCGTAGGAACTGATGTAGTGAAGGAACGGCTGACTCCATGTTAGGGGCGGTTTCTCGACAGCGTCTGTTCCCTATGTTAAGGGCGGCTGAACTAACCTGGCAGAAGGTATAAATGCAAACCATTTCTAACGAAATGTGTAAATACTGAGTCAAACAATCATGATGTCGAATTTAGAAGAAGATTTACCCCAGGTGGGTCTAAACGAAAGTTTGCAATCCCACGCTGCGCAAGCAGTCAGCCTCACGGATTCTGGGGGAGGCACTAATTCGATTAGTACTAATACTACTAACGGCAGGATGCTAGGACAAGCCCCTGCCGACAACCGTACTATTAGTCATCAAAACACCGGCGAGGAACACAACACAATGGAGACTAGCTTGCAGCCCGACCCTGGAGTCAATAGAACTGCCGCTGGTCTACCCAGAAGAACAGAAACCGGTCGAATCAAGTGGACGCGTGACATGAATAGAACAGTTATTAAAACATTCCTCTTGATCAACGACTGCGAAGATAACCCCCGCCCTGGCTGGAGAATAAAACTCCACCGCGAAATAAGCCAGATATACCCGGAATTAAAACTCACCGAACAAAATGTAGCGTGCCGTCAAAGAGCTATTTACGCTAACCGCCTGCTACCCCAAGCTGAAATAGACCAAATCCGGCGTGAAGTTGGCAGAACATTGCACAACCTTCAGCAAGGGGAAGAGCTAACAGCACAGCAGGAAGTTAGAAACGAACAAGATCAAACTATACAGGCTGATACGGACAATACAAACCAAAAATATTTGGAAAATTTGTCCTTATTCGAAAATAGTGACCCGACCTTGAGGCCGAGTATCCCTAAACTAAGATTCAAGAAAGGAACCCACGAAATACTAGCGAGAGTAAACCTAGCAGCAGGGACGTCCTTAAATAGAACTGAGGACCTCGAGACATTACACAGTGGGTTATATGCTGCAGCAGCAACTGTAATTGAACTCAATGGTCAGGCATTATATCAGAGAACTGATAAGAAAAGTACCAAGAAACAAGTGGAACCCGCTTGGAAAATGAGACTAGAAAAACAAATAAGCCAGTTACGAGCACAAAGTGATATCATTGGAGAACATCTAAGTGGAAACTCTAGCAGCAAGGTTGCTAAAAAGGTTAAAGATATGCTGAAAGCAGAGAGTATTCCTTTAGACAGTCCCGATATAAAACGGCTGCTAACAATCGTAAGAGACAACATTAGACAAAAATGTAAGGCTAAAGGTGCCCGTCTAAGGCGATACAATAAAGCCACAAAGAGGAAGGTACAAAACCAACAGTTCACCACGAACCAAAAAACCTTCTATAGGACACTGAACCAAGAAGAAAATGACCTTACTCCAGCTAATGACATAAATAAAGACCAATTTAATGCATTTTGGAGTAATATTTGGTCTGACGCGTCCCATTTCAATGAAGAAGCAAGCTGGCTCGAAAAAGTTGAAGCCGAGGCTGAAACTTTGCAAGAAATGCCTGAGCCGCAAGTAACATCGATCGACATAAGGGATGCCACTAAGAACTTGGCTAACTGGAAATCACCGGGACCTGACCAAATTCATAATTTCTGGCTCAAAACTTTCACCACCCTACACCCTGTTATCGCAAACTGCTTTAGCAAGGCTCTCCTAAACACCGAGCACTTCCCAGCTCATCTTGCCAGTGGCAATACCTTCCTTTTATTTAAAAAAGGGCAGGTAAACGACCCAAAAAATTACAGACCGATCACCTGTCTGTCAGTGGTGTATAAACTTTTAACATCAGTCATGTATTCAAAAATATACACACACTGCATAAACAACAACCTGGTAGCTGATGAGCAAAAGGGCTGTATTAGGAAAGCTTTGGGTTGCAAGGAACAGCTTACAATCGATGCCGTTATTATAAAACAGGCAGAAGTTAAAAGGCGAAATCTAAATATGTGCTACATAGATTATAGTAAAGCATTCGATTCTGTTCCTCACGACTGGCTAAAGAAGATATTGCAAATATACAAAGTACACCCCCTAATACGCAACATGTTAGGTACCCTAATGGAGCAATGGAATACCAATCTCCATATTGGACAAGAGAAGCTTGGCAATATAAATATATCAAAAGGTATATTTCAAGGCGACTCTTTAAGCCCCCTCTGGTTCATTTTGGCCATGAACCCACTGTCCTCACTACTAAAATCAACATCCTACGGATATCGTCCCAACTTAACTGAGAATTTTAGAATAAACCACCTTCTATTTATGGACGATATCAAACTCTACGCTGAAAGCAAAACCCACCTACAGTCCCTAATTCAAATAACCAAGACATTTAGCGATGACATCAAAATGTCGTTTGGCTTAGACAAGTGCGCAATCTTGAATGTCGTACGCGGAAAGACTGAACAAAATCGTGGACTGCTTGAAGGCATAGATATATTAGATGAGGACAAAACATATAAATACTTAGGCATCTCCCAAAACCAACAAATAAACCACACAAGCCTAAAAAGGGAGTTTAAAAACAAATACAAAAGCAGGCTAACAAAGCTTTTTAATACTCATCTGAATGCTGGTAACCTTACTACTGCCATCAACACCTGGGCAATACCAATACTTACCTACTCATTCGGAATCCTTAAGTATTCAGACACGGATTTGCACGAACTGGATAGGCTTACGCGCAGGCTGCTAACAAAATTCAGATTCCACCACCCACGCTCTGCACTTGAAAGAATCTACCTAAAACGAAAGGAGGGAGGAAGAGGTCTCATTAATATATATAACTTGTGCAAGTCGCAAGAGACCTCTATGAGAAAATACTTCCAAGAATCGAATGGGGAAATTCTTAAAAAAGTGGTTGCAGCAGACGCTGGATATACAGCCCTCAACTTAAAGCGAAACGGACTACCTAATATCATCCGCGCGCCGCCAAGTCAACAGCTTGTAACTTGGCAAGAGAAAGCTCTACACGGCAAATACCCTACTGCACTCCAAAATCCACTCATAGATAGAGAAATGTCACTGAATTGGTTAGAGAAAAGGCAGCTTCACGCTGAAACAGAAGGTTTTATTATCTCTATCCAAGACCGTGTCATTCGAACTCGAAACTATGAAAAGGTCATCATGAAAAGGAATGTGGAAGATGTGTGCAGAAAATGCAACTGCCCCGGAGAGACGATAGAACATATCACGGCGGGTTGTGGTGCTATGGCCCCCAACGCTTACCTGGGGAGACATAATCAGGTGGCAAAGATCATCCACAAGGAACTGGCCCATAAACTAGGGCTAAGGGAAAACCTTCCACCATACTACCAATACTCACCCGAGCCAGTCCTTGAATCCCCTGAATATCTCTTATACTGGGACAGGCCAATAATAACGGATAGAACAGTAGACCACAACCGTCCGGATATTCTTCTCATCGAAAAAACCACCAAGAAAGCTTTCATAATCGATATAGGTTGCCCACTAACACACAACCTCTCTAAAACCGAATCGGAGAAGAAGACCAAGTACTCGAATTTGGCTATAGAGATAAAAAATATATGGAAGCTAGATAAAATCGACATAATTCCGATCATAATATCCGTGGAGGGAGCTATGACGAAAAATTTCAAGCCCAACTTGGAAAAACTGGGCCTATCAGGTTATTTATACCAACTAATCCAGAAAAGCGTCATCCTCCAAACATGCCATATAGTACGGAAGTTCCTAAACAGTACAGGTTAAGATGAATTTCTTCTCTGTACTGTAAATAATACCAGCAATACCAACAAAAAGCTGTGAAAACTAACATTGAGAAAAATAATAATAATAATAATAATAATAATAATAATAATAATAATAATAATTGTTTTTATTGTTGAAAAATTAGTAAAATACAATTAATCATTGCAATTACAACAACACATACATTTTCCAACAAGGGCAGAGTTCGCACTCATCTGTCGAGACAGTGAGCAGCGCTTTTACACTCAACCCAGCAATACTTATTAACTAAATTATACTAACAAAAAAAAATATATTTTACTAAATAAAATATTTTAAATAAATCTTAACAAAAAATCAAAATTTCTAGTACATAAATAAATTTAAAAAAACCATAAAACATGTAACAAAATTGAATATTACCTTAAATTCTAATTTATGACATGACATAGAATTTACTCCAGTAGCACTTGTTTTAGTTTGCATTTAAAGTTGGCCAAATTTAAAGACTTCAAAGATTCAGCAAGTTTGTTATATTGCTTGGTGACGTTATAAGAAAAAGATCCTCGAAATTGGGTGGTTTTATATTGTGGGGGAGTTAGAAGATTCCGATACCTGACATTTAAATTATGAACAGAGGTTCTGAATTTTAGTTTTTTAAACAGATAAGCAGGTTTTTGAATCGTAATGATTTTATGATATAATACTAAACAGTGTAGAAGTCTCCTCTTCTCCATATTCAGCCATCCTATATCTTTGATCGAAGATACGACTCTGGTGTCAGTTACTTAATAATTTTCACCAAATACAACATGCAAATGAAAGCGGAATATAATAGTTATAGAATGAATTAACTATACAGGGTGATTCACGTTGAGTGGCCTATTAGAAGATCTCGGAAACGAGTAAACTTATCTTTCTAAAAATTTGATAGCAGGAATAATTGGCTTTGAGCTTTTAAAGCATTATCTTTTGAGATTTTTGTTACTTCCGGTTATACCGGAAGTTAATGCCAACTTTGCTATTTTAAATGGAATACCATGTATATTTTAGCATTTTTAATTACCTTATTAAAATCTTAATAACTTTTGTTAATATTAATCTATTCCTATCTCTAACCGTTTTTGAGATATGAATTATAAAAGGATCTTTTTGTATAAAAACGCTCCGAGAAGAAAGCTTAGTAACTCTGAAACTAATAAAGGTAAACATTTAAAATTTTGTAAGCTTTCAAGTAATATATAGATCTTTAGTTTAAATTACTTAGGTTCCACGTTTTTTATACAGGGAGTTCTTAAAATTGTGCCAATGTTACCATTTAAATAAATGTTCATAATCAATTTTTGCAAATGGAACACCCTATTTTTTAGCTTGCTAACGTGTAGAGAATTAATTTCCTATCTAAATGCCTTATATGTTATAATCCACATTTTAAGGCGTTTTGGAATTATGAGCAATTTAACCGGTATAACCGGAAGTAACAAAAACCTCAAAAGATAATGTTTTAAGCTCAAAGCCAATTATTCCTCCTATCAAATTTTTAGAAAGATAAGTTTACTCGTTTCCGAGATCTTCTAATAGGCCACTCAACGTGAATCACCCTGTATAATATCTATTTATATCTGTGTCCAGAAAATTTTATTACTGAGATTACCGATACGTAGATTATAGGGATATCGAACTATTAACCAAAAAATACATATGTAATTGTAGTTTTTGATAATAATATATCTAAAGCAGATAATTAAAAAACAAATAAAAAACTGATTGAATAAAAGTTTAATCCAACCACAGAAGAAACACTTATTAAAAAGTCAAATTTAAGATTTAGTATAATGTATAACAAAGCATGAAATAAAGTTTAACAAACCAAATGTGGCTATGACGAAAACTTTATACTTGATTATTTGGCTTAATTATGTTGACAGATATAGTGAGTAGTCACATTTTTATGTTCAACGGGCGATATTTAAATTGCGGAGGCTTACCTAAAAATATATTCGAGAGAAAGGATACTTGTTGAACACTATAAACATTATAAAGAAGTTTTTTTACTCATTGTTTTTGTTGGTGGTATTTTTTCTTCTTCCTACAAAATATATTACTCATATCCTGCTGTAAGCAATTATACTTTAAATAAATAGCCCATATTATTTAAAAGTAGTTTTCAAATTCCTGATGCTGTAAAGATAACATCAAAACGTCTAAAAATTATTAAGTATGATACATGGTGAAATTCAGGGTTTAAGAATATTTTAAAAAATAAAATAAAAAATACAGGTCCGTATTTAAGAAATTAAAGTTGGTAACAGTTCCACAAAAATGAAATATTGTACCGGAATTCTAAAAACATGATAGTATACACCTAAAATAGTTGCTTTAACAACGTTGTATTTGTTTTTCTGTAGCGGTTAAAATAAGTAAGTTTAAAAAAACTCAAAAAATTTTTTTTCGATTATTTCAAAAAGTAATTAAGAAAGCTCAAGTTTTTTTTACGGTATTACTGGGCACAAAATTCCGCAGCAATACCACCATTTGACCGATGCTGTATCTCTTATAGTTTCCGAGATACTGATGTGGTGGCCCGCGGTCTTAAAAAATGGTGAAGAGCTAGGTATAGTGCGGGTACTTAAATAAACATTGACTAAAAACCCGTGTAACAAAACGTCTCTCTTATCCTCATCTGTCCAACGACTGAATGGAGTTTCCAACAAATTACAAACTATGTCATTAATTGGGTTCATGTTTAAAACACACAACTATGTACATACACTACTGAAATAGCTGAAAAATAAAAACAAAACTTTTTCACGTAAAAACGATATCTATAACCGTAAGTTTTGCGAAGCCTTAAAATAAATATCTTAAGGTTAGGCGAACCAATGCTAAAATAATGGTGCATACGACTGATCTATTTTAAAATTGCCTTTTATCATAATGCAAATTGTTACATGCTGTTTGCGTGACTGATGTCACGTAACCATAGCAACGGTGAAAATCAAAGCTATGTTGGGCGTTGGGTCTTCTCACTTGCTTGGAGCTAACGGACACGGTCGACTGGGGCGCGCCAAAATGCACGAATGTTTTTAATTAATATTATTAATTTGAACATAATTATTTTTTAAGGGCTAAAATGGTAGCTGTATTGGTACATTAATATTTAATATTATCGAAAAAACTTTTCTCCTGGTTTTATTATTTTTTGGTAAAGAGTCCCTTCACCTGAAGAGCCGCCACTGGATGAGCATTGAATTTGGGACACCCTGTACATCTGTTTTTACTTTAATAAAATGATACCTAATCTTTAGTAAAAAACTTAAAGAATGCCAAGTCCTATGCATTCTTGGTATTACCTACCTAAGCTCAGTGGTCGAGTATCTCTAAAATAACAACACATTTTATCATCAACCGCAGAGAATATATGGAGTTTAATAAAGGGCGACACGTGATTAATATTTAAATCCTCCGGGAGCCACAAGTCACCAACAAGTCCCATATGTTGTTTTCATCCCTTCATACAACCATAATGCGATGTTCTTTTATTCTATTATGATCTTTGCCATCGTACAAAATCTGTTCAATGGGGGAGCATTGTATACTCATTTTATTATAGATAAGGGGTTTATATAATAAATAATGTAGGTATGTCTGTTTTCCAACAATTTAGGTTTTTGTATTTACCGCATTCGCCATTACATTTTTTGATCAATATCTCGTTTTTTTTTTGTTGTATCTAAAAAGCAACTTGTACTTTTCAACTTGAAGAAATAGCCCATGGAAATTCAGAAGGTAAGAAATAAGAACACAAAGTTTTCCTCCACTGTTATATTAATGAAATATTTTTGGTTTAAAAAACGTCTCTACATGTTTCGAATGCAAAAGTATTCAATTTCAGGAGAATAAATGAAATGGAGGAAACGAGTTAACGGAGCAACCAAATTTTAGGTTAGATGAAAAACAGTTTAATGAGTAGAAAGGTGAGAAAATCAATACGAACGTTACATTGTAAAAAAGAAAAATATATGGGATTTTATAGTGCCCTATGCCTTAGACCTCTTTCAGACGAGGACGCTGTATCCCAGACGGTATATCTCAGATACAGAAAAAGCATGCAGTTAAATTGTAGCTTACACACGGCATTCGACGTCGCATACAGTATCGCGCGACAGAATTTTTGAATCTTGAAATCAGCCGCCCGGCTTCCCTTAATTCTACCATAGGATGAACACACAGAGTTCGTCTCCTTTTAAGTTTTTTTTTTTTATTAGATATATATATACCATAACATACTTCAATATTCATGATTAACGACTGCACCGCACTGAAGCTTGTTAAGAAATGTGTAATAAAAAAGTATCCCAAAGAAGTATCGGGGTAGTATGCGGTTGTGATTCGGTATCTCGCATACAGAATCCCGCATACAGTATCCTCGTCTGAAAGAGGCCTAAGGCCGTGTGTAAGCTACAATTTAACTGCATGCTTTTTCTGTATCTGAGATACACGCGTCTGGGATACAACGTCCTCGTCTGAAAGAGGCCTAAGACCTCTTTCACACGAGGACGCTGTATCCCAGACGCGTGTATCTCAGATACAGAAAAAACATGCAGTTAAATTGTAGCTTACACACGGCATTCGACGCCGCATACAGTATCGCGCGACAGAATTTTTGAATCTTGACAAATCAGCCGCCCGGCGGCGAAGGAGTATCCGAGATACAGAATTATCATGGTGGCTTATGGACCTGTTCAGACATGCATACTTTTGCGACGCAAAAAGTTCGATTTCAGAGGCGGCCAGTATTTATTCAGAGGTGATAGTGAGTAGTTGAATGTTGTGCAGCTCTTAAAATGATTGTGGATACATTCGATAATAATTAAAAAACTTTGTAGTGTCTTGTAATAAATCTTGATAAAGTAAATTATATGTTCCCTTAGCTTCCCTTAATTCTACCATAGGATGAACCCACAGAGTTCGTCTCCTTTTAAGTTTTTTCTTTTTATTAGATATACCATAACATAACGCACTCTTCAATATTCATGATTAACGACTGCACCGCACTGAAGCTTGTTAAGAAATGTGTAATAAAAGAGTATCCCAAAGAAGTATCGGGGTAGTATGCGGCTGTGATTCGGTATCTCGCATACAGTATCCTCGTCTGAAAGAGGCCTAAGGCCTCTTTCAGACGAGGATACTGTATGCGGGATTCTGTATGCGAGATACCGAATCACAGCCGCATACTACCCCGATACTTCTTTGGGATACTTTTTTATTACACATTTCTTAAAAAGCTTCAGTGCGGTGCAGTCGTTAATAATGGTATATATCTAATAAAAAGAAAAAAACTTAAAAGGAGACGAACTCTGTGGGTTCATCCTATGGTAGAATTAAGGGAAGCTAAGGGAGCATATAATTTACTTCATCAAGATTTATTACAAGACACTACAAAGTTTTTTAATTATTATCGAATGTCTCCACAATCATTTGAAGAGCTGCACAACATTTTATTTGGCAATTTCCACCCAACATCGTTGCTTTTTGTTTCTGTCAAAATAATCTTCGTGACTAGTGTCCTATAAACAAGAATTTGGCTCTATCAAACTAATAAACTTTTCGTTATCGAAAACGGCACGATCCATAGTTTGTTCGGGTTTGTTCAACTACTCACTATCACTTCTGAATAAATACTGGCCGCCTCTGAAATCGAACTTTTTGCGTCGCAAAAGAATGCATGTCTGAACAGTTCCATTAGCCACTATGATAATTCTGTATCTCGGATACTCCTTCGCCGCCGGGCGGCTGATTTGTCAAGATTCAAAAATTCTGTCGCGCGATACTGTATGCGGCGTCGAATGCCGTGTGTAAGCTACAATTTAACTGCATGCTTTTTCTGTATCTGAGATACACGCGTCTGGGATACAGCGTCCTCGTCTGAAAGAGGCCTTAGAGTTTAAATGTAGAATGAAAGTTTCCAAAAATACCTACCTCTTTTTAGAAACGTGGTAGCGTTTCGAGCTGAATTTTTGATTTAATCCAAAATTTCATAAAATTAATTAATAAAATGCTAAACAAATCTAGAAAGATTTATATTTTCTGATATATCTATTCTTAATTTAAGTTTACTACCAATATGTGGTCTCCATCTAGTTCAACATTTTCATTCTTTTCAATTTCATATATATCAACTGTTCTTCTAACACACAGATGTTAAACCTTTTATTCCACATTGAAACTCTTATAGTGCCGTAAGCCTTAATCTCATATATTTTCTTTTTACACTGCAACGTGCGTATTGATTTTCTCACTCATTGAACTGTTTTTCATCTAACCTATAATTTTGCTTCGTTAAGGTGATATCTACTAGTTTCTTCTTTTTCATTTATTCTCCTGAAGATAAATGCTTCTGCATTCGAAACATGTAGAAAAGTTTTTAAACCAAAAATATTTCATTAATATAACAGTGGAGGAAGACTTTGTGTTCTTATTTCTTACCTTCTGAACTTGTACTTTTGTTTGGATAACAATCAATTAACTTTGAATGTCGTCGGAAAAGTCCGTGTGAGGTTATTTCTCGGTGTTTTGAAAAATTGTAAATAAATTTGCTTATTTTTAATTTTCACAGTTATAAATGTTGATGGTGTTATTTGGCTACTGCTGTGTAACACTTAATTGTGTTAGTATCCACACTCCAAAGCAGTGTGAACACTTAGTCCTTTATTTTACACCGATCAGAAAGTGAAAATGAACATAACACCAAAGAAGTAGTTTCCTTTACGTAGGTTTGTGTGAAGAAGTAAAATCATTATGTAAAATTAAAAAAATTTTGTATACCAAACACATTATTTTGTAAAGGACAGTATATTTTCTGTTAGAGGCCTGCACGGGCAGATGCGGCCCGACCTGATTCTCGGGCTCGGGTCGGACCGGGCCACTTAATTAATAAAGGTTCAGGTTTTCGGACCGTAACAATTTTTTCCGGGCCTATAAGGCTTGACGGGCTTGCCGGGCCTGCTGGACTTTTGTAGCCAGCCGGTCTTTCGGATCAGCCTTGGTTATCTTATATGCTTTAAAAAATTTTTTTTAATAATTTTCAAGCACTAATAATTTTTTTCAGACCTCCCGGAGTTGCCGAGCCTTTCGGGCCTGACGGGCTGTTCGATTTTGATTGACGGGCCGGACTGGGCCGCGTCGCTAAATTTTGGCTCGGGCCGGGTCTTAAAATGTCGGTCCGTGTAGGGCTTTTATAATTTCCGAAAAATCAATTTTAAATGTATCAAACAATTTTTTTTTAAATTGATAACACTGAGGGATTTTTTATGGCAACTAAAACCAATTAGAATTCAAGAAGGTGGCAACCAATTAAGTAAGCAAACATAAATTCTCACCATATCATCATTCTTTTTTCCCACCGAACGGTGTTAATATTACTCTATCTTAAAGTACAAACTTATACAGGGTGTTTTTTAATTAAGTGCCGATACTCAAGGTTGTGAATCCTTGGGTGATTTTAAGAAGAAAAGTTAATAATAAGCCCTAAAGCTCTTCATTTTTTTTTTTTGAAATTTGGAATTTATCGTTTTACTAAATGAATTGCGATTTTTAAAATAAAATGTTTAAACATTTTTTTGGTTTTTATTTTTTTATGCAAAAAGAGTGTGTTCGTCATACGAAAGTAAGTCTATGGACCAAATTTGCTCCAAAATAAATGAGGATTTTAAATATAAGTTTGGTTTTTAGAAAAATCAGTGGAGTACCATTTTTTTCTTTAAAAATATTCAGTTCAAACCCCGTACGGACGTCACTGGTAAAAATTTTAAAAATCTTTTAAGTTAAAAAATGCTCCATAATGATTAAGAGATGTGTACAATAATTTCATAAAAATATCTAAGAGTGATATAATAATTATGATAAAAAAGTTATATGTGTTAAAAAAATTTAACACCCTGTAGCTCAAAATTGAAGAGGTTTAGGACATACGTTAATATTAACTTTTCTTCTTAAAATCACCCAAGGATTCACAATCTTCAGTATCGGCACTTAATTAAAAAACACCCTGTATAATAACCTCTCTTGATGTGTGTTATTTTAACACCTATTTGGTTTGTATCGAAATATAGATCAAGTCTGGCGTTCGTTTGGTGTTAAAAAGATAGCTAAATTTCAAACATTGTTCTACCTACTTACCAAATATGAAAAATTTTGGAAGAACTTGATTTTTTCCTACAGGGTGTTATAGAATCGATGCAAAATAAACAAGAAAATTGACCATTTTTGTTATTACGGCTTGACCACGCCGCCACTGGAAAAGTTTTAAAGAAAAAGTGATAAGATAAGAGTAACATGAGTTTATTTTATTTAGTTTGTCAATAAATAGAAGTGATTATCTGTTCTCAGTTAAGAAACTAAACCCACCTTTTAGAAATACCAAGGCTGTCACAACCATAATAAAACCAATGGCTATAAATGCAATCTTAAGTAATACTTTTACCGTAATTTACATTGCAACAAACCTTTTGTATATAAAACACAACTGTGCCAAAAGAACGACATTAAAAATGCTTTGTTTAACCACAAAATCCACATTTAGATGTAAAGTTAAACAACGAAACTAAATTTTCGGAAAAATGTAGGTAGGGTTAATGAATGAATTAAAGCTTTATAAGATACAAAATACAAATGATACTTTTCAAAAATATATGTTATTTTCTGAAATAAAAAACCCAAAACTATAGTCTACTTCAGAAAGGTGTAGATTAATAAAAACTTATTAGGTATGCCAAGTGACTACAGAGTGACCCAACGAATATTTAGCCGCTTTCATAATTTTATACACTTATTTTTTATTAAACATTATAAAAAAATACAAAATACAAAATATACATTACCTATACAGAAATTAAATTATAAAAAATCATAATATTCTTCGTCATCTGAGGAACTGTCTTCTCCTCTTGACGTTTTAATTAACGGGTCGACGGTCCGATCGATCAGGTGGTCAAGACCCCATATTTTATTCTCTTCTTTAATGATATGATGGACTGTTTTTCGCCAGTTCTCTGGTGTCACTTTCATTTTGAATGTCTTGTTGTGTCTTATTACAAATCCTTACACTTGCGCCCATATATAAGTTCTATAGGATTTAGTGGTGTGCGAAGCACAGTTAGACTATGTTTTTCAGCTATATCTTCCACGGCATATGTCATAAAACGATGTTTGTATAAATTTGCTATAGCTAATAATTCCTTCTTTATCAAATTATCTTTAATTTCAATACTTTTGGTGGTTAACCAGTCGATAATTTCTTGTTTTCTCCAAGATGAAGTTGGAGTCTTCTCTGTGCGTCGTGAATGATAGCTTGCGTTATCCACAACGACTACTGAATCAGCTGGAAGATATTTTATCATTTCACCAAAATAGTTTTAAAAAACATTCGAATTTATGTCCTCGTGGTAATCTCCCGAATGGAATTATGCAATTACTTGAAATCTTAATATTACAAACAATACTATTTTATATATTATATTATATACCCGTTAACCTAATTCTCTAAAATTTTTGGTTAGTTATCATAAATAATTTAATGCACAAAATTTACATGCGCCTATGGCCGACACCGAAATTGAGCCGAATAGGACGGAATTTCCCATTTTATTACTCTACACCTTTCTGCAATAGACTATAAAATACATATAACCCCTTCTGGAACTAAATTTACAATTTATGAAATACAAGTGAACAAAGTGTAGATAATAATAACCCGAAAAAACTCATATGGAAGCCTAATGTATATATATATATATATATATATATATATATATATATACAGGGTGTGTCATTAAGGTGTCGGGCTTTAATAGCACCTAAACTATCAAAGATAGGGAAAAAAGTGTAATACAAAAGTTAAATAGTTTGATAGGATGCATAACCTAAAAATATTTTAAAATCTACAGGGTGGTCCTAAAAAGTGGTACTGATTAATAAAAAAGAAAATTAAATGGGACACCCAGTATAATTTTCCAGAATATGATTCAATAGAATAAGGACTTTGCAACCATCTTAAAATTTTCGAACTAAAATGCAACGTTGCCAAGTAATTAATTTTTTCCCGAAATTTTAGTAATTTTAAGGGTATCGTAAAAATATCATAGTAACCTGTGGATTACCCCTAGGCAAATATACTTTACATTGTGGGTACTTTAAGGTACGATATATTGATCGATAACAATGTTTTTTAAATCTCTTATACAGAGCGTTCGGTATAAGTTGGACAATTCGACAGTTTTAAAAATGCTTTATTTCAATTTTTTTAAATAGGACCCCACTAATTTTTTTATGCAAAAGGATGTATCTTTCGAAAACCTTACTTTTTTGTTAAACATGTCATATATCTAAATATCATAGTTTTTGAAATATTTAGGATTTGTCTTAACTTAGGGTAAAAAAGGAAAGTTCTAATTGAATAATTTAGTCAAGATTGCTTTGGAACAAAAAATAAATAATTTTCTTTGTCACAGCTGTCATTGCAAAATTATTTCGCCAACATTTTGTGTTTAATTACTGTTTAAATTTTAGTTTCCTGAACGAACTTTATCATAACTCATATTTTTCTATTTCGATAAAGTTAGTTCGGGACACTAAATTTTAAACAAAAATGTTAGCGAAATAATTTTGAAATGACAACTGTGATAAAGAAAATTATTTATTTTTTGTTCCAAAGCAATCTTGACTAAATTATTCAATTAGAACTTTCCTTTTTTACCCTAAGTTAAGACAAATCCTAAAATATTTCAAAAACTATAATATTTAGATATATGACATGTTTAATAAAAAAGTAAGGTTTTCGAAAGATAAATTCTTTTGCCTAAAAAAATTAGGGGGGTCCCATTTAAAAAAATTGAAATAAAGAATTTTTAAAACTGTCGAGTTGTCCAACTTATACCGAACGCTCTGTATAAGAGATTTAAAAAACATTGTTATCGATCAATATATCGTACCTTAAAGTACCCACAATGTAAATTATATTTGCCTAGGGTTAATCCACAGGTTACTATGATTTTTTTACGATACC
The DNA here is from genome assembly GCA_935413205.1 of Polydrusus cervinus. Taxonomy (NCBI): domain Eukaryota; kingdom Metazoa; phylum Arthropoda; class Insecta; order Coleoptera; family Curculionidae; genus Polydrusus; species Polydrusus cervinus. Next base: position 30,160,280 of record OW284515.1, on the reverse strand, counting down.
CTTAAAATTACTAAAATTTCGGAAAAAAATTAATTACTTGGCAACGTTGCATTTTAGTTCAAAAATTTTAAGATGGTTGCAAAGTTCTTATTCTATTGAATCATATTCTGGAAAATTATACTGGGTGTCCCATTTAATTTTCTTTTTTATTATTCAGTACCACTTTTTGGGACCACCCTGTAGATTTTAAAATATTTTTATGTTATGCATCCTAACAAACCATTTAACTTTTATATTACACTTTTTTTCCTATCTTTGATAGTTTAGGTGCTATCAAAGCCCGACACCTTATTGACACACCCTGTATATACCTATAATAATCAATTATCCTAAACCCTTCCCAGGTCAGTCGGTCTCTTGACTCGATCATCGAGACACCTGATCAAAAAATGTTCGACACCCATTCCTAACGAGCGCGGCTTCGAGATTTGCATCTGAAAGAAAAACAATCTAAAATTTTAATCAACACCTCTCGGGACATAATAGAAAGAGGCCTCGCTCTTAATATCAGTTAATAATATTTTGTTGTTGGGCGTCCGAACCCTTGTCAGAGCTCTTGAAAAGCTGGTAATTAATATATCCGAGGATCGGTTCTTAGAAAGTGCCAGGATGGGTTCTTCAGTGGATATCTGTGATCAGCCTCAAAACAAAAAAAATCAGATACAATTTTTTTTTGCTAAACTGTATTTTCCACTTATTTTAAGGACAACTGAACTGCTATATGTTTTTATTTGCATCAGCATAATGCTTATGTACTATTATATTAAAGGGTAAATATTTGTAAAGTTCTTTTTACGATGAATGGTTCTGATTTAATATTTTTGCATTTAATGCAATAAAATGGGTGCTAAGTGCGGTCGTAAATATCCGTTAATCCTTAGTATTTATTTTCGGGGAAGGATTATAATGATTTCTAGGTAAGGTTAAATTAAAATAAGATAATTTTAAATACTTAGACATCCCCCCATTAGTTTGAAAGATTTAATGTCATTCCTTATTTTTCACGGGAAGTGTTCAGTTGTATTACAATATCATTTATTATTAATGCCATAGGGCACGTATGACGCCATTAAAATCAATTGTCAGAATAGAAAATACTTCGCCGACTTTAGGTTATACAGGGTGATTCCTAAGTTAATACTTCTTTTTTAGCTGTGTATAAAAGGCATTAAAATAAACAACATTTTGGAAAAACTCAAAAATAAAATACTTACATTCATTTGTTACACTATGGATCAAATACGGTTCTGCCTAACTTGCCCGTTGAATAATATTAAGAAAACTTCTGGATGTAGGATGAGCCCGCAAGGAAAAGCGTCCTGCGTATAATCTCGAAGCAGCAGCCGCACTTTGACGACTCTCACCGTAAATTAGCACCATATCTATTAGTTTATTGTTTTCAAATTTTACCATTTTCACGTGTCACCAATTTAAAATTAACTTGCTTCAGAAAAATACACCGAAGCGGATTGCCAAATAACTCACCAAATTGCATTACTAATAAGATATAAGACAACACCATAAAGTAAATCAGGATACGTTTTGATGACCAGCCCGCACTTAGATTGTTTACTTCTTTATCTCCCCTATTTTTAGGTTTTTTGAAAAACTTAAAAATGTTGTTTATTTCTTTTATACACAGCTAAAGAAGAAGTATCAACTTAGGAATCACCCTATGGTGTTGTAGAATTAATTACACAATATATTAATTATATTTTCCCAGGTAGTTGGAAAAATTAAATCCATCATTACTGTATCAAATTCTTATATTACTCTGCATGAGTGGCCTAGCCAGGGCGGGCAGCCCCCTTCCCCCGAAATATAAAAAACCAGAAGATTTATAATATAATTGGGAATCGAAACTACGACAACCCTATTAATAACCCACCAAATGAAATAACACATCGTCTTACATATTGTTATACAAAATGCTTGCAAGACAAACTAACATCCACGCAAATCTTAAAACTTTTAAATACACCCGCGGCGCGCGACACCCTCTTTGAATTTTATTTATAAATTTAAAAAGTTTCACTGGTGTTTGCATGCATAATCTTTACATGACTGTGGCTTCTAATAATGATCGATAATAATATATTTTTTTGGTTTTCAATAAATAAAAAATAAACCTTATCTTAAATATTTTTTTGCTCAGTTATGCTTATTTCATAAAGTTTTTTTATAAGTTTTAAATTATTTATATTACTTGTGTATTAGTATAACTCCCTATAGGTTTCTATAAAAATAATATATTTTATATAAATAAAATATTTTTTTTTATGGTCCAAAAAAGGTTTTTTTGGGCGTGGCATCCGCTAGTTACTCGATTTCAGATCCCTTTTTGCCCCCCCCCCCCCCCCCAAACTATATTTGTGACTAGGCGCCACTGCTCTGCATAATACAATTTTTTTTTGTTTGCCGGGATTGGCGGAAGACCCAGTATACTTAGGCCTATATGAGGCCCATTGTATCTCCTATCGTCTGGGTAATATCAGCCAGGCGGGACCTACAGCTTAACGTGGAATCCGAACCACGTGTATGCACTAGTTATCCTTTTTAACCCCCCAGAAGTCCAGTCCATGACTCTCTTCTCGGTTCTGTTATTAGGAATCACTAGTTGCATTCTTAAATTCACTAAATTTCGGACATACTTTTTTTATTGTACGTTTGCCCACTCCAGGGTTCGAACCCGGGTCACCTCGGTCGAATGCCAGTAACTCAACCTCTGAGCCACTGCCGCGGTGCATAATACAATTAAACCGATTATAATTAATTTAAATGAAAATAGCGACAGAGCAATAAAACTAAATATAGAATAACATTATACATAAAAATAAATGTAAGTAGTAAAAGTAAAAGTTTTATATATTTTTTTTATATTTTAATAAATCCCAAATTAAGTTGCCTTTGGTGCAGATCATATGCAACCGTGTGTTGGACGAATTTTTAAATTGGCCAAAAAGATTTCAATCGGCCACATTTTGATGCTTGTTATTAATATATACTGTTATTATTTTTAACATGGTATTAATTTGCCAAAACTTTACGGGTTAAGGGGGTTTTTAGAGGTGATTTGTGATATTGTTATTCCCACCTTGCCTCATAAAATAGGTAGTTAAGTAAACTCTTTTAAAAATTGAAAAACATGTTTGCTGTTGCGTTATATAACTTGAAATTAATTGATTTCTATAAATATTTTTGATATGTAACATATTAGAGCATATTTTATGCATATTTAAGGTGATTGCAGTGGCGTATTTAAGCCTGCAGACCCCCCCCCCCCCCAGCCCAAATTATTACTTACAGTGGCGTGAGGTCCATGGAACCGATGGAAGTACTGCTTACAGTCGCATATTAAAGGGAGGCTGCCAGGCTGCAGCACCCCCCCCCCTCCCCCCCCCCGAGCCAAGGAGCTCGGATCTAAAAGTCTAATTGCAACCTAATCTTCCGTCTCATGCTTGGACTCTTAATTTAAATTTTTAAATAATGTATCCTTGGCTTAGATTACAAAGGTCTTGTAGGAAACATTTCGTTTTTAAACTTTTTCTTCTAAAAGTGCTGTTTTATATAGAGATTAAGGTTTCGGACGCATATCGTTTTAGTTATTGATTTATGACGCAATTTTATAGGAAAACATGTAAAAATAATAATAAGTGTTTTATAGTATTTTTCTATTAAATACTTCCATTTTTTAGAGCTATTTTCAATAAATAAAAATATTACCCAATGCAATAAAATATTTTTACAACAAAAACAAAAAACAATTAGGTATTTATTTTTAAAGAGAAAAATTAAAGTAAACATTTTAATTAAAAAAATGTTTAAGGAAGAAGCATGATAATTTATAACCAAAAAATAGTGCGGGAAGAAACGATAATGCTTTATTATGAATATAAAAAACAACACTTAAGAAGGAGTATTTTAAAACTTAAGCATTTGCACCAAAAACTGCTCTTAGATCTACGCTCCTAAAATAGATGATTTCGGAAACATCATCAATTTTGGCGTGGTGAGCGATATTTACTTTAATTTTAATCATGAAAAACCGAGCCCGAAAAACGCTGGTAAGAGTCATACATACGTATTATGTTAAAATTTTGAATTGACACCAATATTCATATTTTTCACAAATATAAAAAAAAAATTAAAAAAAACAGGGTAACAGGGGAGAGGTAATAAGTTAATGCTCGAAATGTAATAGTAGTTAGGTGAATTTTAAACGAATTTGGGGCATGGCCCCGAAATTTTTTCGCCTGCGGCGGTTCTTCACCTTCTTTACTAGGTACAATGTCATGGAAATACATATAGTCCCGACCGTTCCTTTTCTCCATCCAGAAAAAAGTGTCCTATTTACGCCCACTGAGGTGAGCCCCCCCCCCCCCCCCCCCAGCATATTTTCTGGCTACGCCACTAGGTGATGGTTTAGTTAAGGAGAATGTATGTTTTTTTTTATGGATTGGTCACAAGTAAAATTTGATTTATGCAAACCACGAAAATTGACAAGATGTAGCTGATATATTCTTTGATCTATTAGGAATAATATATAAGTTTGGCGATCCGATTTATCTAGCGCCGGTTTAAAGTTCCAGCCGAATTTAAATAATCGGAGTGTTTTTCTGCTCGTTTCTTTCTGATGGATCGCAATGAATACGCAACGTGAGACTATTTTTAAATGAAACGACCTGAACCGTCGAGAAAATTTTAGTTGGAACAGATGATAATGAGAAACTGATATTTTATTTTAGATAGTACCATAGACCTAATGAAAACTACCTGTACCTATACCAGTATTAAAGTGAAAAACGCTTACAAACTTACTTTTTTAAAAATGAACCTTTTAGGGGAGGGTAGTCGATTTTTTATAGGTTTATGGAAACTTGTATTATTATTACTTTATTAAGAGTTTATTTTCAATATTTATAATATAATAAATTTGTTTATTTATCTTCCTTAATAAACTTCTTCTTTCATCCCCTGAAGACGTGCTTGTTAGGGGCAAATCTTAATATTTTAAATTATAAATATATGAGAATATTAAAATATTTTGTTTAAATATTTGTTAATATTATATAAAAGTTAAATTGTAAATAAAAAAAAACTTTTTAATATATGTATATAAATATAAACGCAGTTTTTTTGAAGATATAGGTATAATTAAATTTTGAAAAATATATTATTCATAACAATATCAATTAAAACATTTCCAAAAATATTTTTAAATTATCCGTTTCCAATATCCATACTTTTATTTCGACTTTATATTTTTTTAATGAAATATATTTTTTAATTTTTGTTGGTAAATAATAATCGTTTAAATAAAAACATAAATATTTGAAATTTTTTTATCCTATGGACTTATTTATTTTAGGTTTTATGGTTATTTCATTTTTATGACGAGTATTATGATTATGGTTTTTAAATTGTATAAGATTTTTATTTTTAAATATGTATATTAAGATATTGTAAATGTAAAGTTGTCTAATGTTCATTTTCTTTGTTTCAGTATATAATTTTATTGAAGGATAAAGATAATCTTTATTAAATATAATTTTTAGAAATCTTTTCTGTAATATTTCTAATTTTTTAACTAAAGTTCTATTTATTCCTCCCCAACCTAAAATTTCGTAATTTAAATGAGTTTTAACTAAAGCATAATATAATATTTCCAGTTGTTTTACGTTCAAAATTTTTTTAATGTTTCTAAAAATAGGTAGTAAACTTCTTAATTTTTTAATCAAATATTCTATGTGAAAATTCCAATTTAATTTACTGTCAAAGATTATTCCTAAATATTTTACTTGATTAACTTTTAAAATTTCAATGTCCTCAGTTATTTTAATATTATTCATATTTTGTGGTACGTATGAACCGTATTACTTAAAAAATCATTACCATCAAAAAGTAGAAACTATACAGGGTGTCAAGTGGCGTGCAAACCCGTTTGAACAGGGTAGGCAAACATTTAATTTCCAAACAATTGATTTTAAAAATTTTAAACACAGTTGACATCGCCATTACCTCAATTACATGTACGTGGACATGTCCACTTCTCCATTTTTTTTTCGACAACCGACGGAAACGCGCGACGTTTTGAGTAAAATCAAATAAAAGGCGAAAACACTAATATGTATTATTATTATGAATAAATTTCATCCACATTCGTTTTATATTCAGATTTTAAATCTAACACTGACTTGATTGAACCCCAAGTCAATTATTATGTAAATTATAATTTAAGATACTTATTAACAAAAATTATCTTAAATCATCATAAAAGTACGTCTTATTTTACGTTAAAAATTAAGTTCTTAACTAACCTGACATGTTTTATATCGAGAACGTGTATGTAGTATTTTTTGAAACTACGACAAAGTTGGAAGATTGGCACCAATGCATTTTACCAACGCGGGCCGACGGAGGCTCAGCTAGAGAGTCACGTGTATTTGTTCTCTTTCTAGTTTACTATCTACCGGCTCTCGCTCGCTTTTACTCGTATAAAAGCAGTGCTTTTGCTCTCCCATAAGCGGTTAATGTAATGTAAAATCATTGCTTTCGAAATTCTCTTACGGGTTGCTTATACAGCGATCGAGTTTACGATTAATTGGCAACGAATGCGTTCGTAGACATGATCTTCAATGTTAAACGATTTACTTTTCGGTCCTGGTTCTCTACATACACAGAAATGTTGGCGGATATTACACGGATAAAAATTTAAATATAAAGAAATAATTTTGGTTGAAGTTTATTTTATATATATATGCTTTTTTGCATGCACGCCACTGAGGGTGTCCCAAATGCCATGCTCATCATAGGTATCTCGGAAATTATAAGAGATACAGCATCGGTCAAATGGTGGCAAATTTGCCGAATTTGGTGCCCAGTAATATCGAAAAAAAATGTAGGCCTTCTTTTTTACTTTCTGAAATATTCTAAAAAAATTAAAATTTTAAGTTTTTTTTTTAAATTTGTCTGACTTAGCAATTTTTTAGCTTTATACTACCATGTTTTTAGAATATCGATACAACGTTTCGCTTTTGTAGAACTGTTATCAACTTTAATTTTTTAAACACGGACCTGCATTTTTTATTCTATATTTTGAAATCTTTTCAAGCTCTAAATTCAACCATATATCACACTCAATAATTTTTGGACGTTTTGATGCTATCTTTACATCATTAGGGATTTGATAATTACTTTTATATAAATACACAGCCCTGCCATTTATTTAAGGTATAATTATATACAGCAGAATATGAGTAATATATTATATAGAAAATAAATTAAAAGAGAAAAGACCAGCAACAAAAAGTAAAAAAAAACTTGTGTTCACATAAGTGTCCTTCCTTTCGAATACATTTTTGAGTAAGCATCCGCAATTTAAATATGGCCCGTTAAACACTAAAACTACTCCCTAAATGTGTGAACATAATTAAGCCAAACAATCAAGTATACAGTTTTCGTGATGTCCACCTTTTTTAATAACTTTAATTCATTAATTGTTAAAATTTATATTAAATCTTAAATTTAAGGTTTTCATCAGTGTTGCTTGTATGGCTCAATTATAGTTATTTATAGTACTATAGTGTGTTATATTGAAAATAAGTCACGCGAGAAAGATTTATACCACGAGCCCGTCAGGCCGAGTGGTATAAATTCTCAAGTGACTTAGGCACCATAACACACGAGTGGTATATAATGTTTTATCCAACAAGTGGAAGAAATCGTTTTTTATGAGCTAATAATAGTTAATAAGTTTCGTGAACATACCCTATAAATGTCAGAATGACTTGACAGTGACTTTTTTACATTTTGGTCAAAGTTGGTTGATTGTTTGGTTGCCACGGGCATGTTTAAAATAGCAAATGTTTAAATAAATGTTGACACTTGTCAGTTTTCCCTGCAGAAAAGGGAAGCTTTTTTGGAGAAAAAAACCTATAGAAAATGGAGGAAACCGATGAAAATTACGTTCCTGAGGATATCCTTACGGAAGCGGAAGAAGCAGCGATGCAGATTTTGCCAGAAAAGTCCCGAGATGCTTACGGCTAGGAGATCAAAATGTTTGAGTTTTGGATGACGACTTAAGAGACAGTAGATTTTTCGAAATTTTTTTTTCTATTATAATGTAGACATAAAATATCACCAAAAAATTTGCAGTATATCGAGTATTTTTGGTAAAAAAAAAGTTTTACCTACGACCAAAATTAAGCTGTTTATAATTTTAATCGTAAAAACTAGCTGGTGTCATATTTGTTAAATGATAGATGATGACAGCAACGTTGTCAGATTGTTTAAGAAATATGTAGTCGGGAAATAATAGTCCATAGTAACATAAACAAAAAAAATGCCCTGTTGAACAAGTTCTAACCCGCCCCAATACACCGTTTTAGGGTTTCAATTGTTTATATATATTTAATAACAATTTTTTTTATAAATTCAAATTTCAAATTCATCCAAAACTCAAACATTTTGAACTCCTTGTCGTAAGTATCTCGGGTCTTTTCTGGCAAAATCTGCATCGCTGCTTCTTCCGCTTCCGTAAGGATATCCCCAGGAACGTAATTTTTATCAGTTTCCTCCATTTTCTATAGGTTTTTTTCTTCAAAAAAGCTTCCCTTTTCTGCACGGAAAACTTAACGTGATCGCGACTCGACGTATTGTATAACAAAAAAATCATGTTAACCACGTGCTAACCTACCTTAATACACCTATTAGATCAGATTACCGAATCCTCAGTTCAGCTCCAAACGATGTTTTGGGGCGGGTTAGAACTTGTTCAACAGGGCATTTTTTTGTTCATGTTACTATTGACTATTATTTTCTGACTTTACATATTTCTTAAACAATCTAACAACGTTGCTGTCATCTATCATTTAACAAATATGACACCAGCTAGTTTTTACGATTGAAATTATAAAAAGTTTAATATTGAAATATTTTGTGGCTTAATGTTGGTCGAAATACTCGATATCCCGCAAATTTTTTTGGTGATATTTACTATTTTATATGTCTACTCTACGTTATATTAGAAAAAAAAATTTCGAAAAATCTGCTGTCTCTTAAGTCGACCGGACCCAAAATATTAGCCCCATCATCTCTATGGACCAAATACTCGATGCTTCGCTCGACTATTCACCTTTATAAAAAAAAGATATTTAAAATATGGCAAACTAGCGAGCTTTTTGAAAAACAAATCACAGGAATACAATAATACAAACCAAAGAAATCCAAGATATTAGAACGACCTGAAATAGAGAAGTTTTTAAACGAAGCTACCGATGACGAGTACTTGTTGATGAAAGTGGCTTTGATAATGGGGATTAGCGGTGCTTGTAGATGCGATGAATTGGTCAATTTGAAAATAGAAAATATTCATGACAAAGGGAAATATTTTTACGTAGTTTTGCCAGACACTAAAACCAAGAAATCGAGAAGTTTCACCATACTTGAAGAAGGATTTCCAGTCAACCCGATCAATTTGTGTAAAAATTCTGCTTGTAATAGTAATAAATAAATTGAATACTACTTTAAATATGAACGTGTGTTATTTGATAGTTTACTTGTCTAAAATGACATTGATAATGGCAGTCATAACTATCATGTGTTGGATAAACCTTTTTATTTATTCATTTTTTTATTTAAAATTTTTGTTTACATTCTAATTATCAACTTTGGATATATTATTATCAAAAACTAAACTTAAATATATAATTTTTGGTTACTAGTTCGTTAGCCCTTTAATCTACGCATCGGTAGTCTAAGTAATCAAATTTACTCGAAACAGATATAACTTCTATATCTGTTAAATTTCCTATTCATTAACATGGTGAATTTGGTAAATATTGTTAAGTAACTGACACCAGAGCCGTATTTATTTAAAGGTAATTATCAAATTCCTGATGATGTAAAGAAGACATCAAAACGTCTAAAAATTATTATGCGTGATACATGGTTGAATTTAGGGCTTAAACACGTTTCAAAAAATTAAAAATGCAGGTCCGTATTTAAAAAATCAAAGCTGATAACAGTTAAACAAAAACGAAGCAATGTACCAAAATTCTAAAAACACGGTAGTATAAAGCTAAAAAAGTTACTTTAACAATGTTCTATTTGTTTTTCTGTAGCGGTTAAAATAAGTAAAAAAACAAAAACTCCAAATTTTAGTTTATTTCGAATAATGCAAAAATTTAATAATAAAGCTCAAATTTTTACGATATTACTAGGCACAAAGTTCCGCAACTTTGCCCTTATTTGACCGATGCAGTATATCTTATGGTTTCCGAGATATTCATGATGAGCATGGAATTTTGGATACCCTGTTCATAAAATAATACGCCAGTCCAACAAACTGCTAAACTTAGTCACAATTTTATAAACTGTGATTTTGTGATCTGTTGCATTTAAGGAAGAATCCCCCCCCCCCCCCCCCTCGAGAACATTCATTTGTAGCTCTGAAATTTCTACAAAGACGATCCCAGTCTTATTTTCTCGATGGTTCAACACCAACCCCTATTTTGATGTAAATATAAGCAGAAACATCAAGAAACCACTGACTACAGCAACGTTTTCTTTGAGCCGCGTCAGCTAGAATAAATCGAATAAAGATACGTGAGGACTTATTTAAATTTGAACAGGCACCAATTTACAAAAACGTAAAAAAATCCAGCAACAAAATTGGGAATCGAGAAAATTGAGTGGAGTCCAAGTGTGCTCCTGAATATTAACAATTTCGTGAAATTTTGAAAGGTTGCGGAAAAACAAAATGGGCTTTCTAGCGGATAGGCGAGTGAACATGTGGGGAGTGACCTCTGATCTAGGATTCTTGGGATAAGCAGTGGTCAAGTTCTTAATTTGTTCTTAATTTTTTGTTATCTTTTTACGTATACAAAGCTTTAGTCATTTTTTCTTTTTCTGTTTGATACATTATAAAATTTATCGTGTCAGTCAACATAAATAAAAATTGACTACTAATTGATGCTCTTGAACATTGTGGTATTAGGGGTGTGGTGTTGGAGGTTTTTAGAGATTATCTTGAGGGTAGGAGGCAGGTGGTAAAAATAAGAAACGTTTATAGTGATCCATTGGAGGTCAAGATTGGCATCCCGCAGGGGACAGTGCTTGGACCTCTCCTTTTTATCACCTATATTAATTCCTTATTAAATTTGGATATAGATGGCGTATCTATCTCATATGCTGATAATACGGTATTGTTTTTTAAACAATACCCTTGGGAGAATACTAGGAGTAAGGTGATTAAGGGATTGGAAAAAGTGAAATGTTGGCTGGATCAAAATAAACTAACTTTAAATGCGGATAAAACATTTTACGTCGCATTTTTCTTTGACTGATGTAAGAAGGCCTAACTTTGACTCAATTGTGTTGGTCAAGTCTGATATCATTATAAGGGAAACTAACACAATAAAGTATCTGGGTATTACTATAGATAAAAATCTAAAATGGACTCCCCACATTCAAGATTTTTTTTACCAACAAAATTAGACGTCTAATCCATAAATTTTATCTAATACGTAAGATATTACCAAGAGTTTTACTTGTCCAGATTTATAAGTCACTAGTAAAGTATGGGTATGGGTATTGTCGGGGGGGGGGGGGGGGGGGGGGGGGGGGGGGGACTAAAACGCTTTGAAGCCATTGAACATTGTACAGAATTTTATATTGAGGGTTGTTTTTTTTCCTGGAAAGATTGTACTCAACTGGCCTACTGTACAAAGAAAATATATTGAATGTTCGATGTTTATACTATCTTAGAAATTGTGTATACTGTTTTAAAGATAGAAATAGGAACTCTGTAAACCACTGTTACCAAACTGGGCACAATATCAATAAAATGATAATGTCTGTGCCCTTTAGAAGACATGATGCAAATCAAAGATTCACTTTAATTTTAGCACCAAAAATATACAATCTATTACCCCTTGAGGTGAGAACAAGATCTCGGTACAAATCTTTTGTAATTAAATGTAGAAGTTTTTTTACATAAAAACCAACATCTTGTTGATAATCTCCTGTAGAGATTTATTATTAGCTGTGTGCATTGATCTATCCCCTTTCTTCATCTTCTTTTTTTTAATCTTAAGTAGTATATAGTAAATGTATTTTTAATATATTTTTTTTTACATCATCATTTCACAAAATTGTCTGGTTTGCTTTAGTTATGGCTACGCAAGTAGCAAACAAGTTGTTAATAGTTAGTTGCACATACAGGTGACATCACCTAGGTGAAAAACAGGTTTAGATTTAAGAAATAATTAGAATAAGGAACCAAGTTTTGTAATTTGTAGATTGTTATTATATAAATAAATAAAAAAATAAATATATTTCGAAAACTTTTTTTTAAGGAATGCTTTAATAAAAAAAAGAAATGATACATACTTTTAAATCACTAAAGCAGTACCTACTCAGCACGTAAGTGCTGGTATCGGAGCATTAGAATCTATAAAGTCAAGTACATATCACAATTTCAACAGGAATTTGTTCACAGTATAGACAATAATAGGTATGTTACATTAATATCACAAAATTAAACACTTACAGCCGCATTCACTAAAGGGATCTAAATTTAAAACTATCCTAGATGGACAGTTCTATGTTTAAAATGACAAGTATCAAAACTATTGTTACTTTCTGGCCGAACTAGATTTGTACACAGATGCACTTTCTTATTTAAAAAATCTCCAGTTTTCCACTCATTTCTAGAAAATTACTACGATTTAATGCATGAAATGTACTACTATACCTACAAAATGAACGTTTTTTACTAACCTTAATTGGTTCTTTGCCATGCAAATATTTGTCCACCGCGATATTTTCTAATATATTTTGAACGAGGACCCAACCTTAATCGATCTTAAAACTTTTAATATACGCAACAGATATAGAAAATTAACTGGTAATTCTTCCTTAAATGGCGGAACATGAAAATTAATACATAAAATTAGATAAAACAGACGAGATTATAAGATTTCTCTGGCTGTGGCGTCGTTGGTAAGTAAATCACACGAAAAACATGTAGTCATTGTAATTGTATTGCCATAGTTACAAATGGAAATTTCACTCACTATATGACGTACCAATTCAATCATATCTTTAGGTATTTGTAACGTAGCCCCAGCCACTGTGCGCTGTACTTATTCTTCCAATCAGTTAAGCAAAACGACAGCTGGAAAATTGTTAATGATATTAGAGGGGGGGGGGGGGGATAACATAACTAGGTAGGTACTGGCAATACTTCTACAATCATTAATATTTCTGTTTTCTCTATATTGATGTTCATATGATATTAGATAAATGTTCTATGCACCTACTTTATATTACTTTTCTTTTTGAATGTTGCCATTATAAAGGTATTCCGCCTAGATCGAATATGATAGTACCTACCACTGGCCTCAAGTCTTTGACCTTTTAACCTTACTTTTTCGCATTTTGGTCTGCATTCTTTTGCTATTTCATCCATTAGTTTACTAAATAGAAGATATTTTGGGTTGTTTGTTCTTATTATGTTTTTGTTACATCTATAAATACTATTAACCGTCTGTAAACCGTTTCGCCTACTATTTTTTTTAAATATTCCATGTTCTCTGCCTTTTATCTCAGAAAAAAGTGTTTCCAAATAGAAGAAATCAATATTAGATTTTAGGTTTCTTTGACAGTTATATTATAAAGTTAGTATAGATAATGAGAAGACTTTGACGAAAAAGCATTTTCATAACTACCCGAACTACTTTCACTAAACTCTAAGGATGTAATTAACAAATTTAAAACAATAATTTTTTTATAATGTGTAGTATTTTTCTTAATTTATCTTCTTCTAGTATTCTAGTGGACTAAGGATTCTTGTTTTGGGGAATTTGATGATGAACTAGGAATTTTGTCACCAAAATTTTTAAAAATTATTGTTTTTCTAAAAAGAGGTTTTATTTTTTTTCAACAAAATTTTCTTAATATCAGCGTATGGTAGGTTTTCCATCAAGCAAAAATATTATTTAATAGAATATTTTCTACAGCATATTTTAATGCGATGATACAATAAAAAATTATGGGAAAAATTGGGGATAGTCCGTGCTCGCGTGCTTTATCCCAATTTAAAAGTACCGAATCAAAAATTGCCCTTGCAAAATATTACTTAGATAAAACGAAATTGTGAATAGTTAGATTATAGATATTTGATTATTGATGATACTTACAGGATGGTCAAAATTGAATCAAATAAAAAAAAAGTTATAGTATTTTTCAAGTCTTTTGAAATTAGCATAATGACACCAATATAGGATACTAGCCTATAAATATATGCCCTGGAATTTCCAAAAAGGGCGCCGCCCTGCCTCCCCCCCCCCCCCCCCTTTGGCTACTACGGCCCTGTAGGGCCACTAGTAGATTGATGGTTTTCAAATTTTTTATTTTTTATTTTAGAACAAAAATATCGTTAAGTGAATTTAACCGCCCTAAAATTATACGTGTTAAATTGCAATTATTCTTGACCCTAATTATAAAGAAACTAAGAAAATAATTGAGTTTTAAGGTATAGAGTCAAAAACAATCATGTAAAGTAAATAGATAAAATTTTGAAAAGCTGCTACAAAAATTTAAAAAAAAAATAATGTTTATGCGTAAGTAACATCTAAATAATATTCCTTTACTTTTTTTTTATGATGTCAAGCAGGTTTCGGGAGTGACGCCATCGCCATCAATCATTGTAACAATATCTCCGTAGACACCTACGTCATTGTACTTTTCATGATTGATTTCCACTCTAGTATCTATGTGGATGCATCATGCAGAAAAAAAAAAATTATAAAGAAAATGTGTAAGCCAATGAAAACCCTAAAAATAATAACTAAAGTATTCATGTATTGAATATAATTTTTTTTATTTAAAAATAACTTTCTGGGGCAGCACTCTCCAATATCTTCAGCCTCCCCCCCCCCCCCCCCGTGCCAAGGACCTCTGGTCAAAAAGTCTAATTGCAAAATAATTTCTCGTCTCACGCTTGGACTCTTAATTTAAATTTTTTTAAATAATATATTCTTGGCTTAGATTACAGGATTAGGAATCGTTTAGTTTTTAAATTTTTCCTTCTAAAAATCCTGTTTTATATAGAGATTAAGGTTTCGGATGCAGATCGTTTTAGTTATTGATTTATGATGCAATTTTAAAGGAAAACGAGTAAAAATAATAATAATATGTTATAGTATTTTTCTATTATATACTTGCCTGTTTCGTTTTCCCTTTTTTAGAGATATTTTAAATCAACAAAAATATAACCCAATGCAATAAAATATTTTTACAAGAATAACAAAAAACAATTAAGTATTTATATTTAAAGAGAAAAATTAAAGTAAAAATTTTAATTGAAACATTTTTATGGAAGCAGTGTAATAATTTATAATAACGAGAATGCTTTTATTATGAATATACAAACCGGCACTTAAGAAGGATTATTTCAAAACCTAAGAATTTACACCAAAAACTGCTCTTAGATCTACGCTCCTAAAATACATGATTTCTGAATAAATCATTAATTTTGGCGTGGTCACGATATTTACTTTATTTTTAATCATGAAAAACCGAGCCCGAAAAACGCTGTTTTTTTTTTTAATAAAGAGCCAGCTGGATATTTAAAAAAAATACACATTTACAAAAACAAATTTAATTCAACCATGCAGAGGGGGAGATGTAATAATTTAATTTTCGAAATTTGATAGTACCCAGTTAGGTGAATTTTAAACGAACTTTGGGCGTGGCCGCATTTCCGCCTTCTTCACTAGGCTCAATATCAAGAAATACATATAGACCCCCCCCCCCCCGAGCATATTTTGTGGCTACGCCACCGATTTCAGTTATACTCCAGTGCATCTAGCTAGACAGAGGTGTAGTTACTGTATTTATTCAGTATTCACCTGGAGATACTTACCAGTTGAAACGTTGTGATTTAAAGTAAATAGAGACAATGTATTTCAAAAACTCTTGTATTTTTCTATATTATTTATCAAAATTTATTATAAAGATGTCAAATCGTTAAAGTTAATGAGGCCTCTAGTTTAAGTTTTACGTTTTTGCACATCAAATTAATGAAATAAAATCATCATGACACACGCTGTACTGAAATGCAGGTGCATGGCTGCCAATATCCTTTTTTCCTTTGAATTTATCGACTCGAACTATCATACTTTTCTATTTGATGTTTTATTCTTTTTTGGAAATTCATTATTTATTTAATAGTGTTCTATTTTCCGTCGAGGTTGCCATTTAAATATTTCTTAGTTTTATTTCGGTTTTAAAACGAATAACCGGGTAATGGGCTTCAGACAATAAAACTCTATTAAAAAGTTTTGCAAACTTTTTATTTGTTTTTATTTTTGAATCCTTCGGGCTTCGACGACATATTTCGTATAAAGAGGGCGTTGTTATTACTGTTTATTCTTAACAGAATAGTATACATAAAAAAATTTCATATTTTGGTAAAAAGATGATAAAATTCAAATAGAAGAAATAGTATACGTAGATTAGTATCATACATATCCGTTGACTTGTTTTATTGACAGTGGGTATGATAATTACCTTTTTATAAAATTAATTAATATAAAAGGCGACGAATTACGGCTTGTGCTTTTTTATAGTTTATGGTTAATTTTTGTTTTTTCAATAAATAAAAAATATACCTACCTTTTAATATTATTTTGCTCAATTATGCTTATTTCATGAAGAAGTTTTTGTTTAACAAGTATATTATCTGTTTTATATTGCGTATATTTGTATAACTCACTACAAGTTTCTTTAACTATACGTATTTTTTTATTTTGAAATTTTTTTTGATTGTCAAAAAAAAAGTTTTTTAGGCGTGGCACCCAAAAAAATTTTCGACTTCGGGGATTTGCCTATGGCGCTAATTTGTCGCTTTTCCTACCCATTTGCCCCCTCCGAACTAAAATTCTGGCTACGCCACTATATGAGGATAGGGATTTTAGCATTGAGTTCGACGCGCCCCGCTTCGCTAGAGTCCGCAGATTCTCACATTGTACCACATGCGATAAATCCCAATGCACCGTTTTTCTCCGCGCCAAGCTTAACACGGTTTATTGTTTGTTTAATCATATTGGGTATTTTATAGCTATTAATATAACGAGATTATTATGCGATTTATAATAGTCGAGTATATTACTAGGTGACGAGGCAACAGCCGGGTCACCTGCAATGTCCGAGACGGTGTTAAATCGCTAATAATTGAATTGTATTCAAAGCTTTATCGTATCATTGACAACGGCGATGCGAAAATAAAAACAAGGTTTTATGTCATTTCATTTTGGCATTTCAAAAAGTCATCATTAAAATCATGCAAGATTTTGATATTCCTGACGATATATTAGCTGCAGCCAACATTATAAGGTTGAACTTGCTTCCGGACAAATCTAAAATCCATTATGAAAAAGAATATCGGCAGTTTTGTGAGTGGCGAAACGAAGTACATGTTCAAGGTGCAGAAGAAACGGTTTCCTGGCGTATTTCGCAAAACTCTCTGAGGAATACTCTGCTTCATCCTTATGGCCGAAATATTCCATGTTACGAGCGACTTTAGAACTGAAGGAAAGAGTGGAAATCGACAAATACGGCGCCTTAATACGTTTCATCAAGAAAAAAAATGTTGGATATAGAGCAAAAAAGTCAAAAGTATTTACAAGAGAACAAGTCAACGAATTTGTGTGTTCTACCTCAGACGAGAAGTTTTTAATGATGAAAGTGGCTTTTTTAATTGGAATTGGAGGAGCCTGTCGAACTAATGAATTAGCGAAAATGACCACGGAAGATGTTGACGTTTTAGAGAACAAGCTGATTGTTACTATTCCCGACTCAAAAACCCACAAGAAACGTATTTTCGCTGTGATATTTGACGGCGAAGTCAATCCTATGCTTTTATTTAAAAAGTACGCAATGTTAAGGCCAGACCATGTCACTCACCAAAGATTGTTTGTATCATATAGAAAAGGGAAATGTACGGTACAGCCCTGCGGCATTCACTTCTTCTCTAAAATACCTCAAAAAATAGCTAAATATCTCTCACTCGAAAATCCTAATTTGTATACTGGTCACTGCGTTAGAAGATCTTAGGCAAATTTTCTTGTTAATGCTGGAGGAGATATAATAGACCTACAAGAACTTGGTGGATGGGAATCGGAGAAGGTTGCTAGAGGGTATTTAGAAGAAAGTGTGACCAAGAAAGTTTCCATTGCTCGCAAAATTCAAATCGGCGATGTTTCCGGCAGTAGATTAAGCACTGGGGAACCGCACGAAATCGAAAGGAGTGCTTGCTCGGTCATTAATCAGTCTTCAGAGGGCATGCCTAAGATCGTGGACGTTAAAGACAAAGGTGTATCCATCAAATTTGAAAACTGTCAAATTATTGTTTTACATGTTCATGAAAAATAGTTCTAATATTATTTGGTATCTAACGTATTATGCTTTCGTAACTAACGTATTAAATTATGGTAACTAATGTATTATGAGTAACTAAGGTGTTATGTAGGTTTTAGTACGTTTATGATGTTAATAATTATTAATAAAGATATCATATAAAAATGACTTAATCTTCAATGATATGATAAAACAATTTTAATGACAAAATATAACTACAGCGACGTATTCCACGGAGTAAGCAGGAGTCTAATAACTTTATATGTGACATAATTATGATTGTCATATCCTGACTTATAATGACGTTATTTCGGGCAGTTCCAGTAACCCATTCACTGCCATGAAAGAGTTTATTTGCTTGAACTTGAAAGTAATTAGTTTCTGAAGTATTTATTTATTAGATTTTTTGTACGGTGTTCGCTGGAAAAGCGCTTCAAAAAACCAATTCAATTAAACAAGTATAAAATTGATATCACTGCAAAGAGTCAAATGTTTTTTTGTCTTTTAGTAGTATTTTAAGTTAGAAGAAGAAAGAAAATATATCCTAAAAAGGTTAATTTATACTAGCATAAATTACTGTATATTTCAAAAAGTAAGGTTAAATCTGAAAATCTATTATATGCAGGTTAAGCATTAACTGTTTAAAAACTGCGACTGTGGCTAAGCGGTGAGTCACTAGCATTCGACCGTGGCGTTCCGAGTTCGATCCCCGTAGTGGGCAAACATAAAATTATAAAAAAAAAAAGTCCGAATTTTAGTAGGTTTAAGAATGCAGAAAAGAGTGTAAAATGGATCATCTCCCAACCCACCCAATTCACGCAGGTAAGCAGGCCGGATGAGATCGGATATCTCGTGGGGTGCGGAAGAAGGGACACCCCCCAATCGGTAGGTCATGCAATGGCGCAAGAAACCGAAGGTTAGCCATTGGGGGAAGTGTCGCATGACTGAGGATTGTAGTTCGGAATCCACGTTAAGCTGTAGGTCCCCTCGGGAATGGCCCTGGCAGCGAACGAAGAGGTAAAAAGCCTAATTCGAGAGAATGGCAAGAAATGACAAGTGTCTAAAAATCTTTGGGCTAAAGTAAATCGGTTCTATGAAATCTGAAGTAGTATAAAAAGTGTATTGATTTTATTTCATTATCGTTATACGTAATTCATCAAAAATTTATTTTTATCCGATTGTGTCAAAAAATGACGTTTTATAGATCAGATATTTGGACGAAAAGGTAACCTTTTTAAGAAGGTATTGATTATTGCGCTGGTAGCTAGGCAACCTTTGTCGTCCTAGTCCGAAAAACATTTTGTCGGACACTAAAATATTTTCAACAGTTTATTTTATTCATTTATTTACAATATTTAAATTAAATGTACAATTAGAATAATTTTGAACAAGAACGGGGTGATGTAAATTTGATTTTGAGGATGTGTTATTATTTTTGGTCTCCGTTATGATATTATTCTCCAATGTAGAACTCGATTGGGAGATGGATTGCGACACCTGAGTCGAGACTGACTGCAGGTTAGATTGTGGAATGTTGAATATTTTCTTGGTCAGCTCTAACTTATTACTTAAGGAATCATCTATGTAGCCCTCGGTTACTCCCGAAGACTTCCAGCCTCCATGCCGTTTTAAACTCAAACTCAAACTCAAATATGCTTTATTGTCTGAAGATTAGTACAATCCCATTGACAAAGCTAACAACTTATTATCTAAATAAATTTTTTTTTTTTTTTTAAATAATAAATAAAAATCATTCAAAATATAATGAGCAGTTAACGCAGGAAGGACACTAAATATATAAAGACAAAAACCTACTTACAATTAAAAAACAAGTTAAGACAATAACTGTGAATATACAAAGATAAAATTTAAAATAGAAATATTCAGGCAATGGTATTGATCACACTGGATTATCCATGAGATATTCCTCAACCGTATAATATGCCTTCTTAACCAATAGGCTTTTTACCCTACTCCTAAACATCCTGTAATTAGAAAGTCTTCTAAGTTCTATAGGCAGATTATTAAAAAGTTTTTTACTATTATAAAAAATAGAGTTTTTAGTTAATGCAGATGTAGGAATAGGAAGCCTAATGGTATAGGAGCTCCTTGTAGGAACCACTGACAAGGAACGAATATCCAACGAGTATTTTTTGAACATAAGACATACAGTCTCCAATATAAAAATACATGGCAAAGTTAAAACTCTCCGAGACACGAACAGAGGTCGGCAAGTTTCTCGTGGCTTAGCACCACAAAGATTTCGAATTGCTCGTTTCTGCAGCACAAATACAGAATTAAATAGAGTATTCGAGCAACCACCCCAAAAACAGATGCCATAGAGATGTTATGTCTGCTCCCGCATCTACAAGTAATGTGGCCGATGTTCTTCTGAAACAATGTCCCGTGAATTCCTTGGCATTCGGCAGTTTTAAGTAAGATGCTATTTCCTGAGGTATAGAGCCAAATTTGTGTATACCGACAACTTGCTTATGGCATTTTCCATTGCGATAAGACACAAAAAATCGCCCATCACTCATATTTGTTGGACGTAAAGCCAGATAATTTCTATAATACTTTAGATATTCTCCAGTCACCGTAAATGATCTCGGTTTGTTTGTTTTATTATAGGGAATTTTTATTAACAAAGCCGTTCCCAAATCTTGTATGTCATCAATTTTCATATGAGCCAGTTCTTCTCGACGACATGCGCCCGCGATTCCAAAAATAAAAGCAACCTGTAATTAAGAAAATTGTTAGTCAGAAATTTAAAATACTATTATATAGTTACATTTACCTTCAACATTAAGTATTTGTCATCTGGAGCATGGCAAAGGAATTTGTGAACCTCTTCTCTAGTTAGAATCCTTGATTTCTTTGGACAATATCCAACACTTTTTTGTTTCAACAATGCTCGTAATCTCATGTATTTAGATATATTAATATTCTGTTTTACATTTACCACTGCACGTAGCATAGAATACTGCGACCACAGAGTAGATGACTTCATAGTTTTCGATAATTCCGCCATATAGACCAAGAAGACGTTTTCGGAGAACGACTGTATATTTTTTTCTTGCCGGTAATCCATACATTTTTTATAAGCTCTTTCATATATTTCCTTAGATTTTTGTGGCAACAAATGTAACATTACTTCCTTGGCAGTTTCTTGAATGTCAGGTGGTGTACCTTCTATAAGATCATCGTCTATTTCCATTTTTAATTGTGTTTTTCAGGTTTTAAAACTAGCAGAACACGAAAGATTAGTTAAAACTATCGCCTGATTGATAAAACGTCAGTTGATAATATTAATTTAATTATTTGTTAGATCCATGGATACGCATATTACAGGTTTCATTGTTCAAACATTCAAGGGACAAAAAATTACAATGCAAGATGAAATATATTGGTTTTCTTAATTTTTACATTATTTTATAATCCGAGCAAAAACACAATCAGATAAAAAATAACGTATGTTATACGGACGAAAAATGTATTTCAGACTATGCGGGTTACTGGCCTCGGCTTTGCCTCGTCCAGTAATCTCCCGCAATACGTCCGAAATACTGCATTTTTCGTCCTTGTAACATAATATACTATTTTAAAAAGAATAATAAATTATTTTATCCAACACATGACAGTTATGACTGCCATTATCAATGTCATTTTAGACAAGTAAACTATCAAATAATTGACGTTCATATTTAAAGTAGTATTCAATTTATTTATTACTATTACAAGCAGAATTTTTACACAAATTGATCGGGTTGACTGGAAATCCTTCTTCAAGTATGGTGAAACTTCTCGATTTCTTGGTTTTAGTGTCTGGCAAAACTACAGAAAAATATTTCCCTTTGTCTTGAATATTTTCTATTTTTAAATTGACCAATTAATCGCATCTACAAGCACCGCTAATCCCCATTATCAAAGCCACTTTCATCAACAAGTACTCGTCGTCGGGAGCTTCGGTCAAAAACTTCTCTATTTCAGGTCGTTCTAATGTCTTGGATTTCTTTGGTTTTTATCCCTGTGATTTGCTTTTGAAAAAGCTCGCTAGTTTGCCATATTTTGAAATATCTTTTTTTTTATAAAGGTGAATAGTCGAGCAAAGCATCGAGTATTTCGTCCATAGCGACGATGGGGCTAATTTTTTTTGCAAATGTAAAAAATAAGCCAATAGAACATTTTCATCGATAGCTTTTATCTTCCGTGAATTCATCCAAAACTCAAACATTTTGAACTCCTTGTCGTAAGCATCTCGGGACTTTTCTGGCAAAATCTGCATCGCTGCTTCTTCCGCTTCCGTAAGGATATCCTCAGGAACGTAATTTTCATCGGTTTCCTCCATTTTCTATAGGTTTTTTTCTTTAAAAAAGCGTCCCTTTCCTGCAGGGAAAAAAAAGTGTCAACATTTATTTAAACATTTGCTATTTTAAACATGCCCGTGGCAACCAAACAACCAACCAACTTTGACCAAAATGTAAAAAAGTCACTGTCAAGTCATTCTGACATTTATAGGGTATGTTCACGAAACTTATTAGTTATTATTATCTCATAAAAAAACGATTTCTTGCACTTGTTGGATAAAACATTATATGTCACTCGTGTGTTATGTTACCTAAATCACTTGAGAATTTATACCACTCGGCCTGACGGGCTCGTGGTATAAATCTTTCTCGCGTGACTTATTTTCAACATAACACACTAGTACCATAAATAACTATCAGTCATGACTGAGTTATAATTTAATAGCTGCTTAACCATGTGCGCCTTATTTTAATATTAATTGAGTTTTTATAGATTTTTCTATCAAAAATAATGTTATAGGTAACCACTTAACCAAGCTGCCTTTGTCGTTGGCCCATTAGAAACTTTTTACAGTACATTAAATTTTAACGTTCAATAATTATACCTTATTGGACATCAACTCTATTAATTTCAGGAAGCCATTAAATTTTTCAGTTAAACACATTTGCGGGTTATTCAGGCCATTTTTTTAATGAGTTTATTCAATATTTTTATTTTCTCTTAAAAAATTTTTAAAAATGGAAAAGTGCGCCCTATAGTGTTAATACGGTATGCATCCACAAGCTGTTACGTATACAGGGTGATTTCTAAATTTATACTTCTTTTTTAGCTGTGTATAGAAGGCATTAAAATAAACAACATTTTCAAAAGACTCAAGATACTTACATTCATTTATTACACTATGGATCAAATACGGTCCTGCCTCACTTGCCCGTTGAATAACATTAAGAAAACTTCTGGGTGTGGAATGAGCCCGTAAGGGAAAGCGTTTTGCGTATATTCTCGAAGCGGCAGCCGCACTTTGACGACACTTACCGTAAATAAGCACCATCTCTACTAGTTCATTGTTTTTAAATTTTACCATTTTCACGTGTAACCAATTAACTTGCTTTAGAAAAACACACCGCAGTGTATTGCCAAATAACTCACCAACGACCCGTAAATTGCATTACTAATATTAGATTAGACAAACAACATAAAGTATAGCAGGCTACGTTTTGATCATAGATTTTTTACTTCTGGTATCTCTCCAATTTTTAAGTTTTTTGAACAAAGGTATTTAAAAATATTGTTTATTTTAATGCCTTCTATACACAGCTCAAAAAGAAGTATCAATTTAGGAATCACCCTGTATATTCACCGATTTACTATTGTAATAGACAGAGAGCTCCAGCGGAATTTACCGATCATAAAGATTTGTAAGTAAGTCAACGACGTTATACAGGGTGAGTCAACGATAGATGATAAAATGAACCCATAGTTTATAATTTGTTGGAAACTCCATTTAGTCGTTGGGCAGATGAAGATAAGAGATACGTTTTGTTACACGGGTTTTTAGTCAATATTTATTGAAGTACCCACACTAAACCTAGCTCTTCACCATTTTTTAAGACCGCGAGCTTCCACTTAAGACCGTGTAGACGTCCGACATGAAAACTCGTTTCGTGCAGGCCTCTAGGGTAATATGTTGGTAAAATTTTGATATTTTCATATGAAAAAGCTCTTACCTTTTTCAAATACGGACTACCAGCTGCCAAAATAACTCTATGTGCTCTAATAACGCCATCTTTGCAGTGAATAGTGACGTCACTTAGGCTCTCGTCTTTTAGAAGATTTTTGAACATAATTTCCAAATTCCCAAGTACCCGCTCTTCACCATTTTTTAAGATAGCGAGCCGCCACTGATTAAGTCTGATAATAAACAAGTCAAATCATTGTGTAATTGGGCAAACCCTGTATATCATCGCATCACAACATCTAGGAACAGTTTCACCTATACCGACATAAACGAAAGAACTAAAAATTAAATAGATCTTTCATTTCTTTCGCCAATATAATATGTTTTTCGTGGCGAAAACAGCCAACAAGATATTTTATATCCCCTCAATAAATCTGCCCAAAGCCGTCTAGATCCTATTGAGTCCTCAAATCCGCCAAACAATATAACATAAACGCTGCCCTTATTCGGCACTAGAAAATTATAAGTTATCGTCTTTTATAAGCGAATTTTCTTCGGCTTATTTTATCGCGCGGTGTTTCGCTCAAACGTCTAGATTTGTGATTTGTTCTTATTAGGAGCGCCCTCTTGAGTTGCAGGGAAGGATTAAGCCTGATGGAATCATTAAAAAAAAAGGACAAATTATGTGTAGGTGCTTAACTGAAAGGGATAGGGTACACTTGCTCAGTGGCGTATTTATTTGGGGGGGGGGGGGGGGCTACCAAGATGCACCCCCTCCCCTCCGAGCCTAGGATCGCGGGTCAAAAAGTCTAATTGCAACCTAATTTTTCGACTCACTGTTGATTTAAATTTTTTTAAATAATGTGTTCTTGACTTAGATTACAAAGGTCTTGTAGGAAACGTTTATTTTTTAAACTTTTCCTTTTAAAAGTCATGTTTTATATAAATAGATTAAGGTTTCAGGAACATGTGATTTCGTTATTGATTTATAATGCAATTTTATAGAAAAACGAGTAAAAATAATAATATTTTATAGTATTTTTCTATTATATACTTGTCTGTTCCGTTTTTCCTTTTTTAGAGCTATTTTAAATCAACAAAAATATAACCCAATGCAATAAACTATTTTTACAACAAAAACAAAAAACAATTAGGTATTTATTTTTAAAGAGAAGAATTAAAGTAAAAATTTTAATTGAAACATTTTTTATAGAAGAAGTGTGATAATTTATAATATAAAAAATAGTGCGGGAAGAAACGAGAATGCTTTATTATGAATATACAAAACGGCACTAAAGAAAGAGTATTCCAAAACCTAAGAATTTGCACCAAAAACTGCTCTTAAATCTACGCTCCTAAAATACATGATTTCTGAAAAAATTATCAATTTTGGCGTGGAGAGCGATATTTACTTTATTTTTAATCATGAAAACCCGAGGCCGAAAAACGCTGGTTAGGTCATACATAAGTCTTATGTTGAAAATTTTGGATTGACACCAATATTCATATTTTTCACAAATATAAAAATGTTTTTTCTTAAATAAAGAGCCAGCTAAGAATATAAAAAAAAGGAAACAAACATTTACAAAAACAAATTTAATCCAACCATGCAGAGGGGTAGAGGTAATAATTTAATTTTCGAAATTTGATAGTTTTTTGTAGGTGAATTTTAAACAAACTTTGGGCGTGGCCCCGAAAATGTTTCGCCTACGGCGCTTTTCCGCCTTCTTCACTAGGTACAAAAATGTACATGTAGTGCCGACTGTCCCTCTCTTCAGAAAAAAATGCCCTTATGCCCACTGAGCCCCCCCAAAGCTTTTTTGTTTAAAATGTATAGCTTTAATAGACAAAAATATAATATACAGGGGTTTCGATTTAAAAAAATTTCATTTTATGTCTTTTTTTTAATTCTTTTATCATAATGAGCTGTAAAAATACTACTAGTCTGCTAATTTAAACAGTTTTGCATCTATAATAATAACAAACTTACCCATGGTGGACACTTAATTTGGATAACCATGTATAGTATAAAAAATGTTTACATCATGTTCTTTGGATGTTGTATTTAAATTATTATTAATAAAGGCAAACCCTTTATTTTCTTATATTGAACAATGGTTTTCTTAAAACTAGAAATAGAAATATTACTTTAGATAGAAGTACATTTTTATATGACAAATCTTAATTTTTTTACAAGCAAATTTTTTATAAAGAATGACTTCAAGTAGTAATTAAAAATCAGACTCATTTGTGGTAGAAGGTAACCCCACCCAGGGACACCTTGTAGTGGCCTGTATAGATATAATTTCGCATGAAGCTGGTAACTTTGGAGAAGAATTTAGAAATATTTTTCACATGTTCTTAATACATTTTTTAGTTAATGTGTGGGCCAAGTCCAATCCTTCACTTTTTCAAAGGTCCTTCTTAAACGGTTTTTCCCCAATGAAAATGTTTTTTAGGGGATTATTTCGTGCACGCCAGGGCGAATTAGCGATTTTTTATGGCTGTAACTTTTAGTGGCGGTGGTTTGTCCCTTTTAGGTTGTCTTTAGGGGAAAATATACTCTGGAAGGAACGAGATTTCTGACAGAATTATTGTATATAATATTAAAATAGTCAATATTTAAGTGAATCCGACCACGCCTAAATTTGCAGTGTTAAATTGCGGTTCTTTCTATCCCGAAGTACAATTTCATATTTTATATTAAGAAAGCGAAGTATTTTCCAAACTACGGTAAAACTTCAAGATTGGCACAAATGTACTTACCAAACGCGTGTTTTCTTGTCGCGGTCTGATAAAGGATGGTCGAAGGTTGCGAGGGGTTTATTTGTTACATCTCTTTCTACCCTACTGCCTACCGGCTCTCTCGCTTGCTTATACTCATATAAAAGCAGTGCTTTTGCTTTTGCATAAGACGCTAATGTACAGCGAGATCTTTGCTTTTAGAACGGTCTTACGGAATGTTTATTCAGGTATCTAGTTTACGATATAATAAGCAAAGAATGCGTTCGTAGAAATGATATAGGATTAAGTTTTCGTTCCTTATTATTTATTATATTAATGTAGAGAAAAAAAAAGGCTGACTTTGTAAGCTCGCTACTCTCCTCGCAAATATAGCATAATAAATGTATTTTGGTTGTCAGCCTCAAACTTATTTGGCAATTTTACTCGTTGAACTTTGGGCATGTTTATTCAACGATGTACGAAATAATCTTGTCAAATATCACTCGACCATCATTTTTTTATCGGTTAAATTTTCCATCACTCAAACTTTCTTGGCAATACTCGTTGAACTTTCGGCTTGTTTATTCAAAAATTAAATCCCTCGAGCTTCGCTCTCGAGATCTATTTAGAATAAACATATCCAAATTCAACTCGAAAAATTTCCAAAAAAAGTTTTCGTGACAGCGGAAAAATCGAACCGATAAAAAAACGAGGTCTTGTGATATTACTGTTGATTATTGACCAAATTTGTTAAAATTTGGGCGTGGTCTCTGCTGCCCCACATCTACACGAGCCGCCACTGCAAGTCGCAATAACAGGCCCACCCTAGGCCATCCCCAGGTTAGAGGGCTAGTTACGCCACTGCCTATATTGTATGCACGTCACTGGTCACCAGATTAATTTAAATAATGGTTAGTAAACACTGTTTTTGTAATTACCTTCTAAAAGAAGTAGCTGAGATAAATTAAAGCAGTATGTCGTTTATAATATTATAAAAGAACTATTTTCTTAATCAAAAATAAAACTTGCATTTAATTCCACCTAATGTTAATAGACCTTAAGCATCCTCGCACGTGATGTCACGATGTAAGAGAAATAGGGCATTTCTGCATAGAAGCATACCGCTATTAGTGTATCGTGGTTTTTCCAAACCACCTTTGACTTTTATTCAGTGCCAGAAAGCTAGAAATAGATTTTTTTTTCCTACGACCACCTATGAAAATGAGAAAAAAAAGCACGGTTAATTTGACTAGAGAGCGCCGTATATCACACGCGTGTATTATATTTCAACACTAGTGTTGAAATATCAAGGCTCACTATTAATAATTTAAACATATGATGACAATTTGACAGACAACCCCTATTTATTAAAAAAAACAAATTTTAAAAAGCAGTAATTGTGAAGTATTTGACTTATTTATCATGTATTTGTCGAGTAATTCAGAATTAGAGTGTGAAAATACGCCATCTGAAATTATAAAAAATGTTAATAATATACTGGAAAATCTATTACCAGAAAAAACAAATCGCGCTAAAAAAAGTGTCATGTATTAAACAACAAATCTTTATCGGTAGCGATAGCGTAGAGAATAGAGCTCTAGCCCACAGATCGCAAGGTCACAGGTTCAAATCCCATCAGGAGTATTTGACTTTTTTTTATAAAAACATTAAATAATTTATAGAATTTTTTTGAATTGAAATCTTCCTTGTTGGGTGGATTTTTTTAATTTATGTTTAATGCATCTTTCCTTGATTACATTTAAATTTTTCATTCCGGTTAATCTAGAAGTCAATCCAGGATTAGTTCTTCCTATGATATATGATATAAAAAAATTAAAAAGTTAAACTACAAATACAGGAAAAGCCTATTGACAAACTATGAGACCAGATATTAGTGGAACATAATCCTAAGTATGCTAATTTCAACACTAGTGTTCATATTTTTTTTCAACACTAGTGTTGATATATTTTTTTCTTCTCAACACTAGAGTTGAGTTTTTTCACAAATCAAAGGCTTTTTAAATAACTCTTTGTGGTCGCAGGAAAAATAGTATCTTACATTACTCGTGCGAAAGTGATTATTCTAAAACTCGGAGAATTTCCGCACCTGGCTGACGCCTCGAGCTAAATATCTCATCGTTTGAAAATATCACTTTCATCACTTATTATGTAATATACTAATCTTAGTTTTAATCAGTGCTCAATCATTCTACTAGTTTCCGTGATCATCTAACAGAGGTCACTCCCCATGTATACCAGAAAGCAATTATCGTTCAAAAAAGTTGTCAAAAGTAGGTAACCAATTAAAACCATTCAGGCTCAGTATACGTGCATAACGAAGATATACGTTACACGTGTAATAAATATGTAAACTGTCAAATAAATCTGCTCAAAGTGCGAAGAACGCTAACAACTAACGTTTCAATCAGGCTACTCATTTCATTTAAAATTAAATTATCTTCTTGTTTTCTTATCCTGATTATTTCTTGTTGTACCCTGCTGATGGTTTTTATTGGTTTCTTTTAATGTTACGCGTTAATTTTTTATTTGTTTAAAGTATATATTTTTTAAATTAGATAAAAACAGAGAAATAACGATTTCGTTTTTCGTCCAACACCTACATAAAAAAAACTTTTACGATTTAAAAAATATCTGGTTGTCTCACTCTCACCCAGTCTTGAACCCTCTAACAAAAAAATAAAAGATACAATAAAGTTATTCATTCATAAAGAAAACCTTCTTTAACAACTCGCGTCTATATCCCAGCCTAATGGCAGGCATACTGCGCATGTCAGGCGGATAGCGTGTTGCCGGGACATTTAAAATATAGATAGAAATAAATTTAAATATTTTTTTATGTCACGGTGTTGAGTCATAGTCGAGGTATTAAGTTTTCTTACAAGAACAGTTTGCCAGTTTATTAATTTGTGGCCTTGTGGGGCATAATTAAAACGGAGGGGCAGGTTATTAATCAGTAAGTTTTGTTATGGCTGCGGCTGTCACAAAATATTAAATATTTTGTGGCGGCTGTCAAGTACCTGTAAAGTAAAAACCTAACCGTCTTTTTTTAAATTGTAGAAGAGTTTATGTGTGCACATACTGTGTGGGATGAAATTTAGTACAAAAACAAATATTAGATAATGTTCACATGAAAAGATAACACAAAGTCTTCAAATGATCACCTTTAAAGACCATTACATGCCATGCATTTCTGGTATTAAAGCACTAAAAACAACAACAAGCCCAATGATTTCTTCTAACTATGACCCTCATAACAAAAATCCTTGAAACGTAAGAGAAAAAAAGAGAATAAACTGTTTGATTTAAAAATATAAATAGAATACCGTAATATTAAAAATTTAATTAATTAATCGCTATATAAATCATATATTACATGCATTGAACTCATTTCTACCTATTAAAACATTCTTGATGATTTAAATACTACTTAATAGGTTTTATTGTAAAATAATTCATTTTCTATTAAGATCCGTTTTGAAAATAAAATTCGTTTTATTTGAAAATATTAGTTAAATCCAGTGTAAAATGTATATTTATTAAAGATTTTTAAAAAGTCCACCGTTTGCAAATTACAGTTGACAATGACAAATCACAAGTTGACAAGTCCAATCAAGGCTGGTGTCCTCAGCATCGCCTGTTGAATTCCAATGAAAAACCAACCGCAATCTTATTCAAATAAGTTAATATCGAGTTTTTCAATGACCAAATTATCCGTAACTATAGGAAATATATAAATACTGGATGTGTTAGCCTAACGCACTTGGTTTATTGTTAGTTCTATGTTTTCACGCCTGGTTACATTGAGTTGATGCCTACAGATGGCGATACTAGGTTTTCATCATATATTTATTCTTAAAAATATCTTGAACGTATATTTTCGCTGTATTGGGAATTGCTTACAGGTTTTGGCTTTCTGATGAGTCCCAATAAGGATGAAACAGCCTGTCATTGTCTACATGGGTCCCAGGAAACCCATTACCTTTGGCATCCCTGTGTACTTTAATGCAAAAGATAATAGATGTACTACTTGGTCTGCCTGCTGCTAAAAACTGTCTTTCTATTTTACTGATACAGACACTATAGACCCTACCTACTACTTAATAAATTATACTGTATATTTTACCCTTTCTTCATTTAATTTGAAATCGCTTTAGGCTATTCGTAAAAACCTCAGTTACGTAACTAGGTTATTTAAAAAATACATTGTCTCGTTTAGCACCCAGAATCGATACAGCCATTAAAATCTCCAAAGTGTATCTAATGCTCTCAATGGAAACCACTTAGTTCCTCAAACACGGGCGCACGTTTCATAATAATCTTTACGAAATCTTCATCCATAAATCACCGGCGACATCTATCAGAAAGTGTCACGTGACACGCGCGCGGTCACGTGGCGGATTAGGCTAATAGTGTTGTTAATCCGAAAAGAGGTGCGACCACCCGGCCTTGAGAAATAGGCTTGAAATTTACCACCAGTTTAGGGGTGAAATGAAATGAGAGACGCGTATTTCGGCGAGGGGGTGATGAGGTTAATAAAGTGATGGGGAACATTCTTCATAACTATTTACTTGAGTAATTAGTCATTGGAATTTATGAAGCAAAATTTTTCAAAATTCTTTTGAGTTACATGAGTTATTATTAGGTCTTTTCGCGGAGTCGATCCCGAACACATTCAGAGTATTATCGGATGCGCACTTTAAAATTAGCCTCTACCGCGCATGGCCAATTTGAAAGTGCGCATGCGATAATACTCTGAATGTGTTCGGGATCGACTCCGCGAAAAGACCTATTATAGTCTCTATTTTAGAAAGGTGCCGAGTTCGGCTCAATTTCGGTGTCGGCCATAGGCGCAGGTAAATTTTGTGCATTAAATTATTTATGATAACTAACCAAAGAATAAAAGAAAGAAGATAATTTGATAATGAAGGAACTATTAGCTATATCAAATTTACACAAGCATCGTTTTATGAAATATGATGTGGAAGATATAGCTGAAAAACATAGTTTAACTGTGCTGCGCACACCGCCATATCATTGCGAACTAAATCCTATAGAACTTATATGGGCGCAAGTGAAAGGGTTTGTAGCAAGACACAACACGACATTCAAAATAAAAGACGTTAAGCTACTGTTTGATAAAGCCATTAAGGAAGTGACACCAGAGAACTGGCGAAAAGCTATCATGTCATAAAAGAAGAGGAGAAAATGTGAGATCCTGACCACCTGATCGATCGGACTGTCGACCCGTTAATTATAACGTCAAGAGGAGATGACAGTTTCTCAGATGACAAAGAATATTATGATTTTTCATAATTTAATTTCTGCATAATGTATTTTTTTTATAATGTTTAATAAAAAATTAGTGTAGGTACCTAATCTTAACTACATAATGCACGCCTTTGTCACACCATTTTCAGTGTTTGTGAATGTAGTCCCTTTGCATACCTAATGAAGTCATAAGTCATACTAATGAGGCTCTTATTACTCTACACCAGCGGTTCCTAACCTTTTTCAGCCGCGGACTCCCAAGGAAATCAAGCATAATGCCAAGGACCCCTGAGTGAAAAAAAGGTGCAATTTTCGGACAAATGTTTGGCGTAGGTAATTTATTTATTTTTGTTAATGCTAAGTAAGATAAATGCGTATGGGACCGCGGACCCCCAAACAAATGCTCGCGGACCCCCAGGGGTGTGCGGACCACAGGTTAGGAAACGCTGCTCTACACCTTTCTGAAATAGACTATAAGCATAATGTTTTCCTTTAAATTTGAGAAGAATTATTTTTGTAGGAAATTTAACCAGAACATTTATGGCTGTACCTCCTTTATTTTAATTAATTTAACAATTCGCAATTGATTGCATTGTAGTAGTCCCAATTTGGAGTGGTTTAATATTTTACAGATAGTATTGCTCTGCATAAAATCGTACCTATTGTGTTTTTTTTGTGACTTTTTTTGTTATTATTAAGTTGGTGTTAATGGTAACATTTTGCAAACCAACAATATCCCTCTAAACGCTATTTCAAACGTAATTTTCTCGGAATCCACACAAACAATTTTGTAAAAACCTGTTTCATATTCAGCGGCAATTATAATTATTTCCAGCGAATCGAGAATTCAGTTTCAGGTATCGGGCCAGTGCGAAGATTTTACGGCCTGAAAAATCAATTAACAGGATTTTGTTGGCTTGCAAAATGTCACCAATATTTATATTCTAGTAGGAAGTCACGTCCAGGTATATTATTTGGAAAAGATAATTTTCTAAGCAGATTGGGCTATCTTTTTATATTACTAATATAATTAAATTTTTTACGACGTTTTGACTATTTTTTTTAATGCAGAATCACTTGTTAGGTTCGCCACTGTGACGTACGTTTTGAGCTAAAAGTAGACAAATTACATTATGTAATTAATTAAAAATAGTCAAATTAACACAATCAAATACAGTTTTTTTTTCGCTATATATATTAATCATAATATTTTTGATTTGAAAATAATCAAGTAGCCAAAATTCGAGAGAATTAATTCGAGTCTGCTCGTGCGAAAAAGAGCCGCTAGTGGGCGGGACTGTTTGAGCAATCAATCACGCCGTATCTTTGGATTGAAAGACATTGAATTAGCAGGAAATTGGTGCGCGGCACAGGCGACTCCAGCTATCATTACTCTTTGTCACGAATCGAAACCGTTTTTTCGTTTTCCATTATTGGTGTTGGCGAGTTTTGTACAAATAATGCGGAAATAGATAAAAACTAACTGCCTAGTTGCAGGATTTGCAGGAACGTTATGTTTAGAGATAGAAACGGACTTTGCTGCTAAAATAAAGAAAAATAAACGGTTAATGATCATAAACAAAATGTGTCAGAGTATCAGCCCCCCGAACCTTCCCCAATACAAAATTCTGGGGCACCAGTGGTCAAGGACAGGGAGAAATTTGAAGTAGGTACAAATAAATAACCGTAAAAAGCTTTCGGTAAACCAACAGATCTTTAAAGCAATTCAAAATAAAAAAGCACAAATACAAAGTGACGACCATAAGAGAAGTTAACTAAACCATTCTTTAAAACCCAAATTTTTCTGTTATTTCAGACAAAAAGTTCAGATTGAAGCAAGAATAGAGCTCCGCTTTGAAGTTACCCTTATTTAGTTAATTTAACTTGATTTCGCGTCATGTGTTTAGGATATAAGGCATGAAAACTTCTTATGCGTGAAATTGTCTTAACAAATTTTTTTAACAAACTCTTAATAAATAGATCTTTATACCAAAAGGACATCATTTCCTATGTATTGCTCTATTTTTCTCACTTAGATATTGTTAATGTTTTGCTCTCTTTTTCTGTCTTATCTTAAATAAATAGTTCATACTTAAAATAAAGAGGGAATTTAAATGGAAAGGAATAAACAAAAACTCAAGTCTTCCTCCTCCTTCACTGATATATTCAGACTTTTTTGTTGGGTGTTAGAATCTCGATATGTTTCGAATAAAAAAAAAAAAGGTGACTAACGTCTGAACGGAGCTTTAGGTTTATGATAAAATTAGATTGTATTCAAAAATGTATTATGAGCCTTTAATACCAGCGTAAAACGCGGCATTGTTTCCTGGCTTGTCTAATTAAAATTTTACTAAGGGGGTTCACAATAACTTCTAGATTGGCCGATAATACCCTTTTTGTCCAAAAACTTTAAAATTTATTTGAAAGTTTCAATTATATAGGTTCAACTTATATCATCCGTCAACAGAACATGAAAATAGAAATATTAGGGCTATTAATGTAAATTTTATATTTTCCAATTAAATTTCAAGCCATGCCCCGATATTATCTCCATAATCTCCACTGACGCCGCCCTACTCAATTCTTGTGAAATTTGTTTATATAATATTTTGTATATAAAAAAAAGAATTTTATTGCCATTGCCAGACACAGATACTGTCATTAGGTATGCGCGAAGTGGCGTAGCCAGGTGGGGGCGCGGGAGTGCCGACGCCCCCCCCCCCCCCCCCCCCTGCCCCTTGCGCTTGGCGCTACCTTTGCTGTTTTGGTCCCTTGCATAATAAACCTATTTCTGTTCGCGACGTTTTTTTTTAGACGTAACAATAAAGAGAACGATCATGACCTTCTTTTAGACGTCAGTTTAGACATGAGAGGAGTTTCGTTATAGAGAGCGTGGCGGCGACCTTTTTTGGCTAGTGCCTACTCCTCCCAAAAGTCCTTGCGCCGCCACAGTAAAGCGCCCCATCATATGCTTGCCCCCTCCACCCTCAAAGGCTGGCTACGCCACTGTATGCGCGATGTGGTAGAAATTGAGACATGACAGAATTCATTCCACATATGAAATACTGGATAACCAACAGGTGTAAGAAAGAGTAATAATGAATGAATGATAATAATATTAAATGATTAATGGGTTTTACTTGTATGTTACTTGTTACTTGTTACTTGTTACAATAAAATGGATTTGGAAAATGAATTATTTAAAATACAAATAACTTACAAGTCTTACAGTAAAGGGTTTTCATGTCAAGTTAACCGATCTTTAATGACAAAAGGCTTTTGGAATTACATTGTCTTTAATTCGTCTTCAAGTGAATACTGAATACTGAATGTCAGTATTCACCTCAAGACGACTAGTGGAAACGTTGTGATTCAAAACAAATAAAGACAATGCAAGTCCAAAGCTCTTCTGTCATTGAAGATGTGTAAACTTAATACTGAATATCAGTATTCACCTGAAGACGACTAAAGATACTTACTAGTTGAAATGTTGTGATTTAAAACAAATTATAGACAATGCAAGTCAAAAACTCTTCTGTCATTCAAGAAACATCATTGTCACCAACCTTTAAACTTAACTTTAACATCCCCTTTATCAACCACTTTTAGTAGTATAATACAATATAACCTACCCGATCTCTGTAATTTTCTTTTTCTTATAAATATTTAGATATTGGAAATTTTATATTAAATCTATTGACATTTCACACGCTCTGTAGGGACAGTTCCTCGGGGTTCAGCAGGCAATAAAACAAACGACGAACACCGCAGAACGCATTTTAGTTGGCCATGCATTACTATTGCGACTGTTTCACCCTTCGCACACTTTGATCGAAACGTGCCAAGACTAGAAAATGGCTAATTTCGGCGAAATATTGTGAAAAGGGCCAGAAAAAGAGTCGACCCAAGAAATATGTGAGTCTATTGAGAAATAATCTTTTGCGGAGGGATTGGCGCATTGAAAGTGTCTATGATCGGAGAAGAATTTAAATATAAAAGAAAGGTTTTTTGAAAGGCTCTATATAAAGTGTGACAAATGTAATATGTCTTGATAAGTAAGTACATAAATTAGAAAGACCAGAGGTTTTTTAAGGCCATTAGCTATACTAACTAAATAGATCTTCTAATGCAATAAATGGAAAAAAATATATCAAGTAGAGAAACTTAGAAAACCTCTGAACAACTATTTCAACGAAGTTAGAAGGTTTCGCCTCGGGTATCGCTAATATCAATAACACGAATACCTTATATGCGGATCTATATACAGTGAGTCGCAGAAGTAATGTCTAAATTCATTTAAAATTCAGCAGTAAGTTTTTTGAAAAAACGCTCGTACCCGTCGATTTTTATTTTTTAATGTGTTTTTTTTGTGGTAATTTCATGTATACAGGGTAGGTCAAAAATAAGTTACGACCATCTACTTCATTTTTTCAAATGAAAACATATATTTTTTATTTCATTTTTGAATTTTGCATTGAATTCTAAGCATGTTTCATGTACCATGTCCTACATAAACTCAGCAGTTATTGAAAAAATTAGGATTGAACATATCTATAAGTAAGAACTGTTTATTAAAAAAAACACAACAAAATCAAATTAAATGTTGAAAATGTGCGCCATTTACGGCTTGACAATATCCAAGATGATCAATAAACTCTCTTTGCACGTTTCCAACCATTTCCGGAGTTATGACACGCACTTCTTTTCGGATCCTCTCTTTCAACTCCTGCATATTGTTTGGCCTGTTAACAAATACTTTTGATTTGAGGTAACTCCACAAAAAAAAAAGTCCAGCGGAGTTAGGTCTGGCGACCTAGCAGGCCATTCGATAGGTCCTCTCCTTCCTATCCACCGATTGGGAAAGGTTTCATCCAAAAATGTGCGCACAGTGGCAGTATAGTGCGGAGGAGCACCATCTTGTTGGAATATCAGTTCTTCGTCAGGGGAGTCTGGATCCAATGGATTCGGAAATAAAGACACTAATGCTGGAATTAATTCAAGTTGGAGAAATTCGAGATATACTTGTCCAGTTAAAGACTGTTCAAAGAAAAATGGACCAATTACTCTTCCGCGTACGATTCCACACCATACATTTATTTTTTCAGGGTACTGGCTGTAAACCTCTATCATCCAATGCGGATTTTCTGTTGCCCAATATCGACAATTTTGCCTGTTCACATTACCATTCAAATAGAACGTAGCTTCATCCGAAAAAATAATATTTTTTACTAAATTATTGTCTAGATTACACATATTTTGCATGCGTTCACCAAGCCCAACCATGCATAGAATTTCAATTTTTTCCCGTTCCGTTAACTTCACCATTATTGTGAAAACCGCAACTTTGAAACTACGCTTGACAATAATTATACTTATTTGAAATAAAATGGTCATACAGTTTCTATAGAAATAAACGGTGACAGTGCCACTCTTACTTATTAGGGGGAGCCCAAAATGCCTTAATGCCAAGAGATTTGATAGATCGTTGGATTCCCTAAATGATATGTTCAATCCTAATTTTTTCAATAACTGTTGAGATTATGTATAGGACATGGTACATGAAACATGCTTAGAATTCAATGCAAAATTTGAAAAAATGAAGTTGATGGTCGTAACTTATTTTTGAGCTACCCTGTATACATGAAATTACCACAAAAAAAAACACATTAAAAAATAAAAATCGACGGGTACGAGCGTTTTTTCAAAAAACTTAACGCTGAATTTTAAATGAATTTAGACATTACTTCTGGGACTCACTGTATATTCTTACAGTCAAACAGCCCTTAGATCGCTAATATGCAGCAAGGTAACCTCACGACTGATATGGAAATGTCAAGAGGAACTGGAGGCCCTGGCAAACGTATAAACAAAGTAATACTGCAGTGAATACCAGGACACGAAGGTATTACAGGAAATGAAAAAGCTCAGAAAACATATTCATTGGTCCAGAACCGGCACTCGGAGTACCAACGTGCACAGTACAAGATTTTTTTTTTTTTTTTTTTTTTTTTTTTTTTATGATAAAACACCTGCACTGTAGGAAAAATCCTTTAAGGCGCTCTGGGAGCGGTGCGAGTGCGAAAAAAACGATTAACGTTGGTCTTGAAACGTTGAAGATTGTATTCATTGGGAAACACGACTTCAGGAAGATCATTCCACAAAGATGACGTTCTCCAGATGAAAGAATTCTTGAACAATGAAGTTCGAGGAGTACTAAGCTGAACAACATATGGATGAGCGGCAGTGGTTCGCCGTGTATTTTTGTTTTGCATTGCTCTAGGTGGAATCAAGTGGGCAATATCAGTCGAACACCTGCCATGGAAATATCTGTAAAAGAGAGCCAAATCACCAACCTGTCTTCGATGCTCCAGGCTATCGAGGGTCTTGGTCAGCTCGGGGTCGCCGATCAGACGAACGGCTCTCCTTTGAATGGAATCCAGTAGCCGAAGGGTGTGCTTGGGTGCAGAGCTCCAGACATGAGAGCAATATTCTAATGATGGTCGAATCTGGGCTTTATAGAGTGTCAAAAGTTGATGAGGTGTGTACAACCTTTTGGTGCGGAAAAGTACACCAAGTTTCTGTGCAGCTGTCTTGGCAATTGCGGCAACGTGATCATGCCAAGACATATTACCTCCCAGATTGACCTCTAGCAAATTAATAGACGGTGCCAGGGGAATTGCGTGTCCTGCCATGACTATATCCGGTTCTGCAATGTTAACCTTTTTGGAGAAGACTACTGCCTGGGTTTTCTTAGCATTAAATTCGACTTGGTTACTGTCACCCCAAGCCAAAATTTCTTCCAGGTCATTGTTGAGGCGCAAAACTTCATGCTGCCTGCGAAGATGTGCGTCGGCAGCGGATGTTTGGGGAGTCAAGGTAAAAGATGAGACAAGTGTGCTGTCATCAGCAAAGCTATAAATTGGATTTTGGGTTTTTACTAGAAGGTCGTTAATATACAGTAAAAAAAGGATAGGCGACAATATGGACCCTTGAGGAACACCGGCATTGATGGTGAAGGTGTCTGAGAGAAACCCGTCAATCGCCACTTGCAGAGAACGGTTCTTAAGGAAGCTGGTTAACCATAAACAAAATCCATTAGGCATACCGTAGGAGCGCAATTTACTTAGAAGCCCATCGTGCCAAACACGATCAAAAGCCCTAGAGATGTCCAGTGCAACAGCCCGGGATTCTCCATGATGTTCGATGGTGTTACTCCAAAGATGGGTGACATATGCCAGAAGGTCACCTGTTGATCTGGACTTACGAAAACCGTATTGATGGTCGCTGATAATGTTAAGCCCTTCCAGATACTTTAGGAGTTGTTGGTTAATAGCTTTCTCCATTACTTTTGAAATTACTGAAAGCAATGCGACGGGTCGGTAGTTGCTTGGCAGGGTCTTTTTACCTTTCTTTGGAATAGGCTGGACACGCGCCGACTTCCAGCAGGATGGAAATATTCCTTTTTTGTAGGATAAGTTGAAAAGTCTACAAAATACTGGTGTAAGTTCATCGGCGCATGTCTTGAGAACAATGATAGGAATTTCGTCTGGACCAGAAGCTTTATTGACGTCGAGTCCTTTAAGAATCCGTTTAACAAGACGCTGACAGAACACGATTTCAGACATTTGCGATTGAACTGAGGGAATGTTGGGTAGTGGTTTTCCCTAAAAGTCTACAGTGGAATGCGAGGAAAACAGTTCAGCAAGTAGGTTTGCTTTATCCCCGGCTGTGGTTGCTATTGTGCCGTCGGAACGTGTTAGAGGTGGAATAGTTGACTTTGTAAAGTTTTGGCTGACGGCCTTAGCGACTGACCAAAAGGACCTTGATCCGTTAGGACTGGCAAGAAGTTTGTTTTTGATTCTCTCGTTATGAGCTTCTTTGCTTTGGTCTATCATTTGCTTACATTGGTTTCGGGTGGTAACAAAGATGTCATAAAGCGATGGATTAGAAGTGAACACAATATCCATAGGAGAAACAGGCAGGAATTACACCACAGCAAAAGCTTCATTCAAGACTTACGAAACAGCTGCTGGCCAGGAACCAGCTGAGAACTATAACTGAAATTCTGATAGGACACATGACTGTCAAAAACCATCTGCACAGAATGCTGATGTACAATGGAGATCTTGACTGCAGATTATGCAGACAAGTGGGGGAAACTGTACAGCACATAGTTTTCCATTGCGAGTCAATAGATCGGTGGAGGCAACAAATACTCGGGCAACCAAAATTGGAACCAGAGGACATACCTTTTCCCCAGTTGACCTACACAAATTACTTTAAGGAACTGGGATCACTGACTGGTTATAACAACCAAACACCTGGCATAAGTGCATTAGACGCACGGACGGGCCCTCGGGAGAAAACACAAATACCTAATACGATTGGTGCATGTAAACTATTCCGAGTCTATAGTTATTGGAAAATATATACATTATTCTCGACATTTATATTTTAAATCTTTATTCATATATATTGACTCTTGGATATACTGTTTCTAAAGTTAAATGAAGGACTCACTTCAGAACCACGTATACCGAGTTCAAACTCAGAACTCAGGTTTCCCTACCAAAACATATATATCATGCGAAACAAGACTTCTTCTTCGTGGCATCTAGAACCTAGAATGCCGACGCAGAAAATCATTGCTAATCTTCTTATACCAACTTATGAATGGCACAACTTGCTGTAATGCTCTGCTTGAATCTGTTTTTTTTTTGGTTCCACCAAGGCGCACGAAGCAGATGCAACATTTCTTCGAAGAAATTCATCGACCCAACTATGGACCATATGCCTTTATTTCAAAATTACTGCGGAATTATAATAGTTATTTTCCAGATTGCGATTTATTTAGAATTAGCCTTTATTCCCTAAAAAAAACTATATCTAATGACTTGTACTACTTTAATTTATTTTAATCTATTTTAACTCGATTATTTTGTTGTTTGTTTTATACTATGTAATGCTTTTTTCTGATGTGGCTAATAATTGTGTCTTATTCATTCAGTGCCGGTTTTACATGGGTGCTATTTGGTGCTATAGCACCAGGCGGTAAATGTCTAAGGGTGGCGCGGCCAAATACAGAAGTTATCTTAATGCCTAGGGAGAAAATGAGAACACAGATTTACCTTCCAATCCTTGACAATCTTCAAGAGGAAATTAATTGCAGATCCGAAGTGTACAAAACATGTTCAGATTTGTTTGAATTTTTGTTAAATTTAAAAATGGTAAAAGATGAAGATATAGTATTATATGCAAATAAATTATAAGATGCATATATTGACGACACAAAGAATTTTAATAATAATTATTTAACCGGCAAGTTTGACTGTGACAGACGTAAC
This sequence comes from Polydrusus cervinus, assembly GCA_935413205.1. Classification (NCBI taxonomy): domain Eukaryota; kingdom Metazoa; phylum Arthropoda; class Insecta; order Coleoptera; family Curculionidae; genus Polydrusus; species Polydrusus cervinus. Next base: position 30,118,514 of record OW284515.1, on the reverse strand, counting down.
ATTGACAGAAATAATTTTCTCACAATCATACTGGTCCGATTACCTTAATTTTTAATTTACTAATCACGCACCTTTGAATGTGAGTATAAAATGCCTGTCACAGTCAAACTTGCCGGTTAAATAATTATTAATAAAATTCTTTATGCAACCCGACAATAGACGAATATTTACCTAAAGAATGTATTCAGCTAAAAAAGTTCCTAACCGAACTAAGTGATGAAATTAAAGTTGAATCTCCTAAAGATATAGTAAAATTGTTACATGAAAATAAATTAACATGTGCATTTCCAAATATGTATAGATGTATGCCTTCGTATATTATTTTCTATAATGGTTACAAACGCTAGTGGGGAGCGTTCATTTTCCACGTTAAACCGGATTAAAACCTATCTTAGAAATTCAATTTCCCAAGAAGGACTAAATTCTTTAGCCATCATGTCAGTAAATTCAGATATTTTAAAAATCATAGACACTAACGAGATAATACAAACATTTTCAAATTAAAAAGCAAGAAAAAGAGTCTTATAAAACTGATACTTATTATATATACGTATTATGACGTTTAACCTTTTAGTTGATTGTGATTATGAAAACCAAAGTTAATTAAGCACAAATTTTGTTTCATTTCTGTTTTTTTTATTAGATTTATTAAAAGTTAAATATTTGTTATTGCGTTTTATTTATATTTTATTTTTACTCGGTTCATACTTAAAAATGATAGGATATTATGAAAAACAAAAATAACCTATGTTTTGTTTTAATTTTATTTTTTACCCTTTTCTTATTATAATTAAAATTCATTTTCGGCTTCTTATTTTGTGTGCTTTTTCCTTGCTAGTTTTTGCTATTTTTGGTTATCTTATTTTTACCGATGTATTCTGTAAAATTATTTAAATAATAATTGTGAATTTCGCAATCTTTTTTATGAACAAACTCACGAATACAAACAAAATTTTAGTTTGTATAAATGACTTATTTTTTATATAAGGTCGTAATGGCGCGCCGAAGGGGGAAATTGGGATTTTAAAGGTTATCCTGAGACTTACACTTCTGACCATAGGCGTAGTTAGACAGTCAACACTGGGGGTGCTGAAGTAAAAATAGGTTATTTCTAAAATTAGTCTATGGCCTATAATATATTGTAAATGTAAATTTTTTTTGAAGGTGCTAATTTAGATTTCGGAGGTGCTTAGCACCCCCAAGTACCCCCCTAACTACGCCTATGCTTCTGACTTATTTCATCAATTTTTTTTATGTACCCGTACAACGAAAGATGGAGGTGAAAAACCTGTACGGACTGAAAAAAATGCCGGAAGGGCAAAAATTTTCATTAAATAGTTCGTGGCACCCAAAAAAATCAGTTAGGGGGCAGCAGTCACGAGAAGCACCGGACGCTACAGTACCTTAAACCGGCACTGCTTAAGGCCTTTTTACATTGGGTACAATTGCAAGAAAAATGTCCTGGAAGCATGCATGCGCTTCGACGACGTTTTAATCAGCTGATGCACGTTTTCCCATCATCAGCTGTTTAAAACGTCGACAAAAGCGCATGCTTTCAGGCAATTTTTTCTTGCAATTGCACCCAATGTAAAAAGGCCTTTAGATTTAGATGTACCAGTTGGAATGTTGTATTCCGTAGTGTATTTAAAGATAAATAAAAAATAAAATTGTTGAATTCAAAGATTCCAAATTGTTCAATAATATTGTGCAAATTTTTCGCACTTGTCAATGCGTACGAAAAATAACCCTGTATAACCAAATAGTTTTAGAAAAATAAATTTATTTAAGCGTATACATAACTTTTATAAAAATGCAAACCGAATCCAATCCCAAAAAGCTAATAAAATTCCTGCAACCTAAGCCAAACTTTTCCTGAAAAAGAATTCGAAATAAAATGGCGATATAAAGCCACAATTCGCCACTCAATTGTCACGTCAGAATACAATCGCTCCGAGTCCAAAGCCTGCTTGTTTCGTTTATTTTATTGGGTTTTCTATTTATTTTATTGGTTTTCGGGCGATCCCATGAAATATTGGATTTCGAATTGAAATGGAATTATGAAAAATACGATGAGGCGCGAGATTTCATTCGGGATTTACGATGTTATTAATATTTCGATTTTGTTGAGTCTGACAAGATTTATTTAATATGACTCCTATACAGGGTTTACGAATTTGTTTCTTATTTTAGGATATAATAATAATAATAATAATAATAATAATAATAATAATAATAGGAAATTCTTCAAAAAGTGGTATAGCTCTACATGGCAAATACCCTACTGCCTACTGCACTTCAAAATCCACTCATAGATGGAGAAATGTTACTGAATTGGTTAGAAAAAAGACAGCTTCATGCTGAAACAGACGGTTTTTATAATCTCTATCCAAGACAGTGTCACTCGAACTCGAAACTATGGAAAAGGAAGATAATTTTGAAAATGAGATTTAAGAGGGGTAGCCATTGAAATTATTGAATAAATTTGTGTTTAAATGTCAAATCTTGTAGTACATCCGGTTAAACCGGAAGTGAAATAGTTGTGACTTATTCATACGGAATTGGCATGCACCTAAAAAGAAGTAAAAAAAGTAATATTTATTTTTTATAAAAACACTAAAATGTCTGGTTAATTTGATAATTTTCAGGACCATTTCCTTGGAAACTGTCCTGCTTAGAATTATTCGTAGAATACATATCCAGAGGCGGATTATAGTACAAGCCGAACAAGCCTAGGCTTCTAGCGCCAAATCTGAAAGGGGCGCCACATTTTCCAGCGCCAAGACTCTAAGAGAGACTAAGATAACCAAACAAGATATGAAACTAAGCGATTTCAACCGTGGTTAGAAAAAAACGGCGTTTGATTAACCAGTTAATTTTTAGCTAACACCACACGCCAGGTATATTATTCTGTAATAATTATTGTAGCTAATTTTCCCAGCCTAATACGCTTCGCATCGCGACATAGGCATCTCTTTGGCAGCGAGCGGCGCAGTGACTACGCTAGGGGGGCCAGAGGTGGTCCGGGCCACCCCAAAAGTTTTTTCGGACCCCCTAAAATAAATTTAATCTTAAGAAGCTCTTGAAAAAGTTATTCACTTACTTTATGTTACCAATACATAATATAAGTAGGTAGTTGTAATATACAAAGTCAATTCTTGTGTGCTTTATTACCGAGCTTATTTTGCCCCCCCCCCCCCCCCCCAAATTCCTTTGCCCCTTCCTGGCCACCCCTGTAGCAAAAAGCTGGAGTCGCCACTTACTTACTGTTAATTTAAAAGTAAAATCTTTTGCACTTTTGCCTTTTAATATGCGGGTCATTTGAACTGTGAACAAAATAGAAGGGCAGTGGCGGATTTAGGGGGGGGGCGCCCCCCTTTATAGCTCTAACGAAACTATATAATATTTATAGTTCTATAAAAAAAAATCCATTTTTTTGTTCTTCTTAACTTTTATTATTTGTGTGTATAAGTGCCTTTGGCAACATCACTTCTCTACCAAGCAGGTGTGCAACCTTTTAAATTTCGAATTAATCCCCCCAAATCCCTACTGAAAGTTGACACAATAATTTTTTTGGCGATAGCGGTCAAAACTGACAGATTAAAAGAGTTTTTTAAGTCTATGGGGACTAAAACCCCACATAGTACATTGGATCTATACAGCTATTATAAGACCTATATTAATATACGGGGTCCTGGTTTGGTGGACCGCTTTGGAAAAAGCAGTGCACACTAAGTCATTAACAAAGATACAAAGGGCAGCTTGTTTAGGAATAACCAGAGCCCTTAAGTCAACCCCGACAGCGGCGCTAGAGGTCATGTTATATATACCCCCCCTGGATATCTATGGAAAAAGTATAGCTGCAAAAAGTGCCCTGCGACTGAAAGAGTCGAAATTCTGGAAGGAAACCAACTACGGGCACAGCAGTGTACTAAAGATCCACCCGTGGAATAATCTACGAGACCCGACTGGTTACTCTGTCCCAATAACATGCTTCGATAGAAGGTATTCTATACTCATTCCGAGTAGGAAAGAGTGGGAAGGCAATCAGAATATAACGAAAACAGATCACGCAATCTTCACAGACGGTTCAAAAATGGTGTGGAAGCCGGGGTCTTTTTCGAAAGTTTACAAATACAGAAATCGTATAGACTCCCCAACTATTGTAGTATTTTTCAAGCGGAAGTACTGGCAGTAGAGAAGGCGGTCAATATCCTGCAAGAACACCTTGGCTTGGGAGTAGCCTCGTCAATCACCATCTTCAGTAATAGTCAGGCGGCGATTAAGGCAATCTGTTCCAGCAGCGTTAAATCAAAACTCGTAAAGCGATGCCGCAACAATCTATGCACACTTGGCAACCAACATCGGGTTATTCTGTGCTGGGTTCCTGGACACTCCAAAATAGATGGCAACGAGGCTGCCGATGCGCTCGCAAGAGAGGGCGCAGGCATGCCAGCTGATCTAGCAGACAATACAGTGAACAAACCACTGGGATTGGTCAAAGAGGAGATTGACTACACGGCCAAGCAGCTTGCACAGAACAGATGGACAGGGTTGACAACCTGTAGTACATCCAGGCAACTGTGGCCCACATTCGATAAAAAGAGAACCGCAGAGCTATTGAGACACAGTCGAAAAGACGTGAGAAATATTACTGCGGTTGTTACCGGACATTGCCTCTTCGGTAGACATGCCGAACGTATGCAAATACCCACTAACGACTTCTGCAGAAGTTGCAGAGATGAGGAAGAGGAAGAAAGTATTCAACATTTTCTGTGTGAATGCCCTGGCCTCGCAAGAAGGAGGTTCACTACTCTGGGTGAATCATCTTTCGATAGCCTGGAGGAACTAAGCAGCTTACAACTTGGACGGCTGAGCAGATTTCTGAACAGTAGTGGCTGGTTTGAATGAGTTGTTAAAATCCTTGCGCGGTTACGTCGCACTAACCATCAGAGATCTGATGAAGGTGGGTTCTACGGAACACGTGTGGTATCACAACGAACCTAATCAGGACTACGTGAGACTGTTTGGTCAGAACCAAGGGTCTGCCACTCTTACCTAACCTAACCTAAGTCTGGCATATTGGCGCAAATTAAGCTTTACGGTTATTTAAACCCAAAAAAGGGTGTGGCACCCAAAAAAATTTTCCCTACGCCGCAATTCCCCCCCCCCCCCCTAGAACAAATCCTAAATCCGCAACTGTAGAAGGGGGCGCAAAAATATCCCAGAGCTTTGGGCGCTTACAAGTGTTAATACGCCTCTGTGCATATCTATAAAAATATACAGAGTGTTCTATTTAAAATACCAAAGTTGTGTAGGTACACTTTCGGTTCAACCGTGTGCCCCCCTGTGGCAAAATGCGGAACTCAAAAATTATTTCCAGGATTTTCTCTTAGCCACATTAATTACCATTTTTTCCCCGAGTTTCTAAGCCCAGTAGTTTCCGAGATACGGCCGGTAGCCAACCATAATGGGACATCCGGTATATACCCACGCCGTTATTATCGGTTTTTATTATATTAATTGGATTTATAAAAGGAACCAAGCTAAGTGAAACAAATGATGTCTTATTATGGCTTATCATACATTATTTGTATTCTATATTTTAAATAAAAATTCTAAATAACCATATTAACATCTGGTAGATACTAATGTTCTGTTATCTCTTAGTACATTAAAAATGTCGCTCATTTAGACATACTGATAATAAGCGGTTTCTTTGATATAGTGTGTATTTATAAATTTTCCCACTCTCAGAAGTGACGTCTAAAAAATTAAACTGACCCTTTATACGCCCTTCAATTTCCAAGGCTTAAAGTAAACAAAGTAGGTACCCATTTTGTAGATGTCACTTTTTTTAGAGAGAGAAAATAGTGATAAGTGAAAGGAACAAAGTTAAATGGTAGTGAACGTCAATGGAGCTCTCATCGAGTCATGAAAGATAAAATATTGAGAAAAGGGTTAGTGATTAAGTCTTGACACTGACCATGGGCAACAGGTAACAGTGGCAAGAGGGGGCCCCTTAGGGCACAGCGAAAAATATATAAGAAAAAAGTGAAGACTCGTGGATCAAGGACTCTCATCCCGAAAAAACCATGGGGAGAGTAAGAAAGGTGGTGTAGAAAGAAAAAAGTTGTTTATTTAAAAAATAACTTAGAAAATTACTCGGAGGTACCAATTAAATTGTGTTATGTAGTCTTAGTATAAGTTTATCGAAGAAGTGTGGTTATTTTATTATTTTTAAATTACCAAACCCCTTTATAATTCAATGACGTATAACATCTAGTATTAATAACACGTTTCGGACTTAAAAACCCATCATCAATAAGAATAAGTGCTAATTCATCTTCTTTGAAACTATTATATTTTCAATCTTCGTAACCGTAACCTAATCTAATTCTTATCTGTCCCAATTTCAACTAAATTATTATTATTATTATTATTATTATTATTATTATTATTATTATTATTATTATTATTATTATTATTATTATTATTATTATTATTATTATTATTATTATTATTATTATTATTATTATTATTATTATTATTATTATTATGTTTTCAGTGTTCTATTTCTCAGCTTTTTGTTGGTAAGGCTGGTGTTATTTACAGTACAGAGAAGAAATTCATCTTAACCTGTACTGTTTAGAAACTTCCGTACTATATGGCACGTTTGGAGGATGACGCTTTTCTGAATAAGTTGGTATAAATAACCTGAAAGGCCCAGTTTTTCCAAGTTGGGCTTGAAATTTTTCGTCATAGCTCCCTCCACCGATATTATAATCGGAATTATGTCAATTTTATCTAGCTTCCATATATTTTTTATCTCTATAGCCAAATTCGAGTACTTGGTCTTCTTCTCCGATTCGGTTTTAGAGAGGTTGTGTGTTAGTGGGCAACCTATATCGATTATGAAAGCTTTCTTGGTGTTTTTTTCGATGAGAAGAATATCTGGACGGTTGTGGTCTACTGTTCTATCCGTTATTATTGGCCTGTCCCAGTATAAGAGATATTCAGGGGATTCAAGGACTGGCTCGGGTGAGTATTGGTAGTATGGTGGGAGGTTTTCCCTTAGCCCTAGTTTATGGGCCAGTTCCTTGTGGATGATCTTTGCCACCTGATTATGTCTTCCCAGGTAAGCGTTGGGGGCCATAGCACCACATCCCGCCGTGATATGTTCTATCGTTTCTCCGGGGCAATTGCATTTTCTGCACACATCTTCCACATTTCTTTTCAAGATGACTTTTTCATAGTTTCGAGTTCGAATGACACGGTCTTGGATAGAGATTATAAAACCTTCTGTTTCAGCGTGAAGCTGCCTTTTCTCTAACCAATTCAGTGACATTTCTCTATCTATGAGTGGATTTTGGAGTGCAGTAGGGTATTTGCCGTGTAGAGCTTTCTCTTGCCAAGTTACAAGCTGTTGACTTGGCGGCGCGCGGATGATGTTAGGTAATCCGTTTTGCTTTAAGTTAAGGGCTGTATATCCAGCATCTGCTGCTACCACTTTTTTAAGAATTTCCCCATTCGATTCTTGGAAGTATTTTCTCATAGAGGTCTCTTGCGACTTGCACAAGTTATATATATTAATGAGACCTCTTCCTCCCTCCTTTCGTTTTAGGTAGATTCTTTCAAGTGCAGAGCGTGGGTGGTGGAATCTGAATTTTGTTAGCAGCCTGCGCGTAAGCCTATCTAGTTCGTGCAAATCCGTGTCTGAATACTTAAGGATCCCGAATGAGTAGGTAAGTATTGGTATTGCCCAAGTGTTGATGGCAGTAGTAAGGTTACCAGCATTCAGGTGTGTATTAAAAAGCTTTGTTAGTCTGCTTTTGTATTTGTTTTTAAACTCCCTTTTTAGGCTTGTGTGGTTTATTTGTTGGTTTTGGGAGATGCCTAAGTATTTATATGTTTTGTCCTCATCTAGTATATCTATGCCTTCAAGCAGTCCACGGTTTTGTTCAGTCTTTCCGCGTACGACATTCAAGATTGCGCACTTGTCTAATCCAAACGACATTTTGATGTCATCGCTAAATGTCTTGGTTATTTGAATTAGGGACTGTAGGTGGGTTTTGCTTTCAGCGTAGAGTTTGATATCGTCCATAAATAGAAGGTGGTTTATTCTAAAATTCTCAGTTAAGTTGGGACGATATCCGTAGGATGTTGATTTTAGTAGTGAGGACAGTGGGTCCATGGCCAAAATGAACCAGAGGGGGCTTAAAGAGTCGCCTTGAAATATACCTTTTGATATATTAATATTGCCCAGCTTCTCTTGTCCAATATGGAGATTGGTATTCCATTGCTCCATTAGGGTACCTAACATGTTACGTATTAGGGGGTGTACTTTGTATATTTGCAATATCTTCTTTAGCCAGTCGTGAGGAACAGAATCGAATGCTTTACTATAATCAATGTAGCACATATTTAGATTTCGCCTTTTAACTTCAGCCTGTTTTATAATAACGGCATCGATTGTAAGCTGTTCCTTGCAACCCAAAGCTTTCCTAATACAGCCCTTTTGCTCATCAGCTACCAGGTTGTTATTTATGCAGTGTGTGTATATTTTTGAGTACATGACTGATGTTAAAAGTTTATACACCACTGACAGACAGGTGATCGGTCGGTAATTTTTTGGGTCGTTTACCTGCCCTTTTTTAAATAAAAGGAAGGTATTGCCACTGGCAAGATGAGCTGGGAAGTGTTCGGGGCTTAGGAGAGCCTTGCTAAAGCAGTTTGCGATTACAGGGTGTAGGCTGGTGAAAGTTTTGAGCCAAAAATTATGAATTTGGTCAGGTCCCGGTGATTTCCAGTTAGCCAAGTTCTTAGTGGCATCCCTTATGTCGATGGATGTTACTTGCGGCTCAGGCATTTCTTGCAAAGTTTCAGCCTCGGCTTCAACTTTTTCGAGCCAGCTTGCTTCTTCATTGAAATGGGACGCGTCAGACCAAATATTACTCCAAAATGCATTAAATTGGTCTTTATTCATGTCATTAGTTGGAGTAAGGTCATTTTCTTCTTGGTTCAGAGTCCTATAGAAGGTTTTTTGGTTCGTGGTGAACTGTTGGTTTTGTACCTTCCTCTTTGTGGCTTTATTGTATCGCCTTAGACGGGCACCTTTAGCCTTACATTTTTGTCTAATAGTGTCTCTTACGACAGTTAGCAACCGTTTTACATCGGGACTATCTAAAGGAATATTCTCTGCTTTCAGTATATCTTTAACCTTTTTAGCAACCTTGCTGCTAGAGTTTCCATTTAGATGTTCTCCAATGATATCACTTTGTGCTCGTAACTGGCTTATTTGTTTTTCAAGTCTCATTTTCCAAGCGGGTACCGCTTGTTTCTTGGTTGTTTTCTCATCAGTTCTGAGATATAATGCCTGACCATTGAGTTCAATTACAGTTACTGCTGCTGCATATAACCCACTGTGTAATGTCTCGAGGTCCTCAGTTGTATTTAAGGACGTCCCTGCTGCTAGGTTTACTCTCGCTAGTATTTCGTGGGTTCCTTTCTTGAATCTTAGCTTAGGGATACTCGGTCTCAAGGTCGGGTCACTATTTTCAAATAAGGACAAATTTTCCAAATATTTTTGGTTCGTATTGTCCGTATCAGCCTGTATAGTTTGATCTTGTTCATGTATTACTTCCTGCTGTGCTGTTAGCTCTTCCACATGCTGAAGGTTGTGCAACGTTCTGCCAACTTCACGCCGTATTTGATCTATTTCAGCTTGGGGTAGCAGGTGGTTAGCATAAATAGCTCTTTGACGGCACGCTACATTTTGTTCCGTGAGTTTTAATTCCGGATATATCTGGCTTATTTCTCGGTGGAGTTTTATTCTCCAGCCAGGGCGGGGGTTATCTTCACAGTCGTTAATCAAGAGGAATGCTTTGATAAATGTTCTATTCATGTCACGAGTCCACTTGATTCGACCGGTTTCTGTTCTTCTGGGTAGACCAGCGGCAGTTCTATCGACTCCAGGGTCAGGCTGCAAGCTAGTCTCCATTGTGATGTGTTCCTCGCCGGTGTTATGTTGACTTATAGTTCGGTTGTCGGCAGGGGCTTGCCTTAGCATCCTGCCGTTAGTTATGTTAGTACTATTCGAATTTATGCCTCCCCCAGAATCCGTGAGGCTGCCTGCTTGCGCAGTGTGGGATTGCGAACCCACCTGGGGTACATATTCTTGTAAATTCGACATCATATTTGTTTAAATCCATTTTTACACATTTCGTCAGAAATGGTTTGCATTTATACCTTCTGCCAGGTTATTGATACAGCCGCCCTTAACATAGGGAACAGACGCTGTTGAGAAACCGCCCCTAACATGGAGTCAGCCGTTCCTTCACTACATCAGTTCCTACGCCTACCTGCGGTAGCCGGTGACCAATGTAGGCCCCTTTAAGGCAAGGACCACCAACCTTTTAGCCGCCTTTTACGGCAGGCAGGTTCTACCCTGGGCCTAGATTCGCAAACCGGAACCCAGACGGCTTTTATTATTATTATTATTATTATTATTATTATTATTATTATTACAAAGAAGAGTTGAGGTTGAAAACCTATAAACTCTATTATACTTAAACTAATAGTCTGCAAAAGGAGTCATGTCAATTCTATTTTTAAAAATGTTTAATGATTCCGCACCAATAGCCTCATCAGGCAAGATGTTCCAGAGATTAAAAATTCTGTTGGAAAAGAAGAACTCCCGGACTCGTGTGAAAAAATGTTCACGTCGAAGCTTTAATCGATGACCTCGCAAGCGATTGTCTGTATTAAGGGTGAAAAGGGAACTTAAATCAACAGAGAATAGGTTGTGAAGTATCCTATATGTAAGGATAAGATCTCCCCGCACCAATCTATCCATTTCAGAAATGAGTCCAAAAATTATCAGTCTGTTCTCAAAAGTTGGTCTTACAACACCATACGGCATCCTAGTGGCAAATCGCTGCACTTTCTCAATTTGGTCTTTTTGTTGTTTTAACACAGGCCACCAAACACCAAACCCAAATTCAAGAATTGGGCGCACATAAGTTTTATAAATTAAAGAGCTAGTCCGGATATCATGACGTGAAAATATTTTTTTTATTAAAAACAAAGACTGTTTAGCTTTTTTACACGCATTATCAATGTGTTAACCCCACGATAAGTCACTGCTGATCACTATCCCGAGGTCCTTTTGTTGATTGACCTTCATAAGCACAACGTTGTTAAGATGGTACTGTAACTTAGGATTTGTACGACCGAGATGCATAACCACGCACTTTGCTTCATTTAGGGGCATGAGCCAAGCATCACACCAAGTGGCTATTATATTTAAGTCATTTTGCAAAGTTTGCTTTAGCGGGTTACAATTTAATTTAGTATCATCTGCATAATTTGATACTGTGCTGCCCTGAAGTGCGCTGGTAAGGTCAGCTGAATACACCAAAAATAATAACGGGCCCAAGACCGATCCCTGCGGCACGCCACTCAAAACTGGACGCAGCGGAGACATACTGTTACCTATCCTAACGGAAAACTCACGATTTTTTAAAAAAGCCTCTACCCAGCGCAAAAGATCGCCTCTAACACCACAGCTGTTCAGTTTATACAGCAATCTTCGTTTTGGTACCCTATCAAAGGCTTTAGAAAAGTCAAGGTAGGCGATATCAATCGGTAAGTTTCTATCAAGGGAGAAAGTCCAATCATTAAGGCACTTTAGAAGGTTAGTGGTAGTCGATCGACCTGGCAAGAATCCATGTTGTGTTTGAGGTATAACTTCATTGGTTAATAGAAAGTCCAGCAACTCTTTCACCAAAATTCTTTCCATGATTTTCACCTCAGATGGAGTGAGACTTATTTGTCGGTAATTTTCAGCAAGGAATTTATCCCCCTTCTTGTGAACAGGAATAACTGTCGCAGTTTTCCAGGCAATCGGAAGAGTTCCAGAATCAAGTGAGTTCTGCATAATTATAGACAGTGGTGTGCTTAAGGCAAATGCGCATCCCTTTAAAATAGTAGGTTATGACAGGCACTTGTTTAAATAAATCATAATTACTTACTTGACAAAAAATGACAGATTAAGTTAATAAAATCATTTAGTGCAAATAAACTTTTATCTAATTTCTTTGAAGTAATAATTTTATGGTTTTTTAGAGTTGTCTTTTTTAATAAAAATTAAGGAACATCATTCAAGAGAAGAAAAATTGAATACTTGTTGTAGAAGAGTCAAATTATTTCTAGTTGGCTTTAAAAACAAGAAACTTTATAGATACAAGATAAATTTGCACTTATTGTACCTAATGGGTTTTTATGTCCGAAACGTGTTATTAATACCTGTGTAATACGTCATTGAATAATAAAGAAGGAGGGGCATTTCAAAATATTAAAATAAAATTTCCGACTATTTAAAAAAGCAAAGTTGATATTGATTTTGAAAAAACGAAACGTCAAATTAAAATATAATTACACCAACTTGTAGAGGAGAAAAAACGGTATTGAGAATGTGAAATTTATTTTAACACATCTCTTCAAATAGAGTCAGAGAAAAATTAAAACTAAACGCTAAAATTCGGTTTTGCTCAAAAAATACCTTCGGATGGATTCGAAGTTTTTTAAATTTAAAAAACTTTTTTCTAATTTAACCATCTCTGCATTTCAATACTTTTTACAATACACTAAACTTTAGCAGGTACTAAGGTACATGTACCAAATAATAAGGCTTAACTGATTGTATCCTAATAACGATGTAAAAATAATTTATAAAAATTTGCAGATACAGGGTCCTGCGCCTCACCACCCGTCTTCTGTAGCACACTTATTAATTAAGTTAGGATTATGACGTTTCGCAAGCTTTACCTGTATCCTAGGGTGCATTTAAGGAAAATATTTATGTTTATACAGGGTGTTCCAAAAAAGTGTAACGTCATAAGGATATGTTTTTTAGATTACATGCCATATATTTTCTTACTTATTTGGATGCATCTTGTAGTTGCCTACATTTCCCTAAAATTTTAATGAAATCGGTTCAGTATTATAGGCGAAAAAAAAACTATAAAATAACTAAAGTCAAAATGGGCTTTTGTCACTTCAATAAACTTTAATATCAATAAATTGTTTTTCAAAGCCACCTTTGATATTTATTTATTTAAATAAATAAATAAATAAATAAATAAATATCAAAGGTGGCTTTGAAAAACAATTTAGCCACCTTTGATATTTATTTATTTAAATAAATAAATAAATAAATAAATAAATATCAAAGGTGGCTTTGAAAAACAACTTATTGATATTAAAGTTTATTGAAGTGACAAAAGCCCATTTTGACTTTAGTTATTTTATAGTTTCAAATATTGTTAGATGATTATTAATTATTTAAGCTATATTATTTTTTGTGGTGGAATACAACCAAGAAGAGCTCGTAGATATGATTTTCATATTAGGAGCATACTAAAAGAATTTTTATTTGTCCTTTTAGTAAACTTTAATTTCAATAAATTGTTTTTCAAAGCCACCTTTGATATTTATTAAATAATAATGACTGGTGGAATAGTTGATAAAATGAGTTTTCTGCAAATAAGTCTTAATGCATTAGAAATTGCGATAGGGATGTAACTAGAAAAAATGTTTGAATTTTAATTCTGCATCGAATGACATAATAATATAGAAGGGTTCCAAATTGAAATAAGAAAAATAAATTGCTTTAAATTTTGCAAAGTTTGACACTTAACTTTGGACACCTTGTACAATTCGTATTAATCAAACTTGGTTAACGAAACTGTGAGACCTTATTTATTAAGTAACTTTGTACAATTTTATTAAAGAGACATTATTTTTAATTTTTCTTAATTTTTAAAACCAGTTGTGCAAAACTGATTTTTTTTAAGTTTTTATTTTTGTTCGCCTATAATACTGAACCGATTTCATTAAAATTTTAGGGGTATGTAGGCAACTACAAGATGCATCCAAATAAGTTAGAAAATATATGGCATGTAATCTAAAAAAACATATCCTTATGACGTCACACTTTTTTGGATCACCCTGTATAAACATAAATATTTTCCTTAAATGCACCCTAGGATACAGGTAAAGCTTGCGAAACGTCATAATCCTAACTTAATTAATAAGTGTGCTACAGAAGACGGGAGGTGAGGCGCAGGACCCTGTATAAAGTTTGGCTTTATAAGAGCAATTTTAGAGATTCATAACTAAATGGTATTTTTCGGTCCTTGGTATTTTTGGGAAATAGAAAAAAATGTCAAATGGCTTCATTAGGAAAACCAGCTTCTAATAAGGCCATAGACCAAATGGGAGAAATAAATGTTTATATTTCATTCTCTATATTGATTTTAAATGAACAGAACCTTAATAGGAAAATAATATGGATGTACATCTATTGAAAATATGTATTTTTTCATAATTTAATATTTTTGTTATGTATTCCTAATAAGGCCAGCGTTCAAAATGTGAGCATTTCATAATTTTTGCTTGTGGCCTTATTATGAACACATAACTTTAAATATAGAAAAAGCTATTTCCAGAAATTATCCAAATAATTGGATCATTACTTTCTTACACTTTTTTCTGTACAGCTTTCACTAACTTTTTGTACCATAGACTGTTCAAAATAATTAATTTTTCAGGGAAAAATTGTTAATTTTAAATCGGTTAAAAATTACATACCGCGGAGTTCCGCGTGGAGCATTTGATTCTAGCGTCATCATGCGTAGGACTTTGAAACTACAAATCATGTATTGAGGCATATATATTCCTGAACTATTTAAAATATCAATACACTTTTGACGTCATGCTAAGCGTATCCTCAGAATTGGCACATGGCCTTATTATGACCGTGGCCTTATTTGGTACATGTACCTTAATTGTTATATTTTTCATTAGCTTATATCTTTTTATTCAAATATTTTTTTCCGCATGAAAATAACTTTCCCACACCCACCATAGATACCACCTTTTCATTGGTGAAAAAAACTTAATAATTTTTTTTTTGTAATTCGGCCCAAGAAGAACTGCAATTTAACACGGCAAATTTTATCGCGATCAGATCCACTTAATCCTTTAGGAAAAATAAATAAACCCCTAATTTATGTTAATTCTCAAACGATTTATTAGATATCACACAGATAAAGGGATTATAAAGATATCCTAGCTTAGTGATACACGATTGCAGCATCTCCTAATACGATCGGTTTATTTTGGGCGCGTGTGGGAAATATTTTTACACGCCTATCGCAGTATTTTACCCTGATAAATGTATAGATAAGGGTAATAAAGCCTGTGGTATTGGATGTTGTATGTATTGTCTCGCAGTCTCGCGTTGCATCATATGGAGTTTTGTGAGAAAGAAATTAAAATAGCTAATGTACCCATACACTGTTAGAAATCATGTGCGTCTAAAGGGGGGAGCTTGCCCCCCCCCCCCCCTCCCCCTGGGCCAAGCAGATTTGACATATTTTGTTTAACTAGGATATATATAATATACACAGTGTGTCCACGGATAGAACTTCGCATATCAGATTTGAGATTACTATACAGGGTTCGTCAGAAACAACATTTTTAGTTTTTGGGATTTTTTTTTAATTCTAATTTTCAATTCCTTGATTTATTAACAGTGGCGGCTCGCGGTCTTAAAAAATGATGAAGAGCTAGGTATAGTGCGGGTAATTACTTAAGCAAACATTGACTAAAAACCTCTGTAACAAAACGTCCTCTTATCCTCATCTGTCCAACGACTGAATGGAGTTTTCAACAAATTACAAGCTATGTCATTAATTGGGTTCATTTTTAAAACACACAACTAAGTAGGTACGTACACTATTGAATTAACTGAAAAATAAAAACAAAACTTTTTAATCACACAGTAAATCACGTAAAAACGATATCTATAACCGTAAGTTTCGCGAAGCCTAAAAATATATAGGCATTAAGGTTAGGCGAACCAATGCTAAAAAATTGATGCATATGACTGATCTATTTTTAAATTGCCCTTTATCATAATGCAAATTGTTACATGCTATTTGTAACGTCACGTAACCATAGAAACGGTGAATATCAAAGCCATGTTGGGCCCTTCACTTGCTTTGAGCTAACGGAACGGTCAGCTGGGGCGTGCCAAAATGCACGAGTGTTTATAATTATTGTCCATCGGAGTTAACCGTGGCCCTATTATGCATAGCTACATTCGGATTAAATTAATATTATTAATTCGAACATAAGGGCTAAAATGGTAGCTGTATTGGTACATTAATATTTAATATTGTCGAAAAACTTTCCACCTGGTTTTATTTATTTTATTTTTTTTGGCGAAGAGCCCCTTTACCTACTCCACTTGACGAGCTGCCACTGGTAAGAGTTGTACTCATTGCAGGTAATATTGCCCAAAATCCTTGTGAAATTACCCTATAATTAACATATGCTGGGGCCACGCCCAAAGTTCGTTTAAAATTCACCTAACTACTAACAAATTTCATCAAAATTATTAAAATTTGTTTTTGTAAATGTTTTTTTTTTATTTATTTTTTTTATTTTCCTAGCTGGCTCTTTATTAAAAAAAAACATTTTTTATATTTGTGAAAAATATGAATATTGGTGTCAATCCAAAATTTTAACATAAGACGTATTACTATGTATGACTCTATACCACGCGTTTTTCGGGCTCGGTTTTTCATAATTAATAATAAAATAAATATCGCTCTCCACGCCGAAAATTCGTTTAAAATTCACCTAACTACTAACAAATTTCGTCAAAATTATTAAAATTTGGTTTTGTAAATGTTTTTTTTTTTGATATTCCTAGCTGGCTCTTTATTTAAAAAAAAATTGTTATATTTGTGAAAACTATGGATAATGGTGTCGATCCAAAATTTTAACATAAGACGTATGTATGACTCTACACGCGTTTTTCGGGTTCGGTTTTTCATAATTAAAAATAAAGTAAATATTGCTCTCCACGCCAGAATTGATGATTTTTTCAGAAATCATGTTATTTTAGGAGCGTAGATCCTTCTTAAGTGCCGTTTTGTATATTCATAATAAAGCATTCTCGATTCTTCCCGCACTATTTTTTTTATTATAAATCATCACACTTCTTCAATAAAAAATGTTTCAATTAAAATTTTTATATTAATTTTTTTTTTTTTTTAATAAATACCTACCTAATTGTTTTTGTTTTTGTTGTAAAAATATTTAATAGCATTGGGTTATATTTTTGTTGATTTAAAATAGCTCTAAAAAAGGGAAAACGGAACAGATAAGTATACCTATATTAGAAAATACTATCAAATATTACTCTTTTTACTCGCTTTCCTTTAAAATTGCATCATAAATCAATAACTAAAACGATATGCGTCCGAAACCTTAATCTCTATATAAAACAGGACTTTTAGAAGGAAACGTTTAAACACTAAGCATTTCCTACAAGACCTTTGTAATCTAAGCCAAGGATACAATATTTAAAAATTTAAATTAAGAGTCCAAGCGTGGAATGAAAAATTGGGTTGCAATTGGACTTTTAGATCCCGAGCTCATAGCCACGGGGGGGGGGGGGGGGGGGGGGGGGGGGTTTGCAGCCCGTCAGCCCCCCCCCCCAAATACGCCACTGAACAACATGCTTGGAATTACCCACTATAAGTTTGGTGTACAAGAATTCTTGATAAAAAACACAGGTATTTAAATAACCAAAAAAACACAAAGGATTTTTCAATATACCCAACATTTTAATTTACCATCGACGAAAATAACCCGTGACGAATCATCTTGATTGAAAAAATTCCACCCATCGCATTATTAAAGAAATTTTAAATTACATTCTATTAAAAGCTGATGTATAAGGCAAATAATTTAAAAAAGACGTCTACTGAAAAAAGAAAGCTGTCATGTTTGAAACATATTAATAATGTCGGGTAATTGGCATCAAGCCAATAGGAAGTGTGAATAATTTAGTTAGGTTTTTATTATTTTTTTTGTTCTCGCTAAAGGAAAAAGTTAATAAGGTGTGGAAATAATTTTTATATTTTAACCTGCTATGGAATAATGAGGTATTGGAGTGGTATTTTGTTAATTTGATCCATGCGATTGCAATGAGCTGTTTTACTAGTGTCTGTTTAAAGATTGGAGACAATGACGTTTCTTGAAGGGCAGTAGAGTTTTGGACTTGCATTGCCTTTATCTGTTTTGAATCACTACGTTTTAACTGGTAAGCATCTGCAATCGTCTTCAGGTGAATACTCAGTGAGTATTCTGAACTAAAGACGACTGGAGATGTTTATCAGTGGCAACGTAGTAATTTAAAACAAATAAAGACAATGCAAGTCCAAAACTCTACTGCCGTTCTAACTGTTTTACTAAGTATTATTAAATTTGATATTCTTGCCATTTAAATTGTCAAATCGGTGTTATAATATTATTGAGATTTGGCCGAGACAACCCGGGGTTTACACAGGGTAGGTAAGTATACCGAGTGGAAACGTATATTTTTGCAAAAATAATTTTTTAGGGGCAAATGTTTTTCTTAATTTTAACAGTAAAGATTTAAACAGTGGCGGCTCTTCAGGTAAAGTAGGTGAAGGGACTCTTCTCCTAAAAAAAAATAAAACCAGGAGGAATTTTTTTCGACAATATTAAATATTAATGTACCAATACAGCTACGTTTTAGCCCTTAAAAATTAATTATATTAATTAAATCCGAATGTAGCTATGCATAATGGGGCCACGGTTAACTCCGATGGATAATAATTATAAACATTTGTGCATTTTGGCGCGTCCCGCCGACCGTGTCCGTTAGCTCAAAGTAAGTGAAGACCCAACGCCTAACAAGGCTTTGATATTCACCGTTGCTATGGTTACGTGACGTCAGTCACGCAAACAGCATGTAACAATTTGTATTATGATGAAGGGCAATTTAGAAATAGATCAGTCGTACCTATGCACAATTTTTTTAGCATTGGTTCGCCTAACCTGTATTATATTATTATTATTATTATTATTATTATTATTATTATTATTATTATTATTATTATTATTATTTTTCTCAATGTTAGTTTTCACAGCTTTTTGTTGGTATTGCTGGTATTATTAACAGTACAGAGAAGAAATTCATCTTAACCTGTACTGTTTAGAAACTTCCGTACTATATGGCATGTTTGGAAGATGACGCTTTTCTGAATTAGTTGGTATAAATAACCTGATAGGCCCAGTTTTTCCAAGTTGGGCTTGAAATTTTTCGTCATAGCTCCCTCCACCGATATTATGATCGGAATTATGTCTATTTTATCTAGCTTCCATATATTTTTTATCTCTATAGCCAAATTCGAGTACTTGGTCTTCTTCTCCGATTCGGTTTTAGAGAGGTTGTGTGTTAGTGGGCAACCTATATCGATTATGAAAGCTTTCTTGGTGGTTTTTTCGATGAGAAGAATATCCGGACGGTTGTGGTCTACTGTTCTATCCGTTATTATTGGCCTGTCCCAGTATAAGAGATATTCAGGGGATTCAAGGACTGGCTCGGGTGAGTAGGTATTCGTAGTATGGTGGGAGGTTTTCCCTTAGCCCTAGTTTATGGGCCAGTTCCTTGTGGATGATCTTTGCCACCTGATTATGTCTCCCCAGGTAAGCGTTGGGGGCCATAGCACCACAACCCGCCGTGATATGTTCTATCGTTTCTCCGGGGCAATTGCATTTTCTGCACACATCTTCCACATTTCTCTTCAAGATGACCTTTTCATAGTTTCGAGTTCGAATGACACGGTCTTGAATAGAGATTATAAAACCTTCTGTTTCAGCGTGGAGCTCTGCCTTTCCTCTAACCAATTCAGTGACATTTCTCTATCTATGAGTGGATTTTCATTATTTTTTTTATTATTATTATTATTATTATTATTATTATTATTATTATTATTATTATTATTATTATTATTATTATTATTATTATTATTATTGTTATTATTATTATTATTATTATTATTATTATTATTATTATTATTATTATTATTATTATTATTTTTATTATTATTATTATTATTATTATTATTATTATTATTATTATTATTATTATTGTTATTATTATTATTATTTTTATTATTATTATTATTATTTTTATTATTATTATTATTAAGGTATTTACTGTGTGATCAAAAAGTTTTGTTTTTGTTATTTGTTGGAAACTCCATTCATTCGTTGGACAGAATAAGGATAAGAGAGACGATTTGTTACACGGGGTTTTAGTCAATGTTTGAAGTACCCGCACTATAGGTACCTAGCTCTTCACTATTTTTTAAGACCGCGAGCCGCCACTGGATTTAAAATGTAAGGCGTTAATAAGTGTATAAATTGAATTTAATTAGATGCAAGTTTGGACTTGCATCTGACGACTATTTATCCAAAATAAATTTACAGAAATTTTAATTTAAATATATTAAGTGTAATTTACTTGTTGAGCAGTGGACAAATAAAAATAGCACACATTCCAATATTCAGTAAAAATATTTGAAATTTTGATATGTCTGCAGCAGTAAGTAAATAATTTTTTTTCTTTTGATTCATTTTGATTGTTGTAACAATGGAAAATCATTTCAGTGGATAGAAAGAAACACTGTGCATTGCATTTACTGTTCAGTTAAGAAAGAATCCACCATTTCTTATATTTCTATCGGTTTCCCAGATTCCAAAAAATCTTAAGTGTTCCAGAAAACTTGTGTACAATGCTCTTGTACTTTACGCAACCACAAACAGCACAATGAATAAGATTAGTGCTCCGAAAAGACGTAAAATCACTAAAAGGAAAGATAAAATAATAAAAAAAATTAGCACTGCCAACCTTTTTCTGAATTCCAGGCAAGTTAGACCAAAGATGGTGACCGAATATAGTATCCAGCTATCGGCTAGAACTGTAAGGAGAAGGCTAATCAAAGTAAACCTTCGGGGATACATTGCCAGAAATAAACCACTTGTATCAAAAAAGAATCGATTGAAAAGATTACAATTTGCCAAGAAGTACTTGGATAGGGATGTAAATTTCTAGAAAAAAAATCTTTGGAGTGATGAATCTAAATTCAACCGGTTCGGAAGTGATGGCAAATTATATATTCGACGTCTTCCAAATAAATATGTGGATCCCAAATAGGCCATTAAAACCGTAAAACATGGTGAATAAGCGAGTACGGCATGGGAAGCGATGTTATGGCATTGGGAGCGATATTATGGTATGGAGTTGGACCGCTTTATAGAACTAATGGTATTATGGATCAGTTTCGATACAGAGACATTCTACAGAATGTCATGGAACCCTATGTAGAGGAGTTTATGCCAATTACGTTTATTTTTATGCATGACAATGATCCCAAACATTCTGCAAGACTTGTCAAACAGTGGCTTCTGGACAATGTAATTGATGTCTTGGATTGGCCAGCCCAAAATCCAGACATTAGTCCTATAGAGAATTTGTGGAACCATGTGAAACGAAACCTTGTAGACAAACATCCTTTGGAACTTTGGAAAAATGTTCAAGAGGCCTGGAGATTTTAGCTGCATATTGTAAAACTTTAGTGGAGTCAATTCCATCAAAACTTAGAACTGTTATTCAAAATAAGGGATATCCAACAAAATATTAACGTTGTACCCTGTTTTAATGGACAAAAGTGATTTTTTTTAAGAGTGTGCTATTTATATGTGACAATGTTTTTAGAATTTATTTTTTGTTTTGTTATTGGTTGGAATAAAACTATTTTTTTGTCACGTTATTAACAAGGGGAACAAATATAACATAAAATATACATAATTTACCATTACAATATTTAATTTTAGTTTAAGTAAAATTCTTTAAAATTCAAAGTGTACTATTTATATGACCACGACTGTACCTACCTAAAATTGACTTGCTTGAGAAAAATGCATCCGTTAGGGCTATTTTATTTAGAAGCTGTTTAAAAAAAACAAAGCGGAATTTCTCCATTTTTTTAAATAGCAACCCATAATTTTTTTTGTTTAAAATAGTTACTTAGGTACCTACTTACTTACCTATTTTTAAAAAGAAAAAAATAATTTTTATGCGTATTTATTATTTTATTTTATTTTTAAATCGAGGACCGTCCGGTTGAAGAAAACAAGTCAAGAAACGATTTTTATGAGAAGATAGAGGCTAATTTTATTATAAATACTTATAATATTTATTTTTAAAAAAATCTGTGGCGTATCATTTTTTTTTTTTGGTTAAAAGTACTTAGTTCAGGGATTGTTGAATGTTAACAGGAACGCCACTGATAAAAATTTAGAAAACCTTTATCCTGGAAAAAATGTATTTTCATACGTACTTGGCACGTACCAAAATTGAAAAAAAAAACAAAGCAGCTTTATAGATATTGAGAAAAAATTAATTTTTGTTTAAATTTAAACACCCTGTATCTCAAAAATAAAGCGGTTGCGGACCTATGGTCATATGAAGAATTATTCTTAAAATCGTACAAGTATTATCGGCCTTTCGGATTAGCATTTAATTATGAAACACCCTGTATAGGTAGGTGCATCACCCCAGGTGAAAATTTTATAAAGAATATTTTTCCAATAGATAGGTAGGTAGGTATTAGGTATTGAGAAAGTAACCAAACTAGGTAGGTACTTAAACACAAATTGATTGTGATAGACTAAAATAAAAATATATTGTTGGATACGAGAAAATAAATCATATATTAACTTGATCAAGAGCAAAAAATTAAACAAGTCGTAAATTTGTATGTAGGCACCATGATTGGCGCGTGCCACATCGCGATATAAGACTTATTTTATAAAAAAAATTGTTTTCACAAATTTGCATATATATCCGGCTTGAAGGACCACAACATAAAAAAAATAAATAAATCTAATTTACCTAAATACTAATAAATCCAATAATTATTCTTAACATGTTATTATGTCCCTTGTTCTATAAATTTTATCTGAACCCATTTCACCGCTAATAAATTTCCATATCCTAATAAAATAATTAATGGTCCGATATTAAATTAAATACCCAATTATATAAAGTGCTCCCCTTCCATCCCTCCCCCACCATACCCTAGAAAATTGTAATTAACCGCGCCTCGGGCCAAAAACCGTTGCGTCACATCAATCCATCAAAAAATAATAAAGGCTAAATTTCAACTACCACCAAAAAGCTCCATCAATTTACACGATAAATAACAAAACATATTGACACCACCTTATATTTTTCCGTAATGATATTCAACTGTTATGGGCGGGATCAAACCATAGGCGTCCCTCTCTCCCGCCAATGAGAATTCGAATTTACGCGCCAGAACTCACAGTGCCGGCCCCTGTGTTTTGTCGATGTGAACCAGCGGTCCGTTACGACGAATACATGTTGCCAGTATAGTCTGAAATAGTTATACGAAAAGTTCAGAGCTTGAACATTGAGTTTGACGCGAGCTTTATTTTATCGCGATTTTCCCCTCGATAAGTGACGGATTTCTGGAAAAATAACACTAAACTTGAAAACGCGGGTGATTTTTATAGTGAATTCGAAAGAAAACTTGATATATATGAAGACAGTAATACGGTAAACCATTGTGCAATAAGTTTTTCAATAAGGAGCACGTGGTAATTCCATAATTAAAATTATTTAACTTGGAAATAACAGTTTAACGCTGATTAAGTTGCAAAAACTCGCACCCGAACCTCTACAGGACAAGGTGCAATGCCAATATATGTGTCAAACACTAGTGACTAACAGTGTACAATACCTCACCGCCAAAGTGTCAGAAGAACTGAATAAAATGGTGCTTGAGTCGGGGGTTTTGCCTCCGCCTCTTCAACTTTATGCCGCAGCAGCCGCTCATTTGGCGCCCAGGCCTCCATGGGCACCGTTCTTACAATTTCCAGGGGCTGCACAGCTTCTTGGAATGCAAGGGGCCTTTTCTCCATTGAATAGACCAAGGTATCACCATGGAATGGGTGTGGGGTTGAGAGCCCCCCCTGGACCACCGTCGGAGGATTCTGGAAGTGAGTTGAATGGTAAAGGTAAGTTAGTTGCTTTTAGAATTCGGATAGCACTTGTTCAGGTTAATCAATAATGATAAATTATTTATAAAAAATCTAAATTTGCTATCAGAAGATTCTTGAAAATGCTACATTTACCAAAAGAAAAATCTTTAGTTTAGGCTGTGTATACCGGTTACTTACAGCGGCTGATTTTTTTCATGACATATGGTTTTATTTGTACCAACATGTAGGCAGGTAAAATACCGATTAAGGGGTTATTTTGTGGTTCCCAAAAGAGAGTTTTGCCCTTGGATTTTTCAATCTAAATAAAAACTTGTTTTCTCCCTTTTCTTGAAACTTTTTAATGGTAGCCATTTGCCCTTTTGGATTAAAAATATACAGTAAGTTTTAATAAAACATAGTTATTATTTAAACAATAATACTTATTTTTATTGATAATTATTTATAGCAAGTGAATAACTTTAATCATTGTCTTAGCCGACAATTCTGGAACTGCCTAACTCCAGGGCTAGTGTATTTTTCAGACTGCTTACTAGCAAACTTTAAACAAAATAAGTTACAATAATAATTGTTGTTGGTCTAATAATTTACATTTTATATTGTAAAGATTTTTAATATCTGTTGCAAAACTACAATTTAACCATAATGTAGACCACAAACTTTTTTTTTACTTTTCAGTTAATGAGAAATATTGAATATATGATTTATTAGATTCGATTGTCGCTAACCAAATAAAGAAATGTGTGTATTAGAGATTTAAATAAGTATTAGTAAGTACTGCAAATATAAATAGGTATGACTTCCGCGTTTAATGTGAACTGATTTTTTCTACATTTCAATTAATCAGAACAAGTAGAATTTGCTTTACAAAAAGGTTTTTATCGCTAGGCAAATATTGTGTGTCATATTCTTATATATTGTTGGACTTCAAATAATCTTGGTTGACAAATAAGAATAATAAATTTTGTCTTACACCGAACAACAACAAGCTTTTTTCTAAAATTCAATTTGTTTCAAAAATTTTTCACAAGCTCAATTTTTCTCGCATACTTAATATAATTAACATTGTATATTATGGAGATCCAAAAAAACTGTTGCAAAAATAACATTTATTAATATCCAAATTGAGCATGACAATTTTTGTTTCCCAGTTCACCTAATCAAAATCAGTTCAAATTAACTGAAATGATTAAAATGGTTGCTAACCGAACACTAAAATGTCTGTCATAACATGTTATATTGTGAGTATAAGTACAGGTATGAGAAAATAATGATCTGTCGTATAAGACAGATTCCTTAATATATTTAACAAGGACAGTTTTTTATTATCTAAGGCGCGCTGAATTCAATAAAAATTAACTTCTTAAGGTAAAAATTTTTAATAAGAACATAAATATTATTGAATAATACCTGTCCCTATATTTATTATTAACTTCACAGAAAAAATTTTCTCGATTCAATTTTCTGTCTCACCTTAAACTAAACAAGCGCAATTGAAGGAAACTGTATAGTAGGCTATTGATAATGTCATATCATAAGGAACTATAAACTGTGTGGGGTTTTATTGCATAAATCGTTCAATTGGTTATTCAAAAAACCGCAGAGTGGTATTAAATTAGAGGGGGGAAACTGGAGATAGGGGGGAAAATGCAACCCTTACGGTTTTTTGAGTATATATCGTAAACGAAGCAAAATTTGTGGGTATTTTATAGGTAAAATTTTGTAGGGAGTTAAATTTTCTATCGAAATGGCGTAAATAAAAAAGTTTACAAGTCTATTCAGTTTAAATTATATTAAAAACAATTTAACAAAAAAGTGCAAAAAGTTAAATATTTTATTTTTTTTTACTTTTATGCAAATAACTTTTTTTTGAGCAGAGATAGGTATAGGTATTGCTTCATAGAAAAGACATGATATTAAATTTCCTATAGAATGACGTATTTAAAAAAAAAATTGATGAAGTTTCAGTGAGATATGACCGTTTAAACTTTGTCATATTTTTCGGTTTTTATTGAATTTATAACAATATAATTTTGTTACTTAGTTTTGAATGAATGCAATTAAATTTTAATTTAATAAAGACATGTTAAATTAATTGATCAATAATAAATAAATGTTTTATGCATGCATGAACGTATATAATTTTTATGTATTTTTTAAACAAATTAATAACTACTTTTTCTTAAAAATTGCTCTTTATTTATCTAAAATATAAGTTTTTAAAAATATACATTTATAATTAATTAACGTAATTTAAAATTTATTTACCTATTAAAGTAAACCGTAAGATATGTCTCTTGCAACACCGAACTCATAAAATATTATAATAGTATTTAATTTGTAAGTCACCTCCCGCACAAACAAGTTTCGATTTGTCTTGATGATACGATCCCAAACAGTTTGGAGCTAAGAGCTCTGTACACGTCAGTATATTTTTTCCACAGTATAGTGTTTCTACATATAGTAAACGTTGTTTTACATACCGGGTGATCCATTATAAATATACACGTCACCCCCCATTAACTCTTTTATTTCAGTATTTAGAAAAAAGTATTAAATATAAAAATTGTATAGGATATTCTCTAAAGAATTTTCTACGCCTATTAAAATTTAGAAATTAATTTAACATGTCTTTATTAAATAAAATTTAATTGCATACATTCAAAACTAAGTAACAAAATGATATTGTTATAAATTCAATAAAAACCGAAAAATCTGACAAAGTTTAAACGGTTATATCTCACTGAAACTTCATCAAAAATTTTTTTCAAATACGTTATTCTGTAGGAAATTTAATATCCTTTCTTTTCTATGAAACAATGAGTATACCTATCTCTGCTCAAAAAAAAGTTATTTGCTTAAAAGTAAAAAAAAAATATTTAATTTTTTTTCATCAAGAAATTTTCTGTAAAATCAATAATAAAAAAGTTTTCAATATGGAGCGAGAATTCTGTCGGTCACTGTAGGTTTGCAAAAAGATGTTTAACAATACTTAATTAACTAACCAGCAAGGTTATCTATGACATAACTGACATTGACAGGTATTATGAACTCACATTCAAAGGTGCCCGATTAGTAAATTAAAAATTAAGGTAACCGGGCCAGTATGATTGTGAGAAAATAATTACTGTCAATGTCTATTATTATGTTATTGACTTGATGATAAAAACGATTGAATTATTGTGAGATCTACTACCTTTGTCGCCAGATATTTCTCATCAGAAGCTTCGTTTATGAAATTATTAAGGCGTTCTGGTAAAAATGTTTGCCTTTTTAGCTACATGTTTCTCTGATTGACGTTTAAGAAACGCACGTAACTTTAAATAATTCTCTATATTGATTCCATTATTTATATTTGCTAAAATATGCCAAAAGTACATTTTCTGTAAACGATGACTTAATGTTCTTACTGCTACACC
Source organism: Polydrusus cervinus (assembly GCA_935413205.1). Taxonomy (NCBI): domain Eukaryota; kingdom Metazoa; phylum Arthropoda; class Insecta; order Coleoptera; family Curculionidae; genus Polydrusus; species Polydrusus cervinus. The sequence goes on along the minus strand of OW284515.1, from coordinate 30,091,122 downwards.
AATTTTGAAAATTCTTGTATACACCTTTATATTTTTTTTTGGATTTTTCGGGCAATAAATTCTGTATCGTCACATTATCTAGTTGTCTTATTTCTGGAGGTGTACATAATAATTCATCTTCACTACCTGAATTCATCATTTTCAGCACAAAACTTACAACAATTAGGTATTAACTTAATTTGAAAACGTCAAAATGGACTGTTCTCTGGCTTGTACAGAAGTACAGAGCCACCTTGATATTCGGTTTGTAAATAATTCCAAGCCTCCTTTTCGATTTGTTATAGTGAGTTATAGCAGTTTTAATATAATTATAACTCACGCTGTTTGTTTATAGATACTATTAATTGCTCAAAAGCAGTTGAATAATTAATATATAATTTAATAGGAGTAGATAAAATACATTGTTGGCCACAAAACTTTATCATGAAAAATATTCAGACAGATGATAACTTAATAAACCAGCATTCGAAAAATTAATTATGGACTATTACTAAACTAAAAACAAATGACGCGAAACCTCGCCTTTCGTGAGTTCAGTCTAATAGCGTTGTTTGCATGTTTGTTCCATTGGTTTACTTACATTTACACTATTTAAATGTTTGTGGAGAAGTAAAAGATTGTTGTGATGTTAAATGAGGTAAAAGTTTTAATAGTGGATTGGATTTAGAGCCATTGTTTTTTTTTTATTAAGGTTGTGCCAGTTTGGGGATTTTTGAGGTTGATTTAATTAACTCAGAATGGATACTCACGAGTCATTGATTTCTATTAATTGACATTTCCAATAATAATTAGGTAATGGTAATATATTGATATTACTGTGTTTGGTGATTTATTGAAAGGATGTATTGTTATTTAAGGTTCTTTTAAGTTAAAAATAAATAAATACGTAACTATAGTTATCCATTTGACATTGATATAAAAATTGACATTATATTAAATTACATTTGTTTTGACTTTGCTGGTCATGGCTACCTATAGAAAAATAAAAATTACAGGTTTCTTCACGACAATTTAAATAAAAATCGAAATATAGTCAAAACTAATAAATTTAGGAGGTATGACTTAACAATAAAAAATATAAATAAACTATCTATCAGACGAGCCTAATAAATATGTTTATTTGAGTACACAAAGTTATTGTAGTTTAAAATTTTCTACATTCAGATGTCAACAAAAAACAGACTGTACAAAATTTTAGGTAGATAAAGATTTAAGACAGTTTTTCTATCCCTATACTTAAGAGCTTACAAGAAATTTTCGATACTCTAATTGAGAAATACAGGTACTATCATGTATTTTCCAAAATTTCAAGAATTTTTCATTTTGTTTGGCAACGTTACAGCAAATTAAAAAACTAAATATGGCGTCATATGGATAATTTTGTGATTAAACAAAAAATGTTAAAATAAACCTAAATAAATAAAAATAGGGTGTTCCATTTTAAAAAATTAATCTTTTTATTGTGCTACCCTTCTGAACCAGCCTGTATATTTAAAAATAATTTAGGATCATACATTTTTTTATACCTCACAACTTTTATATAATTTTTTCTTGATATCCTTGATAGTAGAGACTGTATATGACTTTGTCACACAAATGGGCCACCCTGTATACATTTTCATAATTGAATAATTTAAAAATAATAATCTTGTATTGGTAATGAAAAAAAATTATATAAACCATAGCTTAGATAGCTAGACTATTATAGCCCTCGCGTCTTAGATCTCTCGTCGCTACGCTCCTCGTGATTTAAAGTCGACGTTCGAGCAATAATGGTAGCTATCTAAAACTTGGTTAATAATACAGGGTGATTCCTAAGTTGATACTTGTGTTTTAGCTGTGTATAGAAGCATTAAAATAAACAACATTTTCAAATACCTTTTTTCAAAAAACTCAAAAAAAAGGTACTTACATTCATTTATTACACTATGGATTAAATACAGTCCTGCCTAACTTGCCCGTTGAATAACATTAAGAAAACTTCTGGGTATAGGATGAGCCCGCAAGGGAAAGCGTTATGCGTATAATCTCGAAACCGCAGCCGCACTTTGACGACACTCACCCTAAATTAGCACCATATCTACTAGTCCATTGTTTTCAAATTTTACCATTTTCACTTGTCCCCAATTTAAAATTAATTTGCTTCAGAAAAACACACCGCAGCGGATTGCCAAATGAATAACTGGCCACCAGTCAACCCGTAAATTGCATGACTAATAAGACAAACAACATAAAGTATAGCATGCTACGTTTTGATGACCAGGCCCGTACTTAGATTTTTATTTCTGTATCTCGCCTATTTGTAAGTTTTTTGAAAAAAGGTATTTGAAAATGTTTATTTTAATGCCTTCTTTACACAGCTAAAACAGAAGTATCAACTTAGGAATCACCCTGTATACAATTATATAGTGCAAATATCAAAAAATATTGTTTTAGAAACAAGATTTAATTATTTATGAACACCACCCTATTTTTTTTTTATTTCAATTATAATTAAAATCAGTATTCAGTGCCTGTCATATATCGTAAAATTATTGCTAGTAGGTAGTTGAATAATAATATAGTGTACATATTAGGTACCTATTTTTTTATATTAGCATATAGATTCAAAAAGTGTGAAAATATACTAGTACCTATTATATTTTTCCTACGATCGTGGGGAAAAGTTACTTTCCGGCACGATTTATCGTGCAACTTCCGGTTTAACATGGTAAACTGTAAAATCATTTTTTTTGTTTAACATGTTAAACCGAAAGGTGTCTTGATATAGATATTAAAAATCTAAGATAGGGTGGTAAAAACTATTTTTCTCTAAGATGCACCGTTCCAATGCTACAGCCTGTCAAAGTCTGAAAATGCCATATTTTAAACTTCAATATCTCAAAAACTATTAAATTTAGAAGGTAAAAATAAGAACACAAAGTCTTCCTCCACTGATATATTATAGAAACATTTAGTCAACTTCTCTACATGTTTCGAATGCAGAAGCATTCATCTTCAGGAGAAAAATTAAAGAAGAAAGGGCCAGCAGATATCACCCTAACTGAGCAACATAAATATAGGTTCGGTATAAAAAGAATGAAGAAATCAATACACATTGCATTGTGAATAAGAAAAGTATATGGGTTGAGACTTAAGGTACTGTGAAAACTTTAAAGGTGGAGTGAAAGATTTAACATCTTTGTGTGGAAGAACTGTCGAGAAATCAGAATGAAGTAAAAGGGAATGATCATTAAGCAAGCTATTAGCTAGTCATTAGAGAAAAACATATTTTTTGGAGAAGTAAATATAAGTGTGAGGAAGAAGACTATTAAAAATTCATTGGAAATTTAATTTAATTTAAAACATAATTACTGGATGTAAACCTCAATGGTTAATAGTCTTCTTCCTCACACTTATATTTACTTCTCCAAAAAATATGTTTTTCTCTAATGACTAGCTAATAGCTTGCTTAATGATCATTCCCTTTTACTTCATTCTGATTTCTCGACAGTTCTTCCACACAAAGATGTTAAATCTTTCACTCCACCTTTAAAGTTTTCACAGTACCTTAAGTCTCAACCCATATACTTTTCTTATTCACAATGCAATGTGTATTGATTTCTTCATTCATTTTATACCGAACCTATATTTATGTTGCTCAGTTAGGGTGATATCTGCTGGCCCTTTCTTCTTTAATTTTTCTCCTGAAGATGAATGCTTCTGCATTCGAAACATGTAGAGAAGTTGACTAAATATTTCTATAATATATCAGTGGAGGAAGACTTTGTGTTCTTATTTTTACCTTCTATATTCCCACTCCACTTTAAGTATGGACTATTTCTTCATATTAAATTTAGGCATATGCCATTTACAAAATAAGCGTAGAATTTAGTGGGAAATCACCCACCTAACTCAAGAGAGTCCATGGAGCGGAGTTTGGGGTCATAATATAACAGTTTAATAAAAGAATGTAAAGAAAAAATCCCTTACCTAAATATGCATTACTGACAAAGGTGAATTTGTTTAAATTTATGTCACACCAAGTATTTATAAAAATAGGTTTTAGGTTTTTAAAAACTTTATGGTGACATCTTTTTATCCCATACCTATATAAAAAAAACGACCCTAAATCAAATCTACAGGTTGATGCAAATCAAATAATGGAATGTATGTCACAACGTTTTAAATTGTGAAAATTTAAAAAATTCCTGTTACAAAAACATTATAATATTACTGAAAAATTTTAAGTTGCACACAGACAAAATTTTCACGAAAATGCATCTCACCTAAATGAAAGCTAAACTAGATCTTAATGATCATCAATTGATATGAGTTAGTTCCTTTTACTGAATATTACTCTCCCAAATTTGCAATTGACGAAGATTCCAAAATTAATATTATACAAGCAATTGAATAAATCGATTTGTGATCGAAATAAATTAAGAAAAATTTTGTGCTTATGCCAACATTAATTATAGCCTTAATTCGGCCAACTATAGGAATGGCAATTGCGACATTTTTCAATGAAAAAATATTTTCTGTCAACTTAAAATTTTGTTAGTTATTTTTAATACAGAGAAAAATACATTCTTAATATGTTTAACATGAACAATATAAACATTTTTCTCACGTTTTGGTTATTCCAAATTACTTGAATCTGATTTAAAAATATTTGCAATAATCAAATGATAAAAGGCGTGTCATAATATTTTATATTGTGAAGATACAAAGGATTTTAATGCCAAAATAAATGTGTTTATTACGGATATTAGATACGCAAAAAAATATGGATCGTTTATTAAATACAACGGTTCAGAGGCGTGCATACAATATAAGCAATAAGTCGTTGCCTACCTTCTCCAAAATCTATATTGATTTAAAAAAATATATAGAAAATTGACAAATCTAGTATATATTAATAAACATGCCTACCATTGATCTATTTATTTTTCTTCTATTAAGTACCTTAAAAATATTTGTATGAACCACCGATTTATTATAACTTAAATGCTCCTTAGAGTTAGCCCCGTACTTATCAGACACCCTATACAGGGTGATTCACGTTGAGTGGCCTATTAGAAGATCTCGGAAACGAGTAAATTTATCTTTCTAAAAATTTGATAGCAGGCATAATTGGCTTTGAGCTTTTAAAACATTATATTTTGACGTTTTTATTACTTCCGGTTATACCGGAAGTTAATGCCAACTTTGCTATTTCAAATGGAATACCCTGTATATTTTAGCATTTTTAATTACTTTATTAGAATCTAAATATCTTTTGTTAATAATAATCTATTCCTATATCTAACCGTTTTTGAGATATGAATTATAAAAGGATTTTTTTGTGTAAAAACGTTCCGAGAAGAAAGTTTGGTAACTCTGAAACTAATAAAGGTGAACATTTCAAATTCTGTAAGCTTTCAAGTAATACATAGATCTTTAGTTTAAATTACTTATGTTTTACGCTTTTTATGCAGGGAGTTCTTGAAATTGTGCCAATGTTTCCATTTAAATAAATGTGCATAAGTCAATTTTTGCAAATGGAACACCCTATTTTTTAGCTTACTAACGTGTAGAGCATTAAATTTCCTATCTAAATGCCTAATATGTTGTAATCCACATTTTTAGTCGTTTTGGAATTATTTAAATAAAAAATCTTAAAATTTCTGTTTGTGTTAATGCGGTGTTATTTTTGAAAAGAAGGCTTCGACAGGGATTTTCGTTTGACTTTATTAGAAATAGCTAAGCAACGAACATAGGCACTTAATAACAAATGGTAACGAAGCTCAAAGTCAAACGAAAATTCCAGTCGAAGCCTTCTTTTCAAAAATAATGTCGAAACGTGAAACCTAAGTAATTTAAACTAAAGATCTTACTTGAAAGCTTACAGAATTTGAAATGTTCACCTTTATTAGTTTCAGAGTTACCAAACTTTCTTCTCGAAACGTTTTTACACAAAAAAATCCTTTTATAATTCATATCTCAAAAACGGTTAGAGATACTAATGGATTATTATTATTAACAAAAGTTATTTAGATTTTAATAAGGTAATCAAAAATGCTAAAATATACAGGGTGTTCTATTTAAAATAGCAAAGTTGGCATTAACTTCCGGTGTAACTGGAAGTAATAAAAACGTCAAAATATATTGTTTTAAAAGCTTAAAGCCAATTATGCCTGCTATCAAATTTTTAAAAAGATAAGTTTACTCGTTTCCAAAATCTTCTAATAGGCCACTCAACGTGAATTACCCTGTATAGGTAAGTAATGTGCCTATATATTTTTATAAAAAAAGCATTTTCTTTATTAACTGTTACCGTTATATTAACGAGTTTCTATCCTGACTGACGTATTCTTTCATCGCCTACTTAGGATTCAATTTACACTTTGTTTACACACGTAGATAATTTTAATTTCACGCTGTGTATTTTCTAAGATATCCAGAAAACCGCAAGGTAATCATGCTCTATTCACTTTTTATACAAAAAAAAGTATAACGTTCACGCTTTTTTTTTTGATACGCTACAATGTAGCATTGTTGGCAAATGTAATGTCGGCCTGTCCGCAAAAGATAAGTTTTGCCATGGATTAGTAGTTTGTATAACAAGAGTGGTTATGATGCTCATATCGCACGAGGAAGTAAATTGAGCACGACGCTGTAGGGGGAGTGCTCAAACTTCCAGGCGCAATATGGACAATCCACTCGAGTTGTACAGTATATTTTTTCTACGACTCAACTTTCGAACTTCATACTAAAAATTATTTAAATTGGGCATAACTTGTCGCTTTAGTTGGCCGTGAACTTGTGAGAAAGATAATAAAAAAACAATTGAGGAATAATAAAACTTATTTTAAATTTGTAACTGATTTATATATTTCAAATCAATTAGCATTAATTTAATGTAAGAATAATATGCAGTTAAAATGCGATGTCTATTTAATCTTAAAATGAATAAATAACTAACAATTCTTCTTGTAAATAATTTTTTATTCTTAGTTTCAAGAAATACTAATTTAATTATTTATTTATTATTATATTTAAGAAATGGTAAAACAAGCATGAATTTAAATGAATTTAAGTGTATATAAAAAACTATATTTTCCATTTTTCTCTCTTGAGGGTATATCTACAAGCAGGGGCCTATTTAGGGAAGGGGCTGCAGCCCCCTCCCCCCTCCTTTCTCTAATCTCAGAAGCTCGGGGTCTAATAGTCGAATTGTGAACTAGTTTTTTGTGTTACACCTTATACTAATATTTCATATTCGGTCACATTCCGCTACATTTTAACAAATTTTCAAAAGTCACTATTATCAACAATCGAATTTTGCTACGTCTGGTAACAGTGTTTCTCGATCGTCATAGTGGCACTAACAACTAAGCTCGAGCTGTCCGCCAAGCCGGCTATACACCTTACTCGAGTTGCACAGTTAGTTTGTTAAAAACGACGTCTTTGCTCACTAGCTTAAACGCCAAATTATTGTGAATTATTGTCTTAGCTGGTTTTGTATAGATTTACCGGTTACACGTTGCTAAGTAGGCAGTGAGTTGTGTGACGAAATAATAATCCTAGTTGCCGTAAGTAAAAATGTGAATTTTGCAGCTTTTGATTGTAGGTTATACTGTTATATTTATTTTCAATTAGCAGAGACCGTAAACATTTATGAACCTAACCAGGAAATCGGTTGATTACTCCTCACTATTCTACTTGGTCTAGCAGCGACGATGAATTAGGCAGGTATAGAAAAGACTATCGAAAATTAATTTTTATTGATGAAGCCGCATAAAAACAAAAAAGCAAAAACATTTTCGTCGAACTGCTAAATAGACGTCATTATGTGTGAGTCATATAGGGAGCGAGTCCATCGACAAAAAAATATTAAATATATGGGTAATTCTTAGGATAGAGAAATTTTTAGACAACCTCGAGAAAAAAGTTATTTTATCATTTTTTCTGGCTTTTCGATCAGTAAAACAGAATTTCTTTTAGAATAACCCATTTTTTTAACTTATCGGACCAGATAGATGCCGTCTAAGCTGTTTGATGTCGGCAACCTTTATAAATGAATTTTTGATGGTCCCTTATCTACTAACAGGACTGCATTCAGCCTGCATTTGAATAAAAAAAATAAAAAACATGGCTTTCTAAGGGGAGGTCTACGAATTCTGCAATACACTCTTTTTATGAAAGGGTACTGGATAGAATTGACGTGGGAGAGTGTCCTGTGGGTATCTTTCTTGATCTGAGCAGGGCGTTCGACTGCGTCAATCACACGAAGTTATGTGACAAACTCTTTAAATACGGCATCATAGGCACCACTTTAAGTTGGATCGAGACATTCTTAAGAAACCGTAAGCAGTATGTTAGTATTGAGCATATGATCAACGGTGGAAGTACTAAGTTTGAGTCAGAAACATGTAATGTGGAAACTGGCATACCGCAGGGTTCCATATTGGGTCCAATACTTTTTATATTGTACGTCAATGACCTAGTCACAGTTAATCCAAACATCGATTTGACCATATATGCGGACGATACTTCTATGGTAGTATCTAATAAATCTCTGGATAATTTGCAGGAGGAGTGTGACGGTGATTTGGAAGCTTTGCATGAATGGTTCAGTAGTAATGACCTTTACGTAAATGCCGATAAAACACAGGCACTCCTTTTTCAGTTGCGTCAAAGACCAATCCAAATTCCGCCAATTCTAAATATCAACGGCAATCCCATCTCATTTACAGAAAATACCAATTTCTTGGGCATTAACATTGATAGATTTCTTTCGTGGAAACAACATTGTCAGTCTATTTGCGCTAGGCTAAACTCTATTTCCTACCAGTTCAAAATGTTACACTCTGTATTAACTACCCAACAGCTATTGACACTTTATCATGCACAAGTAGGTAGCAGAATTTCCTATGGCGTCTGTTTCTGGGGTGGGTCATCTATGGTGTCTGATATTCTTTTATGCCAAAAGAAAATTTTAAGAATTATTAATAATGTACCTTCTACGTACTCATGTAGAAACCTTTTTAAGGCATATAATATCTTGACTGTGGTATCTGTATACATCTTTGAAATGTGTGTTTATGTGTTTACAAACCAAACGAAGTTTAAGAAGCATTATATGATTCATAATTTTAACACCAGAAATAAATCGAACTTTTGTGTGCCGCACTGTAATCTTAGCATTACCAAGGACTCTGCAAACATTTTGGGGCCTAAATTATTTAACACTCTTCCTTCTGATTTAAAAAACACTAATAATTTAGTGAGTTTTAAAAACGGCCTTAAAAAATTTCTAGTCAGCAAGACTAATTACAGTTTGGAGGAATTTCTTTCTGGAAATACCCGACTTCGTTTTGGTGTTTATTTTATATTTATATTTTTTTGTGTTTTATGTGAGTGACGAAATCTATACATTGTAAAATGTCTTTAGAAATATATGCATTTAATATTATTATTATTATTATTATTATTATTATTATTATTATTATTATTATAAATACGTCTTCCGAATATATTTTAGTAAAAATACATAACAAAATAATTAAATATTTTTATTTTAGAAACAGGTTAAACAGGCGAGCAGAAATAAATTATGAAAAATATTTTTATTTAATTGAAGAAGTTTATAAAAAATTATAATAAAGTAGTTTTTACTTTTATCTGATTGCGCGCCTTGAAAGTTGTTGCCATAAAAATCGGTAATTTCAGTGGATAAACAAGTAGGTATTATAAATATTTTTAACAATAATTAACTAACCAGCAACTTTGACTTTGGCATTAATGACATTAGCAGGCATTATTTTCTCAAAATCAAAGTTGTCTGATTATTATATCAAGAATTAAGCTAACCGGGACACATTGGTTGTAAGAAAACTAATTCCGCCAATGTCATTTATGCCATAGTCAAAGTTGCTGGTTATTTTATTATTGTTAAAAATCTTTATGCAACCCGACAATAGTATTTTTAACTTGAAAACCCGAACCCTAAAAATCTGGTTAGAAAATATATGGTGGCGTTAAATGTTACTATTCCAGCTAGCAGCGCATCTGCAGAACGATCCTTTTCTGAATTAAAAAGAATTCATGCCTATTTACGAAACACGATTATTAACAATAGTCTCTCTGGAGAACGACCTTTTGCAGGATTTAAAACGCAAAACCAATTTTTATGACGATATTTTAAAAGAATTTTTACGTAAAGACCGCCCTGTTGAACTAATTTACAAATAATGTCATTTTATTCTTCTTCTGCCACAGTGTTTTTTTCAAAAACTCAAAAACAAGACATTTTGTGACAAAATTTGAAATTTAGAGTTTTTGTCTTAAATCTAATTTTTGCCTACCCTGGTTAAAACAGCATTGCACGCCACTGTTTAACAGTTAATTATCATATAATCGATTTTTAATGCAATGCTTTCAATGAGAGACAACAATATCTACCTGGTTTATTTATATTAGTATAAATGTTGTTTATAAAATTAAAGTTAAATTTAAAACCCGTTAAATGAAGAAAGCAATTTTATTTAGAGTTGCCCCTTTAAACTGGTTTAAATCCTTTGATTCAGTGACAGCAAATGGCACAAGATGAGTTTATTTTACATTCAGTATGAGTTCTTAATAATCCACGAAGATTTTTTTTAAGGAACTTATTTCTATTCCAATAAATTGTCAACAAAACTCTCAAAACACAAACAAAACAAAAACTTTTAATTTAACTTGCCGCTTGACAAAGGTCCATAAATCCTTGTTGTTTCCTGAGTCTCTAGCGTATGTATCCGGTATATAGATATAGATGCCCCTTCTAGAAGGGAATCTTATCTGCATCATATATCTTGGCCCCGGCAATTCCAAAAATTGAATAAATCAAAAGATAGAAGTTGGGCCAAGATGTTTATAATCGAGATGCGCAGAGTCGTATTTCTGATTATTGAAAAACATACTCGAGCAATAAATATAAAAAGGGACCCAATACAAGTCCTTGAGGAACCCCAGCTGCTATTTTGTATAACGAGTAGCAATTCGGGTAATAGTAATAATAATATATTTATAATGAGCGGGGTAACAATGTTTATAGCAACCGTTTCGAAGGTATTATAAGTAAATAATTGATTGATGAAGAATAAACTATATGACAACATATTTTTAAAAAATTTCTCGTTTAGCTAGTGATGGAAATTGTATTTCATTTTTTATGGTGTGTTTCCATCGCAACGTACGTGCAAATTAGAGTTTGTTACAGAATTTCAATTATAGTCTATTTCAGAGAGGTGTAGAGTAATAAAATGAGAAATTCCGCCTAGTTCGGCTCAATTTCGGTATCGGCCATAGGCGCAGGTAATTCTGTGTATTCAATTATTTATGATAACTAACCAAAGAAAAAAAACTAATTTAATAAAGAAAGAACTATTAGCTATCGCAAATTTACACAAACATCGTTTTATAAATTATGCAATGGAAGACATAGTGTAACTGTGCTGCGCAGACCGCCGTATCATTGCGAACTAAATCCTATAGAACTTATATGGGCGCACGTGAAAGGATTCGTAGCAAGACATAACACGACATTCAGAATGAAAGACGTTAAGCTACTGTTTGGTCAAGCCACTAAGGAAGTGACACCAGAGAATTGGCAAAAAGCAGTCCATCATGTCATTAAAGAAGAGGAGAAAATGTGGGATTTTGACCACCTGATCGATCGAACCGTCGACCCGTTAATTATAACGCAAAGAGGAGATGTTCCGCAGATGACAAAGAATATTAGGATTTTTTATAATTTAATTTCTGTATAATGTATTTTTTGTATTTTGTATTTTTTTTATAATGTTTAATAAAAAATAAGTGTACCTAATGCACGCTTTTGTCACACCATTTTCAGTGGTAGTAAATAGATAACAATAGGCAAACCCCATAAATTGACCCAAACCCGGGCGGTACTTATAAAAGAGACGATGCGATTAGAAATAAAATACCCGATTCGTAATAACTCGTGTACCTAGGTACCATAGCTCTGAAAATATATTCATGAATAAATAACTATAAACGTATATAAACAATGAAATAAAGTCTTGAAAGTTATGGCGTTAGACCCTTTTCGCGGTACCTGCGACGTTGCTTTTTAGGGTACTTCTTACTCGGTACTAAAAGTTAAGTTCGGTCGCACCATGTGTTTTTTGGGATGACTCTCAAGAGCAGCTTAAGAGTGCATCACCCACTTAAAATAGTTTTAGGTCCTTAAGGCGTCTCGATTACCGGTATTTTTCACAGTACTACCTGCACTTGATGAAAATAAAGAATTTCGCAATGAAATCAATGCCAAATTATAAAAGTGGCTTAAATATTCGTTCGGTCGCTCTGTAGTCTGTTTGCATACCTAATGAGTTTTTATTACTCTACATCTTTCTGAAATAGACTATAGATGTAGAAAAACAATATCGGAGATAAATTATATGACCTCCACATTATATAAATAAATATTTTTTTTAAGTTTAATTTTCCAGTAAAGTGAAATTTGGTACATAGAGTGTATATATTCCATCCCTGCTCTTATCGAAAATAATAAAGCCGAGTCGAATTCTTCATGTTCGCTGGGAAAATTCTATTTTCCGAGACGAATTGATTCTATTTATCATATTTTATTTGCAGAAATTGTCGACGATATGAAATTATATGGTTCTCTCTCTATCTCTGTCTGTCCTCTTATCTACCGTATTCAATATAGCGAGCCAAATTGGATTGGCAATCGAATGGTTTTTATTGCATTCTAAAAGCTACTTACGATGCGAGTTACTCAATTGATAGACCATCACAAGTTTACTTAGATTTATTACTTTATGTTAATGTCTTGTACGGGGAAAAACTAGAAGAATATACAGAATTAAATAAAATAGTAGAATTTAGCGTCCGTTAAATTAAATAGAAAGAAATCTTAGCGGTAAGAAGACAGAGTATAGTGCGTCTATTTTCTGCATTAAAGTACACAGGGGCGCCAAAGGTAATGGGTTCCCTGGGACACAGGTAGACAATGACTGACTGTTTCGTCCTTATTGGGACTCATCAGAAAGCCATAACCTGTAAGCAATTCCCAATACAGCGAGAATATGCTTTCAAGATATTTTTAAAAATAAATAACCTAGTCCCGCCATCTGTTGGAATTAACTCAATGTAAAAGATAGCCATTAGATGTAAAAACGCGCTTTCCTACTCATCTCTACGGTTTTGTAGATTCAGATCTAGATCGCGCTGCAGTCGCCCAAAGAAAGCGCAAAAATGTTTCCTATACTGGATGTGTGGCCTACCGTGCTTGGTTTATAGTTTTACGTTTTCACGTCAATGTCCTGCTTACGCCCACTGAGCCCCCCCCCCCCCAATATATTTTCTGGCTACGCCACTGAATACGTATCTAGTAAAATTGTGATGTATTGAAGAAAAACATGTCCTGGGATATAACTGTGTCATTTCTTTGATATTACAGATATCAGAGAAATTAAAAAAATAAAATGTTTAGAACATATATGAGACTACATTATAATTTCATCACGCATCCGTCGTTGTTGCTAATGCTCCCTACAGGGTGTCTCAAATTTAAGGTAAAAAACGAATCCCATTTTTGCACCCTGTATAAGCCTAAAACTGAAATATGAATAAAAAATGCATCACAGTGCAATTGCCAAAGAAAAAAGCTACAGTTAAAAAAAATATCGCGATCGATTTATTGGTTCACGAGAAAATCAACTTTGAAATTGAGCATAATTTTTGGTTAAGCGTTATTTTTGCGGCTTAGTGTAGTACACATTTCGTTATCTAAAAAGAAAAACCTCAGTAAATTACTTTCGGTGGAATTGATATTTTATTAGCTAAAGTAGTATAGCCTTCTCCAGTTAATTAACCTACAGTCTATTTCAGAAATGTGTAATATATGTATAATAAAATGGGAAATTCCGTCCAATTCCACCTAATTTCGGTGTCGGCCATAGGCGCAGGTGAATTATGTGCATTAAATTATTTATGATAACTAACCAAAAAAAAACATATAATTATTTGAAAAAGAAGGAACTATTAGCTATAGCAAATTTACGCAAACATCGTTTTATGAAATATTATTATATAATTGCGAACTAAATTCTATAGAACTTATATGGGCGCAAGTGAAAGGATTTGTAGCAAGACACAACACGACATTCAAAATGAAATACGTTAAGCTACTGTTTGATTAAGCCATTAAGGAAGTGACACCAGAGAACTGGCGAAAAGCAGTCCATCATGTCATTAAAGAAAAGGAGAAAATGTGGGAACTTGATCGAATCGAGGAGACACTTCCTCAGACGACGAAGAATATTATGATTTATTATAATTTAATTTCTGTATAATATATTTTGTTTTCACGCCATTTTCAGTGTTTGGAATGGATTACAATAGGCAACGCCCATAAATTAACCCAAACCCGGGTGGTACTACTTGCACTTGATGAAAATAAAGAATATTGAAATGTAATTAATGCCAAATTATGAAAGTGACTCAGATATTCGTGAGGTCACTCTGTAGTCCCTTTGCATACCTAATGAGCTTTTATTACTCTACACCTTTCTATAATAGACTATATTTTTTTTTATTTAAACAAAATATTTTTAAATATTGTTCAAAAAAAGATTTAAGAGAATTAAATTAAATTTTATATTTATAAGTAGGTAAACATTATTAAGCAGGAATTCTAAAAGTAGTTTGATACCTATCAGAAATTCATTTTTCTTTGTACGAGAAGCCCTGTCGAAGTGGGTTCTCATTAAAAATAATTAACAATTTAATATAAAGCCACAATAATTTTACGCATAATACTCAATGTTATCTGTCATATTGATTACGCCCGACATCACAAAAATAAATTTAATAAAAAGACGTTTAATCCTTATACATTATTCAAAAGGATAATGGAAATCCTGCAAAACATGAAGAGGTCTTGATAAACAAGACAAGGCGGATCTCTTCTTAGGCGCTTGCTATATAATCAATTTTCAAAGCAAGCCTAATGATATGCGTGAAGTCTCGATATAAAAATTTAAAATTCGGTTCGCGATAAGAAGAATTTACGCCTGGGGTTAAATCTTTTGAATGATTCGATTTAACTAGCTTCTTTGATATTTTAATCGTTTTTTTTATTTAGTAATCAGTAAAATGCTGCAATTAAATTTCATTGCAACGAATTTTAGATTAGAGATGTATCGTCTCGGGGAGTAGGAGCATGCGCAATATGTTAGTAGTATAAACAAATATTTTTGACTGTTTTTTTTTCTGTGGATGCCATGACGTGCGCGATTTCAGCTGGGCCGGATTCACAAAAGACCCCTAGGTGTAGCGCCAGCGACGACCTATCATTCCTCTGTGGCCTGTTTTTTTTTGTGATTATTATCTCACATTATACAGGGTATTTCATAATTGAAAGGTAATCCAAAAGGGCGATAATACTTAGACTATTTTAGAAATAATCCTTCATATAAATATAGGTCCGCAGCCGCATTATTTCTATGATACAGGGTGCTTAAATTTAAAAAAAAAAATCCAAAATCTCTAAAACCGCTTTGTTTTCTTTTTAAATTTTGGTACATGACAAGTAGATACGCATGAAAATACATTGTTTCCAGGATAAAGGTTTTGTAAATTTTCATCAGTAGTTTCCCTGTTAATATTCTCTGAAATAGTTTTAATCAAAAAAATGATACTTCATAAATTTTTTTTCAAATAAAAATTATATTTATAATTAGCCTCTATCTTCTCATAAAAATGGTCTCTTGACTTGTTTTCGTCAGGCGGACGGTCTTTGATTTAAAAAATAAAATGAAGCAATAAATACATTTTTAAAACTATTTTGAGTATTCTTATAGTATTTCTTATAGCTTCACAGGAAACTGTTATGCGGTTTCGCAATTTTTCCTCGGTTTGAATTGGTTGACTGTAAACCCAGGTCTAAAGATGTCCCAAAAAAAAATCCAAACTGTTTAGGTCTGGGGAACTAGCTGGCCATCACTATGTTCCTCTGTTTTTTAATTATTTTTTTATCTTAAACTTTCGTGAATGTTATAAATGTGCATATTTTAATTATTAAAACCTAAAATGATATTTTAAATCTTATTTGTCGATTTATTATCACGTATAGATACACACCGTATCTCGTATCATAATATCTTTCAGTCCTTTGTCGATTAATAAGAGCAGAAATTATTTTAAACTACTTTGGGAATGTTATTGCATCATAGGTACATTTTTGTTTTAGAATAGTTGTTTATTCTTATGTAAGAATGCACTTTGGAGACAGAATTTTAACGTTACTTTTCAGCTTGCCAATAAAAAGTTTTAACCCAGCGTGACCCTGAGAACAATAGATTTTTATTGAAACCTGAAAAAAACTTAAAATTCGTAGAGAATGAATAAAAAAGTAGTAAACAAGAAACTCGATAAGTAGATTACGAGGACGTACAAGACTCGAATGGCTTATCTGTTATTGTACGTCTAATTTTTTAATAAAATTATATCTTGCTGCGTTAGGAATTTCATCTTTCTTTTCCGGAGGAACCAAGTTGTCTCCCGATTACGAAAAGGTCAAAATAACCATAGGTAAATTCACTCCCAAGGGTAGGTAAGTTGTCTCCGAGGTTCGGGTGATATATATAATGATAGATGACAGCAACGTTGTCAGATTGTTTAAGAAATATGTAAAGTCAGGAAATAATAGTCAATAGTAACATGAACAAAAAAATTGCCCTGTTGAAGAAGTTCTAAACCCGCCCCAATACACCGTTTGGAGCTGAACTGAGGATCGGTAATATGCTCTAATAGGTATATTAAAGTAGGTTAGCACGTGTTTAAATCCTAAGTTTAGCTTCAAACAGTGTATTGGGGCGGGTTTGTTCTTGTTCAACAGGGCATTTTTTTTGTTCATATTACTATTGACTATTATTTCCTGACTTTACATATTTCTTAAACAATCTGACAACGTTGCTGTCATCTATCGTTTAACAAATATGACACCAGCTAGTTTTTACGATTATTAGGGTACTCGTCTTGTTTTTCATAAGTTATTTAATTTATTGGTTTGGTCTGATGATGCTCCGTAAAGAGCGAAACATGTCACCATAGTTGATTTTATTATATGATTGAGACCATGACTTTGTGATTTTTTGTCTTCCTATTTATGTTGTTACTTTGGTCTCTTTGAGAAATTGGACGATTTTTTCGAATATTATTTCCTTTATTTGCGCTTACCTGAAATTTGGGAGAGAATTTACCTACGACCTTTTCCGAACCGTAATTTGAAAGTGACCACTGGGAGACAACTCGGTTGCGGCCGTCTTTTCCTCACAGGTAAAATAAAAAATTAGGCATATTTGTTTTCCCTAAGAATAAAATATGTTACTAGTACTAATGAAGATTGTCATTACTATAAACTATAATTGTTATACACTCATCAGCAAAAAAAAACGGACAAGGAAAATTATTACCAACTTTGATATTAATTAACTTTTCTGATTTTAAAATATCTTTTTTCTATTTGGGAACCATAAAGTCTTCATTATGGGTTTCCATTGGGTTGCATAAGCAATTATTTTATTCATTTTAAACACGCATTTTTTATTTTCTTCCTGTTGGTAACAACACAATACCGTTTTGAAATTCATGGCACACCATACTAAAAGTCCGCGTTTTGTGCATTATACTAATCCCTTTTCTCTTCTGTGACCACACCAACTTTCTGTTTCTGTTAGTGTTGCCAACCTCAAAAAAAAATAAAAATTTTGACTGGAAATTATTAACTACATTTTTATTTGAATTTCTTTAAAAATGACCCAAATAGAAAAAGTATTATAAAATATTCGTTACATAAGACAAATTTTAGAGCACTCGTCTAATTAGGACACTCCCCGCTACGCGGCTCGTGTCCTAAACCAACGCGTGCTCTAAAATTTGCTTATAAAACTCATGTTTTAATATACTATAATGAAATTTTCGAAAGATGGTAGCCGCATGTATTAAGATTATTACCCGCTTTTTGATTTAGGAAAAATGTTGACATGTGTGATATTATACCGAGGGCAACAAATGATACTTTTTTTGCCTTACGTTCTTAACACCCTGTGGAAAAAGTAGGCAGTGCGATGATATTGCAGTGCATTTCATATGGAACTCGCATGTTTTCTTAACATTTTGTTTTTTGATTCGTCCCAATAACTCTTCTTTTTAAAAAATCATTTTAATTTTTCCAATGTTAATGAAAAAAATAAATTAAACGTGATAAGTTGCCTATCAACTAGCTTTTTATTTCATTATCAGTGTCAAGCTTGAAATATTGCCCAAACATGCGCTCAGAAGTTGTTGCCCGTGCTGTGGCACTAAACTACGATGGCCGAAACATACGATATATCGCTAACGTCTTGGGTAAGGCTAAGAGTACCGTACAGGATGCAATCAGCCGCTTTCGACAAACTGGGGAGTATTCTAGGCGTCAAGGATCAGGCACGAGACTTAAGACTACGCAATCGCGGTTTACCATCTTTAGCTATTAGTCGTCAAACAACCCCAAATTGTACTCCCCAGTTTGTCGACAGCGGCTGATTGCATCCTATACGGTACTCTTAGCCTTACCCAAGATGTTAGCGATACATCGTATGTTTCTGCCATCGTAGTTTAGTGCCACAGCACGGGCAACAACTTCTGAGCGCATGTTTGGGCAATATTTCAACCTTGACACTGATAATGAAATAAAACGCTAGTTGATAGGCAACTTATCATGTTTAATTTATTTTTTTCATTAACATTGGAAAAATTAAAATGATTTTTTTAAAAGATTATATCTTTTTAAAAAGAACAGTTATTGGGACGAATCAAAAAACAAAATGTTAAGAAAACATGCGAGTTCCATATGAAATGCACTGCAATATCATCGCACTGCCTACTTTTTCCACAGGGTGTTAAGAACGTAAGGCAAAAAAAAGTATCATTTGTTGCCCTCGGTATAATATCACACATGTCAACATTTTTCCTAAATCAAAAAGCGGGTAATAATCTTAATACATGCGGCTACCATCTTTCGAAAATTTCATTAAAGATATTTTAAAATCAGAAGAGTTAATTAATATCAAAGTTGGTAATAATTTTCTTTGTCCGGTTTTTTTTGCTGATGAGTGTAGTTAACAACAATATTAGTATTGGTAACCAACATACCCTTTGAACTAATAAACAGGTACTTTGCCAATGACAAAAGTGACTACTAACCAATGCCGGAATCGGTCTAGCAATAAAATAGACTATCCGTTATCAAATTTCTTTTTGAAGCAATTTAAACTAACTTTTCTTGTCACGGAAACTAAGATTTTGGTATGGTATACTAGGCCATTATTTAGAGTGTATTTATTTTTAATTCCACGCCCCTGTTAAATCCAGAAAAATGCAAAAACACCACATAATCAAGCTAAATTATCTTTGGGTTATTAAATTAATAGTTAATCTCTGGCAATTTGTATATCAACCTGGTTCGATGAAGACACCTATTAATATTCAATAGCCTATAAAAGCAAAACACTTAAAAGGACTTAAGTATGGTAAATGCCGTGAAGAAATTATAAAATTATTTTAAACCCCGGTATAAACTTGTCAAACTGGTTTGGGTTAAACGCGAAACAGGTCAAAAGAAAACTAAAGAATATTCAATTTTTAAATAATTTGCAATATGAAAATGTTAATCCACGAGATTTTCTTACAATAATAATATACTCATATGTAATTATTTAACAATAAATTATTTACTTAGTCTCTGTTTTTAAAGGTTTAAAACAATTATGTTTCTTAAACGAACATTGTCTTTATTACAATGCCGTGTTTAAAAAATAAAGTAGAATTTAGTGTCCATATAAATAAAATAGAAAGAAAGTAGTAGTAGTAGGCGGATAAAGTAGTGCATCTATCTTTTGCATTAAAGTACACAGGGACGCCAAAGGTAATGGGTTCACTGGGGCACAGGTAGACAGGACATTATTACGTTTTCATCATATATTTATTCTTAAAAATATAAGAGCATATTTTCGCTGTATTGGGAATTGCTAACATGTGGCTTTCTGATGAGTCCTAACAAGGACGAAGCAGCCTGTCATTAGGTATGCAAGGGGACTACAGGGAGACCCAACGAATATTTAAGCCATTTTCATAATTTGGCATTGATTTCATTGCAAAATTCTTTATTTTTATCAAGTGCAGGTAGTACCACCCAGGTTTGGGTCAATTTATTGGTTTTGCCTATTAGCATCCATTCACAAGCACTAAAAATGGTGTGACAAAAAAAAATACAGTTTACAGAAATTAAATTATAAAAATCATAATATTCTTCGTCATCTAAGAAACTGTCATCTCCTCTTGACGTTATAATTAACGAGTCGACGGTACGATTAATCATGTGATCAAGATCCCACATTTTCTCCTTTTCTTTAATGATATGATGGACTGATTTTCGCCAGTTCTCTGGTGTCACTTCCTTAATGGCTTGATCGAACAGTAGCTTAACGTCTTTGATTTTGAATGCCGTGTTGTATCTTGCTGCAAATCCTTTCACTTGCGCCCATTTAAGTTCTATAGGATTTAGTTCGCATGACGGTGTGCGGAACACATTTACACGATGTTTTTCAGCTATATCTTCCAAGACATATTTCATAAAACGATGTTGGTGTAATTTTGCTATAGCTAATAGTTCCTTCTTTATCAAATTATCTTCTTTTTTTTTCTTTGGTTAGTTCTCATAAATAATTTAATGCACAAAATTTACCTGCGCCTGTGGCCGACACCGAAATTGAGCCGAATTGGACGAAATTTCCCATTTTATTACTTTTCACCTTTTTGAAATATACTATA
The DNA here is from genome assembly GCA_935413205.1 of Polydrusus cervinus. NCBI lineage: Eukaryota > Metazoa > Arthropoda > Insecta > Coleoptera > Curculionidae > Polydrusus > Polydrusus cervinus. The sequence continues at coordinate 30,070,248 of OW284515.1, read as the reverse complement.
AGAAAATCTCCATAGGCTGGGAAATATGTCCTATATAATATGAAGAGCGATTCAAAGATGTTTTAATTGCCAAGAACATTATCATACCATTAAAACTTGTTGTGCATACTGTGCACAAAATTTCGCCCAAAATATTAAGTTTTTTCAGTGTATGTATGTACATTAGAATATGCAGTTTAAACACGCAAGTCTAAATATACCACACCATGACAGTTACGTTTATTTATTCCCCCGTTATTAAAAATTTATTAAATCAAATATATTCCAGCATTTAATACTTGACCAGAGAAGCTTTAATAAAGATATCATGTAAATAATCCGTAAGCGAAATTACTCCGCGCTTAATAAAGACATTGGCCGGAGAAATGTTAAGCCTCTGGGTTATAATCAACCCATCGAAATGTTCCCATATTTAATATTTAACGCTTATTTATGGATGAAGAACCGACTTACTTTATTATGTAGTTCGTGTAATTAGGTACGTTTTGCATATTTTAACCGCGGAACGTACAGTGTACTGCCAACAACACTCTTTGGTCTCTCTTATATAATTTTTAATCTATGTTTTTTATGTTCTGTGTTTCTTGTGGCAGTGGCGGATCCAGGACTTTGTTGAGGGGGGGGGGGGGGGACTTAAAAAAAGAGCGTATTCCGGCTCTAAAAATCTTCCGATTGCGGTCTACCCAAGCTTATAAAAACAACTAAATAAATGTTTAAAAAGAATTTATTCGTTATATATTTACAAGTTAAGTACGATATACAGTTCGCATATTTTGTAAAAATGTAATAAAAAGGTCGTTTGCATTATGGTTTTTATTAATGGCTGACTTTCCAAGTGATGTAATCCAAGTGAGACTGGAAATGGTTTATTGGCACACCTTTCATCTTCTTCATAATTTTAATCTTAGCGTCCCACCAAGATCGTTCGATACCTTGAGTCTGTGCTCCTGTATCGGGATCAACATAGTTCTGTTGGTGGTTTACAGTTTCATGCACATACCCAAGTTAACGCAATCTGCTATAGGCCCGCCATTCATCAGAGTGAATATGCGAACCGGCTCTGACTTCCCTCTCGATAAGCGGTATGAATGTATCTGAATCTCGCCTAAGTACATAAAAATATCTGATATCAGATTTTGTTCGAAGGCAGAACACCCACACTCTTAAAAATAACATGGAATGGATTACGTAAATTTGGTTCTGACAACTATTTGTTTTCGTGAAATCGGACTCAACCCAAAAACTAGTCTGTACAACCAAAAATAAATTGTCGTTATTGAACTGTTAAACTAATTAATAACATTAACCAACCCAACCTACAAATTTTAGTTGTCACAAAGAAATTTTATATACTTACGGATAACTAAATATTCTATGGTACTCCCGTTTTTTGACCATACCTATTAGTTGTCACAACTAATGTGTAAATATGGAAAATTGAATTTTTTTTCCAAGGAAATATTGTTTTTGTTAATTATGCTATCTACAAATGTTGGTAAAGCAATCATTTATTTGGGCCAAACTTGAAATTTTTATAAAGTAACAATTACGTATGTAGTCACAACATTGTGTTTATTATCTTTTTTCTGTACTTTCTAATTGTAAGAAAGAAATTAAATCATAAATAAGTAAAAATTTTATATTTTTGTCATTGCTGTTGCACATTAGAAAGTTTGAATGAACTGCTTATAACGCATGGCAAAATTAGCAAGTTGATTTGATAGAAATAACTTTAAAAGAAGTATGTTTCATTTTTATTTCTAAAAAAAAATGTCATAAGTAATTTATACTTAGTAACGAAAAATACTCCTTCCTAGAGTCTCCATTTAAATAAAAAAATGCCTTGGTATTACTGCTCTATAAGGTATGCGAAACTAATTGGAATAAACTATCAGGGATATTATGGTTTCTTAAAAAAAAAATATTTCCAATGCCCTTGTTCTCTCATGTTTTTTATAATATATACTTATGCAATACAAAACAGAAACACTAGATTTTTAACTTATTTTAATCAACCTTTTGGGTTCAATTGCTTATAGAACTAAATTGTTCTTATTTAAATTTTCTTATCTGCAACTGCGATTATTAAAAAACAAAAAATATCCCCTGGACTTTCTATTTAAAATATACAGCTATATGAAATTTGTTATACTTGGTCAGATTAAAAAGTCATCAATATGACGTTCTTTTATAGAAATGGAACATAGAACAAAAATAAAACAAAAAAAAAATTTTTTATGTTATTTCTCATCGGGTCGCCTTGCCATGCTTTATAAAAAGCTCATTTAAACTTTCTAATGTACAACTGCAATGATAAAAAATAAAATGTTTACTTACTTATGATTTAACTTCCTTCTGCCAATAAGCACGTACACAAGAAAGACAATAAACACAAATAAATTACACCAAATATTGTCACATCCATTGTCCACACGGCCATGAAAATGGCCAATTATTGCCTTCAAAACACGAAAAAATAAACATGGAACCGCCAAAGCACCCTAACATAACATAACCTTCTGATAGTCCTGGCTAGAATGATGTCACTCACTCACCGTCAATGGCGTCAAGTCTCTGTTGTAAAGTGAGTACAGCGATGCCGTTAGTTATACATATGAAGAATAATTAGTTAGTTAGTAGAAAAGTTAGTTCTGGTAAATAAAATGCATCTTAATCAAAATTAACAAAATGATAGGGACTACAAATTCATAATGTGTTTTTACAACAAGCCTAATTAATAAATACAAGTTTGTAGGATGCTTGATGTAATATTTAAATATGATATATAGAGTAAAATTCAGCTAAACAAAATATTTTATATCTGCCAACTAATATGAAAACAAGATATTTTCTTTGTTCTGATGGCATCATTTTTTGGTAAATATAACCAAGAAAATAATCTTTTTTTGTTTTCCTAACTAAAAATAGTTATTTTTGGTAACGTAAACACGAGAACAAATAAAAATTAGTACCAAATACTAAGTCATTTTTAAGAGTGCATTGCCCATCAATGCGGCGTCCGTGATTCCTATTATTTTCTATCTCTTCGTCCGAATCTTCGGATTCAGGCAGATGATCCCGGCACAGTTGAACCAATCAATAACCGTAGGCGTGGAACGTCCAGTGAGCAAGACAACAGATTCTACAGGAAGTTCTGATATAAACCTAAAGACGAGTTCAAGTATCTGAACTATGGTGAATTTGCTGTTTGCTCTTCCATTGAGATCAGTGTAGTGGAAAAATTGGTTGCTAGTACGAACTGACCTCGATGTCTGGCAGCCTTTTCTCGGGCACCGGAAAACTGGTCTAAATTCGCCTCCACGATCCCTTTTTCTTTTCTCTTGCATTTCGCTTCCACATTTTGTGCCAGGATCCGACTCGTTGGTAGTATCTAGTTGTTGATGTTGCCTAAGAAATGCAGCAGCAGTTTTTTCGGAGGCGGAAATATTGACATAAAAATCGCGACCTGACACCTGACAAATACTGAGATATTAAACAGCTTGGAAAATGGACTTTTCTTTTATATATGGAAGTTGTAAACAACTTAATTTAAATCAGTATTATTAGCATGTTCACCCTTTGTTACTGGCGGGATTATTTTCTTTGCCTAAAGTAATAATGAAAAGTGAACTTTTATGAATAATTACTGGAGGGAGGAGGGGGGCTACCGTCCCCCCTTCCTTGGATCCGCGCCTGTCTTGTGTAGCACCTTAAAGTTCAATTCTCGGCCCTTTACTATTTTTAATCCATGTATATAATCTGATGATTCGGGTTTTTTTTGTAGCATTAAATGGCTAATCGGTGGAGTGCCGACTAAGACAAAGAAACGGTAAATACACTGCCCAATAAACATTTTTGGTTGTATAATATTTACCATAAATGTTATATAATCTACTCTAAATAACCAATAGTTATATATTTATAGTAAAAGAAACGGTTCCGTTAATCTTATAAACCCCTTAAAGAGCTTAAATAGGGCGTTTATAAAGGTTGCAAAAACCATTGTTTAGTAACGCTATATAATTTTAAGTTATGTAACTAGAAGGAACAAAAAGATTGTGGTAACCACTATTTAATTTAAATAACCGCGTCTATCTGTTACTTGTCAGCAAGGGAGTTTATTTCTCTCTTTTGGATACATTTTATTTATTATTACGGTCTTTTTCTGTTTCCACAAGGAAATTAATCGTAAACTAAAAAAAAAACTGAAAGGAGAAGTTAGAAAATTACTGTTTCATTTTATTCTTTATATCTATGATTTAAAAATAAGGTGGGAACATTTTTTCACTGCAAAAATAGACCGAGTAATTCAAAAAAATCATCCAGGGACTCTTCAAATATCCAATAATAATCAGTTTTAGGCAAAGTTTTCTGAAAAAATATATAAAGATATTTATTTTAGGACGATTTATCACAAATATTACTAGTTTAAGACACTATTCGACATGTATAAGCACTTGCATTGGTCATTGTTAAATTTTATATTTTTGGAAAGACCATTTCCAATATGATATATTTAGGTAAAAAATCATGGTGGAATTAATGTAGTAACGTCGGAAAGCCTAAAATTACCGATGGTGACCTAATATAACAAATAGTATCAGTATATAACTTTTAGATACACAACCTTCGTTACATCTACTAATCGTCGTTTAAGAGCTTAATGGCACAGAATTTAATATTTTAGTACAGTTTTCTGCAATTTCGTAGCGAAATGAAGTGTTATTATGGAATACTAGAAAAGCAAAAATCTGTTAAGGATTTATAATACTATTATGGGAGATGGCCATTTTATAAACAAGAAGTTTATATAAAGGAGTAAGGAGTAATTTCTGTTACTAGTATTTAAGACGTTATACGGTGATTACTTATAATATCATCAAGAGTTTTATAATACATAATATACAACACCACCATCTTCCAGTTTTTATATCTTTATAATGGAGTGATCATGATACAACTACAAGATGTATAGTTGTATCATGTGGAGTGATGAAGGTAATCACCTTTGTGATTAGCACTACTTCTACATAACTATGGGTATTCTAGTTGTATAAATGAGGTTGCGGCAAACCTTATTCATTATAAACAGATTGGTAGGTAATTATTCCTATAACTTTTATTAAATGATGATGGAAACAGTTATATTACCTTATTATATACTTGTAACTTATTGTACTCTTATAAAACCCCTTATAACCTTCTTATATAATTTTATTACCTTTATATAACCATTATATAACTTGATGTTACCAGAAGTTGCGAAAAATGTTAATTGCATGGGTGATTGGGTTGGCTTCCCCTTAAAAATCTCATAACCCCGCCCACGTATACCAATAACCTTTTTAGAAGTTAAAATGTGTCAAAAATTATAAACTTCTATTTATTTACCTTTCTGTCCAATAAACAGAATTTTTACGTCGCGTAAACCTATTTAAGCATTCCGCTAACGATACCCTTCAGTTAAGCGTAAAACAAAATAACAAAAAGGGATTTACTTCACAAAGGGAGAGCGCAAGCTAAAACAAACTTAGGGATTCAAGAGAAACTGTTATGGTAGGATTATCACCGCAACTTCGTGTTTTAGGGAGTTAGGGGGAGTTTCCACTTAACTTCTGCCGCGTACAGACGACCGTGGAATAGAAATTAAGGTAATTTGCCTCGGTAAATACACCCTATTTGTAACATTGTACAACGCCGATGCCACTTTAATGATATTTATTAGTTGAGGATTTTGTCTCGTTACAGTTACGATTGAGGGTAAAAACTTATTTAAACGGGCTGATATAAAGCCCATTTCATCTATATTATGTTGAAGCATAAGTGTATTATATTTGGGATTTAAAGGGAACGATGAGATTATCAGCAATAATTGACTTGCAGCTTTATGTTGCATCCGAATTACATCATCAGCCTGCTGGGTTGTCGTTAGGGCTTTTGCATTAGGAAGGGAATAAAATAACCAACCCATAATGTAACATTATACAGGGTGATTCCTAAGTTAATACTTCTTTTTAGGCTATGTATAGAAGGCATTACAATAAAAAACATTTTCAAATATGTACCTTTTTTCAAAAAACTTAAAAATAGGAGAGATACAGAAGTAAAAAATTTAAGTGCGGGCCTGGTCATCAAAACGTAACCTGCTATACTTTATGTTATTTGTCTTATCTCTTATTAGTCATCCAATTTACTGGTGGTCAGTTATTTGGCAATCCGCTGTGGTGTGTTTTTCTGAAGCAAGTATTTTAAATTGGTGACACGTGAAAATTGTAAAATTTGAAAACAATGAACTAGTAGATATGGTGCTAATTTACTATGAGTGTCGTCAAAGTGCGGCTGCTGCTTCGAGATTATACGCAAAACTCTTTCCCTTGCGGGCTCATCCTACACACAGAAGTTTTCTTAATGTTATTCAACGGGTAAGTTTGGCAGGACCGTATTTGATCCTTAGTGTAATAAATGAAGTACCTTATTTTTGAGTCTTTTGAAAAGGGGTATTTGAAAATGTTGTTTATTTAAATGCCTTCTATTATACACAGCTAAAAAAGGAGTATCAAATTAGGAATCACCCTGTATTATGAAACATAGTTTTATTATTGAAAATAATAAATGATAGAAGGTTTTGGATTTGCATTGTCTTTATTTTTTTTAAATCACATACGTTTCAACTAATATCTCCAGTGATCTTCAGGTGATTACTAAATAGGTAATATTCTTTGAATTAAAAAAATATTTTTTTGTGTAATTTTTTCCTCTTCGTTCGCTGCCAGGGCCCTTCCCGAGAGGACCTACAGCTTAACGTGGGGTCCGAACCACGATCCTCAGTCATGCGACACCCCCAAGGCCTTACAATCCTCGGTTTCTTGCGACATTGTATGACCTACCGATTGGGGAGTGTGTACCTTTTTCCGCATCCCACGAAATGTCCGATCTCGTCCGGCCTGGTAACCGGCGTGAATGGGGTGGGTTGGGAGATGATACATTTTACACTATTCTCTGCATTCTTAAACCTACTAAAATTTGGACATACTTTTTTATTGTACGTATGCCCACTCCGGGGTTTGAACCCGAACCGCCACGCTCGAATGCCAGTAACTCACCTCTGACCCACTGCCGCTAAATAGTTATTTATTATACAAGGGAAAAAAGCATTAGATTTTAGCTCGAGGTGACAAAAAAGCGAGAGCTAAAATCTAATATTTTTCCCGTGTAAAATACACTATTTTTTTCTGTGACGGGAAAAACGACGAAATTATTACAATATATTAAAGTCAGAAAAGTATCGATGTGAAATTTGACTTTTTAAACTAGTAGGTAGGCTGTTTTACTTATAGCGACAATTGGACCTGCGTTTCTAAGGAAACCTTTAAAATAATCAAATATCTGTCAATTTAATTCCGTGATTTAATATAAAAAGTAAGAACTTTAGTGGTTAATTAGTAGTTATATTAAATAATATAAAGTTTAAAATGTCTGATTGTGAGTTTTCTCTGACTCCACCGGAATTAGTAGAAGCAGCGAAAGTAGCGTCACAAAAATTATTGCCAGCTAAATCGCGCAAAATTTACGAAAACGCGTTTTCAAGATTTATGGAATGGAAGATGAAAACGGCATGCAGTTCTTCGTCGGAGACGGTGTTATTGGCCTATTTTTCGGAACTGACACAACAACAAAAGCCATCAACAGTGTGGTCGAATTATTCAATGATTAAAAGTATGTTACAATCCAATAATAATGTAGACATTTCAAAATATTTCAAACTAATTACATTTCTAAAACAAAATGGGAAAGGTTACACACCCAAGAAATCCGCGATTTTTACGAGTACAAATATTAGTGATTTTTTAAATTATGCTCCCGATGAAGTTTATTTAATGGCCAAGGTTGTTGTTTTACTTGCGATTGCAGGAGCTTGTCGAATTTGCGAAATCAGCCAGGTAACATAAGATGATATTGAAGATTCGGGAACGTTATTAATTGTGAAAATTAAGCAAACAAAGAATGATGTCAACAGGAGATTTGCAGTTACTGAAAAATATATTAAATTTTACCGAATGTACATAGCCCTTCGTCCAAAAGCAGCAAAGGATCGCCGCCTATTTTATGCATATCACAATGGAAAATGTATCAATCAAGTTATGGGTAAAAATCAGTTTTATAAGGTACCCCAAACAGTAGCTAATTTTCTTCAACTTGAAAATGTTACCTTATACACGGGTCATTCATTTCGAAGATCGTCTGCTACACTTTTGGTTGAATCTGGGGGAGACTTGTTGACACTCAAGAAACATGGCGGTTGGAAGTCATCAACGGTCGCTGAAGGGTATGTTTATGAATCGGTAGCACACAGGACAGAAATAGCTAATAAAGTGTTTAGAACCTGTGGCAGTGCTGAAAGAACACCCGATTTGCGACCAGGTACATCAACGGCAGTTGTGTCCATGGCAGAAAATATAATTACAACACGAGAAAATTCGACTGTACCGAATAGTAAAATGAACATGTCATGCATGCAATGCACATTTAATAATTGTACTTTTTGATTTAAAGAAAATGAAAAACTTTTTGTATAATAAAATATTCTAAAATTAAATATCTACCTTCACTTATGTGTGTATATTATATGCGGGAAAAAAGTAATCACTTTTTTCCCGGGGAAAAAAGTAATCACATCACTTTTTTCTCGGAGAAAAAAGTAATTTCACAAAAAGCGACATTTTTTTACCTGTCAACAGAAATAAAATGTCAAACTTTTTTCCCGTCACAGAAAAAAATATTTTTTTCTATGTATCCTAAAATAAAACAAGAAGAATAAATCTAGCACTATTTTCTTGCTTAATTTGATATCGATGCTGCAAAAATTATAACCTACAACGTAACGTTACCTTACAGTTACGGAAAATGATATAATGGTCTATGAATACAACCATTATTTTCAACACTATGGCAAAATAAATTTAAACTTTCCATTTAGCTCCAAGACAGATCTTATCGCACACCAACCACACGTAAACTTCAAAATCCTGAAATAATGAAGCCATAACGTCCCGACTCGCCCGTGTAAAATCACGGTGTTCGAAAGAAAATTACAGACATTCGATTTTTTCAATTACCCCATTTGCTGTCGGTTATCGATAGAGAGTTACAGCTTATATCGGAAAACGTCCGTTCTTGGAAATTACATTTTTCCTTTGCTTTAAAAGGGAGTCGATAATGTTCACGATCCTTAAAAAATTTGCGTCACATGTATTGGGACGACAATATTTGCTCAGGAAAACATAATTTTAATTAATAGTCAATAACTGTAGGTACGACCTGGAAGAAATTTTGGCTTGGGGTGACAGTAACCAAGTCGAATTTAATGCTAAGAAAACCCAGGCAGCAGTCTTCTCCAAAAAGGTTAACATTGCAGAACCGGATATAGTCATGGCAGGACACGCAATTCCCCTGGCACCGTCTATTAATTTGCTGGGGGTCAATCTGGGAGGTAATATGTCTTGGCATGATCACGTTGCCGCAATTGCCAAAACAGCTGCACAGAAACTTGGTGTACTTTTCCGCACCAAAAGGTTGTACACACCTCATCAACTTTTGACACTCTACAAAGCCCAGATTCGACCATCATTAGAATATTGCTCTCATGTCTGGAGCTCTGCACCCAAGCACACCCTTCGGCTACTGGATTCCATTCAAAGGAGAGCCGTTCGTCTGATCGGCGACCCCGAGCTGACCAAGACCCTCGATAGCCTGGAGCATCGAAGACAGGTTGGTGATTTGGCTCTCTTTTACAGATATTTCCATGGCAGGTGTTCGACTGACATTGCCCACTTGATTCCACCTAGAGCAATTCAAAACAGAAATACACGGCAAACCACTGCCGCTCATCCATATGTTGTTCAGCTTAGTACTCCTCGAACTTCATTGTTCAAGAATTCTTTCATCTGGAGAACGTCATCTTTGTGGAATGATCTTCCTGAGGTCGTGTTTCCCAATGAATACAATCTTCAACGTTTCAAGACCAACGTTAATCGCTTTTTTCGCACTCGCACCGCTCCCAGAGCGCCTTAAAGGCTTTTTCCTACAGTGCAGGTGTTTTATCATAAAAAAAAAAAAAAAAACGAACTCTGCAAAAAAATACTGTAAAATCACAGTTTGGTTCCAAACAATATTAATTATTTTTCCCAATATACAGGATGATTCCTAAGTTGATACTTCTTTTTTAGCTGTGTATCGAAGGCATTAAAATAAACAACATTTTCAAATACCTTTTTTCAAAAAACTCAAAAATACTTACATCCATTTATTACACAACGAATCAAATACGGTTCTGCTTAATTCGCCCGTTAAATAACTTTAAGAAAACTTCTCGGTATAGGATGAGCCCGCAAGGGAAAGCGTTCTGCGTATAATCTCGAAGAAACATCGGCACTTTTACGACACTCACAGTAAATTAACACCATATTTATTAGTTTATTGTTTTTAAATTTTACCATTTTCATGTATCACACAATTTAAAATTAACTTGCTCCAGAAAAATACACCGCAGCGTATTGCTCAAGACTACCCGTATGACTAACACTAATAAAAGATAAGAAAAACAACAGAAACTATTTATGGCGGTCTATGTTTTTATGACCAGGCCCGCACTTAGATTTTTTACTTCTCTATCTCTCCTATTTTTGAGTTTTTTGAAAAAAGGTATTTGAAAAAGTTGTTTATTTTAATGCCTTCTAGACACAACTAAAAAAGAAGTATCAACTTAGGAATCACCCTGTATTATGCTATTTTATTATTACAATATAATATGCATATTTCATGTGTAAAAGAAAATCATATAAACATATTTAAATTATAAATTTCAATTCCACACAAGAAAGTGCTTTAGATGAAGCAATTTTTTTCGTAATTTTAGCAGTAAATATTTAATAATATGATACGTTAATAAGTATGTAAATTGCCATTTTTCGACCAATTTAAACCTTCTAGTGAATTAAAATTTGAAATTTTAAATGAAAACCCCTTATTTTTATTCCATATTTAAATTCTATGGAAGATTCTCTTTTCCCTGACATATCACACTTTATCATTTGTTTTAAAAATGGCCGCTTAGATCAATTCTCCTTTGTTTTTTAAAATGTCTACAGTTTTGGTAAAACACGCCAAGTAGTAAAGAGTAGGCCATGGAAACGTTAAAATTACTCGTTTTAATTATATTTAATAGTATAAAACGGACTTGCAACCTGTTTTCTAAAAACACAAAGCGGAATGTCTCCATTTTTTTAAATGGCAACTCGTCTTTGTTTTAATATAATAATATTGTCCATTTAATTTTCTGTCTAAGGATGTAACACAAGTTAAAATTATTCATTAGGTAGTAGTAGAAATTAACAAGAAACATCATAAATGTAATTTCTAGACTCGAATAAGCTATAAGAATTTTAGTCAAGACCAGTCTAGTATGCCGTTGAAAACAAAAATATTATTTCTGCATTTATTAGATTAAATTATCAAATGGTATTAAATAATAATTACGAAGATGGAATAGCATGATTTGTTTTGACATAACTTCTTATGACTTATACGAGTCTAGAAATTACATTTATGATATTTTTATTAATTTCCACTATTACCTAAAACATAATTATTAACTTGTGATACACCGTTAGAAAGGAAATTAAATAAAGAATTTTATGGTAATAAAACAAAGATGGGTTGCTATTTGAAAAATTCGAGAAATTCAGTTTGTTTTTTTAACACGGGTTGTAAATATAAAAGCCCTAACGGACACATTATTCTCAAGCAAGTCAATTTTATATTATAAGGCCGGTTGAAATGAACCATTTCAACGTTTTCATGACCTACTCTTTATTACTTAGCTTGTTTTATTAAACTTTTTAGAAAACAAAGGAAAATTGATCTAGCCGGGCATTTTTAAAACAAATGATAAAGTGTGATATGTCGTTGAAACGGGAATTTTCTGTAGAATTTAAGTATAAAATGAAAATAAGGAGTTTCCATTTAAAAGTTGACTTCACTTCCGGTTAAACCGGAAGTGGTTTCAAAGGTTTAAATTGGTCGAAAAATAGCAATTTACATACTTATTATTATATTAGTATTCACCTGAAGACGACTGAAGATATTTACCAGTTGAAACGTTGTGATGTAAAACAAATAAAGACAATGCAAGTCCAAAACTCTTCTATTATACTTATTAATGTCTCATTATATTTAATCTTTACTGCTAAAATTGGGTATGACGGTTTTTCACCAATATGTATTTTTTGGGAGAGATTTCCTGTTTTGTGAATAGATTTTTATACCCAACTTTTTTTATAAGCAGTTACAAAATGCAGCCGTGGAACTTAAATGTTAAGTAGGTTTCCTTTCTATCTCTTATTCTAGTACGAGTTCCGCTTTATACGTAATTGTCGAGTATTTCAGTATTCAGAATTAAACAAGCGGTAAAAGACTAAAGAAGGTCCTTCAGTATCAGCAGTTTGTATTTAAAATTCAAAATTATGTAGTATAAATACTAATAAATAGCAATAGTAGAGGCTTTCAAATGACGATCTGCGAGAATCATTAGTTCCATATTCCTGCAAACCTCAGGGTTGGTTGCATTTGGCAGCCTTCTACTTCTTGGGTCATCAATGAATTCATGACTTCACCAAAACTGGTTTGACTACTACAATTATTTAATTGTAAATATTTTTTAGCTGTTCCTTTGTTAAAAAAAAATAAATTTTTGATTAAATCAGTCTCCATAATTAATCTTTACAGAAAAAGAAATTAACTAGGTATAATAAAAATATAAGATAACATGTTTCTCTTCGTCAGATGACTATGTGAAGTGAATGTACAAAAAGATGTAAGGAGATTTAACATCCTTGGTTAGAAATATACCGGGTTGCCAATCGAAAACTTTTCATACAGGTTTATTTTCTGGTAAATGAATAAATCAAAACCTAAACGTTACTTTACATCACAACATAACTGGTAAGTATCTTCAGTCGTCTTCAGATAAATACCAAATAAGTAAAGTAACTACAGCTCTAATTATACTAGCTAGATGCACTGGAGCATAACTGAGAAGGGTGCAGTCATGCGTTCAGTTCGTGTGCGTTATTTTAAGTTTACATCTACTTAACAAAGGTGTCAAGACATTTCATATATCTAATAACGCGCAGCACAGTTACACTATGTTTTTAGCTATTTCTTCCATGGCATATTTCATAAAACGATGTTTGTGTAAATTTGCTATAACTAATAGTTCCTTCTTTATCAAATTAACTTCAAATTCAATACTTTTGGTGGGTAACCAGTCGATAATTTCTTGTTTTCTCCAAGATGAAGTTGGAGTCTTCGCTGTGCGTTGTGAATGATAACTTGCGTTATCCATAACTACTACTGAATCAACTGGAAGATGTTTTATCATTTCACCAAAATATTCCTCAAAAACTTTCGAATTCATATCCTCGTGGTAATCTCCCGTATTAAACGACTGAAAGGTTATCAAACCTTCTTTTAAAAATCCCTCTTCGCTTTCATGTGCGCCTATGGCCGACACCAAGATTGAGCTTGCTGTACACCTTTCTAAAATAGACTATAACCTAATCATATATAATATGTTTTTCTACTCCTATATAAGTAAACATTGTTCATTCTAAAAGTAAATCCATTCTTACTCACAACTGTGAGTTATGATGCCTAGTATACCAATCAAGTTATCCTTGAACTACTCAAATCGTGACATTTATCTATCTTGCCTTTTGAATATTTGACAGTGACATTGTCATTATTTGAGATTTGAAGTGCAAATCGATACTTTATAAATTATAAACCTATCTTTAATTTATTAGTTAGAGTCGTAGAGAAAGTATAATATGTATTGCATGTTGTGAAGCAATTACGCACTCATGTAATTACCGCAATTGCGCTACGCGACTCGTCCGCGATTTTTCCATTCGTGTGTAATATGCTTTACCTACGACCACTACTGTAAATACTTAAAAACACACCGTTTCCGATCAATGTAAGATTCCCATTACGCACGGTAAAAAAATCGCACAGCTTGGTAAAAAAATCGCACAGTTTTCCTAGCAACCGCTTAGCAACGGTCAATACAAACAAACTTATTCAAAAACTGACATAATCGTAGATCAAATTTGTATGTGAGTAATATTATAAAGTGAAATTAGTTTGATTAGGTACATAAAAAATGTCGAGTGACAGTGAAATAGAAAATTTAACTCCACCCAATATTAGCGAAATTGCAGAAGCTGCTAAAAACAACTTGTTACCGGCGAAATCTGAATATCGATACAAATTTACTTACCAAAGATTTATGGAATGGAGTTTAAAAATATGTTAAATCATTTTCCGAGAATGTAATGATGGCATATTTCCAAGAACTATCAAAAACGATGAAGCCTTCCTCACTTTGGTCATTTTACTCAATGTTAAAGGCCACAATTAATATAAATCACAATGTCGATATTGCAAACTACTCCAAATTACAAGCTCTTCTGAAGAGAAAATCGGACGGCTTTAAATCCAAAAAATCCAAGATTTTGACAAGCAAGAATATAAACGATTTTCTAGAAAACGCACCAGATGATAAACATTTGTTTATGAAGGTAATATATTGAGCTCAATATAATGTGTAAATTTATTTCAAATCGTCTTTTAGGTTGCTCTTATAATTGGTATAAGCGGTGCATGCAGGAAACAAGAGTTGCGTAATATAAAACCGTCAGATATCCAAGACACAGGGAAGAATCTAATTATTAATATTCCCGATTCAAAAACTAAACGGCAACGTTCTTTTGTGGTTAAAAAATATATAAACAGTTCTTTTGTGGTGTCAGAATATTTTTACCCAAAGGTTAAAAAATATATAAACATTCGCTCTGCAGTAAGTACAGCTCCAAATTTACCTTTTTTTCTAAACTATATAAACGGAAAATGTACCAAACAGTCTGTTGGTATTAACAAGTTAGGAAAGGTTCCAAAAGAAATAGCCAAATATCTGGGACTACCAGAAGCAGCGAATTATACAGGACACTGTTTTCGACGCTCGTCCGCGACTATTCTTGTTGACGCGGGTGGTGACTTATTAGATTTAAAAAGACACGGCGGATGGCAGTCCTCAGCCGTAGCTGAAGGGTATGTGGATAATTCCCTAAATAATCAAACTAACAATTCGTCTAAAATATCATCTGCAATAGCAAGTACTAGTAGTAGTACTAATAGTATTAATGAAAATTTCATTGAGGCAACTAATAATGTAAATCTTACTTATGCTTCAACAAGCAAAAGAAACGATATACCTTTTGTCTTCAATAATTGTTCTGTAACTATAAACAATTATTGTAATGAGAATAAATAATATTATAAAAAATAACATTTGTAAATTTAAATAATCATACTGTAGAATTATTACAATATATACCTTCTCGTTGATGTTATCACGTTCTTAAATTAATAATATTGTTACCAGTTAAGATGAAAAACTAAAACTAAATGATGTTGTGTGAATAAGTAGGTCGTAGGTAAAGTATGGTACGTAATACGTGTTGTAATGCAATTACGCACTCATAGAATTACGCACTCGCCGCTACGCGGCGTCGTGCGTAACTTTTCTATTTGTGCGTAAATTGCTTTTTACAACACTTATTACGTAATATACTATTTTACCACACTTAATACGTAATTACACGAAAACGTATTAATATGGCCAATATAACCATATATTCTTTTCAATGTGGATATGGTCCCTGCCCATGCATCCTTAACTGATCACCCTATATATATGGAGTCCTAAATATTAAAAGTAACTTATATCTTTCTAGTAAATGCAGATCTGTCTACGATTATGTAGAACCAATTTCGAGGTCAAAGTATAATCAAAAATAGAAAAGTTATACTTACGTGGTGTAATACATACGCATTAATTTCCAAACACACAGAACAATTTTATTAGTATTCATATTGTCGACCCCTACAGTTGTACAATGTGCAATGACGTTAACGGAAACAAAATCATCCAAGGCGGAAAGACGTGCATTCTCAGCTTCATTGCTTCAGGTGATCGAAGCTGAACATAATTATTATTAATCCGTTCCTTTATCGTTCTAAATACCGCAATTTCAAGAACAGCATGCGACCACACTCTATTTCCCTCGAAAATTGACTGTTCCATCATAATAGAGATGTTATATAGTTATATGGTAATGACTATTGCCGTATCTGGTTATTTTACATTTTAAGATCGTTCAAATTGATATAAAGCAACGGCGCGATTTCCCTAATAACAGTGTTTAGAGCTTTTTATGGATTTTGTTAAACAAGTCATTTTTAGAGTGTGTTAACCTATCTAGGGGTTAAAGTAGGGGTTAGGGAAGAGTTATTTAATAGTGTCGTTTATTAATAACGATTATTGGTTATAGATAGACGTGTATACCTAATAATTCAGGATTTTAGACGTTTGATTGTTTTTGCTGTTTATTATGATATTATATATAACTTTATAAACGATCGTTAAAGAATTTCGTTTTTTTCGTATATCATGTTCTAACTCTAAGCGTTTTTGATATATGTATTTGAGTTTTTATGCCAAAAATGACGTTTGCCAGCATTAAACTAATTACTAATTTTTCTTATAAGGAGGCCAGTTATGACAGTCATTATCAATGTCATTTTAGACAAGTAAACTATCAAATAACTCACGTTCATATTTAAAGTAAAATTCTATCTATTTATTACTATTACAAGCAGAATTCACATTGATATTGAAATTAAAGGAAAACGCTGTTTATTCGAATTTGAAGTTATTGTAAAATTCGTTGGTTGATTGGATCCAGATGATCCCATATCGGTACAGCTGCTGATAGTACTAGAAGACGCCGACACATTAGAACCTTGTATTTTTTCTGCAATTTGTATTTTGTTATGCACCGATTCTTCTAAGTATCCTTCTGCTACCGTCGAGGACTTCCATCCTCCGTGACGGTTTAAAAGTCATGTTCACTCCTGCATTGGCCAAAAAGGTCGCCGAAGACCTTCTCAGACAGTGACCGGTAGAGAGCGCTTGTTTCTCCAATTTCAAAAACATTGCAATTTTTAAAGGTATCTTCGAAAACATGTTTATTCCCACACAGTGGCTGGTACACCTCCCATTTTTGTAAAAAACAAAAAAGCGGCTAGAACTAGCATTCTTTGGTCTCAAAGACATGTATTTTTTACACAAATTGATCGGGTTGACTGGAAATCCTTCTTCAAGTATGGTGAAACTCATCGCATCTACAAGCACCGCTAATCCCCATTATCAAAGCCACTTTCATCAACAAGAACTCGTCGTCAGGAGCTTCGTTCAAAAACTTCTCTATTTCAGGTCGTTCTAATGTCTTGGACTTCTTTGATTTCTATACCTGTAATTTACTCTTAAAAAAGCTCATTAGTTTGCCATTTTTTTTTTATGATAAAACACCTGCACTGTAGGAAAAATCCTTTAAGGCGCTCTGGGAGCGGTGCGAGTGCGAAAAAAGCGATTTACGTTGGTCTTGAAACGTTGAAGATTGTATTCATTGGGAAACACGACCTCAGGAAGATCATTCCACAAAGATGACGTTCTACAGATGAAAGAATTCTTGAACAATGAAGTTCGAGGAGTACTAAGCTGAACAACATATGGATGAGCGGCAGTGGTTCGCCGTGTATTTCTGTTTTGCATTGCTCTAGGTGGAATCAAGTGGGCAATGTCAGTCGAACACCTGCCATGGAAATATCTGTAAAAGAGAGCCAAATCCCCAACCTGTCTTCGATGCTCCAGGCTATCGAGGGTCTTGGTCAGCTCGGGGTCGCCGATCAGACGAACGGCTCTCCTTTGAATGGAATCCAGTAGCCGAAGGGTGTGCTTGGGTGCAGAGCTCCAGACATGAGAGCAATATTCTAATGATGGTCGAATCTGGGCTTTGTAGAGTGTCAAAAGTTGATGAGGTGTCAACCTTTTGGTGCGGAAAAGTGCACCAAGTTTCTGTGCAGCTGTCTTGGCAATTGCGGCAACGTGATAATGCCAAGACATATTACCTCCCAGATTGACCACCAGCAAATTAATAGACGGTGCCAGGGGAATTGCGTGTCCTGCCATGACTATATCCGGTTCTGCAACCTTTTTGGAGAAGACTGCTGCCTGGGTTTTCTTAGCATTAAATTCGACTTGGTTGCTGTCACCCCAAGCCAAAATTTCTTCCAGGTCATTGTTGAGGCGCAATACCTCATGCTGCCTGCGAAGATGTGCGTCGGCAGCGGATGTTTGGGGAGTCAAGGTAAAAAATGAGACAAGTGTGCTGTCATCAGCAAAGCTATAAATTGGATTTTGGGTTTTTACTAGAAGGTCGTTAATATACAGTAAAAAGAGGGTAGGCGACAATATGGACCCTTGAGGAACACCGGCATTGATGGTGAAGGTGTCTGAGAGAAACCCGTCAATCGCCACTTGCAGAGAACGGTTCTTAAGGAAGCTGGTTAACCATAAACAAAATCCATTAGGCATACCGTAGGATCGCAATTTACTTAGAAGCCCATCGTGCCAAACACGATCAAAAGCCCTAGAAATGTCCAGTGCAACAGCCCGGGATTCTCCATGATGTTCGATGGTGTTGCTCCAAAGATGGGTGACATATGCCAGAAGGTCACCTGTTGATCTGGACTTACGAAAACCGTATTGATGGTCGCTGATAATGTTAAGCCCTTCCAGCCATATTTTGAAATATCTTTTTTATAAAGGTGAATAGTCCAGCGAAGCATCGAGTATTTGGTTCATAGCGACGATGGGACTAATTTTTTTTGCAAATGTAAAAAATAAGCCAATAGAACATTTTCATTGATACCTTTTATCTTCCGTGAATTCATCCAAAACTCAAACATTTTGAACTCCTTGTCGTAAGCATCTCGGGACTTTCCTGGCAAATTCTGCATCGCGGCGTCTTCCGCTTCCGTAAGGATATCCTCAGGAATGTAATTTTAGTTTCCTCCATTTTCTATAGGTTTTTTTCTTCAAAAAAGCTTCCCTTTCTGCAGGGAAAACTGACAAGTGTCAAAATTTATTTAAACATTTGTTAACAATGTATTATGCCCGTGGCAACCAAACCATCAACCAACTTTGACCAAAATGTAAAAATCTCACTGTCAAGTCATTCTGACATTTATAAGGTACTGAGACGTAAGTAGCTTTGATTTGATCACGATCACTATTACACCCTTAGATTTTTATTTATGAGGCAATTTAAAAGAAGGGTATGTCACCACACCTAGAAATCTGGAAGGGTTAAATGCAAGGATTCGGGCAAAGATACGTTTAATCACGCCAAATCTTCTTCTTGGATTTTAGAGAAATCTTATTTCCAGAGCCGCTACATGCAGCGTTCCATTTAAAATCCCCACCCTTTCATAGATCGTGGCGGATCCCGAAATTTTTCTGTTTCATGAAAGAATTTTTCTCTACATCGCGTTGTTCCCCCTTAAACAATCGATCTTCCGATGAAAAAATGTTTCTTCGAATCCCCATGAAGCGTAAAAATAATTATTTTCCTAATATTTTACTAATTTCCAAGGATAATTTAATCTTTATCCATTAAGTTCACAGAGAAATAACCTGAAAATAAAACAGTAAATATATTTACAAATTTAATAACTCGGAGTGAATGTACTTATTAGCATATAAATGGACATTATGAGAGCTGAATGCGCCTAAATAATTCATAATAGTGCTGCCATAATCCGTAGATCATCGTAAAATAGGATTTTCGACTTAAAGTTTACGCGGTATTATTAAAAGTTACTTTGGAATGTTTATGGGAATAAGTACCTATGTGAATGGCTTAATCAAAAGTAATGCTTGCCGTACAAGATGCTACAAATTTGTTTGTTTAAATAGGGATCTTGTAAAGAGAGGAACAAATTGCGGAAAAGTCACATAATTATGTTATACACGCTTTTATACCGGGTGGTGCATCGTGGTTGGAAATATAGATAATCTTATGCAAGTTTTAGACTGTCCAAATATTTGCTCCCCTGTTGACTTTAGAGCGGGGTTGTAGGAAAACTTTTTTAGTGATCTCTGAGTGCACACGCGGAACAATTTTTGACAACCCGTTCTTAACTTATTTGAATAGGATTGCTGCGGACTTGTCAACCTGTGATTTATCATTTTCAAATGCAATTTGAAACTATTAGATTCTTTAATAGTAATACATTTTTATCTAGGTAATTATTATGACAATAGAAGAAAAGGTCACTATGATAAAATGGTATTATGCGGGGAAAAGCTTAAGTATTGTATCTGATATATTTTTTATTTATTTCCCCGACAGACCCATTCCTACCAAGTTGGCAATACAAAAAGTTCTTACTAAGTTTGAGGCGAGAAGCACTGTAATAAACAATTGCAAATACACAACACAGAATCATAAGAGAGCTGAAGAAAACGATAATAGAGATCTTAATGTTTTACTTCACGTCGAAGAAAATAAAAATATCTGCATTAGAATTTTCGCACAAGGGGTAGAAAAACATCACAACTTTGAAAAAGGATAAATATCATTCACATAACTATCAAAACCATCAAAAATTGCTAAAAGGGGATGAAGAGCGAAGATCACTTTTTTGTTTTAAAATAATGGAGCGAGCTAACAACAACAAATATTTTTTACAAAATATTTGCTTCTTAGACGAATGCACGTTTACATTAAATAACTAGCCGATTATACAAAATTATCGGTACAGGAGACTACAAAATAAAGATCGCCTTGCATGTACACGAACCCAACACCCTCAGAAAGTGAATGTTTGGGCAGGAATTGTTGGACATCGCACTGAAGGAAGTTGCTGATGAAAACCAGGAATTTGGTTCCAAATGGAGGGTTGCCCGGCCCACAATTCGCTTCTGGTATGCGAATATCTAAATAGTACCGTTAATGAGCACGTTGTCGGTCTAAACTTAACAACGCATTGGCCAGCTACTTCTCCTGACCTCTCACCAAACGACTTCTTCCTCAACCTAACAATTTTTTTAGAATTTTGCAAATAATTGAAATATAGAATAATTCACTATTTAAAATAAAGTAACTTTGTTCTTCTATGATTTTTACATAATATATTGTATACCTACTATTTTTTGCAGTATAGGTAATAGATTTTTGTTTAAAAATATTTAGCATTTCTCGCTAACTATCTTTAAGAAATAATCGAGCGGTTTCATACAAAAATACAACCCTGATACGCCGTTCCAGAATCACAATAAAATACAGTAGGTTTATAATAGATTTAAAATAAAATGCGTTCTATTGATTTACAACGGTAAAAATGGCCTTGTTTGTACATGTATTAAGCGACAATACCGTAAATTTAAATTTCCGTTTTGGGGAAAATCACAAAAGTGTCATTGCGACACGCTCTGAATTTTCAATGAATTGTAATTAAATTTCCAAAATTGCATTGTCAAAAGCGAATGGCATAACAAATTTACATAGTATTTTAATTCGCATGATATTGTTATTAGTTGTGTCAGAATATAGTCATGGTTCATTTCATATACACGAAAAAAACCTGTCACTGTTCCAAACTTCATCAATTGATTCAATGACATACTTACTCTATTGTCTGTTTAAAGGTTGGAGACAATGACGTTTCTTGAACGGCAGTGGAGTTTTAAACTTGCATTGTCTTTATTTGTTTTGAATCATTACGTTTCAACTGGTAAGCATCTCCACTCGTCTTCAGGTGAATACTAAATAAGTAGGGTAACCACAGCTCTATTTATACTAGGTATGTGCAGTGACACATGACCAGTGGGCGGAGTCATGCGTTTATCTCATACGTGTTCTATTTATACTAGCTAGGTGTATGACGCATAACTGGATGAGTCATGCTTATCCCCGATGACTTATTCGTTTAACTCTTACGTGATCTTATTCTAAGATTACATTTACTTAACAAAGATTTCCAGATGTTTCTCATATCTAATGAAGGCTTACTAAAACAACCTGGATTTTGGTGTATGGTGGTAGCTGCCTTAAACTTCATCTTCCTCCAGTGCGGTTCTTCTTGCAGGATTTCAACTTCTGTCCATATGAAGGCTGCGTCCAGGCGTGGTCAGTTGCACCTGATTTTTCGGTCTCTCCTTTTTGGGTGTTGTTCTTATGTTCTTTAATCCTTTCTTTAAGTGGTCTTAGTGTATCACTAATGTTAGATTGGCCGCATTCGTAGGGGATCTAGTAGACATAATTTTTCTTGTCTTTTTGGCTTCGTCTTCATCAGGTGGCTTCTTAAAGTGTCTCTCGAGCTGAATACTGTTTTGATGTTGTGTCGTTGTCCTAGTGTTCTTATTTTCTCGGATACTCCTTTGACATACGGAATGTTGAGTATTGGTTGTATCTCTTTCTCTTCTTTATGTGCGTTTGGCCGATTCTTGCGATTTTCTAATATTGTGTCAACGAATCTCATGAGATGGCCATTTTTGTTGAGATCGGTCTTGATGTTGTTGTTGTTAGTTTCTATTTTGAAAGCTTCGCTTGAGTTACAGAGGGTAATTGCTCTATACACAAGGTTTCTTACTATGCCATGTTTTGTGTTGTTTAAATGATTTGATATATAATTGAGATATTGACCTGTATATGTAAAGGTTTTCTGTACACTGAAGTTAGGAAGTTGTTTTCTCTACGTTATTGACGTTTAGAAAAGTTAATTGGTTGTTTTTTCTTTCTCCATGGTGAATTTAATTGTCGATGCAAAGTTATTTATGTGATGTAGGAATTCTCTGAGTTCGTCATCGTTTCCATTCCAAATAATGAAGGTGTCATCCACATACCTCAGCCATATTTTTGGTTTAATACTGCAATACTGTAATACTGTAATTGACCAATAGCAAACGGTAAAACCGATGAAGCTATTGTTTATTAACTTGTATTATTGTTTACACCATATTGTCATTATGCACTATAATGGATCATTCTTGCTGCACTTTGTTTTAGTTCTTTGTCCAACCGGTTTTTAAATACATTAACATTTGCTGCGGTCACTGTTTCCTCTGTTAGTGCATTCCATGAATATACCACACGATTGGTTAAGAAATTCTTCCTCTGGAATTTCGCAGCTTTTTCTTTGTCTATCTTCATAGAGTGGCCTCGAAGATGCGCGTTTTGGTTGAAATGGAAAATATTCTTGATCTCACACTGATAGTGCCCACTAATTATTTTATATGTCTCAATAAGGTCTCCCCTATGTCTCCTTTCCCTTAGCGTAGTTAACCCAAGTCTTCTCAGTCTTTCTGGATATGATAAATTTTGCAGTGAAGTGGGTATTTTGGTAACTCTTCTCTGGATCTTTTCTAGAATCTCAATATCTTTGACATTTATTTTTTAGTATATACTTTTTTTATTGGTGGCACAATAAAAAAAGTGTGTCCGAACTTGTACACACTCCCCAATTGGTAGCTCATACAATGACAAGAAACCAAGGGTTGATAGCCCTTGGGGGTGTCGCATGACTGAGGAACGTGATTCGGAACCCACGTTAAGCTGTAGGTCGGGAATGGCCCTGGCAGCGAACTAAAATATAAAAGCCTAATTAGAAAGAAGGGCACGAAATAACAAGGGGCCCCCTTTTTTTCACGAAAATAAATTGAAAAATTCCAACTTTGTCATTTTAACAATAACTGTGTTGAAAATATGAATGAAATGTGAAAGTATAAATTCCACGTTTATAACCTGTACTAATTTTAGGCTCGATTTTAAGCAATATTATTTTATCACTTATCGCCTCGAATATTCCTGCTGGTAAATATAAAATTTAAATAATATTGACATAAACAAGCATAAAATTTAATCAATTGGCAGTATTGGCACTTATACTTTGATTTGTAGTTCCTCTAACTGGAAGTTTCAAAACGCAACAACACTTTACAACCACTTAATTAAGTGGCTTGTTTTTAGCCAAGTTTCAATTAAATATATATGCAAATAAATGTAGTGTGATTTTTCTTAGGCGTTTTCTACGGGCTAATAATACACCTACAAATATATACGTGTGGGGTACAATTAGTATACATAAATGTTACCGCATATACTAATTTACTAACTTTTCACTAGAGCTGGGTAATTATTGCCGGTCATTGCTTTGCATTTTAATATCAATAAATATAAAAATAAAACAGCGCATTTTTTTCATAACGACAATTGTATATTTTTTCTACTCCCACATGGATATTTGCTGTTTCCTTTATACTAAAGTGATTGGATGATAAGTGGGTTATTAAATTAAAAAAATTTTACGCGTCGTTTTTTGACACTTTACAAAAGTGAGGTTATGAATATACTTCAAAATGATGCAAATCGGTCAGATTAAATTTGTTATTTTTTATATTTGATTAAGCACCATTTTTCTGGTGTGCAAATTGAAGATTAAAACTAAAATATATTTGTACCGAACTATTCTTAATTTTTTTCTGATTGAATTAAATATTTTTGCACAAGCACTTTCTCTTTTTAAAAATCGCTGGTTTTCCGCTCATTTCTAGACAATAATTACTAAATGATTTAATGCATAACATTTATATACGCTTGTACTTACTTGTCTTTGTTGGTTTTTTAAGATGAAGGGGTTCCAACTTTAATCGACCTTAGGTTAGGTAAGAGTGGCAGACCTTTGGTATGGTCCAACAGTCTTACGTAGTCGAAGCCAATCGACCTTAAAACTTTTATTATACGCAACAGATATAGAAAATTAACTAGCACATCTTTCTTAAACGATGGAAAATGAAATACGGGAACCACAACAGACGAAACTATAAGATTTTTATAAGAAAATTATTAATTCAATTTTTGAAGGTTATTATCTTGTTCTGGATTACTAATGATTTTAAGGTTATGTTATTTAATTTTGTTGTACATGGAAAAAAAGGTTTGTTGGGGTTTATTACGTAGGCAGGCAAAGACTATTAGAAAAAGAAATAGTGAATTTTTATTAATAAATATATCGCTTTTTGTCTGTTATTCTGGAAAAGGCAGAATATGAGAAAGATACTCACCTGAAGATGACTAGAGATACTTACCAATTGAAACGTTGTGATTAAAAACACAAAAAGACAATGCAAGTCCAAAACTCTACTGCCGTTTAAAAACAGTTTCCCTCGAACGTTGTCA
Source organism: Polydrusus cervinus (assembly GCA_935413205.1). Classification (NCBI taxonomy): domain Eukaryota; kingdom Metazoa; phylum Arthropoda; class Insecta; order Coleoptera; family Curculionidae; genus Polydrusus; species Polydrusus cervinus. The sequence continues at coordinate 30,045,046 of OW284515.1, read as the reverse complement.
AATCAGTATTTACAGCATTATAATGTGTGCTAACCCCCTTCAACATGTTTTTGAATAGATGCTTGTAGTGTAGTATGCTGTTGCGTATTTTTCCTACGACCACCTATGAAAATGAGAAGATAAAAAACGTTCAATTTGGCTAGAAAGCGCCGTATATCACACGCGTATGGAAAAAAAATATTTTAACACTAGTGTTGGAATATCAAGACACACTATTTAATTTAAACATATGGTGTCAATTTGACAGAAAACCCCTATTTATTAAAAAGAACAAATTTTAGAAAGCAGTAATTGTAAAGTGATTAACTTATTTTTCATGTATTTGTCGAGTGATTCAGAATCAGAGTGTGAAAATACGCCATCTGAAATTATAAAAACTGTTAATAATAGATATACTGGAAATTCTATTACCAGAAAAAAACAAATCGCGCTGAAGAGAGTGTCATGTATTAAAAAACAAATCTTTATCGGTATCGATAGCGTAGAGAATAGAGCTAAACCCTACAGATTGCAAGGACACAGATTCAAATCTCATCAGGGGTATTTGACTTTTTTTTATAAAAACATTAAATAAATTATAGAATTATTTTGAATTGAAATCTTCCTTGTTGGGTAGATTTTTTAAATTTATGTTTAATGCATCTTTCCTTGATTAAATTTAAAATTTTTCATTCTGGTTAATCTAGAAGTCAATCCAGGATTAGTTCTTCCTATGATATATAAAATATGAAAAAGTTAAACTACAAATAAAGGAAAAGCCTATTGACAAACTATGAAACCAGATATTAAGTGGAATATAATCCTAAGTATGCTAATTTCAACACTAGTGTTGATATTTTTTTTCAACACTAGTATTGAAATATTTTTTTCACAAATCAAAGGCTTTTTTAATAATTATTTGTGGTCTTAGGAAAAATAGTAAACATTACTCTTGTGAAAGTGATTATTCTAAAACTCGGAGAATTTCCGCACTTAGCTCACGCCTCGTGCTACATATCTCCTCGTTTGAAAAGTATCACTTTCATCACTTGTTATGTAATATACTATTCATAGATATTTACTTCCCAAATATACCTCCACTTTTAATACTCCATCTTCTATTTTAGATCCATTATACATCAGTGTCTGGCCCAATGAAGAGGCGTTCTTCTTATTCGTAGAGTCGTATCTGATTCAAAATTTAAATTACAACTTCTAATAATGATCATTTAATAAAATAAACTTATTTTTTTGAAGTAACTTTAACCACAAACAAGCCATTATTATCAAAACAGCCGTTAGCGAATCTATTTAACTGGTTATTGTAGGCGCTAATCTCGTCACATTCATAATAACGGTTTAAATTTAACGAACAGATAACGTAATAATCGATCGTATCGATCATACTAACTATTGGGTATCTATACAAACAAGGCAAGGTGTTATTAAACATAAAATTAGCAAATATAAGATTATTTCCTTCTTTGCTATCATCATTATTATCTAATATTATTCACAATTTGCCAGTGGTTTTTTTCTTTAAATTATTTAAATCTAGGAAAATTACAGAAACATCCGTTAGTCCAAAGTTGGAAATAGTTATTTACGATATAAGTGTTGTAAAGATTCATATTACAACACGAGATGTTAAAGTTGTCAAACGAGGCGTCAGCCGAGTTTAATAAAACATCGAGTGTAGTAATATGAATTTACAACAAGAATATTGTACAAAATTTTATTTACTTTCATCTATGAATGAAAATATTTCGCAAAAGGCATTTTGAAAAATAAAAATGCACCTGCTATTAAGGTTGCTAATCAAGTTTTTTATGTTACTTTTCGCATGGTTACTGTCGAAACGTTGTCAAACAAATTCAAAAATATAAAAAGCGTTTTTCAAAATGAGCGATTCTGATGAAAGTTTACCCTCTGATATAGAAGCAGCGGCAAACGAAGCGATCTCAAGTTTAGTTCCGACAAAATCCAAGGCGCGGTATGAGTTGGAGTATCAGAAGTTTGAAGATTGGTGCAAAGCTAACAAAATAAAGGAGGTGTCTGAGAAAATCCTTTTGGGTTATTTTTCCCGAAAGCAACGCTCCCAGAAACCATCTACACTATGGACTCACTACTCAATGTTTGAGAACTATGATTTCAGTCAAGAAAAATCAAAATATATTTTAATTAATAATTGGTAATTAATTTTATAATTGTTAATAATAAATCATTCTTCTAAAAAGTGTGGTTTTATTTAACAGCAAAATTTTAATAAAACCGTTTTTTCCATTACAGCACTAGTGCACTAGTTACAAAATGATTTACAGAACTGTAAAATTCATTTTGATCGAAAGAGAAGGCTTAATCAGCCTTAACTAGAACTCAGGAGCAGCCAAGCTGCCTACCTCTCATGTGCCGAATAAATCACCGACAACAATAAGCTAAAGAGTCTACAGGATCAATATGCTAACTGGACATCGAACGTGTCACATTGCCAAGCCAGATCACTGATGAGCACCCAGAATCAGAAACAAGGATGACCTCACATTTCATTTAAAGTGAGGCAAGGAATGTTAACATCAAATTAAATGACAGGCCTGCCGTGGTTACCTCAAAAATCCGATGGACGTACCTATCGGTAAACAAAATTGTTTATTGGTAGACCTCCGTGGCGCTGAGCGTCCGGGTTTGCACGCTGTGCACCCCTTCGTCTATTACCCGCTGTCCCCTCACCTTGTCAGTGGGGAATGGCAGTTTCTGAGTCCTTAGACTCACTGCTAACAACGGTATGCCCTGTCTTCTTCCGTTAACATTTGATTTGATTATTGATTCTGGGTGCTCATCAGTGATCTGGCTTGGCAATGTGATACGTTCGATGTCCAGTTTGTAAAATTCATATTACTAAATGAAAGTAGATAAATATATTTACACATTGTACAGATACCTTCATAACATACATTAAATAGATACAATATGGTTAGATATACTTTAGTAAACAGTGTTATGAAAATTAAGTGTCCACCATTGTTATTATTAAAGATGCTTAGCCTAAATTTACTGATAAACAAATTATTAATTTATACCTATATAAATTTTTCAAAAGTTTAATATTACATAATCAACCACGTTTTAAGGAACAACCCAAATCCGAACCCCCTCTTCGGGGATTAAAAGTCCCACAGGTTTGTTTTTCCTATGGAGGGCTGTTTCTGCGGTAAATATGTTGTTGTATTAGCTATTGATAATGTTCTGGAGATTTGATTTTAGGCAGGGGATGATTGGATAAGAGGGTGTAAAGTTAATGACAGATTATTGGATTTTCTGGTAGAATTATTGGTGTTTTCCAAATTTGATGGGGTAAAATAACAAGCTACATATGAATAAGGGATCAAAAGAGTTAATTCTAACAAAGAAATAAAGCTTTAAGTGGATAAGTATTTATCGACTACTTATATATTTTTATTTGATAAATAATTCAAAAAATCATCAGACAGAATATAATATATTGTCAAAAGGATATTTTTAGTCATTGTTCTGCTAAAAATATATAGAAAATAGATGTCATAAATTTTACTAACCGATTACGTCACAGCCTCCGAATTATCATGTTATTAGATCTTTGGATCACGAACTTGTCATTGTTACAAACCGCGTTAACCTGTTCCCATGTGTTTGCTATAAACTTAGCTAACTAGCTGAAATTTTGACTCGACTAATACAGTATATCTAAACGTTTTCGAAAAACATAATTTTCGAAAGTCTACAATACGCAAAGTCATTTTGACAGATCACTGTAACTCTCTGGTTAAAACTAATATATTACTCTCGTCTGAATTTTTATCGCCCTAGTTTCTTTCTCTCGTAGTCGATAGTAGTCCGGTAACTTACAAGACTATACGAGAATTTTTCCTGGGAAAATTCGGTAAAAAGAGAGCAATATCATTGGTGAACGAGATATTTAGCATGAAATTAAAAAGTTTTTTTTAAATTTTAAACCATCATGGGCAAAAATATCTTTGGTTTGGACGCTTATAAATATAAAGAAACCAAAATAACGTTCTTACAAGAGATCTTGAGATACGGACAAGGTCTAACTCAGCCACGATGGTAGCTCAGTGATTAAGTTACTAGCGTTCAACTACGGCGGTCCGAGTTCGATCCTCGGAAAGGGCATACGCTTTATAAACAAAGTATATTCGAAATTTTGGATGAAATAATGCGGTATGTTCTTATACCGGATGGTGCGTCGTGGTTGGAAACATAGAAAATCCTATGCAAGTTTTAGACTGTCCAAATATTTGCTCCCCTGTTGACTTTAGAGCGGGATTGTAGGAAGACCTTTTTAGGGTCTCTGTGTAGTAAGTGCACATGCGGAGTTTGAACAATCTTGGACATCCCGATCTTAATTGAATAGGATTACGATTGGTTTTTTAATGAAATTCAACAGGTGATGCTGCGGATACTGAATACTACGTTTGTTACAGCATATATTTTTAATAATTATTTTATTTCTTAACATCACAAAAACTAGATATTATTGTTACTGTTACTATTTTTGCGCATTGTTTTAGCAAGAAAGCATAGTCCCATAGAATTTCGGAGAGAAATTTTAAAACATAAAAAATTGTTGAATTATTTAATTATACAACCACAAATTGTAACTTATGAAATCCTTATGAAACAGTTATTACAACGATTGTTTAAGACATATGAGAAGGGAAGAGTCTGACAAAATCGGGTCTGATTCGCTTGTACAGGGCGAGTCAAAGATAGAGTTAAGTTCATTTTCGCCTTTATCTTAATAATTAGATAAAAATTCAAAGTACAAAAGTTGTGGTTAAGGTGAACATTTTTATTTTATACTGGAGTATACGGGGTGGTCCAAAAAATCGTGGCGAATATAACTTAGGTTTTTCTAAGTGGAACACCCTATATATTGTATTATTTCCTGATTCCCCACAAAATTCTACGCTTGTTGTTATTATTGTCATATGTCTAAATTCAATAATTTTTGGAGATATTGACGTTTTAAATATGGAATTTTCAGATTTTGACAGGCTGTAACATTGGAACGGTTCATTTTAGAGAAAAATGGTTTTCACCTCCCTATCTTGGTGTTTATTCTCTATCAAAGGATTCCGATTTACCATGTTAAACCAAAAAACCTGTTAAACGGTTTAACTTGTTAAACTGGAGGTTGTAACTTTTGGATAGAGAATAAAAAATTAAGATAAGGAGGTGAAAACCAGTTTTCTACAAGATATCGTTCCAATATTACAGCCTGTCACAGTTTAAAAATGCCATATTTTAAAAGTCAATATCTCAGAAACTATTAAATTTAGACATAAATATTTTATACAAAATAAGCGTAGAATTAAGTGGGGAATTAGAAAACAATACAATATATGTGGTGTTCTATTTAAAAAACCTAAGTTATATTCTCTTATTTTCTTCTACGTTTTTTTGGGCCAGTATAAGAATAGTAAAGATTATTTCGTAAAAATACAAAGATAACCTTGCCGTCCTCTGATTACATTTTGTCTGAAGGGGCTCTTCACCAAAAAAAAATAAATAAAACCAGGAGGAAAGTTTTCAACAATATTAAATATCAATGTGCCAATATACAGCTATCATTTATCCCTTTAAAAATAATTATGTTCGAATTAGTAATATTAATTTAATCAAAATGTAGCTATGCATAATAGGGCTACGGTTAACTCCGATGGACAATAATTATAAACACTTGTGCATTTTGGCCCGCCCCAGCCGATCGTGTCCGTTAGCTCAAAGCAAGTGACCACCCAGCGCCCAACATGGCTTTAATATTCACCGTTGCTATGGTTACGTGACGTCAGTCACCCAAACAGCATGTAACAATTTGCATTATGATGAAGGGCAATTTAAAAATAGATCAGTCGTATGCACCATTGTATTAGCATTGGTTCGCCTTACCTTAAGATATTTATTTTGAGGCTTCGCGAAACTTACGGTTATAGATATAATTTTTACGTGATTTACTGTGTGATTAAAAAGTTTTGTTTTTATTTTTCAGTTAATTCGGTAGTAGTACGTAGGTATCCACTTAGTTGTGTGTTTTAAAAACGAAACCAATTAATGACATAGTTTGTAATTTATTGGAAACTCCATTCAGTCGTTGAACAGATGAGGATAAGAGAGACGTTTTGTTACACGGGTTTTCAGTCAATGTTTGTTTAAGTACCCGCACTATACCTAGCTCTTCGCCATTTTTTAAGACCGCGAGCCGCCACTGTTTTTAATACGCGGTTAAGCTAATCGAGAACTATATTTCCTTATGCAACCCGCTGTAAATATTTAATCTAACCTCTTACCGGAGAATAACCCACAAAATCCAAAAGACCATCGTTTTTATTTACCAATGATTTATTTTCGTTATTAAGGCACTCTAACAGAGCTAACCTTTTGATTTGTTCTATACAATAATAATAGAGCCTGCTGTGGTACGAGCCCCCTGGGAGTAATATCTCAAGCTCGGGCTCTAAGCAGAGTGTGTAGTCTAAGCCATGATAGTCACAAATTTTACTTCCACGCTATGTTGCCAGCTCGGGGTGGACCGCGATTTATAAATGAATTGATAAATCAGGATGGTGAATTTAAGCTGGAAGGAAGATCCTAGCTCAAAATGTCTGCAAAGGATGTTCCACAGGAAAATTTTATAAATGAACTTTTTTGTATTTTTACTTTTTGTCATCAATAAAAAAATAAATAAATTACATCTACGTCATCAAAACAACTTAGTATTGTTGTCAATGTTTTCTAAAAATTTTGTGTTACATTACCAAAAAATGACACAAGTCTGAAAGTAATCCAATCAGTGGCAGCTCCTCAGGTGAAGTAAAAAAAAATAAAACCAGGAGGAAAAATTTTTGACAATAATAAATTTTAATGTACCAATACAGCTACCATTTTAGCTCTTAAAAAATAATTATGTACGAATTAATAATATTAATTTAATCCGAATATGGCTATGCATAATAGGGCCACGGTTAACTCCGATGGACAATAATTATAAACACTCGTGCATTTTGGCGCGCCCCAGTCGGTCGTGTCCGTTAGCTCAAAGCAAGTGATGACCAAACGCCCAACATGGCTTTGATATTCATCGTTGCTATGGTTACGTGAAGTCAGTCACGCAAACAGCATGTAACAATTTGCATTATAATGAAGGACAATTTAAAAATAGATCAGTCGTATTCACCATTGTTTTAGCATTGGTTCGCCTAACCTTTAGGTATTTATTTTGAGTGGTCGCGAAACTTACGGTTATAGATATGGTTTTTACGTGATTTACTGTGTGATTAAAAAGTTTTGTTTTTTACTTTTTAGTTAATTCAGTAGTGTACGTACCTACTTAGTTGTGTGTTTTAAAAATTAACTTAATTAATGACATAGTTTGTAATTTGTTGGAGAGACGTTTTGTTACACGGGTTTTTAGTCAATGTTTGTTTAAGTACCCGCACTATACCTAGCCCTTCACCATTTTTTATGACCGCGAGCCGCCACTGTTATATACCTACACTGTGTACACTTCATTACAAGAAGTATACAAATTCTTGTCTTGTTTATACAGTGTGTCCCAGATAAGGATGCACTCTATAGGTATCTCGTAAACCATAGAAGATACAGAGATGGTTCCCCGCCTCCTTTATAATTCAATGGCGTAATAGTGGTCAGTTGTTAAATATACATTCATTATGAGAGAAACGACTCATAAAGTATTCGTTCTCTAATTATAATAAACTATATAAATTACCTATATCGAAATATTTTTAATTCAACTTGGCAACACGCACATTTGTGACGACTATCATGACGCAGATACTAGTGTTGGCAGAGGGGGGCGACCCCTTCTCAATTTGACGCTACATTATATTCGGCGCTTTGGTTAAAAGTTGCCTTGATGTCGGGGTGAATGTTAATATAGGGACGTAAGGTGTTTTTTCTTTGACTGAGATTTTTTTTTTAATTTTTTTATAGACTTTTTATGGTTCCACCTAATTTTCGTTGACTTAAGAACGCTGTGTTAGTTCTGGGAAAAGTAACAGTGAGAAATTAAAAACGAAAATAACTATTGGCAATTTACCCTAAAGAATACGACCTCTGGTGACGATTTTTAAACCTCCCTTGGCTGCTTGTCAATAATGGGCAATTAGGGAATCCAAACCACGTGATTCAATATGGCGGTTGGATGGCAAAAAGCATTGAGTCACCAGTTAACTGCCACCAGCAACATTATTTTTATGGTCTCGTGTACCAATCACAAAGCAGTATTTGCCATCCAGCCGCCCTTTTGACACATCGTTGGATTGCCTAATGAGAATTATTGACATTATTTGTTTGAGGTTAGAAAATGCAAAAGTGTGTCAATTGTTGAACCAATAATACTGTAAAATACTGTTCAATTCGCCCAAAATATACAGGACGTTCTATTTAAACTAAACAAGTTATTGTTTTTCTGGCTAACCTTTATCTTAAGAATTAGATAAAAATTCTAAATACCAAAGTTGTAGAGACCATTGAGGCACATTTTAAAATTATGGTGGAGTATACGGGGTGGCCCAAAAAAAAACCGTGGCGAATATAACTTGGGTTTTTTTTAATTGAATACCCGGGCCTATATGTTGTTATCTTCTGATTCTCCACAAAATTCTACACTTGTTTTATAAAAATCATATGTCTAAATTTAATAGTTTTTGAGATATTGACGTTTAAATATGGCATTTTCAGACAGGCTGTAACATTGGAACGGTTCATCTTAAACAAAAATGATTTTCACCTTTCGGTATTAATGTTGTATTCTCTATCTAAAAGAGACAACTTTCGGTTTAACATGTTAAACCGTTAAAACGGTTTTTTTGTTTTATCATTTTAAACCGAAAGTTGTAACTTATAGATAGAGAATAAAAAATTAAGACCGGGAGGTGAAAATAATTTTTCTTTAAGATGAACGGTTTCAATGTTACAGCCTGTCTGAAAATGCCATATTTAAACGTCAATATCTCAAAAACTATTAAATTTAGACATATGATTTTTATAAAATAAGTGTAGAATTTTGTGGAGAATCAGAAGATAACAACATATAGGCCCGGGTATTCAATTAAAAAAAAAACCAAGTTATATTCGCCACGTTTTTTTTTTGGGCCACCCCGTATACTCCACCATAATTTTAAAATGTGCCTCAATGGTCTCTACAACTTTGGTATTTCGAATTTTTATCTAATTCTTAAGATAAAGGTTAGTCAGAAAAACAATAACTTGTTTAGTTAAATAGAACGTCCTGTATATTTTGGGCGAATTGAACAGTATTTTACAGTATTATTGTTTCAACAATTCCAATAGACACACTTTTGCATTTTCTAACCTCAAACAAATAATGTCAATAATTCTCATTAGGCAATCCAACGATGTGTCAAAAGGGCGGCTGGATGGCAAATACTGCTTTGTGATTGGTACACGAGACCATAAAAATAATGTTGCTGGTGGCAGTTAACTGGTGACTCAATGCTTTTTGCCATCCAACCGCCATATTGAATCACGTGGTTTGGATTCCCTAATTGCCCATTATTGACAAGCAGCCAAGGGAGGTTTAAAAATCGTCACCAGAGGTCGTATTCTTTAGGGTAAATTGCCAATAGTTATTTTCGTTTTTAATTTCTCACTGTTACTTTTCCCAGAACTAACACAGCGTTCCTAAGTCAACGAAAATTAGGTGGAACCATAAAAAGTCTATAAAAAATTTTTAAAAAAAATCTTCTCATTTATAAAATAAACGTAGAATTTTGTGGGGAATCATAAAATAATACAATATATCCATCCATTCCATTTCGATATAATCTAAGTTATATTCGCCACGTTTTTTTTTTGGCCATCCCAATCCATCACGCTCCAGCATAATTTTAAAATGTGCACCTCAATGGTCTCTACAACTTTTGTATTTCCAATTTTTATCTAATTCTTAAATAATAAATTACCTTTACTCCATCGTTGACTCGCCCTGTACAATTACAGAAGCGATGGTATCCTACCTAGGTGTGCCGTTTTCAACTATATAAATGTGCAAATGTTCAAAAAATTATATTCAATAGTTTTTAAAATAATTGCAATGTTCTTGACTTTCTTGAAACCCTGTATTATTAATTTTAATTATTGAAGTCGTTACCACACACCTTAAATTTTTTTGCTTAAATATTGTAAATTTAATTATTTTAGTTTTAATATTATATTTAAAATTGTCAATGGTCATTCAACGAAAAAGGACCGTTTTACATAAAAGGAAGTCATAATTAATAATTAACGTCTGTTCAACAGTATTTAAAGGTAGTTAACGTCGTTGTTTCTTCGTGGTGTAAAGGATCGTGGCACAGGAACAACGCAATTTTAATTTAGACATCATTTTGACACCTGCATATCTAAAAAAGCAATTAACAGTCATAAACATGTTTATGTTTTACCTATCTATTATTGATCTATAATACCTTAGAAACGGAATATGTTATGATAGCAATAATACCTGCTATCACACCTAGGGCATTATAAGCGGGCATTATGATAATGCCCGCTTATATTACCCTAATGCGCTAATATGGAAATTTTATTGCTTATCCAATTTTATTTCTCTCACAATAAAGATCAAGTTTATACAAAAAATAATTTTTTCTTTAAACAATACTAAAAATTAAACTTTATTTCCAAAATAAAAATTACAATTTTGAAATGTCCCGGAAAATGTAGCTGATCCCACTATAGAATGGTCGGTGTTTTTTGTGATGGTAGCAGCGGTGGTAGCACTAACGCTATTTTGTATAGAAGAACAGTCTATTAAAGAATTTTCAATAGTCGCTACGGAATTAACCTCGGAATTAACTGAATTGGCAATCATTTTGGCTATTTTGTTTTTGGATGAAATACTTTCTTCTATATATCCTTCAGCTACTGAAGAGCTTTTCCATTTCCCATGTTGTTTTAGCGTTTCAAACGAAGCACCTGCCTCAACAAGTAAAGTTGACGATGTGCGACGCAAACAGTGGCCGGTGTAAGCTTCTGCATTATCCAGTTTTAAAAATTTTGCGATCAATGTTGGGACGCTTCCTATGGTATTTTTTCCAATGGGTTGTACTGTACATCGACCCTTTCTATAGGTAATAAAGAATCTTCGCTCCTTTATTCCAGCTGGTCTTAATGTTGTATACTTTTTTATTAAATTTAAAGCGCCTAAATCTTCTTCGATGATAGTAAAACTTTTTGAAGTTGAAGTTTTAGTTTCTGGTACCTTTATAACCAAGACTGTTCCTCTATCTTCAATGTCATCAATGGTCATTTTGACCAACTCATCTCGTCTTAAACCTCCAAAAACACCCATTACCAATATGACTTTGTGTACCAAGTAGATATCATCAGGAGCCTTCTTAATAAATTTTAATATTTGTTCTCCTTCCAAAACTTTAGACTTCTTCGGGACGTATCCTTTCGACTTAACTTTTAAAAAAGATATGAGACGATGGTATTGCGAAATGTCTATATTTTCATAGACCATCAACGTAGACCTTAGGGTAGAATACTTGGTCCAGAGAGAGTTCGGACTGTATTTTTCCGACTAAAAATAATAAAGTTTGTTAAACATATGTATTAAAATAAAATCAATAACTTACCAGTTCCTGGAAATATGCCATTAAAACATTTTCGGTTATTTGAAGAATTGTGTTCGTATCTTTCCAAATACCAAATATGCCATACTCCCGATCATACTGTTGCCTTGATTTAACTGGCAAAAGATTTTCGGTCGCTTTTATGACCTTTTCTCTTATATTTTGTGGAATTTCTTCCATTTTGAGCAAATCGTTAAATAAAAAATGCCAACTGACTAACTGACAGAAACATCAAAGTCAAACTTAACACCAGTCATTATCTACTTACGTATACAGGTACAGGTGCAACTTATTTTTTATATTGCGAATAAATAATGTAATTAGTCATTGAAAAACTCTTTTTTAGGTAAAACATAAAGCATTGTATGCACCACGGGCTTTACTGGACTATAATGCCCATCAGGCAGAAACCTATCCCTCGGGCCAGAGGCCCTCGGGCTATTTCTACCTTCAGGGCATTATAGTCCCCGTAACGCCCTTGATACATAAATAGCTATATTATTAGCTATAAAATTATATAAATTATTTACAATGTCAAAGATAAGCTCTTGAATAATCCTATAACTAATGATAACTGATTAAAGCTAGTTTTAAAGGAATTATTATTGCTAGTGTCAAGTAGTAAATTATTTTTTCTGTGGCAAAAAATAGGGGCTGTAGTAGTGAACTTGGACGTTAGTTTATTAGAGAAATTATCTTTGTATCTACAGGGGCGCCCATGTGGATGCTACCATCTAGAGATCATGTTCTGCTTTATCCTAGTATGGCCATCCCATCAATTTAATATTTTTTTAAATATTTCTTAACATTTATGTTCCTTACACTTACATACACTTCATTTCCATAGTTTTTATTATGCCGAGCCCATAACATTTTTCAAAATGTATTTATAAATTTCTACCCAGTTTTTACTTTCTATTTCTCTTAACAATTCTCTTCCTTACACCTGGTTGTTAAACCTTATATTTTGTACATAAATTCTGATAGTACCAGAGCTATAAACCTTACTGTAATTTCCCTTTTCACGGTGTGACGTGTATTTGGAAAATGATTCTTCCTTTTCTATTCATTGAACCTTTATTTTATCTAATATTTAATCTTAAAGTTTCGTTGATATCTACCCTTTTCTTCTTAATTTCATTTGTTTTCCTAAAGATGAAGGCTTCTGCATTCGAAACATGTAGAGAATCTCTCTCTTAAAATAAGCATTTTATTAATATAACCGTGGAGGAAGACTTTGAGTTCTTATTTCTTTCCTTCTAACTATCCACTTCACTTCAAGTATGGACTCCTTCTTCAAGTTTATATACTTAAGTTAAATAACATTATTACGCATACACACAATTATACTGTAAAGTTTTACACTATGTTGCATAAGAAATTTTTATGTTATTTTTTAGCGTAATTATATAGTAATAGTCATGTTATATACAAGTTCCTTGTAAAAGTACACTTTATTTAGGGTTATAGGTTATATATTGGTTGTAAAATTAACTTACATTTAAAAAAATGTATGAAAAGTAAATTTCAAACCACCTAAATTTATTATGCTATGATGTCATGTCACCACCTGCAGACCGGTTTCGAACTATGTGTAGGTGTTTAACCATACCAAGCGAATATGGTTTTATACTAGAGTCTTCTATAAACATTCTGGGGTTAGTATATAGCCCTCATCGCCATCTCTTGGTTGTCCCATACCAAAAGCCCAAAAAAGTATTTGTTAAAAAAATATCTTCATTATAAACACAAAATAAAAAACTGTAATTTTGCGGAAAAGATATTTTTTGCTAGTAAATTTTCATGAAAGTTTTAAATTTACTATATCAGTACACGGTGATTTCTAAGTTGATACTTCTATTTTAGCTGTGTATAGAAGGCATTAAAATAAACAACTTTTTCAAATACCTTTTTTCAAAAAACTCAAACATAGGCGAGATAGAGAAGTAAAAAATCGAAGTGCGGGCCTGGTCATGAAAACCTAGCCCGCTATAGTTTATGTTATTTTTCTTATCTCTTATTAGTATTAGTCATACGGGTAGTGTTGAGCAATCCGCTGCGGTGTGTTTATCTGAAGCAAGTTAATTTTAAATTGGTGATACGTGAAAATGGTAAAATTTTAAAACAATGAACTAATAGATATGGTGCTAATTTACGGTGGGTGTCGTAAAAGTGCGGATTATACGCAGAACTCTTTCCCTTGCGGGCTCATCCTACACCCAAAAGTTTTCTTAATGTTATTCAACGGGCAAGTTAGGCAGAACCGTATTTGATTCGTAGTGTAATAAATGAATGTAAGTACTTTATTTTTGAGTTTTTTGAAAAAAGACATTTTAAAAATGTTGTTTATTTTAATGCCTTCTATACGCAACTAAAAGAGAAATATCAACTTAGGAATCACCCTGTATAGTTATGAAATTTGACCATTATTTTTACAATGTGTAGACTAATATGCTAATAACTGACCTAATTAAAAGTGCAAATCTTTTGGATTAAGAGTGAGGTCTAGTGACGCATTTGCCATTTCGTTTTTAGATCAATATTTCATTACTTTTTCCTTTTATCCAAAAATCAGCAAAGTATCCATATTTAAAGGATAATTACCTACAATTAAAAGTTAAACAAGTTTGAATATATAAAGTGATAAAAGCAGAAAAAGAAAAATGGACAAATTTCACAAATTTTCGTTTTTTGCTTTTATTAGTTTATTAACAAAAAGTTCCTTAATATAAAATAAATATAAATACAGCAAAAAAGGGTAAGAAACATTGATCAAAAAATGAAATGGCGAATGCATCACTATACTTTACTCTTAAAAGCATATGCATTTCTCTCAATATATTAGTTTTCAGTGCAGAAAATTTCACCTTATTCCACGCAAATTCATTCTGCTCTGGAATGGAATTATTTAACTCGCAAACTGTTTGGTTATAATAAATATTATTAACAAGAAATTAAACATGATTAAGTCTACATTTTCATCAGCAAAAAAAAGTCATTTAATGTTTTACAAGACGAGAAATCGCGTATTTTCTAATCATAATCTATCCATGACATTTTCATTTCCTCGGCACACTACGATTGCAAAACGATCGAATCAATATTGGTAAAAGCAGCAAAGCTAACAAAACTATTAGTTTAGTTAATGGCGCGGTGCTAAAACTAATCGTTACAAATTGATAAAGGCCTAGAATTAGCAAGTAAACACATTGATTTGTCCGCAACACGGCGAAATGTCTGTAGAGGAGCGGACAAATGGTTAAACAAATATTATTTATATTTGTATCTCATTGAATAAAGAGACTTAAAGGAAGGCGTTCAAATACAAAACTGTTATATTGCTCCATGTAAGATGGAAATTACATCATAATAGCCATTTTAAATTACCAAAAAAGTTGTTAGGCACGCAACATAGGTACTTAAACTTAACAGTTTTCGAGATATAGAGTGTTTAATGTCAATCACTGGCTGCTCGCGGTCTTAACAAATGGTGAAGAGCGAGGTATAGTGCGGATACTTAAACAAACATTGACTAAAAACCCATGTAACAAAACCTCTCCCTTATCCTCATCTGTCCAACGTACCTATAAATGGAGTTTCCAACAAATTACAAACTATATCATTAATTGGGTTCATTTTCAAAACACAATTTCACGAAAATAAATATTCTGCTCTATTAAAATTTCAAAAAAACACTGGAATTGTCTTCCCTAACTTCGTACAACTCACTACACTCTATTTAAAAGCCATGAATCACTGACTATTATTTCCGACTTATACTATAGGTACATACGTACACTACTGAATTAACTGAAAAATAAAAACAAAACTTTTTAATCACACAGTAAATCACTCAAAAACGATATCTATAGCCGTAAGTTTTACGAAGCCTCAAAATAAATACCTTAAGGTTAGGCGAACCAATGCTAAAACAATGGTGCATACGACTGATCAATTTTTAAATTTCCCTTTATCATAATGTCATGAATATCAAAGCCATGTTGGGCGTTGAGTCTTCACTTCTTGCTTTAAGCTAACGGACACGAGTGTTTATAATTATTGTCCATCGGAGTTAACCGTGGCCCTATTATGCATAGATACATTCGTATTAAGGCGGAACTTTGTGCAGCAAGAAATATATTTGCAAGAGAGTCTCACCCGAAGTGGGCATACTAGCGAGCTTATGACGTGGTGAAAAATATTCCGTAAACATCGACACACACTGAAAGCACGATGCAAGGCGGTAGGTTCTTTATTATGCTAATGAGTTTTGGTTGATTTTATTTCGGAGACCAGAAATTTGTTTTGTGGGAAATAAGTATTTTACTTGTTATTGTATTCTAAGTTAAAATAATGCATCTAATCGTTATACGGATTCTTATTTTATTAATATGTACAAAAAATAAAATTAAGGAGAGCAAAAAATTTTGGAAAATAAAATCTGTTAATTTTATAAATTCCTTGGAAAAGCTTATTATAATGATTTTAATGATTTAAAAAAGGTAATAAAACTTCTGAAATCGTATTCTAATTTTTAATATAGGTACCAAGATACATGTCTGTTAATCTTATTATTACCTACCGACTAAAGTGTTAATTAATTAATAGTAGGTATAAGAACACCTGCATATATGCCAGTGGCGGCGTCAGGGGGGAAGAAGGCACAGGCATACCCTTAAATTAAAGTTGCCCATCCAAATTAAGTTTAGGTACTTAGGTAGTTTATACATAACACAATGTACAAACTGTTTTATTGTGAATTTTTCAGCATTGGTGTTGAAATATTTTGTAAGGTCAATAGTTTTTGAATTAAAATTCTCTCATATGAATAATTTTTCACCATGCTTATTTATTAAACAAGAGAACAAACGAAGTACCTAGACCTTTTTTTTAGAAACACAGTACCGTATCGTCGCACCTATACGAGAATGGAATAAAATAATTGAATTTCAGCGCCAATCCGATACAGAATATACATGTGATAATAGAATAGATGCAATGGTCTCATCGGTTTTACCGCTTACTATTGCTAAATAATAATAATAATAATAATAATAATAATAATAATAATAATAATAATAATAATAAAAAATCATGTTATTCTCTGGAGCTAACGCAAAGATAATGCGACACGAGTAGAACCGATAGATATTGTATATCGCATCACACGGAAAGCGTCAGCAAACAGTACCAATCGACGAAAAGTCGTGTACCTACTTTTTAAGCTCAAAGGTTTAACTTTTCGTCTAGAAAAGCGATAAAAATATATCTACAGTAAAAACTAAACAATAGCTAGATACCAGGATCTTATATGCCTACCTCAAAAAAATCGGATCCATTTACATTTTTCTAGCACCTCCACGCCACTGATATCTGCTACCTAAGTACTTAGCCTATTTTTGTGAAAGAAGGTTTTTATTTTGGTAATTGGAGTATAATTGAATATAAAAACTAAGAACTACATAGATTTTTATTCATTTGTGATTTGAACTGTTCGTTGTGAATCTATTGTGAAGTTGTATCTACAGTGTGTTTCTATTTTATATTATCAATATGCCGCAAAAGTATACTAGCACAAATCGTACTCCGTGTGGCCGTCGACGAAGTATTCAACAAAAACTTAAATTACTCAGGTGAGTACTTGCAATCATTTTAGAAATAATTGCAAAGTTGTATAATTTTTATTATCATATATAATATAACAAGTGCATTGAAAATTATCGGTAATTTTAGGAAAATATGCTTGAATACAATTTGGAGCCAAAAAAAGCATGAGTGCACGTAGTGCACGAATGCTTTTGCTTGCTCCAAATTGCATGACGGCATATTTGGCTAAAATTACCGGTAAATTATCAATGCCCGCGTTATATTTGTAAGGGAATTTCATGGACTGATGTTGCTTTTTGTTTGTTATGACTGACAAAAAGAAAATATGTCAAAAAATTATCACGATAATTTTTTGCAACAATAGAATAACCATGGTAACACAAAATAAAATTATGGTATTTAATTGTTAAAATATGAAATTTGACAGGTGAATGAAATTCTCAAGATTATTGATTTTGCTCCTTTTCATATGCTGTAGAAATAAAATAGAACATAACGTGCATAACCGTTTCATACGCTCAGTTTTAAAAAAGTACAAGTAAAGCCGTACAGAAAGTTTAAAATTGTTAGTAAGTGACATTTTGTTAGTTGTTTTTGTCATGTTACGTTGTAACGTTGTTTTATGACCTACAATATTTCGGGAGTATTCGAATTTTTTTTAGGCCCTAGGCCAAGAATTATCCTAATTATTTTAAAAAAGCATCCGTTTTGGACACAACTACTGACATCAGCCCTATGATGCTTATGTACGCTGTTTGTTTTCTATTACAAAAAGAGGTAATTGATATCTCGATTAAACTCCTAGGATAGGTATTATCCAAAAATGTATCAAGAGATCCTAAAGCATAAAAACAACGTTTTTACAAAAACATAAACCTTTCATAGCTATCTTTTTTAAATTTTAATAACGCAATTATCTTAACTTTTTCTTACTCTTTGTAATTTGAGTATAATATGTAACGAATATATTTATTTTCTTATTTATTTTTTATGAAAAAAAAAATTAGTTTATTTGAAAAAAAAACACAGTGTAAACAAGCTGCTGTCACTAGTTGTGTTCAGACCAGCTGTTCTTTCAAATTAGATAATTCTTGCCCTAGGATATAAAACAAAAAAAAACGAAATTATCCTGAAATATTGATTTGTGATGTTGTTTTCCAAACTACACACCTAAAAGTGTTAAAAAAAATTTGTCGAACATTATGATGAGTTATGAGACATTTCCATTGATACCAGCCAGTCAACCGATTTCCAGAATCCCTTTTCTATATACTAAGTAGTTTTTTGGTAAATTCAGTTTCTTCTAAATTAAAATACTGGGATTTATCTCTACGTTTTATAAAGTGTGAACAGTGCTGTTATAATAAGCTTAAATACTAAAGAGGGATATAAATTATTTTTATATAAGGGTCGAGAAACTTACTCACAATTTTCAACAATTTGTTTAAACAAATAATACAGCTGAAAAAGAATCAAATGCTTGTTTTAGAAATATATTAATATTGGTGTAAATTTATGCTCCCCATTTGGTGATAAACAGAATTCTCCTGTAAAAAATACTGGTTTTATCTTACCTAATATTTCTTTAGGCAACGCAAAAAACTGACAACTCAGGACACCGCCACCCCAAGTAAAAAAGTTGTCAGTATTTCTAATTTTGCCATGGATTTACCTACTTCGGAAGTTGCAGGACCATCTCATGATAGGGTTGAGAGCAGTAGAGATATGAAAAAACTAAACTTGATAGATTATGACAGTGATGATAGTAATTCCAAATCGATTAGTCCAGAACAAGTTTCTAGTTCACAACCCGAAACAGAAATTTCAACCGAATATTCTGAAAAGGTATCCCAAAGATGTCAGACCATATGTGATATTTCCGGAAGAAGAATAATTGATATTAATTTCTTCTTTAACGAAGTAACTAATTTTAAACATTTGGGCATTTTTGGTTGCGAGAGTACAAGTTTAAAAATAACAAAAGAAATATCTGTTGGATTGCAAAGCACGTTTGTAATTAAATGTTCCATATGCCACGAAGAAAAAAGAATATGTACAGAGAACCCTGACACTGCAGACTTAAACAAATTAATCGTTTTGGGTATGATTTCAACCGGCGGAGGCTACAGCCAAATGCAAGAAATTTTCAGCTACTGCGATATACCGATTATGTCAAATTATACGTTTTTGAAAATTCAAAGTGAAATAGCTGATGCAATTCATGCAACCGCTTGGGAAGAAATAAAGAAAGCTGGCGAAGAAGAGAAAGCAATTGCCATCGAAAAGGGAAAAGTTGATCCTGATGGTATTCCATATATAACCGTTATCGCAGATGGCGCATGGAGTAAACGATCATATAAAGTTAACTATAATGCACTTTCTGGAGTGGTAAGTTATACATATTCTTTTAAGTTTCGTTTAATGGTGATGGTTTTATATAATTTAAAAACTAGACCAATTGTAGTCCAACCCATCATAAAGCATGTAAAAGGTAAACAACATTAACGTTCTGGTGGAAGGTAAATTATAAATAACATTTTTATTTTAGGCAATAATTGTTGGACAAGAGACAAAGAAAATCCTATTCCTGGGAGTTAAAAATAAATACTGTTGCATATGTACAAGAGCACAGAGCAAGAATATTGCCGCAAAAGACCACATTTGCTACAAAAACTGGGACAAAGCATCAACAGCTATGGAATCCGAAATTATTGTACAAGGATTTTTACAAAGTAACGAACTGCACGGAATAAAATACGGTTATTTGGTTGGAGATGGAGATAGCAGTGTGACAAAAAAGTTGGCAGAGGCAAGACCATACCAGAATAGATCAGTTCAGAAAATTGAATGTAGAAATCATTTGCTAAGAAATTTATGTACACGCCTTCGAGAGTTAGCCCAAAAAAGAACCAGTTCGAAGAACAAAGTAGTTTCTATAAAGGAAAGAAACATGCTTTCTAATAATGTTAAAAGAATAAGATATGGAATTGTAGCAGCAGTCAATTACTACATTGAAAAAGAGGATCTAAGCTACGCTCAAAAAATTATTCATTTAAAGCGTGATATTACAAATACTTCTAGTCACGTCTTTGGAGATCATTCAAAATGTGCTAACTACTTTTGCCAGGGACCAAAAGAAAATGAGATAGATTTTACCAATATTATGAGAAGTTCAGGCTTATTTTCAGATATTTTAGTAATCATTGAGAGAATAGTTAGAAATTCCGAAAGTTTATTATTAAACATGGATAATAACGCTGCTGAACTTTATAATGCCTTATTAGCCAAAACAGTTGGTGGCAAAAGAATTAACTTTTCTTTAAGAAGATCCTACGAAATGCGTTGCGAGAAAGCTGCAATTTCGTACAATGTTGGAGCTGAGTCATCTCGACTTATTCAAAAGAAACTTTGTGGTCGAAGTCCAGGAAATATACATACAAAATTTATTAAAGAAAAAAAACACAAACGGAGTTGGACTAAATGCCGTAGACAATTATTTCCACAAACTCACAAAAAAAAACACGAAGATGCTCCTCCCGACGAGGATTACGGCTTACCAGCCATAGATATGGACGAGGATGAGTACAAACTGCAACAATCTTTCTTCATAACTTCCATTACGGTAGATAAAGAAACTGCACATAAATTAGAACGTGATACAGTCGGACAAGCAGACACACTGTTATGGATGGAAGAACGTGGAAAAAGACTAACAGCAAGTAATTTTGGAAAAATTTGTAAATTACGTAAAAGTACACATTGTGCAAACACGGTAAAAGCCATCTTATATAGCAGTTTTACCAGCAACAGTGCTACAAATTGGGGCAAAGAGCATGAAAAAATCGCTATAACCCAGTTTGAACGAACCACCGACCTAATAGTTGAGGACTGTGGACTTTTTGTCAGCACAAAGCAATGCTACCTTGGGGCATCTCCAGATGGTCTAATTGGACAAAATGGAATTATAGAAGTTAAGTGCCCCAGATCCTGTAGTACCAAAACTCCTCGTCAAGGCATCGAGACTAAAACAATAAAATTTGCTACAATTGAAAATGGAAATTTTACATTAAAACGAAATCACCACTATTACTATCAGGTACAGGGACAGTTACAAATAACGTCAAGGCAGTACTGTTATTTTATTGTATGGACACCTCTACAACTAGAGTATGAAAAGGTAATGAAAACCACTTTTAAAATAGTTATTTTCTAGGAAACGATGTGTTTATAAATATTATGTCTCTATCTCAAAAACAGAACAAAAACTTTTTTTTTAAATACATAGATACTCAGGAATAATATAGCCAGAAAGGTAAAACCAACAAATTTTCAAATTTTTACAAACCGTGTAAAGTTTTCCTCACAGTGCAATTATTTTCTATTGGAAAATATGAGATTCTTATTCCAGAAGTATTAAATGGGGATAAAACTAGTTTATCCTATTTAGCCTTCAAAGATAAAAAAAATACTCTTCTCAATATTTTCTTTAAAAATTTAATGGCTGGGCATAACTTCATCAATTTACGAAACAAAAAGTAAATAAGAACACTTTTTAAAATATTTAATACATTCATTTCATATAATATTTGATCGTATAAGTATCTATGATTTACAAATTTTATGAAATAATAATTAATGTAATTTTAACAATAATAATTTTGTTTCAGATATACAGAGATGACCAATTTTGGCAAGAAAAGATGGAACAGCAGTTAAAAACTTTTTTTTTTAGTTGCCTTCTTCCCGAAATGATAAATCCTCAATACCCCAACAAGAGAAAAATTAAAGACTTAAGATCGCAATTTTTAAATATTTCTGGTAGCTAATAATATAGTTATTGTAGTATTTTTTATTTTAATAAGTATTTTTAATTTGTACCATGAAAGGACCAACTTTATTGCCTACCTGTATTTTTAATAAAAATTTACAATATTATGAATGTTTTTATTTAGGGTATACTACCTAATAATAAAACCTACCAACATAGGCACACATAGAGTGGAAGGGGGGTAGCCAAAAAAAGCGTGTAAGTTCTTAAAAGTGACTTAAATAAAATATGTAGCAGCCTTTTCAACACTTCCTCCACCGTTCAAAAGTGGCTACAAAAGAAAACAAAACGTTCGTTTTCAAGAACTTCTATCAAAAGTGATTCCTACAAAAAAAATGCCGCATTCGTTTCATAAACTCACCCTAACAAAAAGTAAAAACCTTATCTACGCCCTTGGTCAAGAGACGGGGGCCACTGCCGCCCTCTCTATGGGCGCCCAAGCCTAACAAAATATTGTATTTTATTACTCTGCCTGGCATACTGTCCAATTTTTATTTAGTACTTAGCTTCTTAGAAGCATTGTCACTATACAGGAGTCAGGCTGCACCAAATTATAGCTGCCAGCCAACAAGATGGACAGAGAAATCTCATGTGACCAACGCCAAATTCGTGCCTGAATACTACTTTTAAATCGGTAAACCATGGATAAAATAATAAACACATTTCACCTTTAAGATGAATTCATATTTTAACAGGTTCAGACAGAAGCTCACTACATAAGCAATATATAGATCCCGTATAATAAGCATAAAATATAAAAACAATAGAATATGCAACAGTTGGTTACTCACTAAGAAACGAAACAAAAAATTCAATATAGCCCATTTTTGATTGCAACAAATCGACCGGATTTCGTTCAATTCTTATCCTTACCTAACATGAATAAGAAATTTTGAAAGCCCAAACACCAGTTTTGACAAAATGGTGAACGCGCCTTGAACATTTTGCCCTGCGGCGCATTATAAACCATCCCGGTCTAAGCCGAAAAATGTATGGTAACCCGAAGTTAATAGCACAACTACTAGTTACGTCTTTTTAATATTAACGCTTAGATATTCTGTTATTGGCACAGACAATACAAAAAGGAAAACATAAAATTTAGCCCAAAATTACCCCCGAAATAACTTCTTGTTCGACCACCTATAATTTTTTTCAGTGTATCATTATTCTCTCTGGATGTAAATTGTTTCACGTCAGCCTAGAATAAATTCTGCTGTATATAGGCAACTTCTATAACATGACAACAAAATTTACCTAAAACATGAGTTGCGCGCTGCAAGATAACGGACTTATTACGACATTGTTTTGTCTCAATTTTTGAATTCTTAAAGATAAGACATGGAAGTTCTAAGGTACATGGCTATTTTTTTGAAAAAAAAATTCTTAGCTACGATATTAACCTTGGAAAAGTGCCTAAAATACGCACCTTTAGTGGGCATTTTCTTATACATATTCTTATTTTTTTCAAAAAAGGGCTTTGTACCTTAGAAATACAAACATTCCTTTATTAAATTTTAAATTGTCCCGACAAATATTTCAAATAGCCTTTGCAGAATCCTGCAGTAGCGAAACGGTGTTTTTCATCCTCTAAATTTGCACGTGGTAGAGCCTTAAATTAATATGATTAATTCGAACATAATTATTTTTTAAGGGCAGAAATAGTAGCTGTATTACATTAATATTTCATATTGTCTAAAAACTTTCCTCTTGGTTTTAATTTTTTTTTCACCTACTTCACCTGACGAGCCGCCACTGATTGGATTACTTTCAGACTTGTGTTATTTTTTGGTAATGTAATACAAAATTTTTAGAAAACATTGACAACAATATTAAGTTGTTGTTTTGATGACGTAGATTTAATTTATTTATTTTTTTAGTAATGACAAAAAGTAAAAATACAAAAAAGTTCATTTATAAAATTTTCCTGTGGAACATCCTTTGCACAAATTCTGAGCTGGGATCTTCCTTCCAGCTTGGGGGCCCAAAAACCCCAACACCATCCACAATACTTAATTGTCCCGATTTTATTTTTAACTTTTCACTACCCTTTAAAGAGAAAAATGATTTAATTTAATTAAACATCATTATTGCCAAATACCGGGTGATTCACGACGAGCTTGCATTAGAACTTTTGAGGAAACTACTGAAATTTTTTTTTTGAAAATCTGTTGGTTTAAGTTTATCGATATGCTCTCTTAAACTAAAATATTAATATGTTTCTGTCACTTCCGGTTATACCAGAAGCAGCTTCAACATTTATTTTTTAAATACAATATAGCATTTTTATTATAATTTTGATTTTTGCATTAAATTTTAATTATATTTTATGAAACACGTTTTTACTAAAGTCTACTAATTTCTGAGATTTCTGTATATTTTGTAATTATTTCGTAAATGCAACGATGGAATGATCCGTATATATTTTTTACCTTAGCTCCTGGACAAAATTTTTTTGTTATTGTATAGTTAAAGAATCAACAAATCTCAAAAAAGAATTAAACTTGGCATAAGATATACATGGAGGTCTATATCTCACGAGGAAGTAAATTGAGGACGCCATAGGCACAATGCTTAATCTTCGGAGTACGATATGGACAATTCACTCGAGTTGAGAGTATATTTTTTCTACAACCAAACTTACGAACCTTATACAAAAAATTTTTTTTAAAAAACTGCCCCCCCCCCCCCCTCCTTACTAAATGAGAGCTTTTTTACTGTGAGTCTTGAACATTGTAGGGCATGTGAAGGGTCAGAATTTTTCTTTAGAATTCACTTTTAAGGGCAAGAAGCACTCTAGATACTTTTTTTTTAGAAGTCACTTTTTTTTTCTCGCCCCCCCCCCCTTCAGCAAGATCCTGGATCTGTCACTGTCAGCAGGTTGCATTATTTATAAAACTATTATAGATGCGTATATATTTTGTTATATTAAACAAATTAATAACATAGTGTATCATATACTTATAAATTATATAATTTACTGTCCTGAAAAGGAAGGCGGAGCCTCAGTAAATACAAGAAACTGTGATTGATCAGTACTTTATAAGATTGCCAGAGAAATTTAATTTTTATAACAATGTTGTCATCTAATGGAAAATTTCTGGATTCGTGAGAACAATGCACAGAGGAATTATAGGTCGCCGCTATCTCCAAAGGGAAAAGAGAAATTTTTATATTCGTAGGAAATTCTTTAGGGTAACTTGTAATTATGGTCTGCTAAAAAAGACATTTTAGTGGTGTCTGCATTCGTGGAAAATTTCTTTAGAAATGAGAAATTTTATTTTTAAAGATCACAATGCTGTGTAGCACTGAACAGTAAAATATGAAATCTTGCCGTACAGTGAACTGGAATATAGTATATTACATAACAAGTGATGAAAGTGATACTTTTCAAACGAGGAGATATTTAGCACGAGGCGTCAGCCGAGTGCGGAAATTCTCCGAGTTTTAGAACAATCACTTTCACACGAGTAATGTACACTATTTTTCCTACGACCACAAAGAATTATTAAAAAAACCTTAATTTATTAAGGAAAGATGCATTAAACATAAATTTAAAAAATTCACCCAACAAGGAAGATTTCAATTCAAAATAATTCTATAAATTATTTAATGTTTTCATAAAAAAAGTCAAGTGCTCCTGATGGGATTTGAACCAGTGATCTTTCGATCCGTAGGCCATGGCTCTAGTGTCTACGCTATGGCGACCCACAAACATTTCCTGCTTAAGTTTAATATATGACATTTTCTTCAGCGGGGCTTGTTTTGACTGGTAATAGATTTTCCAGTATATTCTTAACTTTTTTATAATTTCAGATGGCGTATTTTCACACTCTAATTCTGAATCACTCGACAAATACGTGATAAATAAACTAAACTGCTTTCTAAAATTAGTTCTTTTTAAAAAATAGGTGTGGTCTGTCAAATTGGCATCATATGCTTAAATTAAATAGTGTGCCTTGTATTTCCACTCTAGAGTTGAAATATTTTCTTTCAACACGCGTGTGATATTCGGCGCTTTCGAGCCAAGTTAACCGTGCTTTTTTTCTCATTTTCATAGGTGGTCGTAGGAAAAAATTATAACTCCACCTAGCTCTATATACCTGATTAAATCAAATAACTTTTTATTTAACTAGATGTAAGTGAAAAAATGATCGCATTAGATATGAAAAATAATAGACTCGCTCCGATCGACAGTAAAAAATTTTGAATAACCTAATTTTCCTCTCCACTAAAGAAGATTCATTTGCAAAATGGCAACGCGATAGCCGACTAACCAATCGCGTGCGAACGGTTAACGACCGTTATAAATCAAGTAACAATTGAAACCTATTCAATTGTCGGAATTGACAAGGTATTAATGCGAGTATTTCCAACAGTATGTATTGTTTTTAAGCAGATATTGGGAAAACTGATGTTAAATTTACTAAAGGCTATTTATTTTCTTTTATCTCTTTCACACAGTGATAAGTTTAAAATTGCGGGGGGGGGGGTGGATAAGGGGCTTCTTACCCCTTTTTTACTTCCCAGACCCCTAATAAGCACCTAATATAAATATAAAAGTAAAAGATATAATGAAACTTTTTTTCCGGGCTTCAATTACGTTAGTAAGCCTAGATTTGAAGAAATAGTCCATACTTGAAACGGAGTGCCAAGTTAACTAGTTAACTAGAAATAAATAATACTCTTTGGGTTGCACAAATATTTTTAACCAGAATTAACTAACCAGCAAGTTTGACTGTGACATAAATAACATTGACAGTCATCATGTATTCACAATCACAGGTGCCTGATTAGTAAATTAAAAATTAAGGTATCCGGGCCAATATGATTGTGAGAAGATTATGTATGTCACAGTCAAACTTGCTGGTTAGTTAATTATTATTAAGATTCTTTGTGCAACCCGACATAGAGTCAGTATTATTTCTTCCTATTTAAATACCTATACCCAGTGGCGGCTCCCCCTTGAGGACGCGTGGTCTCGCCCCCCCCCCCCTCTAACGCCTACTAAAAGCATACGATAATTTTATTTCATGTTTGTTGTTTAATTCATCGTGAAACAATAAATAAATTTGATATAAATATCGATAATCCAGGGGGATTAGCAAGACTGCCTGCAACTCTCTTACCACCATTGTTACCTACTAATCCACGCGCATTCATATAATGGGCTCGTTTAGGGATCGGTACCGAATTCTCTGCGGCAGCTCCTTTCTGACGAACGCGTAAAATGAGCAACCTCAGGAAACAGGCTGAAAACTCGTTGATTTATCCGCGAAGGTATCGCGGCAAACGGCAAAGCACCAACGTAAAGTGGGAGACGCGACAACTGGATCCGACCGCGATAAAGTTTGCCATGTAAAATAGCGGCTTATTTTGACTCGAATTACAAAAAACTAAGCAAGATATTAAATTTCAGGTTTTACCAATGGAAAGGTGGTATCTATGTAGGTGTGAAAAAGTTATTTTCACGAAAAAAATCCAGAAAAAAATTCGTTGGGAATTATGTTTAAAGTCATTGTATTGTTAAAAATATTTCTCAAAATGTCACAGTCAAACTTGCTGGTTAGTCAATTCTGGTTAAAAATATTTTTGCACTCCAACATAAACAGATTTTTATTATTGAAATATATATTTAATAGGTTTTAGTTCAGGATATTAAGGCTGAATATGATAAATGATTATGATGAAAAAGTCCATCCGATAAAAATCTGCCGTATCCTGAGAACAATAAATATAAATAAGTCAGATTTTTTTATTACAGGTGGTGCTGGAAGTAGCGGAGAAGCCGACTCTGAATCGGCAGCTTCGAAACGAAGACGAAGTCGAACGAATTTCAACAGTTGGCAATTAGAAGAACTAGAAAGAGCTTTCGTAGCGCAACATTATCCAGATGTTTTTATGAGGGAGGCTTTAGCGATGAGACTGGATCTAAAAGAAAGCAGAGTAGCAGTAAGTACATTTTCATATATTCAACGTACAGGGTGTTATGAAATGACGCATTATTTAAACCGATAAATCCTAATATGAAACACTGCCAACCAGTAAAGCCCCGTTTTACCAACTCCAGAAACCCGAACTCCGTTTCGTTAGAAAGAATGATATTTGCCGCTGAATATGAAACAGGTTTTTACCAAATTGTTTGTATAATTTTAGGAAAATTCGCGTTTGAATTATCGTTTAGCTGGTTTTTGGTACCTGGAAAATACATCCGATTGCGTATCTACACCATCCGGATATGTCGGCCTTCCAGAATACCTTAAAATGCTTATTTTTAACCAGTAGCGTCAGGTGAAGTAGGTGAAGGAGCTCTTCACTAAAAAAAAATAAAACTAGAAGGAAAGTTTTTCGATAATATTAAATATTAATATACCAATACAGCTACCATTTTAGCCCTTAAAAAATAATTATGCTCCAATAAATTAATATTAATTTAATCCGAATGTAGCTATGCATAATAGGGCCACGGTTAACTCCGATGGACAATAACTATTATAAACACTCGTGCATTTTGGCGCGCCCCAGCCGGTCCTGTCCGTTAATTCAAAGCAAGTGAAAACCCAACGCCCAACATGGCTTTGATATTTACCGTTGCTATGGTTACTTCACGTCAGTCACGCAAACAGCATGTAACAATTTGCATTATGATGAAGGGCCATTTAAAAATAGATCAGTCGTATGCATCATTATTTTAACATTGGCTCGCCTAACCTTAAGGTATTTATTTTGAGTGGTCGCGAAACTTACGGTTATAGATATCATTTTTACGTGATTTACTGTGTGATTAAAAAGTTTTGTTTTTATTTTTCAGTTAATTCTGTAGTTTACGTACCTACTTAGTTGTGTCTTTTAAAAATGAACCCAATTAATGACACAGTTTGTAATTTGTTAGAAACTCAATTCAGTCGGAGAGAGAGAGGATAAGAGAGAAGTTTTATTACACGGGTTTTTATTCAATGTTTGTTTAAGTACCCGCACTATACCTAGCTCTTCACCATTTTTTAAGACCGCGAGCCATCACTGAATTGTATAATTTAATAACAATTGATATTCAAAACTCGATATCTCGAGAACGGTTAAGTTTGAGTATGTAGTATAAACTTTTGTTTTTATTTTTCAGTTAATTCAGTAGTGTACGTACCTACTTAGTCGTGTGTTTTAAAAATGAACCCAATTAATGACATAGTTTATAATTTGTTGGAAACCCCATTCAGTCGTTGGACAGATGAGGATAAAAGAGACGTTTTATTACACGGGTTTTTAGTCAATGTTTGTTTAAGTACCCGCACTATACCTAGCTCTCCACCATTTTTAAGACCGCGAGCCGCCACTGGCCATTGGCAACAGTTTGGGGGACTCTTATGCTGCTTGTACGTGTCCGGCAGCTGCGACGCTTTGCTATTTTAGCTCCGTTGTTGCAGCTTTATTTATGACAAATGTTAGGGAGCCTCAATCGTCATTGACAAGGTCACAACAAATCAACTACCCTGAACCAACCAAAACTTTTTTTTAAACCGCCAACGGGTCCCAAATTTAACTTTTCACTCGATATTTTTTATTGTTTCCTCGTTTTTACTGCCTATAATTTCACATATCTTCAACGATTTAATTCGAAATAAAATTCAAATTCAAGGCATTAACTACCAACCACTTTATTGGCAAAATAAATCGCGAGTTGCCTTACAAGTTGCCAAGTGGCCGCCTTGATTAATATCTTATTGGTTTCTCCATTGAAAATCGTTTAAAGTTGCGCGCAATTTGTTGCCGTATTTATTGTATATTGAATTTTAAGCAGCGCGTATTAATGATTATAAATTGCGCCACTGAAAATTGCGATTTAAAGTGTTTGGTGAGATTAAAAGGTTCGTTGCGTAGGTAGAATATAATAACTTTATTCGAGGGTATATTTGCAAACTTGATTTAACGGGGAATAAATACCGAAGAGGAAGTTTAGAGGCAGAAACGAATTATGATAATTTGGCAACTTTAATATGAACAATTTTAGTAAATGCCAGAAAACAGAAAATAATAGAGCGGCCTCACACGATCAATCAGACTTATTAGTTTTTTTTATAAATATGATTGACGGCTTAACTCCAGTTCGGGCATCAAAATGCTGTGTCGATTTCAGTGGCGGCTCGCGGTCTTAAAAAATGAGGATGAGCTAGGTATAGTGCGGGTACTTAAACAAACATTGACTAAAAACCCGTGTAACAAAACGTCTCTCTTATCCTCATCTGTCCAACGATTGAATGGAGTTTCCAACAAATTACGAACTATGTGATTAATTGGGTTCATTTTTAAAACACACAACTAAGTAGGTACGTGCATTACTGAATTAACTGAAAAATATAAACAAAACTTTTCAATCACACAGTAAATCACGTAAAAATGATATCTATAACCGTAAGTATCGCGAAGTCTCAAAATAAATACCTTAAGGTTAGGCGAACCAATGCTAAAACAATGGTACATACGACTGTTCTATTTTTAAATTGCCCTTCATCATAATGCAAATTGTTACATACTGTTTGCGTGACTGACGTCACGTAACCATAGCAACGGTGAATATCAAAGCCATGTTGGGCGTTGGGTCTTTACTTGCTTTGAGCTAACGGACACGGTCGGCTGGGGCGCGCCAAAATGCACGAGTGCTTATAATTATTGTACATCGGAGTTAACCGTGGCCCTATTATGCATAGCTACATTCGGATTCAATCACTATTATTAATTCGAACATAATTATTTTTTAAGGGCTAAAATAGTAGCTGTATTGGTACATTAATATTTAATATTGTCGAAAAACTTTCCTCCTGGTTGTATTTTTATTTTTGGTTCACCTGACTAGTCGCAACTGGTTGATTTTTGAAATAAAGTGTGGGTCGATTCAAAACTCCACTACCCTGTGAGACAAGTTATCTAAATCCATCGACGGTGAGTGAAGAGGACCGAACTCCCCTTTTGTGATAGGTTTTTCCATCCTGCATCAAGTATACAACTCCATACCTATTTTTAAATCAACTGTAAAAACTCCTAATATTAACCCAGCCTTTAAGTGGCACAGGCCAAATTAATTATTGTAGCTTTTAAAACAGTAAAAAAGTAATAAAGGACTGTAAATAGTTTAAAACAGTTTTTTATTCCTTCGAACATTCCTTCTGCATAAGCGGGTAGTTTTGCTTTGTGTGTTAAAGTGTGGCTCCAGCCCCGCATTTTGTACAAAAACGACTAAATGCAACCTGGAAATGCTGCCGAAAATACGATAAATTTTATTTCATCATGATACGATAAATAAATTCAGTAGATTTATCGATAAGTCGGGAGAATTGGCACCACTGCTTCCTACTTTTTTCCAACTTTTTAACGAACATCGAGATAATTGATGATAATCCACGGGCCGTGTTTGCTGCTTCGTTGCCATGACAATCGGGCAAGATCAGCAAGGCGACCAATCAAAAAGTATCTCCATTTGTTAAGGGCTTCCACTAATAGCATATGCTTCTTTTTCTACTGAAGAGCGCCTTTGTTCTGATTTTGACTGAGTTCTTGAAAAAATGCTACTGGTTTACCAAGTTGCAAGAGCTTTGCAGCTATAACGAAATTTGAAGCATCTGTTTCTACAGTGAACATGGCATGATCACCTATTAATGTTACAACAGCATTGGCAATATCAGTTTTTAACGTTTTAAAAGCTAAAACGGCCTTCTATGTCATGGGAATATCTTTATAATGAACAAGTGGTTGGATATTTTCGGAAAATTTCTCGACCCATTTGGAATAATGAGCCAACATATTATCCATAATACGACGTAGAGAAGTAGAATCGGAGGGAACAGGCCATTCTAGGGGAGGTCGAAGTATTTCTGGATCTGGCTTGATGTTTTTTCAGTGATACTATACCCAAGAATATTAATGTAGTTCGATGAAAACCTACATTTTTCTTTTTTAGTGTTACATTGTATTTTCCGACGGCGTTTATTAATTGTTGCAAATTTTTATTATGATGTACCTTATCTATTCCACAAACAGGTACATCAACTAAATAAGCATATGTATATTTAAGATCTTTTCTTTTGATATCCGCCACCACAAGTACAATAACTATTTTACACAAAATGAAGCCTTCTCTTTTATTTTGAGGTAAAAACATCAATTACTTTTTTATTTCAACACAGGATGCTGAGTTCATAGGGATTGTAAAATACAAGCGGAACAGTTCAAATAGTAAAAGGAACACACTTTTCAAGGGGCGAATAATTTTTGTTACTTTTTAGCCTTCATCAACATGAAAGTTATTATAGTATACTCATTAAAATGTTTCTGAGACAAGTCTAATAAAAAATCAAGCTTATGCCACATTAATAAACTTTAATTTTTCACTTGTTTGCAAATAACTGATATTTTTGAATGATAGAATAGTTTTGGACTTGCATTGTCTTTAATTTGTTTTACATCACAACGTTTCAACTGGTAAGTATCTCCAGTCGTCTTCAGGTGAATACTAAATAAGTAAAGTAACTACAGCTCTATTTATACTAGCTAGATGTACTGGAGCATGACTGAGATGGGTGCAGTCATGCGTTCTTGTGCGGTATTTTAAGTTTACATCTACTTAACAAAGGTTTCCAGATATTTCTTATATCTAGTGAGGGCTTACTAAAACAATCTGGGTTCTGGTATATGATAGCAGCTTCCTTGAACTTCCTCTTCCTCCAATGTGGTTCTTTGTGCAGGATTCGAGCTTCTGTCCACTTAATGTGATGACCGTGTGTCCAGGCATGGTCAGCTGCCCCTGATTTTTCGGTTTCTCCTTTAATCGTGTTGTTTCTGTGTTCCTTGACCCTAGTTTCAAGTGGCCTTAGAGTCTCACCAATGTAGGATCTGCCACATTCGCAGGGAATCTGATAGACACAGTTTTTCCTATCTTTTTGACTTATTGGTTTCGTCTTCGTCAGGTGGCTTCTTAAAGTGTAAGTTGTAAAGTGACATTCTAATAGTTCCATGAATGTTGCCTGAATAATTCTTACTTTCAGGAAAAAGATAGGTTTTTCAGCCAAGTGGACGGACTACCGATGGGCTCATCTCTCTCACCAATAGTCGCCAACATTTACATGGAATGGTTTGAATCTGAAGCAATAAAACAAGCAAAAAAGAAACCAAAAACATGGCTGAGATATGTGGACGACACCTTCATTATTTGGAATGGAAACGATGACGAACTCAAGGAATTCCTATACCACATTAACAGCCTGGCGCCGACAATCAAATTTACCATGGAGAGAGAAGAAAACAGTCAATTACAGGAAACTAACTACATCAAGACCGACCTCAACAAAAATGGCTACCCCGGGCATCTAGTTGATAAACTAATGGAAAATCGCAAGAATCGGTCAAATACACAAAAGAAGCCAGTAGAGTCACAATCAACACTCAACATTCCGTATGTCAAAGGGGTATCTGAGAGAATTAGAAGACTAGGACAACGATACAACATTAATACGGTATTCAGCTCAAAAGACACTTTAAGAAGCCACCTGACGAAGACGAAACCAATAAGTCAAAAAGATAGGAAAAACTGTGTCTATCAGATTCCCTGCGAATGTGGCAGATCCTACATTGGTGAGACTCTAAGGCCACTTGAAACTAGGGTCAAGGAACACAGAAACAACACGCTTAAAGGAGAAACCGAAAAATCAGGGGCAGCTGACCATGCCTGGACACACGGTCATCACATTAAGTGGACAGAAGCTCGAATCCTGCACAAAGAACCACATTGGAGGAAGAGGAAGTTCAAGGAAGCTGCTATCATATACCAGAACCCAGATTGTTTTAGTAAGCCCTCACTAGATATAAGAAATATCTGGAAACCTTTGTTAAGTAGATGTAAACTTAAAATACCGCACAAGAACGCATGACTGCACCCATCTCAGTCATGCTCCAGTACATCTAGCTAGTATAAATAGAGCTGTAGTTACTTTACTTATTTAGTATTCACCTGAAGACGACTGGAGATACTTACCAGTTGAAACGTTGTGATGTAAAACAAATTAAAGACAATGCAAGTCCAAAACTATTCTATCATTCAAGAAACATCATTGTCTCCAACCTTCAAACAGACACTAACTGATATTTTTACTGCAGATTTTTAGGGTGGCAAAAAGAGGGGTTTGGGAATTCTGGGGTGGCAACTGCCACTCCTTGCCACCCCGTAATTACGCCACTGGCGTAGATTGAGGTAATTAGATGAATACGGTGATTTGTCTATAGACCGTTACAACACCTTGTAATCTTTTTCGTTATATTAATTAAAACACAACAACTAAATTGCAAGATAAGTAATTATTAAGGGCAATTAAATAGAATAATAGAAACCTAACAAGCTGCCGCCAACAAATTAAAGAGCTTGTAACTATAAATTAAAAACAGTGCGTAGTTACCAGAATTCTTATATACATATTTAATTTGAACAATGATTTTTAGTCGCAGATAAAAAACAACCCCATATTATAAAGGGAACGACATAAAAACCCAAATCCAAGGTATAAATAAGCCGTAACAATTTAACGCTAGACCCATAAATTCACCAATCAATTTATATGTATATCACTCAATTATAGTCGGCTTCTGAGGTAGAACGGAGCTCTATCGAGCTATAAAATAGAGCTGTAGGTGCGAGCAGGCTAGCCACTACACGCCATACAAAGTTATTGCCAACATGACGCCCCCAAATTACCATGTTAATTACGGTAAGGCCGTATCGGGGCAGGTCTGACAGGAACGGATTTACCCGAATTGAAGACAGAGCATACAGTCAAAAAGAGGGCTTTATACATTTTTTAAAACGACGGAAAGCGATGTTATTGGTTAAAAGATAGTTTCAACTTTTTCTTGTACCTGCATCTACCAGAATTTTACTGATTTTTTAGCAGCAATAGTTTATTTTCATGTAGTGGTAGCTTTTTCATAAGGCCATTTAATCAATACCCTCCAATAAAATTATCTTTTTATGCAACGTTACTCTATTAAATTAAAATTGTGAATTTGATGTAGCGAAGTTACAAAATAATTATACTGTTTTGTATGTTTGGTTTTTTAAATGATATGCAAACGCTGTGGTGTGGTTTTACACATATCTTGTTTAGTATTGTATTATATTTTTTAAAAAACACTGCTACCTACTTTAAGAGTTAAGTGTAAGAATAGTCATAGCTATATAGCTATATTGTGCTAAACTTCGCTCTTTGTATTGTTGTATTATTTATATCAAATAAAAGATGTTTATTATTATTATTAAATAATTACCCTTATACTAGTTTATTATTAATAACAGTAGTACAATAGGCATTAAACTAGTAAAAAAAAGCCGATGTATCTTTTAAACGCGCATTTTTCTCCAAAGTTACCTGTAACCTGCTCGCGAGAGAGGTCGCAGGCATGCCAGCTGATCTAGGAGACAATTTGGCGAACAAACCACTGGAATTATTTAAGGAGGAGATTGATTACACGGCCAAGCAGCTTGCACAGAACAGATGGACAGAGTTGATAACCTGTAGTACATCCAGGCAACTGTGGCCCACATTCGATAAAAAGAGAACCGCAGAGCTATTGAGACACAGTTGAAAAGACGTGAGAAATATTACTGCGGTTGTTACCGGACATTGCTTCTTCGGCAGACATGCCGAACGTATGCAAATACCCACTAACGACTTCTGCAGAAGTTGCAGAGATGAGGAAGAGGAAGAAAGTATTCAACATTTTCTGTGTGAATGCCCTGGCCTCGCAAGAAGAAGATTCACTGCTCTGGGTGAACCATTTTTCGATAGCCTGGAGGAACTGAGTAACTTACAACTTGGACGACTGAGCAGGTTTCTGAATAGTTGTATCTGGTTTGAATAAGTTGTTAAAATCCTTCTGCGTGTATGCCACACTAACCATCAGAGATCTGATGAAGGTGGGTTCTACGGAACATGTGTGGTATCATAACGGACCTAATAGGACTACGTGAGATTGTTTGGTCAAAACCAAAGGTCTGACATTCTTACCTAACCTAACCTACCTGTAGCCTGTAGGTATATCTATTTTTCGAAATTATGCCCTTGTAAAATTGACCGCTAGTCGCCACTGGCATTAAGTTTAAAATACAAAAGTGAAGGGAAAAGTGTATATTTTAATTAATAATGTTCAAGTATTGTGATACCTACTTTCGGTTGTGCGGTAGCCATTATTTAGATAATTTTTTCTGTTTGCCCTGTCTTGTCATAAGCATAAGTTATTACAAAATAACACTGGGGAACAAATTTCAACTTTTTTTTTGTTTCCTGAATAAAACCTATTTTTTGGATCCAACTACACCCAAGTAAGTACAAAAATACCTATTAAAGGTTTTTGTTACAAGATTTTAATTTATAGGCATATACACTAAACATACATAACATAAACATATTCAGATAACAATTGGTTTAATAAAGCAATTAAATAGCACATTTTAATCATTGAATCTAAAGTTTAGATACTCATTCTGCGCTTCTTAGCCTGTCTTCTGAAAGCAGCCTCTGGGACATCTCTCGTAATTGGCCAGCAGTGGTCGGCTAATATTTCACAGTTCATTTTTCCTGATACGTTCTTTTCAAGTTTTACTTCATCTTGAAGTACTTAAATTTGATTTTTGCAATCGAGAGCCAATTGTTCTGTTTTTGTTTGGCCAATTCCAAATCCGTTATAAGGTAACTTAATTCACCTTGATTTATTTTGTGAGGCTTTTTACTGGGAAATTCACAGACAAAATTCAAGTCTTGCGACGTTGATGGGCCGCGACATTTTCTGGTACACTGCCGTTTGAAACCGTTGGATCACATAATCAGAATCGAGGGTATATTCCTGTGGTGGACTAGGTACAAGCAACTCGTCACTACGAGGCACCGGACGTATGGCGGATTGTAAATTTGGATACTGTATCGCAGACCTTTTTTTTCTCCGAAAAGTATTTTTGATGGGAGGTGTCAAACAAAAGTTGGTCAAAAAAAATTTAAATACGAACAGCTCTCGATCAACTAGTGGTTGAAATACAACTAACTAACAATTTATGATTTATGTTGTATGTATTTAAACTTCTTATAAAGTACACCTGTTATAATAATTCCAGATATTTCTCATTTAATGGTCGAATTTTCCCATACATTAGGGGCAAGAAGGTAATTCTTCTAATAAGCATGGATCTATAAAACCGGAGCCAAGTAAGACTTTTACAAGACAGATTGTTAATTATCTGTTTGAAGGTTGGAGACAATGATGTTTCTTGACTGATAGAAGAGTTTTGGACTTGCATTGTCTCTATTTGTTTTATATCACAACGTTTCAACTGGTAAGTATCTCCAGTCGTCTTCAGGTAAATACTAAATAAGTAAAGTAACTACAGCTCTATTTATACTAGCTAGATGCACTGGAGCATGACCGAACCAAAAATGTGGCTAAGATATGTGGACGATACTTTCATTATTTGGAATGGAAACGATGACGAACTTAGGGAATTCCTACACCACATTAATAGCCTGACGCCGACAATCTAATTTACTATGGAAAGAGAAGAAAACAATCAATTACCTTTCCTAAATGTGAACGTAAAAAAAAGTGGAAACACCATCCATACTTCAGTGTACAGGAAACCAACGCATACAGGCCAATATCTGAATTACGCTTCAAATCACTCAAACAACACAAAACATGGCATAGTAAGAACGCTAGAGCAATTACCATCTGTAATTCCAATAAAGCCCTCAAAAAAGAAACCCACTACATCAAGACCGACCTCAACAAAAATGGCTATCCCATGCATTTAGTTGATAAACTATTGGAAAAACGCAAGAATCGGCCAAATACACAAAAGAAGCAAATAGAGACTCAATTAACACTCAACATTCCGTATGTGAAAGGAGTATCTGAGAGAATTAGGAGACTAGGACAACGATACAACATCAATACGGTATTCAGCTCGAAAGACACTTTAAGAAGCCACCTGACGAAGACGAAACCAACAAGTAAAAAAACTTCCAACAAGTGGAAAAACTGTGTCCACCAGATACCCTGCGAATGTTGCCGATCTTACATTGGTGAAACTCTAAGGCCCCTAGAAACAACACGCTTTAAAGGGAAACCGAAAAATCAGGTGTATCTGACACTGTGATGAACGTGTGACTGGACACACGTTCATCACATCAAGTGGATAGAAGCTCAAATCCTGCATATAGAACCACATTGGAGGAAGAGGAAGTTCAAGGAAGCTGCTACCATATACCAAAACCCAGATTGTTTTAGTAAGCCATCATTAGATATAGGAAATATCTGGAAACCTTTGCTAAGTAGATGTAAACTTAAAATACCACACTCGAACTAAACGCATGACTGCACCCATCTCGGTCATGCTCCAGTGCATCTAGCTAGTATAAATAGAGCTGTAGTTACTTTACTTATTTAGTATTCACCTGAAGACGACTGGAGATACTTACCAGTTGACACAAATAAAGACAATGCCAAAATTCAGTCCAAATCAGTCAAGATTGTTAATTAGTATAATAAAATAAGTTAGATCTCGGACACATTTTTGCTGTTCCCCAATGTAAGTAGTGGAAAATAAAAAATTGCTGTGGCGCTTTTCGCATCATGTTATTGTTTTGCTTAACGTTACAAATAGCCAGGAGGCGTACCACATAAAATAATTCTGCAAAAAGTTAGGATAATATAGTAGGACTAGGATCTTCATTGATTAAAATTTTAAGCGAGGCTAGGCCTATAACTCCTCTTAATTATTGATAAAACATTAGCTAAAAACTAGTACATTAAGTTCGTGTTGTGTGAGGGGTTTGAACCTGGGTCCCTCATTGTCATGGTAGCCTGTATGGACCTGCCTGGTGTTGTGGTTGGTGGGAATGGCGGATTAACGGGTTCTGGCTTTGTTCTGCTATGTTGAAGAAATTGTTGCTTGTGTTCGTGATGTAGTCTTGGATCGTTTCCATTTTAAGGTCTCTGTGTAAAGTGGTATTACGTACAAACCATGGTGCGTTAGTTATTATTCGTATATAGTAGGTACGTCGACTTACTAGGTTTTGCAAGTTAGCTAGATTTTAACAAAGCGCCAATTATTACCTCCTTAAACATAAATATTTATATCTGACAGATCCATTAATCAAAATAGACGTTGACAATATAGGAAATTGACAAAACTGTAGAAATGCGATAATGTTTGCCTAAGTTTCAGCAAAATTGTCTACAAATCAATACATGCCACATAATCCTCTAGATACCCGAGTGCGTCCCTGAACTCTTACGTGCTGGCAAGTAATATTGGCCAAACAAGCAGACTAATTTTCATTAATTTTTTCGTCGGTCGATGTCTTGTTCTCTCTGTTTCGCCGCTTTAATGGGAGCAGTTATGTTAATGTGCAAGATAAAGACATCATAGCACTGGCTCTAATGACGAAAAACTTTGCGAAATCGAGACGGAGCCAGAAATGAACAGGTGCAAAAATTAGCGTTAAAATATTTTTTATGGTAGATGTCTATCAAGTTTTTCTCAGTTCGTCATAATTACAGTATACAGTGGAGTATTTCCTGTCAGAAATAAACCTTTCTTATAATAAAGAAATCGGCAAATAACTTTTTTCTACTCCCACATGGAAATTTGCTATTTCCTTTACACTTAAGTGGCGGGTAAAGTAGGCTACTCTAGTTAACTGTGAGGCAAAATTTCATATCCATCCTCGTTAGGTTATAAAACTGACCAATCACAGTAGTCAATTACAGAGAAGCCAAATTGATATGTTGTAAATTCGGTTTCAGACAGTTGAGAGAAGTTAGATTAACAATATGCTTCAAAAATATGCAAATCTGTCACATGAAATTTGTTCTTTTTAAATTTAAATCAAAACATTTATCCCAGAGTCTATGTATACACAATATTTTCCTAAAGAATACACGAAATGGTGCAAAGATTAAAGGTATAATAACAAAATTAATACCAAAATATATTTCTACCAAAGTATTGTTATTTTCTTTCCGAATGAGTAGGTAAGTAGGTATTGGTATTGCCCAGGTGTTGCTGGCAGTAATAAGGTTAT
Organism: Polydrusus cervinus; assembly: GCA_935413205.1. Classification (NCBI taxonomy): domain Eukaryota; kingdom Metazoa; phylum Arthropoda; class Insecta; order Coleoptera; family Curculionidae; genus Polydrusus; species Polydrusus cervinus. The sequence goes on along the minus strand of OW284515.1, from coordinate 30,004,847 downwards.
TAGCATTCAGATAAGTATTAAAAAGCTTTGTAAGTCTGCTTTTATATTTGTTTTTAAACTGCCTTTTATTATTATTATTATTATTATTATTATTATTATTATTATTATTATTAAATGTACTATTTGTTGCTAGTTCAACTAAACCCTTTTTTGATTATGATAGAATGCATAATTGTACTTTTACCATAGATCTCTAATACTTCCATTCTTTTACATAATACCTGCAGCACGATTACAATCACTCTGTCAAGATTACATAACAATAATTAAACACTTTCAATACAGTTTAACAGCTTTAAAAGGCATAACAATAAATAAAATGTGTTATTAAAGATTGGTATCAATAAAGTTTTGCTCGCTTAATTATTATTCTTATATCGATTCTAATTTTCTAATTATTAGCTTTCAATTGATTTTAGCCGCTGCGCTGTTTGAATAAATGTTATTTTAATTTTGACAAATAAGTCATAATGTTCCGGTAAATATTAATTAGCTATTCTATTTATTATTATATATTATTTTATTCTATATAAATTATATAAATGTGTATTAATAATTATTATATTTATAATACGTTAAATATTTTGGATATACATCGTTTTGTATTAAATTAATGACTAAATCTACAAAATTTTAAAATTATAGGCACTATATTTTACACAGTGCAAAATTTAGTCGTCAGGTTTTTAAAAAAATTATTTGTTAGTTTGTTCTTCATAATCCCATACTCTTATCTATGATGGTTAACTTAAAAATGTTCAATATTTTTTACAATAAAATGAACGCACGTGTGTCCACGGATAGAGTTTGGAAAAGGAAAAACTGTTTTATTAGTAGGTATAGAGGAAAAAGTAATTCTTTATTTTTCTGTTTGTGCTGAAACTACAATTTCGAATATCAGATTTGCGATTACATTTTTAGTTTTTCGGATTTTTTTTAATTCCTTTATTTATTAAATCAATTTTGATTGTTTTGAAACTACAATTTCGAATATCAGATTTGCGATATGGTTATACAGGATTGGACAAAAAACATTTTTAATTTTTTTATTTATGATTAAATAAATTTAAAAAATATGACATGTATTAATAAAAATAACTCATTATATTATGTATCATGTATTATTCTCAACAATTTCTTTTATTCTTTACAGATTCATACAGTTCAATACATCTAACTATTTTACCTCTAAACTAATTTTTTTTATATATATAAAAAAAGGGGTTAAATAAACAACCTTTCTTTCTCCCCATGGTTTCCGGGATGAAAGTTCTTGACCTGTGAATCTCCATTTTTCCTACATTTCTTAATTTTTTTTTCTCTTTGCCCAAACGGGCCTCCTCTTACCACTGTTACCTGTTGCCCATGGTCAGTGTTAAGACTTAAGCATATCAATTTTTTAATCATTATCCCATTTCTCAATATTTGATCTTCCATGGCTCGATGAGAGCTCCATCGAGGTTCACTACCATCCACCATTTAACTCTGTTCCTCTCACTTATAACTATTTTCTCTTTATTTTATTCCTGATGATGGGTGTTACTACACCCGAAACATGTAGAATATCTACCACCTTTTAACTTTACTATTTAATAAACCAGTGGAGAAAGACTTCATATTTTTATTTATTCCTATAAATTAACTCCACTTTAAGAATGGACTACTTCTTCAAAAATAACTGTTTGTTTCTACGTAAATTAATTTTAAACGAAATCCAAAAAAATTAAAATGTTTTTTCTGACGAACTCTCTATAGTAAATCTGATATTCGAAATTGTAGTTTTAGCACAAGCAAACGTTTTTATAAAGAATGACTTTTTCTTCTATACCTACTAATAAAAAAGTTTTTCCTCTTCCAAACTCTATCCGAGGACACACTTTAGATAAGACCTTCCCATTGGTAGAAAAGAAATTTGCTTAGTTTTTTTCAGGTCAAGAAGACCCGATATTCCTCATGGATTTTTTTTCTTCCGAGGGCCTGTTCGTAAGCCGGATGCACGTAGGCCAGGTTTGGCCCATTGTGCTCACCCTGTTTGGTTATTACACCCACTCCGTGATCCTAGTTCCTTACACTAGTTTGTATAGGTCAACTAGGGAGAGGGTAAGGATGTCCTCTGGATCCAGTTTTGGTTGCCCGAGTATTTGTTGCCTCTTCCCATCCAGTGACTCGCAATGGCAAACTATGAACAGTTCCTCTGTCTTGTCCTCATGAATATATAACAAACTTAATCTATTCCAGCTTTTAAGCAGGTGAATATCCAAGCCGCATACACAATTTCGTCATTCCCTACTCCCCATCAAGTTGTCTTTAAGGCTCTACCATGCGCAAATTTAGAGGATCAAAAACACCGTTTTGTTACTGCATGATTCTGGAAAGGCTATTTGAAATATTTATCGGGACAATTTAAAATTTAATAAATAAATGTTTGTATTTCTAAGCTACAAAGCCCTTTTTCGAAAAAAATAAGAATATGTATAAGAAAATGCCACTAAAGGTGCGTATTTTAGGCACTTTTCCAAGGTTAATATCGTAGCTAAAAAATTTTTTTTCAAAAAAATAGCCATGTAGCTTAGAGCTTTCATGTCTTATCTTTAAGTCTTCAAAAATTGAGACAATACAATGTCGTAATAAGTCCGGTATCTTGCAGCGCGCAAATCATGTTTTTGATAAATTTTGTTGACATGTTATAGAAATTGCCTATATCCAGCTGTATTTATTTTCGGCTGACGTGAAATAATTTACATCGAGAGAGAATGATACACTAAAAAAAATATAGGTGGTCAAACAAGAAGTAATTTGGGGGGTAATTTTGGGCTAAATTTTATGTGCTTTTTGGGATCGTCAGTGCCATTAACAGAATATCTAAGCGTTAATTTTAAAAAGACGTAACTAGTAGTTGTGCTATTAACTCAGGGTTGCCATAAATTTTTCGGCTTAGACCGGGATGGTTTATAATGCGCCGCAGGGCAAAAATGCTCAAGGTGCGTTCACCATTTTGTCAAAACTGGTGTTTGGGCTTTTAAAATGTCTTATTTATGTTAGGTAAGGATAAGCAATGCAGTTGAATTATTGGTGTATTGCAATCAAAAATGGGCTGTATAATTTTAAATTTTTTTTGTTTCGTTTTTTTATCGAAATGGGCCATTCTCTTGATAGTGAACAAAATATACTAAGGTAAATAGCTTATTGTTATTAGAAGCCCAAACTGGGTCACCGGGAACTTATGACAAATCCCGGGATGTATGGCAACCCTAGTATATTAACTCTTAGATCTAAAATTAAAGTTTAATTGGTATTGGTAAAGCGTGATAGGTACAATAAAATAAATTCATTTATAAAAGTTCTTAGTGAGTAAGGGAACCAACTGTTGCAAAATAAATCTATATTATTATACAGCTCTATCTATTTTTTATATAGCGAGCATCCGTCTGAACCTGTTAAAATATGAATTCAATTTAAAGGTGAAAATCTCTCGAAATAAAATCAACCAAAACTCATTAGCATTAGAAAGAACCTATCGCCTTGCATCGTGGTTTCAGTGTGTGTCGACGTTTACAGAATATTTTTCACCACGTCATAAGCTCGCTAGTATGTCCACTTCGCGGAAAACTCTCTTGCAAATAAATTTCTTGCTGCACAAAGTTCCGCCTTAAGTTTTCGACTGAACAGACAGACGTAACAAAATAAATTGAGAAATATGCGTTTTATACTCTATAAGCCCTATAACATCGACGTCTTTTAATATTCATGAATAATATATCAAAAACTATAAAAGGCGAGTAAAGTAAAAAAAAAATTCTACTACCACATGGAAATTAGGCCTTTCCTTTACACTCAAATGATTGGAAAAGTGAACTATTCCGGTTAACTGAACAGATATGATTTCATATCCGTCCTTATTAGGATATAAGACTGACGAATCACAGTGGTCAATTACATAGAAACCAAATTTACATTTTGTAAATGTTACGTTTCCTGACACTTGACAAAGGTGAGGTTAAGAATATGCTTTAAAAATATGCAAATATGTCAGACAAAATGTGTTCTTTTTTGATTTAAATCAAAACATTTATCCCAGAGTCTATGCATACACAAATTATCCTAGAGAGGGCATGAAATAGTACCAGAAGAAATATTTCTACCGAACTAAAGATTTGTGCAAAGATGCATATTCTTATTTCAAGAATCTCCAGTTTTCCACTTATTTCTAGACAATCACTACAAGATGTAATGCATAAAATGTACTATACATATACCTACAAAATAAACGTTTTTTACTATCCTTAGTTGGTTCTTTGCCATGAAAATATTTGTCCACCGCGATTTTTTCTAATATATTTTGAATTCAACCCCAATCGATCTTAAAACTTTTATTATACGCAACAAAAATTTAATTCCATTTGTTACTAAAGATTTTAAGGTTATGTTATTTCTACTTACAGGATTGCCACTTCTCCTTCCACGTTAACAGTGTTGCTAGTTTGTAAATTGGCGATTATTTTGAAAAACTTTACCATAGCCATCGTTAAAAGTTCATATTAATGCACAAAAGCTATTTTTAACTGTTTAAACGAAATCGACAGCTATTTTGT